>OY747136.1:50466836-51066836 GCA_963556465.1 Berberis vulgaris
GGAGAGATCAAGAAGATGCAGGGTCCTTTGTCTACTTGGCTAATCAAGCATGGGCTAGTTCATAGATCTTTAGGCTTCGATTACCAAGGAATAGAAACTAACCTAAAACTAACAATCAACCTAATACTAAAATAATGCCTAACTATTACAAGTTGCACTCGACCATTCGAGGCATAGTTTTTTATTTATTAAAGAGTAAACTCTCTTCCTCACTAAATTATACAAATAAAAAATAAAAAAACGTTTTCAAGCAAGTCTTAGAGAATTCCATAGCTTTATCACCCACTTTTTCAAACGAATTTGTTCAGAAGGAAATCGACCTAAAAAAAATCTGAAATAATTACAGAAATTCAAAGGAATGTCACGACATTTTCTGTAAAATTTTTACGATAAACGGACACTGTAGGAGCTGTCTGTTGCTGTGTTGTTTTCGTTATATGCTGAAAATTACAAAAACACATAAAGATGACAAAAAATCTAAAGAAAAGGAAAAAAATTAAAGAAATTAAAAATCTTCTCTATTGTCTCCAAAGTTGTATCTTCAAGAATGTCTTCCTTCACCAATTGATGTGAAACGACACCATTTGATTGATGCCAAAAACCGACATTAATGTCGTTGCATGACTTTCGACATCAATAAAAGAAATATTTTTTTTTGTTAATTTTTTTTCTTCAACCTACAATACACTTCAATAATCCATAGTGGAAGTAGGGGTTATCGACTACTTCACTTGGATTAGAAGACAATATTTGAATTTCACTTTAAAGGATAAAGAGAAGAGCAAAATAATTGATGGTGAGATGTTGAGAGATGATATGATTCCAAAACAAAATAATAACTTGTAACAAAAATGAATATAGAGAAATCTCAAGTATATGAAAATCATCCCATTCCAACATAATGATTGTAAAATGTAATTTCAATTTTTCCCAAAATACTCAAATCACATGGTTTTTCAACCGACATGACTTGAGTTGTGGGATTAAAGAAGTAAAATTCTTTTCATTTCCCTCAAACTTTAACCATATCCATTGTTTTATTTCTAAAACATCATCCCATTTTGATTATGTTTTTCAACGGAAAAATCCTAAAAGACCTTGAAATAATTTATTCTTTCGAATCAAAATCATTATCCATTTAACAAATGAAACCTTCTTTCGAAGTACTTCTTACAATTCATTGTTCTACTTTACTTTCTAAATAAAACACATTCTAACTATCATTATATTTTCATGAGGCTCAATCTCTTCCCCTTTAGAAAGGAGATTAGCTTTTCATGAATAGTGAGAATAAACTAAAAGTTAAAGAAGAAAAAGAAACAATTGAGAAAGAGAAGCAAAGATAGAATTTACTTCTTCAATAGAAAAATTAAAATGTTGGAAAGTAGTACATACACTTTTCTACCAAGCAAAAATCTAAAATCTAGAACTACAACAACAAAAAAAACTCTAAGAAAAACTATTCCCTTATGAACTCCATGTATGTGGTTTTTATAGGTAAAAAGGGTTTGAGTGAAATAAGGAAACATGGTTGAGTGAAACAAGGAAACATGGTTGAATAAAATAAGGAAAGGTGTTGAAGTTGAATAAGAAAACATGTCTTGTAGATATTTTTATGATAAAGTTGGCCATGTGGACGTCGAAATCTTCATGTTGATTTCCTCGAGATCCGTAGTTATTGATGCTTTGTGGGCTTGACTTCATTGGTCTTGGGATTAAAAATTTTTAGTCCTTATGAATGCATGTGAACTCCCAATTAACCTTCTAGTTGTTGAATTTAGCCTTATTGTGCATGGTTTGAAATTTGTGTTTGAATTACTACAAAATACACGTAATGAGATATTTTTATTGGATAATTGGACTTAGATATTGCATATTTAGGGGTGTAAAAATTAATGTTCTGAGTGCTTATCAGCCAACATTTTAAACTTTTTTATGATAGGATAATGAAAACATAATAATAGAAACTTAAAAAGATTCAAACATTCATTATAACCCTCACATTGTTTTCTTTGATATTATTTGTTAAAATGTTAAAATTCACGTTATATCAACCAACAAAAAAGGACTTTTTGGGACATTGTGATATTATGTTTGGCTAGACGTATTATTCATGGTGAATTTATCTTTTTTGTTGTATTATTTTGTATAATTTTGGTCACATATATTGAATTCATTTTGCGATCCAGCATGGTATTGTTTCAAGTTAAATTCATACGGGAAACTTACATTTTTTAAAATTCTTAATATATAGTGAATTTTCTCATGTAATTTCATGAGAGAATATTATAAACAACAATCCTTATTAGTAATATGAGTTTCTTTGGTATCAATAACTTAATTTCAAAGGTGATGCGTCAAAAAATCGTCCTCCTGTGAGTTTGACCTGCAAAACCACTGTTAGACTGCTAATGACCACCTTTTTGGTGGCCGAAGGCACTCCGATGCTTAAGTCAGTAACTCTGTTGGAAGAAGGAAGTAAGTCTGGACAAAACTCAGTTAAAGTTGCATACCTTTGTCGAAAGTTCCCTTTACCTTTTATAATGGTCGTAGTTAACTCTCTGTGTGACTTAAGCATGTGAGGCGCAACAGAAAGAGATGTTTCCATAACAGTCTCCTCTTTAATGGAGATGCGTTCATGGAGGCATAGGTCCCTCCACGGCTCTTTCTTGGTGCAACGTCCTTTTTCTTAATGAGATGACGTGTAACGGGCTTGGATTTGGGCTTTGACTCGTTTGGGCCTGGACTAGAATCCCGCGTGCGCTTCCTTAGAGGTGAGCCTATGCCAGGCCTTTATGATTGTCCTTAATCCTTTTGGATTTTATGAGCTGGCCCAATGGATCGGGTGTTGTATTCTCGTTATGGAACTTTATGCCACGTGTACGGTCGTGATAATTGGTCCATTTTGATGTATCGTCAGCTCCTCCTCCTTTAGTTAGTGGGTATGGTAACATGTCCACAAACTGTGTGATGGTTGGTATGTCGATTGTGTTCTTGCACTGGCCTTGATAACTTTTAGCCACTTGATCGTCTCGGTTACGTCGTTGTCTATTCGTTTTCATGCATATTTTTAATGCGCCATTATCTCAGTCACTTAAAAGGTGTTGTCGCTACTTTTCTTCTTTCTTTACGCCATCTGTTGTGTTATTTTTCTTCTACTTCCTCTTTTTCCTCGTTTGTTTTCCCTTGCTTACGATGCCTGCTAATGATATTTTAGCCGATGATCAGCTTTCTGCTTATGAAACTCATTTTTCTCCGAACAAAGCCTCTCAGGCTACTTTGGATAGTGTCCATTCCAACTATTTTTTGCCTGAGAACCTTGAAATCGTTCTTCCATGAAAAAATGACAGTCCTTGTTGCACGAGGAAAGGATATATAGCATTGTATCCTCGCATGTTCTATGCCGGTATCCGATTCCCTGTTCCAAAGTTGTTCTGGTCATATCTGGATTTCTTGGGCATTCCTCTTGCTCAAATGGGTCCGAATGGCTGGAGGGTCATGGTTGCCACGTATGCTAGGGCCATTCTTGCTTGTATTTCCTTGACACCTCGAATCTTGCATTCCTTGGTGGGTTCACCGTGACGACCAACCATATCTGTTTTATGTATTCCCTTGCTTGTTTTGGTAACCTTAATGATGACATTAGGGGCTAGTTGCGGGATTGGTTCTATGCGTCTGTTGGTTCTGGCCAATTCGATTTGCGTGGTCTTCCAATAATAAGGTCTTTCCGAGTTCTTCTCAAACATCGGAATATGAAACTGACTGCTGAGGAGCATATTATCAGTAAGCGTTTCTTGGGGCTTTCGGTGGTCCCGTTGAATTCCTATCTTACTGATGACGTGGTGAGGTGCAGTGGCCTATATGGATATCGATGTTCGTGTTGTTGATGATGGAGTGATCGTTGATTGGAAAGTGAGCTCTAATGTTACAGATCTTGACGCTCTTGTTCGTACTGCTACCAGTCCTTCTAGAAAGAAGAAAGTGGTGACGATCGGGTGCCGAAGAAGAAATGGCTTGTTGATTATGTGTGTCGCACGACTCTTTATTCGGATTCTATGGACCGAGATCCTTCGAGGAATGACCAATGTTTTCTGCAGGAGGCGGAGGAGTTGAGGTTGGCTCTGTAGAGGAGTGAGAAGGATATTGTCCGTCCCTTGGATGATGGTAAAAAGGGCTTATCTCTACGTATGGTGGTCTTGACATTGTTAAGTGTTCTGAAGAGGATCCTCGGTATTTGGATGACAAAATGCTCCAATTAGTTGTTGTTCAATCTGAAAAACTTGATGGTCAAGGTCTGGCCTTCGAGTTGCAGTCTCGCACTCCTCCTTTCCCTCCTGCTGACGGAGGGATGGAGGTTCCTCCATTCGTAGCCTACTTGAATCCTTCGGCTGTTATTCGTTCCGTCTCTGCCGAGTAATGAGATGGTGATGGAGGTTCTCATGTTGTTTCCTCATTTTCTTCGGCCATGGCTAGTGGTGTTTCCTCCATACTACTTGATCCTTGCGTTCTTCACTCGCGGATCAATTGGATGGAACCTACTTTAGAAGAGATCCGAGTTAAATCGGATGGAAAATTCTGTTTTTTCTCGTCTTGGTGTGCAGAATGGTGCATGTAAGCTGATAAATGAATGGCACGGGTGGTCGGTAGAGAGGCCCCCGATGCCCGTGCTGAATCTGGACCTTCACCTTGAAGATGGTGTTAGACTCGTAATGGAGGAGATGACTCATTTTGCCTATGCAGAGGTGACGGGCTTGAGTCGCCAGGTCAATCACAGTCTTATGGTTTCCTTGGAGAGGAAGCTTTCCATTTTTCTCCTGGTGTTCTCCCATGTTCTTCACAAGTATGACGAGTTAAAAGCGTGATGTTCTGAACGAACCAAGGCAGCTGAAGTTTCTCGAACATCGCTGGCCGAGGTGGAAGGTGCACGAGATCAATTTGTGGCAACGCTCGAATCTCTGAGAGCTGACCTGGAAGGCATCCGCACACGTTTGCTTGATGTGGAGAATGAACTTTCTACTGAAAAGGTGTTCCATGATGAGACCACGTAGACCATGTTAAAGCATGCTGAAAATCGCGATATTGCTGAGAAAAGGGTGAAGCAATTGTTATCTTCGCTTGATGAGGTCAAGGCTGATTCTTCTGCGAAGCTTTCTATTGCCACAGACCAACTTATCACTGTAAGAAGTGAACTTGCTTTTGTTAAGGATAGACTTTGTGTTATGGAAGTGGCAGACTGGCAACGCGTTGTTGTTGGTCGGACTGAGCTCTTGCATTATATCGAGGGTCATGGTCTTGATTTGACCAAGTATCATCCTCTGGTGCATCGGTCTTTTGAGGACGTGGAAGATGTCGCTGGAGATGCTACTAAGGATCCTCCTCTTGAAGAACGAGTCCATGTTGTTGATCCAGCTCCTGTGGGTGATGTTGTCAAGGATGTTATGAATGTTTCCCCTTAATCTTCCATTGTTGTTTTTGTAACTGAGCGAATTTTTGAATGAAGGGAATTGGCTTTTTTCATCTTTGTATTTGATGTTTCACGGATGTTTGTAGTACCCTTCCGGTGGGTTGATTTTTCCCATGCTTTAGTGTGCATGCCTCGTTCTTGTACTTGTTGTTTCTGTATTGTTGTGAAAGGTTGTTTTGCTTGCGTATTTTCTCCTTCGAATCATTCACCTAATATCTTGTTTTGCTAGCTTGTCGTGATACGGAGTTGCTTCGTTCAATTGGATTGTCTGTTCAAGGTGCAACGCCTTAGTTGATTCAAAGTCGTTTCATTTGGTTGAATTTTTTACTTTGTTAACTCAATTCCTCGATTGATTCGAAGCTTTTGTTTTTCTCCCTAACTTGGGCGTCCAGTTTTTGCTTCGTTTTGTGCAACACCCTGGTTGACTCAAAGTCATTTCCTTTTAGGTGATTTGTTTGTCCAACTTTTACTTCGTTAACTCAACACCTCGGTCGATTCGAAGTTGTTTTTTAGTTTGACTCGGGTGTCCAACTTTTACTTCGTTAACTCGATACCTCAGTCGATTCCAAGTTGTTCGTTTAGTTTGACTCGGGTGTCCAACTTTTCTTTCATTTTGTGCGACATTCTGGTTGACTCGAAGTCATTTTCAGTTGACTCGTTTGTCCAACTTTTACTTTGTTAACTCAAAACCTCAGTCGATTCGAAGTTGTTTGTTTAGTTTGACTCAGGTGTCCAACTTTAGCTTCATTTTGTGCGATACACTGGTCAACTCGAAGTCATTTTCAATTGACTCGTTTGTCCAACTTTTACTTCGTTAACTCGACACCTCGGTCAATTCGAAGTTGTTGGTTTAGTTTGACTCGGGTGTCCAACTTTTGCTTCGTTTTATTCGACATTCTGGTCAACTCAAAGTCATTTTCAGTTGACTCGTTCGTCCAACTTTTACTTCGTTAACTCGACACCTCGGTGGATTCGAAGTTGTTTGTTTAGTTTGACTCAGGTGTACAACTTTTGCTTCGTTTTGTGCAACACTCTGGTCGACTTGAAGTCATTTTCAGTTGACTTGTTCATCCAACTTCTACTTCGTTAAGTCGACACCTTGATCGATTCGAAGTTGTTTGTTTAGTTTGACTCGGGTGTCCAACTTTTGCTTCGTTGGTTGATTAGACAAGAAGCTTATCATGAACACTTGACTTGCATCTTGATTCTTTGTGGGCTTTTGCGCTCACTGTTTCCTGTAGCTTTGCTATGAAGCTGTTTTGCTTTTGTGAGACGTCGATTTCAAAAATGAAACTTTTAACTTTTTCAGTAGTCGTTCTTCTAGAGTGGCTCTGTTACATCGTGGACTGTTTATTCTTTTATTCTTTCATTGCTTATTGTTTACCCTTGTGTTGGCGCTCGTGCCTTTGCTATTCTTTCTCATTTATGACATTATTTGCTCATGTGGTTGTTGCTCCCCGCTTAGCTTTGACGGTTGTGCCTTGTGGTTTGTTAGTTCATTTGCGATTGATTTTGACCAAATTTGCCTCTGCTGTTGAGGTCTTTTGAATGTTGTCCTTTCGATATAGGTTTGTTTGAGTGGGAGGTGTTGTTTTCCCAGGGAAAATGTTGTTTAGGGCATATATTAATTCCCTTGATCGTTCTTTTGATCCCATGGCGGTAGTGTCCGCTTTATCCTTTCCTTTGAACTGCTTATCTGATGTGTCGACGAACTCCTCCAGTCGTCCTCTTTGAATCCAATGTTCGAACCCTTTTTTTAATTTGTAGCAGACCTCGATATCATGTCCGTCATCCTTGTGAAAAGAACAATACCTGCTCTTATCTCGTCCTTTCGGGTATCCTTTCATTCTTATTGGTCAGTTGACATTCTCCCTGTTTGATATGTGTTTTAAGATGTCGGTTCAGTTTGCTTTTAGGGCTGTGTATGGTTTATACTCCTTTCTCATTACGCTGGTTATTCGTTCATGATTGGGTCGTGTCGACTGTGATTTCCTGGATTGTTGGTTGAATTCTATGCGATCATCGCCTCGATGTTTCTTTTAATGACTGATGTCCTCATGTGATCCGCTATCTCATCATATTTCATCTTTTCTTTCTTGTTTTCTCGAATGGTTCTCCCTTTCCTGTTCGTTCTTCCTCCTTGCAGCTTTCATTTCCTCGAGGGAGATATGTTTCTGCGCTATTTTCAGCAAGACCTCCATGCCTTTTGGAGGTTCCAAGTTAAAGGCATCGAAAAAGGTACCTCTCTTCAATCCTGCGATGAAAGTTGCAGCGGCTGTGTCGTTGCTGCATCCATCAACCATTGTTAGTTTGTTGGTGAAACGAGTAACATATTCCTGTATCGTTTTGTCTGACTTTTGTCGGATATGCAGAAGTAAATCTGGACAAAACTGAGTTAAAGTTACATACATGTGTCGAATGTTCTCTCTACTTTTTATAATGGACGTGGTTAACTCTCTGCGTGACTTAAGCATGTGAGGCGCAACAAATGGAGATGTTTCTATGACAGTCTTTTCCTTAATGGAGATGCGTTCGAGGAGGCGTAGGTCCCTCCACAGCTCTTTATTGGTGCAACATCTTTTTTCTTAATGAGAGAACATGTGACGGGCTTGGATTTGGTCTTTGACTCGTCTGGGCTTGACTAGAATCCCACCTGCACTTCCTTAAAGGTGGGCCTATTCCAGGCCTCTATAATTATCCTTAATTCTTTTGGATTTTTTGAGTTGGCCCAATGGATCGGGCGTTGTATTCTCGTGATAGAACTTTATGCCACGTGTACGGCCGTGATAATTGGTCCATTTAATGTATCATCAAAAGGCGTGTACGTTATTAAAATGCCTTTAGGGACATTGAATAGAGTGACAGAAACTAGGATTTGTGCATATGAGTTATATATAATCCCAAATTTGAAGGGAATATAAATTATCTAGTCTTAAGAAGAAGTAGCAAAAAACCTAAATAAACAATTTAATGTCAAAAGATCAAGACTAAACGAGAACTTAACCTGAAGGTACAAAATGAAATTATGACGAAGTTGTGTCAAAAACTATAGTGATCATCAATACCAATTACGTTGTATTACATGATAACTTTCTTTTGTCTCAATAAGAGCTTACAAAAATGCATATCATGTCGTCGGCACGGGCAATACCTAGTAAATATATATAGCGACAATAAATACACAACATGTAATTGGTGGCTACTTTTAAGTCGAGCAAACAAACAACCGCATTAAGATAAAGTTTTGCATTCTAAGAAGAGGATGGAGGACCAACAACCCTAGTTACTGAGTCAAGTAAACTATTTTTCATACATCAGTTACAAATCACGTTTCATAAATCACAAATTTCATCGTTTTAAAGTACAATGCGCATACAATGACACCACTTGTGCAAATACAAATTTTGAGAGTCATGTGTGATACACGGAGCTTACAAGCCAAAATGGGACTTAAAAGCAATGAAAGGATCAGGTGCTCTAAGCAGATTCTATATAATCAGCTAATGTAAGTGTTAATCTTATTATGAAAAATCGAGTACAACTTTATGAACTCATTGCAAAATTGTTGTGGCTGATTGCAATTCAAAGAATTTATCAACGAAAATGCAGATTTTGCAGTTTCTGCACGTTGCAACCTACTCCCACAATAATAAAACTTATCGAAAAAAAGGGTTGAAAGAAAGATGGCAATGTGGAAAAAAAACAATTTGGCATGTACAAAGTTGAATGTCTGCGTGTATACTCATTTGCATACCTTGTGACTAGAAGGGTAATAGCTATCTTGGACACGATTTTGAATCTCTTCCTCGGAAGACGAGTCGCCAATCCACGATCAGTAGTGAGTCTATCGTCACTCAATAAGTTGTACAACGAGTGCAGCTCTTCTTGGCTGGCCTTTTTTAAACAAGTTCTTGACTACCAAATCTACTCTAATAGGAAGGGTGGCGAGATTGGTCTTCTCATCCTTTTGCTCCTCCTTGATTCCATTGGTCGGATCTCCAACGAAGTTTTCCGGTAAAGAATGGTGTACTTTCTGATTTTTTGGTTTGAATTTCCAGTACTCTATACAGACTCTACCCTTGTCCATTGCCTCAATAACCTGTTTATAGACACGAAATTGGTTAGATAATTATCGTGATTAGCCTATTGTTGGGCAATTGGAATTTGGTTGTAGCCAGAGTAACCATTGAGAAGCAGTAATACTCATGACCGACTAACCACTCTAACAATTGATGAATGAAGGGAAAAGGAAAATGGTTTTCCTAGTCATTGAGTTTACCTTCTGATAGTCAATAATACTCGCCATCCGATTTGGATACGAGTAGGCACCAAATCATCAACATCGTTCTTCACAACGGTGATGCCAGATTTCTTGTGAACTACTTGAACTGGGCTAATCCATTGACTATTTGATATGGGGTATGTAATATATGCATCTAAAAGTTTACTCACCTCGCCTATCACAACTTCTTTCATTGTAGGATTTAGTCTTCTTTGTGGTTCTCTAGAGGTTTTTGCATTTTCTCGAGATGAATCTTGTGCATCACCAAATAAGGACTTATTCCCTTAATGTCTACAATAGACCAACCAATTGTCTCTTTGTGTTTTCAGAGCACTTCCACTAACTTACCTTCATGTTCTTTATCTAAGTGAGTAAAAATGATGACATGTAAGGTATTAGTGCCTCTTAAGAAAGTGTATTTCAAATGGTTTGAGTTTCAACTTTGGTGGCTCAACTAATGAAGGAATTTGTGGCTTCTTATCAATGGGTAACGGCTCTACCTTTGGTCTCCAAGGATTGGTGTCAAGTAAAGGTATAAAGTCAAGCAATGAATTGACTTCTCTAATGGTATTTTGCTCATCGAGGTCCAAACCAAAATGGGTCAAACACTCCTCCAACGGGTCACGATAGCATTGTCTCAACAAAAAACTTTTCACTGAGGCACTCTATTATGTTCACTTCCTCCCGACATTCTTCCTCAACTGGGTGTTGGACACTATGGAATACATTAAGTTCAACTATCATATTGCAAAAAGACAACTTCATGATACCATTTCTGCAGTGGATGATGGCATTTGATGTTGCTAAGAATTGACGGCCTAAAATGACAGGGATTTAGTTTTTAACATTTGTAACTTGCTCAGTGTCTAACATCAAACCTTACTGGGAAGTAATACTTATCAACCTGAACGAGGAAGTCTTCAATGATTCCCCTTGGAACTTTGATTGACTTGTCAGCTAATTGGAGGGTGATGGAAGTTTGTTTTAACTCCCCTAAACCTAGAGCTTTGTACATTAAAAAGGGAAATAGATTGACACTAGATCCTAGGTCTAGCAAAGCTTGCTTGATGTCATTCTTACCTAATCTCAAAGCAATGGTTGGACAACCTGGATCTTTGTACTTCACAACAGTACGTTATTAGATGTAAGATGAGGTTTGTTCAGCAAGAAAGGCTTGCCGAGGCACATTGGTTCTCTTTTTCACAGTACATAGATCTTTGAGAAATTTGGAATATGAAGGTATCTGCTTGATGGCCTCTAAGAAAGGTATGTTGATGTTCACTTGTTTAAATACTTCTAAGATGTCAGCATTTAAATGACCTTTTCTTGGTGGTAAAAGTTTCTCAGGGTATGAAACTTTTGGGACAAAGGATTTCATTGATTCTGGTTCTTGACTTTGCTTAGGAACTGTGTTCTTTACTGATGAACTCTTGGACACTTGGGTTTCTTTTTCCTTTTCTTGAGATTGAAATCTCTTTGGGTAACTCAACCTTATTGTTAACTTGTTTACCACTTCTCAGAGTCGTAATGGATTTTTCTTCCTCATGTTGGAGATCTTGGTTTGAACCAGTTCCCATTTCAAACTGTCTTTTGGGATGTTGTTGATGTTGAGATTGAAGTGGTTGTTACACAAATTGTCCCTTGTTATTTAGTATTGGTTAGCTAGGAAACTTACCTTTTTCTCTATCGCCAACAATGGTTGCTAGCTGACTCATTTCTTCCCCTTGGGATTTAGTATTGGTTCTGTGCAAATGGTGCAAGGAAATGTGTTAGGTTCACTGCCCGAAACCTTCATGACTGGGTGAATAGTCTCAGCTGATTTAGCTTGAGCCATGGATAAAACCTTAATTTGTCTCCTCATATTTTCTAGTTGGGCATGGTTATCTACCTCTTCTTTTACATCGTAAAGGCCTGCCTTGCTTGTTGGGAGTTCTCTGACAATTTCTCAAAGAACTCAAAGGCTGCATCATCACTCAAACTCAAAAAGTTCCCTCCATACATTGACTCAACCATGTGACAACTACTTTGTGTTAACCCATTGTAAAAGTATTGTACCAACCTCCAAGTCTCAAAAGCGAGATAGGGGCATTTAAGTAACAGTTCCTTAAATCTTTCCCATGCTTCATAAAACTGTTCATCTCTTTGCCTAAAATCTTGGATATCCTTTCTAAGGGAAATAGTTTTCGACATTAGGAAGAATTTATTGATGAAATTCAATTTCAATTGTTCCCATTGAGTGATGGATCCATATGGTAATGAGTCTAACCACATCTTTGTTATTTCCTTAATAGAGAAAGGAAATAAGTGAAGTCTAACAAAATCATCACTGAAATTTTGAAATTTGAAAGTGTTGCAAATTGTCAAAAATTCATTGATGTGAGAGTAAGGATTCTCTATCTCTAACCCCAAGCCATAGAATGTAGGTAATGGCAAGATCGCATGTGGCTTCAACTCGAAATGAGTTGTGGTGGTGGGTGGCAACACAATGCTCAAGGGTTGACGTTGATTTATTGGGGCAAAATACACTCGAAGAGTTTTACCGACAACATTGATTGGGTTTTCCCTAACCTCAACTCTAGGTTGTTCGTTCCCTTGATCCGCCATTAGATTTTTGACTTCAAACAATAACGAGACACCCTCAAATGGTCTATCAATCCAAGTCAAGTGTTGAGTATGGTCCCGTGACCAAACGCTCATACAACAATCACAACTCTCAAATGAAAAACTAAGCTAAGTGCAATTTCACTTAGAAGATGATGCACAAACAAGTCCTTGGTGTCTAGCACACAACAAATTTATTATCTGGGCAATGGATTTTAAGACCAAATTTAATTGAAGTATATAATGATTTTGAGCGCCTCAAAAGTCAATTCTCACCTTAGTTAGATTTTCCCATATGTCTTGTAAGTTAGTAAGAGGTATCTAATTACATAAAAACCATCTAGACCACCACACTAGGTAAATATGTGTTCTAGCCAGGTTTTACCCTGTTTGGCATGCTAGAAACGGCTAAGCCTTTGAAGGGTGTCTTTAAGATCCAAAAAGTTATCAGGAAATTAGCTATCACTTAAAAACTTTCAAGAACCTCTGTGTTCCTAATCACAATAAGATTATATTTGTGAAAAAATTCGTTGAAGCAGTGATGGAGATTTTATTAACCTAAATTAATAAGCTAATAAACCCTACTTGTAATACCGCAAGTGCACGACTGTCTAACTAGTAGACAGTAGCAAATACGAGTTGATCTCACGAGGATTGACGAGACAGTCGAATTCTAAGACTTATTTAAACTAATTTAGAGTTGGGGGTTACAACAGATGTAAATTACTAAATTGAGATAATAAAATTGACAACTAAAAATTAAACTGGTGAGATGATAAGAGAGTGGACTGAGACATCGAATCCACCACAAGTTCTTCGAGATTGGTGTGATCTAAATTATTGTTTTCAAGAATCAACACGACCAACCTAAAGATTAATCTAAGTTTGCAATTGATTTCAGCAAAGGCATAAACCCCTAGCATTGCATGTCTTTTTACGGCACACACAATCACAAGTTTATTTTAACTAATTCTAAACCCCTAGCATTGCATGTCTTCTTACGGTACACACGGTCACGGATTCAAATTAATTGATTAAAGCATGCTTTGAATATCAACAAAGGGAACTTCTAACTATAGATTAGTCTAGATAATTGTTCCGGATATATCGGTGAAATCAAATTATTGAAATTCAAAAATAACTATGTTTAACATTCAAGCATATAGAAAACAAAAAATTCAAATACGACAAACTCTAGGAAACCCTGTGGTTTCATCTTCGCCTCGGCGCGGGGTCTAGAAGATCATGGTGGCGGTAATCACAACACTGATATAAGTTGAATCCATCAATTCCTGCACGAACACGCGATGTGAAGGGCTACAAGTGTACTGTGGTGGTACAAAAGCAAGTGTCCGGGGTGCAAATAACAAAACTGATTCAAAAATTAGTTTTCTCCCGCCGTTTCTCCTGCGTTTTCTTCTCCAGCGAGCCACGCCGCTCTATTGCTTCCTCCGTGATCCTCCTCTTCGCTGAACCTATAAGAGAGATGAATACCAAGTGAGGAAGATACGAGAGAGGACGAAAGGATGAAGAGAACGGGGAGGTGAAGCAGAGAGGTGCTCCCTGTTTCTGCTCTTGTTCTTGCTCAGTTGTTGACTCTTCTTCTCCGGTGAACCTGCAAGCAAGAAAGAAAATCAGTGAGAAGATAGAGAAAAGGGCGAGAGAAAAAGGGAACGAAGAGATGGCGGAGTGGTGGCTGGACGGTGGCATGCGAGCTCTGTTTCTGTGCTGCTCTACTCTACCTCGCTGAGCCTGCAAGAGAAAGAAGATTCAGATAGAACAAGATAGAGGGACGATAGAGTGGGTGGTGGTGACGGCTGGCTGCAGGGTAGTGTGCATGGGTCTGTTTCGGTGGTGGTGGACGGTGAGGTTGTAAGGGAGAAACAAGGTTGTTACTCTCTGTTTTGTGCGTGAGAGATGGGGGCAGGGTGACAGTGAGATGGTGATGATGGCGAGGTGAGGTCGTTGTTGGTCCTCCTATCGAGCGAGGATTGCCGGCAGGGTGGATTGGCGTGGTGGCTGAAAAAGAGAGAATGAGAAAGAAATGTGGAAGATGAGGCAAACCTCCAAAAAGGGGAGAGGAGAAGGAGAAGGAGAAGAGGAGAGAGGAAGCCTAAATAGGGTTTTCCTCTTTCCTTGTTAGGTTGGGTTTGGGTTTCTAGTTAACATTTGGGCTTAGGCTTGGGCTTAGGTTAAATTAGGTGGACGTAGGTTTGTTTGGGTTAGGTTTAGACATGTGACCCGCTACTTTGTATCACCACTAGAATCAATCAATTGATCATTCCTCAAATTGTCGTCTTAATGCGATTTCATCGTTCACGCTCAAATTTCTACAAAGACATGAAAACAAAATAATTAGAATAAAATATAATAATCGAAACACTAACATATATAAATTATGTGATATATTATGTATTAATTACGTGAATATCAAGCACCACTCTCTAGGCGAAAAGGTAAGAATGGCGGTGCAGTCACACTGGTCTTTACCGGCACATACCAACTGGCACTAGAGCATCCTTGCTTCGAAAGAGTTCAACACAATCTATTCTTTTTGTGAGGTCCTATTATCACCGTTCTAATTGGCTTTAATTATCTGAGTTCATTTTAATTAGTTTTTCCACGTTTGAATGTGAATTGGAGTGATGAGGTGGGTAATCAAGTCTCACTCAGTTGCAAGTAGCCAAGTTCACTTTTATGTAGTTTAGCACTGTTTGATATCTTGCAAAAATTTAAACACTCAAAATTATTCTAGAAACACTTTTTGCAGGAGATTCGAGGTGGGTTGAGAGAGGTACCTCGCTTTGCTTACGATTGTATCTTTGACTATGTTTTATTTATTAAAACTTAATAGTACAAATTTAAGTCCTCCCAATCACTCAAAGAAAACAAAAAATGCCCTAATTATGATCCAAGTATCTTCCATTGCTCACTAAGTTTACCAAAGATATTTGTCAAGTGCTCCTTTGTATATAACCTAAAAATTATACCATAAGATAATGATTAATGGCTTCAAAAACAGAGTATAGTACCAAAGATTTAAAAATAATTCGAGTTTTGGCAAAACAGTTGACTGGTTGAAATTTTCAAAACTAATAGATCGACTTTGAAAATTCATGCAGAATTCAATACTTGATGAAATTCAAATTTAAAAATTTTCCTAAATTACTAACAAAGCAAAGTTTTCTGAGAAAAATCTAAAAAATCATTTGGCTGCCAGAAAGTTACGAAAATTCAAAGTGAACTAAAAAAAATAGTACATTGTTCAGATTGTGTATCTGCTATGAGAATTCAAATTATGTTTCAACCATTTATCCAAATTGAAATCCAAAAAATGATATAGAATCTAACAATATGTAGAACAAGTTAATTAGAATTTGGAAACACTCAAAACAAAACTCTCAATCAGTAGAAACATGTGTCCAAACATCAGTCATCTATAGTAGACAAATTCCAGCACTGGTAGTCCAAGTTCTAAAATTCGTTTCTCACTAACCTTTAGTCCAATGAACAAATGGAAAGATGCCCATGAAAATTAAGATCATGTATATTTACCAGAAAATTTTTAAAACATAAATTAGTAAAAGTTAGATATTCCAAAAATTGCAAACATGAAGATGCATCAGAATTTTCAGAGTACAAATGTTATTAAAACAATGAAAATGAACCTAAACTATGAAAATGATCCTAAACTAGACTAGTGATAAGCATTTGAAGATGGATTTTAAAACTTATTTTCCATTGCCCTCTCCGGCAACGACGCCAAAAATTCGATCGATCTCAAATTTTACCACAAGTGCACGATTATCTATTGAGTTAGATAACGACAAGTACAAGTCGAATCCGACAAGAAGAGCTATAAAATTCGGAAAACTAATATTCAAATCTCTTTTGAAACTTAACCTAGTTAGAAAATAAGTGATTGGTGAAATGTTTGAAATAAAAATGCAAAGTAAAACCTAAATGTGAGAGTTAGGGCATTGAGTTTACCATCATGAGTAAATGACACCATTAGGTCACTCTTAGATTAATCATTTCCAAATTCATTAACACATCCTAAGGTAGATTCTCATCTCACCTTAGGATGGAAAATATGGCATTATGAGCATATTGATTTTAAGCTTAAGTTATATTAGTAACTTAAGAATCACATGTAGATTTAAAACATACAAAGAATCCATACTTAAATGAAACACCAAATATCTAGCAAATCACAATGAAACTTAGACTAATAATATGTAAACATTGTAAGGAGCTTGTTAGATAAATTGCAAGTATAGAAACTTATCTAATCTTGAGCTTAAGGAGTAGAAGAAGAAAGCATGAGTTGAATTGATATCATGAAACACAAAACATCTAACTTACCTCATAGGTTCATGACATAACCAAACCACAAGACTAATCTAACTAAACAAGCTTCTCTAATACATGAAAATGGAAATAAATTAATCTAAAAGAGCATTCTTGGAACTATCCTCCCATGAGCCCACCCACACCCTAAGGTGGGATGTTAGCAAAAAATGGTAAGCTCTAGGCCAAACTTTACTTATTTATCTCTAAACTACAACTACTTCAACTATTTCTCTCTCCAAAGTATTTCAAAGTTTCCCCTCAAGTGTGATTATGTGTGAGGTATTTATAGGTGAAGAAGGCTGAGACTTATGTGTAAGGATAATGGGGTGGAAGGTGGAGTGTTGGAGTGAAATAAGGTAGAGTGTAAAAGTGATAAAAAGTGGAGTGTAAAAGTGATGGAGTACAAATATGGGAATGATTAGTGGAGTTTGTAGAGATTCTTTAGTTATGATGAAGTTTCCATGTGGATGTCCAAATCTTCAAGTTGATTTTCTCGAGATCCATAGATGATGATACTTTGTGGGTTTGACTACATGGGTCTTTGGGCTTGAAAATCTTTGATTTTTGACAATGCATATATGAACTTCCAATGGGTTTTTCTAGTTGTTGATCTTAGCCTTATTGTGTCACTTTGTGAATGATTTGATATTGGTGCTTGAATTTCTACAAAATACACGTAATGAGATATTTTTATTAGATAATTGAACTTAGTAATTGTAGATTTAGGGGCATAAATGTCTCATTTATATGCTTATCAAAACCCATTATCAATACAAGCGCTAAAATTTTAAATATATATATATAAACGTATAATGCATTTCATGTATATATATATATAAACGTATAATGCATTTCATGTCATTAGTATTTTTCAATATTTTCACAGAAATGAAGTGGGCTGACTATATCAGGAATAATAATAAGAAGAAATGAGACATACATGTTAATGTACATTTAAACAAAAAAACTTTGAACTTCATGTTTTGGCGAATCAAAGTCTAACCCTAAAGTTTATTGTATATATATATTACCTTAGAATATGCTCGCACTTCAAAATTGATTTAAGGCGAAAGTGGCGATGGTTGCGGGGGTGTTAAGTACATGATATTAAGCAAAAACAATGTATATCTTACAAATCAGCTAGGGGTTTTAGTATTCATAAAGATTTGGAGATAAAAGATGACTAGATTTGAGAGTTGAGGAAGATGTTTGGGAATGAGATTCACTTTCTATAATGGAATGTTTGTAAATGTAATGTATGTGGAAGGGCAAAAGAAAAGAAACATAAAACTTATAATGAGTGGAATGCACATGTGGCGGATAGAGAAAGTTTGTGTTTTCTTTATCGATATTAAACTTATTATAACTATTTACTTAGTTGTCAAATTTTGGTAAATTTGGTATCATTGAAATGCATTTTTAAAGAATTTTTCAACAAACCAATGATCAATACAAACACTTCAATTTTTAAAATATACATTTCACACAGTATGCATTTTAACAAAAAAAATGTCTGCATTTCATGTCGCGAGTATTTTCAATCTTTTTCAAATGAACGAGAAATACTCCTCAAGGCATATTCAAACAAAGAACTCAACTCCACGTCCAGAGTTTGAAAAAAATTTATGACGCGTCCAAAAATTGTCCTCCTGTGAGTTTGACTTGCGAAACAATTGTTAGATTGCCAAAGACCACCTTTTTGGTGGTCGAAGGCACTCCAATGCTTAAGTCAGTAACTCTGTTGGAAGAAGGATGTAAATCAAGACAAAACTCAGTTGAAGTTGCATACCTTTGTTGAATGTTCCCTTTACATTTTATAATGGTCGTAGCTAACTCTCTGCATGACTTAAGCATGTGAGGCGCAACGGAAGGAGATGTTTCTGTAACAGTCTCTTCCACGACTCTTTCTTGGTGCAACGTTCTTCTTCTTTATGAGAGAACGTGTATCAAGCCTGGATTTGGGTTTTGATTCGTCTGGGCCTGGATTCAGATCTTGTTTACACTTCCTTAGTGGTGGGCCTAGTCTGGGCCTCTATAATTGGCCTCCTTCCTTTTGGGCTTTATGAGTTGGCCCAATGGATCGAGCATTATATCCTCGTGATGGGACTTTATGTCATGTGTACGGTCATGATAGTCAGTTTATTTCGATGTATCACCAGCTACTTCCCCATAGTTAGTGGGCATGCTGACGTGGCCACTAACTTTTGTGACGGTTAGCCTTTCCATTTCATCATTCCCTCGTATTTAATGTTCTCAGTTGCTTTTCGCAAGTTGGTGTCTCGATCCTTTGCTTGCCCGTTCATTTCTTGCACACATTTTTGGGATTTCGCACTGCCATCATGTCTCGCACGCTGTCCCATGAGTCGTCTCTTCATTGCTTGGCTTTATAAAAGGAAATGTGGAGAATATGTGTTCCCTCTTCACGCTATCTTTGAATTTAGGATTCGTTTGTCCCTTCGTCTTTTTGTTTCCCTTGTTTCCTCGCTCTTCGATGATGTATGTTGGTAATAAGTTAAGTGGTAAGTCGCTAACTCTTTGTGAGGCTCATTACTCTCCTAATAGAGCTTCTCAGTTGACGTTGGAGACTCTTCGTTCTGATTATAATCCCCCACCCGATCTCGAGCTTATTCTGCTTGGACATGATGATAGCCCTTATAACCCAAAGGTTGGATACATCGCATTGTACTCATGCATGTTCTCTTCTGGCTTTCGATTTCCTGTTCCGGAGCTGTTATGGGAATATCTAAATTTTTTGGCCATTTCTACTGCTTGAATGGGCCCTAATGGTTGGAAGGTGATGGTTTCTTCTTACACGAGGGCTACTCTATCTAGTATTCCCTTAACCGTTAGGGTTTTGCATTATGTGGTCGGTCTGTTGCTGTACAGGGAGATCTATTTCCTTCATTCCCCTGATTATTTCGAGAATCTTAGTAATGACATTTGCGATTGGTCGCGGTCTTGGTTCTATGTTTTCGTGAATTATGTCCCCAATAGGCTGAAGGATCTTTTTTATCCGTTGAGGAGCAGAAGATCGGTGAATGATTATCTAAGCTTCACCATTTTCCAGTGGAGGCATTTTTTTCTGAGGGCATCCTGGAGCATAGTGGTTTATACACAATGTGTGAAGCGAAGTAAGCTTTATTTACTAAATCTTGTGCTAAGGTCCATGTTGTTCGCGCCGCACGTACTGGCATTAGTGATGCTAGCATTGATTGGGAAGTGAGTTCGGTTTGAGATGTTACAGATCTCGATGCTCCTGTTATTACTTATGTTCCTGCTTCGCGAAAGAGAAAACTTGCGAGGTCTACGAGTCCATCAAGGAGATTGCATGTAGATTCTGGTGATGTTCCGAGAAAGAAACGACTTTCGAATCGTAGTTCTACTCGGTCTATGACTCTTCAGAGTTCTTTTCGAGATATTGTTTCTCACCCGGGTCCTGCCCTTGATGATGCTGCAAAGGAAGATCGTGAATATCTTGAGGAGGATGAGGAGCTGAGGCTCGTATTGAAAAGGAGATTACTCGTCCATTGGATGACAATTAGATGAAGCTTTTGTCTGCCTATGGTGTTTCAGATACTGTTGAATTGTCTAATGACGACCCTCGAGTCATTGATGATAAAATGCTCCAGTTGGCAATGGAGCAGTCTAAAGATATTGCTGGTGGCAGCGTTTTAGGGATCATTCGCCCTCCTTCTATTGATGTCAGCGAAGCAGCTGGGTTTCTAGTTTTCTCTCCTATTCGATAGCTTTCTCCTACTCCTGCTACTACTGCCAGTCCTTCCCTGGTCGCGGATGCTTCTCGACGGGAGGGTAAACATGGCCTCTCCATTGTTATTGTTATTCCATCTGTTCTCCTCGCTATCAGAGGTGGTTCTTCGGTTCTTTCGGATCCCCACGTCCTCCACCCACAGATTAGTTGGATTGAGCCTGGGCCGAAGGATATCCGTGTCAAGTCTGACGACAAGTTCTGTTGGTTTACCCAACTCGACATGCAAGACGGTGCACGTAGACTGGTAAATGAATGGTACAAGCGGTTGGTGGAGAGGCCTTTGATGTTCGTGCTTGACTTGTTTGATCATATCGACCATGGTCTTGAGCAGATAATGGATGGGATGAATCATCTTGCTTACGTGGGGGTAATGGGCTCGATTTATCGAGTCGGTCATGATCAAGTAGCTCTTTTGGAAAGGAAGTTGGCAGCGCTATTACTAGATTTTCTCATGTCCTTTCTCAATTTGATGTGTTGAAAATGCAATGCCTGGGCTTGGAGAAAGTTGTCGTGGCTTCTCGAGAATTTTTTACGGAGGCGAATAATTTTTCAAGATATGTCTGTTGCTGATCTTGACTCCTTAAAAACTAAGCTAGGTAAGGTTTGTGCCCATCTTTGCGATGTTGAAAAAGAGTTATCCCCTGAGAAAGCGGCTTTCGATGAAGCTTCTTGTTATGGATTGGAGCAATCCGTTATGTGTGACGTTGCTGAGAGGTGGGTGGAACATATAACTGTTGCGCTCAATGATGTCAAGGCAGATGCTCTCCGTTGTTGAAGAGCAGCTTGTCGCGGCCAAAACTTAACTTGCTGCTGCTAAGGATAGGCTTCGTAAGATTGGAAGCGAGTTGTTGACGGGCGGGTTGAGCTTTTTGATTATATCAAAGGGCTCGGCGAAGATTTGTCTAAGTATCATCACTTGGTCGGTGAAGCGTTTGAGGATGATGATGCCGAGGAATCTGCTCCAGCAGCAAATAAGTCATTGCCCCATTTATCATCAAGTATTTCGAAGCAGTTGATGCTCTCTTCTCCTGAAAATATTTTTTCTCCTGTTCTAGCTTATAATGATCCTGCCACTGCTCCTGTTGTTTCTCCCGCTTCTTTATCACCTTCTCCGGATGTAACAGAGTAGTGTTTATCAATAAAAATTAACTTTTATTGTTTTTCTTCTTCTTTTTGTAACTGTCATGGCCTTTGCGTCAAGTTCTTTTATAACTGCTTTCGTTCTTTTTGCTTGTTGTTGTTCTTTCTGATTTTTTTGTAAATGATTGTTTTTTGCCTGTATCTTTTCAGACTCTATTGACTCGTTCCCTTAACCCTGATTTTGTGTACGTCTTCTCGGAGTTCTTTTGCTACTCCGACACTCTGTTCGACTATAGGTCCTTACGTTTTGTTGACTCAGGTGTCTAACCTTTACTTCGTTAGTTCGACATTTCGGTCGATTCGAAGTATTTTGTGTTTAGGTGACTCGGATGTCTAACATTTACTTCGTTAGTTCGACATCTCAGTCGATTCGAGGTTTTTTGTTTAGGTGACTCGGGTGTCCAACCTATACTTCGTTAGTTCGACATCTCGGTCGATTCGAAGTTTCTTTGTGTTTAGGTGACTAACCTTTACTTCGTTAGCTCGACATCTCGGTCGATTCAAAATTTTTTTTTGTGTTTAGGTGACTCGGGTGTCAAACATTTACTTCGTTTCTTCGTGGTAGATTAGACCAGAAGTTTTATGTGTCCGACTTTTATCGCCTGGCAGCCTTGTACGATCAGTTTATTGACTTATTTAATTTTCTGTCCGCACAAAAATTTGAAGTTCCTGAATTCGTAATCTTTATTGATGTTTTCTTGAGTATTTCATCGCTTTTTGCCATTAAGGTGCCTATACTAGTCCGGAGTATGGTTTGTTTCATCTTCCTTTGCTCGTTGTCAGCCTTTGTAATGGGGGCTAGTACTTTTGTCGCTTTGTTTTCGTTTTTCTTCTTCCTCGCGCATTGTTTAGTGGTTTGATTCAAACTTGCAACTGCTGATGAGGTCATTCGATTTGTACGGATTGGATGATGCAAGCTTTTCCACGTTTAATTCATGAAGTGTTTCGTTGGTACCCTTGTTCCAATATAGACCAGTTCGAGTGAGGGGTTTGCCTAATTTCTTCATGTGTTTTGCTTCCTCTAGCTATGCAATGTGGTGTATATCAATTCTCTGGACTGTTCTTTTGATCCCGCAGCACTATCTGCTTTATCCTTCAATTTGATCTGTTTTTTTGGCATCTCGATGAACTCAAGTAGTCCTTTCTGAGCCCAGTGTTCGATTTCATCTTTTAAGTTGTAATATTCTTCGATATCGTGCCCATGATCCCTATGGAATGAGCAAGATTTGTTTTTGTCTCTCCCTTCTGGGTCCCCTATCATCTGAAGCGGCCAGTTAATGTTATCCCACTTCCCTATATGTTTTACTATGTTTGCTCAAGTTGTCTTCAGAGTTGTGTATGGTTTGTATGCGGTCTTCATTACTCCCGTTACCCTTTAGTGTCGAGCTTGCTTCGGTTGCAACTTCCCGAATTCCTGTCGTCGTGAATCACTCCTTCCACTACTTTGATGCTTCTTTGACGGGTTGTTGTCTTACCTTCTTTCCACCTTTCATTCTCGTTTTCATGAGAAATTTTCTCTTTCTTGATCATTTTTCTTCCTGACTGCTTTCATCTCCTATAGAGAGATATGCTTCTGTGCTATTTTTAGCATGATTGCCATGCCCTTTGGAGGCTCCAGGTTAAGAGCGTCAAAGAATGGGCCTCTCTTTAATCCGACCACGAAGGTTGCAGCGGTTGTGTCATCGCTACATCCATCAATCATTATCAATTCATTGGTAAAACAGATGACATATTCCCGTATTATTTCTTCGGGTTTCTGTTTAATATGCAGGAGGTAGTGTGGCATTTTCTCAGGGCCATCATGTGGTGGAAATGTCTCAAATGATCGGTCGGGTCGGAAGTGCCATCATACACCTCGAACTTTGGTGGAGTGAATTTTTTTGGCATAAATGTTTTCATAAGGGCATCGGAAAATGGCAGTTTTTTCCAATTCGTATAATACATTAGGATCCGTGACCCCTATTCTGAACGGGATTTCGGTAAGCATCCCTTCATATAGTGGATTTATGCCTCGAGGAAGCTCGCTGCTTTCAAAAAAAATTTGTTGGGGTTATGCTAGAATTTTGCCACTCTCTTGAGTTCGATTGGTAGAGTTTTGTTGTGGCTGCGCCTGAACCGAGTTAGCTAGTTGAGTGTGCTTTTGTGCGATCCTTTTCAGCATTATTGTTACTTGTTCCATCTGGGTTATGAGTAAATCTACCCAAGGATTTGTGGTAGTGTCAATAGTTGTCTGGACTATTGCGTGCAGCGGATCCTCGTTCTCGGATGTTGTTGGTCCGGTGATTCAGGTTGTATCTTCTCCTTGAGTCGTTAGTAATGCGTCAGCAGGAGAGTTGTCGCAATCATTTTCGGATTGGGGATCTATAGTCTGCATAATCTCCTCTGATGGTTTGTGGTTCTTTTGTTAGGTTATGGTGAACTTTATCGCAGTTTATTTTGTAAAGAGGAAACTCGTCGTTCCCCACAGACGGTGCTAAACTGATGCGTCCAAAAATCATCCTCCTGTGAGTTTAACTTGCAAAACAACTGCTAGACTGCCAAGGACCACCTTTTTTGTGGCCGAAGACACTACGATGCTTAAGTCAGTAACTCTGTTGGAAGAAGGATGTAAATCTGGACAAAACTCAATTAAAGTTGCAAACCTTTGTCGAATGTTCCCTTTACCTTTTATAATGGTCGTAGTTAGCTCTCTCCATGACTTAATCATATGAGGCGCAACGGAAGGAGATGTTTCTGTAACAGTCTCCTCCTTAATGGAGATGCGTTTGTGGAGACGTAGGTCCCTTCACGGCTCTTTCTTGGTGCAGCGTTCTTCTTTTTTATGAGAAAACGTGTATTGGGTCTAGATTTGGGCCTGGATTCGGACCTTGTTTACACCTCCTTAGTGGTGGGCCTATTCTGGGCCTCAATAATTGGCATCCTTCCTTCTGGGCTTTATGAGCAGCCCAATGGATCCGGAGCTATATCTTCGAGATGGGACTTTCAGCCACGTGTAGATCGTGATAGTCAGTCTATTTTGATGTATCATCAATTTATATGATACAAAATTTAACCAATTTTAAGTTTAATATCACGACACACTTTTTATCATGCCAACAACACGAGGTATACACTAGTCTATCTTATAATTAGCTAGAGATTTTATTATTCATAAGGAATTTGAGATAAAATATGGCTAATATTAAAATATCGGGAAAATGTTGATGGGTTGAGATTTATTTATGACATTGATATATTTGTAAATATGAAGCATATAGAAGGGTAAATAAATTGAACAAAAGGGGAAAAAAACATTGTGGAATGTACATAGATAAAATTGTGTATTTTTCTCAAAATTAAAATTGTCATAACTATTTACTTAGATGTCGCATTTTGGTAAACTTGGTATTGTTGAAAAACATTTAGAAGACTTTTCCAATGAGACCTGTGATCAATACAAACACTTAAAATTTTGAAATATGCATTTCACATTATATGCATTTCTAAATTAAAAAAATCTAATTCATTTCACGCCATGAGCATTTTCTATGTTTTTCAAAGGACTAAGAAAGGCATTTAATTTCTATATTTTTCAAACAAAGAACCCTAACTTCGCTCCCAATGTTTGAAAAAAAAAATATTTTTAACTAATTAAAATTGACCAAGTTTGACCGAATGTCACGACCCACTTCCTATCATACTAACAACTAGGGCTGGGCAAGTTCAGGTAATCGGCCCGAAAACCTAAAACCGAAGCCCGGACCAAATTTTTGAAAACTGAAGGGTTTATACTTCAAGCTGCTTCTGGTGATGTTGCTCAAGTTGTTTCTGGTGTTGCTTGCTGAGTTCTCTTAAGGTTTAATTGGTTTTAAGTCGTTTTGAGCTAGGAATTTTTTCTGGTTTTTAGGATGTATGGCCATTTGTTTTTTTTTCTTTCGGGTAAAGTCGTAATGTACCCCCGACATGTGTACAAGATTTTTTCAAGTAATAAAGGTCTGGCATCCCATAGCTGCCCCTCCCCACTGCAGGTTCTAATTAAAAAAAAAAAAAAAAAAAAAAAGATCGGTTAACCGAATTCTCGGGTCGGGTCAGGTCGGTCTCGGTCCAATCTCTTTCAACCTAGATATTTTTTTTTTCTTTTTTTCTCTCCCCCCTCCCTTCTCCATTCAAACTATGACTGTGTGTGAACAAAAATCTGAGATCTCGGAGCTACTGCTTTAGTTGCGAAGAAATGTGAACATGAAAACCACAAAGGTAGCGATGAAAAGCATCAACAAATGATGAAGACATGGCACCAGCAGCTGATGTAGGGCTGGGAGCCGGTGCATCAACATCGTTGGCAACAGAGAAGATGGCGAAGAAAGCAACAGCCACGAAAGCAGCGAAAGAAGAAGATCTGGAGCTCTCCATTTCTCTTTTTTCTGAAGATTAGAAGAAAGTTTTCTTCGTTGATGGAAGCTGAGAGAAAAAAGTGAACAAACTTTGTTTCTTCTTTCTTCTGCATTTGCTTTCACTTGAAGGTTTGTAGATGTTAGAAAGATAATATTGTGTGTGCATAAATAAAGCAAATGATTCATTTATTTGATTTGACTATTCAGATGTGGTTGAAGAAGGCAAGAAGCAGTTGAAGTGTAGGGACCCATCCAACTGGCAATCCTTTGTGTAGGTACATATGAATAGGATTTGGGTTGGGCTTTGGGGAAAGTGGAAACTAATTATTTAGTTTTATTTTTTTAAAATATTCGGGTCGGGCCGATCATCCATCGGGCTTTGAGAATAGGAACCGTTAATCGGACCGACGTATCCGTGCCGAGTCGGGCTTTGGGACCGGCTAATAAAATAACAATAGAAAACCGAACCAAATCGGACCGCTCGGTCCGGTTCCGAGTCCGGGTCGGGTTTTCAGTCTCAAATGCCCACCCCTACTAACAACACAAGTAATACACAACAACATTATTTTCAGAGTTTGTCTACGTATATAAACAAATCAAATGGATGAGATTAGATTTAACTTTGGATCCAATGACTGAGACTTAGCCTTTTATACTTTGCCCTCAAGTCATCTAAGAGTTCGTAGGTTCGAATTTCATAGCCAACATTTTAAACTTTTTTTATTATAGGGTAGTGAAAACATAATAATAGAAACTTAAAAAGATTCAAACGGTCATTATTACCCTCACATTCACATTGTTTTCTTTGATATTATTAATTAAAATGTTAAAATTCACGTCATATCAAACAACAAAAAATGACTTTTTGGGACATTGCGATATTATGTTTGGCTAGATGTATTCATGGTGAATTTATTTTGTTTTGTTGTATTATTTTGTATAATTTTCTCACATATATTGGTTCATTTTGCGATCCAGCGTGGTATTGTTTCAAGTTAAAATTCATACGGAAAACTTACATTTTTTTTTAATTCTTAATATATAGTGAATTTTCTCATTCAATTTCACAAGAGAATATTATAAACAACAATCCTTACAATACTATGAGTTTCTCAACCAATGGTAGCCTGATTGGATGGTTAAGGTTGCGGTGGTTTAACCCCTACGTCTCGAGTTCTATACCCACTGGTGGCACGCTTGCCTTTCAAAAATAAAAAAAAATTAATTAATTTAATTTCAAAGGCATGTACGATATTGCAATGTCTTTAGGGACATTGAATAGAGTTACTGAAACTAGGTATTGTGCATATGAGTTATATATAATCCCAAATTTGAAGGGAATATAAATTATCTAGTCTTAAGTAGCAAAAAACCTAAATAAACAATTTAATGTCAAAAGATCATGACTGCACGAGTGCTTAAACCTGAAGGTACACAAGAGATTATGTCGAAGCGGTGTCAAAGACTACAATGATCATCAATACCAATTACATTGTATAAAATGATAACTTTCTTTTGTCTCAATAAGAGCTTACAAAAATGCATATCATGCCGTAGGCATGAGCAATACCTAGTAAATACATATAATGACAATAAATACACAACATGTAACTTTAAGTAATGCAAACGAACAACCCCATTAAGATAAAGTTTCCCATTCTAAGAAGATGATGGAGGTCCAAGAACCCTAGGTACCGAGTCAAGTAAACTATTTTTATAGATCAGCACAAATTACGTTGCATATATAAATCACAAATTTCATTGTTTTAAAGTACATTGCGCATACAATGACACCACTTGTGCAAATACAAATTCTGAGAATCCTTAGTGATATGCTGAGCTTACAAGCCAAAATGGGACTTAAAAGCACTGAAAGGATCAGGTGCTCCAAGCATATTCAACATAATCAGCTAATGTAAGTGTTAATCTTATTATGAAAAATCGAGTACAACTTTATGAACTCATTGCAAAATTGTCGTGGCTGATTGCAGTTCAAAGAATTTAACAACAAAAATGCAGATTTGCAGTTTCTGCACGTTGCAACCTACTCCCACAATAAAATTTATCGAAAAAAAGGGTTGAAATAAAGATGGGTATGTGGAAGAGAAGCAATTTGGCATTTACAAAGTTGAATGTCTGCGTGTATACTCACCTGCATACCCTGCGACTAGAAGGGTAATAGTTATCTTGGACACGGTTTTGAATCTCTTCACTCAGAAGACGAGTCGCCAGTCCACGATCAGCTGTGAGTCTATCGTCACTCAATAAGCTGTACAATGAGTGAAGCTCTTCTTGGCTGGCTTTTTTAAACAAGTTCTTGACTACCAAATCTACTCCAATGGGAAGGGTGGCAAGATTGGTCTTCTCATCCTTCTGCTCCTCCTTGATTCTATTGGTCGGATCTCCAACGAACTTTCCCGGTAAAGAATGGTGTAGTTTCTGATTTTCCGGTCTGGATTGCCAGTACTCTATACAGACTCTACTCTTGTCCATTGCCTCAATAGCCTGTTTATAGACAAGAAATTGGTTAGATAATTATTGTGATTAATCAAAGAATTAGCTCAGCAAAATGGACACAACCCATACACACAATAAACAAAGACCTAACAATATCCACAATCCTTGATTCAAGTAAGAGGCCAGGATTTTCCTTCTCAAATTTTAATATCCCATATGCTGTTAACTCTATGTAGCAAACAAAAATACTGACAATATTTTCAACAACCTTATCAAACCATCACTTCTCGATTACAACTATCATACTTCCCTAATCTCTCATCAATTCTGTCAAGCTAAATCTTACTTTTAGACAATAGAAGTGTTTTGGCACAATGTCAAAGTGTTAACGCACTGTTAGTCTAACAGATTTTGAATATTCTAACTTGGAAGTGTGAGTTTCGAGTTTGGGCCCTGTAATATCATGAATCGTGAACTTGTTCTTTTGGGGTTTGCTCAATAGTAGAGAAGTAACAAGAGGATAGGATGTGAACGTTTAAGGCTCAAAATAATTAAAAATCTTTCAACACAAGCGTATCATGCCAACCAATACACTTAATAATAATGAACGACTCAATTACCTGAATAATCTCTGGCGAAGTAAATCCAAACATTTCAAGGCCATCAAGACTCCCGGGAGGTTGTAAAGGGGGAAGGTTTGTTCTCCCGGCAGTATGTAGTTTCCTTATTTCTTGATTGAGTTTCTCTCTAACCATCTCCCAGCATTTGGCAGGCGAAATGTGTATGAATATCTCAGTTGGACACTGCTCTACCACAACCTGAAACCAGTATAATTTGATCCAAGTGTTGAACAATCACAAAGAATTAAATGCACTCGTCCCAAAGAGAACTTCAAAATAAAATGGAAAGAGGGACAGCTTCTACAAACGTTTTAAGAAGATCAACAGAAGCATGGGAAGGACTGTCTTAAGAATAAAAATAAAAAATAAAAACACCTCAAGCAAGCAGTCCAATATTCATTTCTCCAACTTCCAACAATAGATGGAATTTTTTGTTTCCTCCGAAAGTGATGGAAACATTAATGCATATGGAAAGATATGGATGAACTAATAAGTAAAATGTATTTGATCAACTTTTTCAACTTATACACATTCGCTGAAACAAATTAAGCATAGTCAATATCATGTAAACCTTTCTTTTAGCAATCATGCTATGAGTTGCAAATAAAAATGATAACATACAAAATGGTAAGTGTGATTTTTCTGACCCCAATTGCACAAAAATACATTACTTCACATGCATGCGTAAGAAGACCCTTGTGGCTAGTCTATTCCCCTCGTTATGTGGACTTAACACTTAACTCTCCCCTCCCTCCCCCAGTCCTCCATTATCCTCATCTTATACAGTGTCTAGTCAGTGGACACATCCCTTGTTATATTTCGATTCTTCCAAGGATATGTTCCAAATTTTTTACAATGCCCATTCAAGACGAGAAAAGGCTAGACACACCTTCATGCACATTCCTAACTGAATGAGATAAAATCACAAACTAGCTCTCTAGAACCGCCTGTTTATCTTATTGTATGCACCACTCGTTAAGAAAAGAAAAAAATGTATTAAGAATTTCCATAAAGATTCTTTTTTTAAGGTAGAATCTTGCACCAACTACCGGCTAGACTTAGCTCCTAGCACTAGAACATGGATAAAAATATCAAAAGCTCATCGTCATTAATGAATAAATTTCATTAGCAAGTCATGCCATCAAGGTTTTAAACACGTCAAGTTTTTAATACACCGGGCTGAAACATGTGATCCGTACATGTTGCATAAGACAAATTGGAAAAGGCATACACGTTACTAAATCAAGCAGGAGTTTTCTGTAACAGTTGCTGGGTCTTGAGCTGATTTTATCGCTTGTTATAAGCGAATAGGTCATACTATACCTTTCCCTCTTTCAGCCATGAAAGAAAAAGAAGGGTATGAACAACCTTAACAACAGGATCAGAACAAGAGTGTCCAGTTCAATAGTAGCAAATAACTGGAACAGAATAATAGTATTTGGGTTCATATGTAGCACTAGCATACGATAGACGCATTTTTTTAATAACAAAAAAGGAATCAATATCCTTGAGCATGATTTGGAAAACAATGTTATTATGTTCAAAGTCTAGGAAGATTCGGCAGATTTACATATGTATACGATCATATTACAAGATACAAAGGCGAAAAATCCATTACCGTAAACAGAGGTCCAAGAACTCCGGCATCAAGAACTTGTGAGGTATAGTAACACATTTTTGTTGGATCTAGCACACTTAAATAACTGACCCGACTCTTAAACCCTGCAGTGAGCGCCACAGAGAAAAAGTAAACATTTAGATGCGGATAGCCCCTACTTTTTAATTAAAGCAAGTCCATATAGATATCAGATAAATGATCTTACCTTTGGGAAAGATGATCTGGCTACTGGACCACAATTTCCCAGAAAGAATGACTCCAAATTCCAAAGCCTCGACACTGCAATTTATCCTTCGCACAACCTTTGCAATACGAGGACCCTTCTGACGATAATATCTGTCTAGATTATTTTGGACGTTTGGCAAGCATTCTCTTGCAGTGGATGCCTTATCCGTTGAACTTGAATTTGAATACAATCCTTTATTTTCATCTTTACAGTAATTGTTTTGTTTTGTGCTATCATGCAACTGTGATTGCTGAAGGTGACCCCCAACAGTAGCAACATTACAATCACTCGGTCCACTTTTCGCAGGCAATATATCTGGGGTAGGTTTTACTAACCCAGTCCTTGCAGAACCCACATTCTGCGGGAAATGTAGAGTAGATACTATACTGGTAGAATCATTTATTTCCAGGAGGTTACACTCCATTTGTCTATGGCTGATCTCATGGTCTTCACTTTTTGCATGTTGTGGATGCAAGAGATGATCCTCTTTTTCTGCTTTAGCTATCAATTTAATATCACCTTCACTCATCACTGATGCATTAGTCTCTGGTGTATCCAGGACATGATCTTTCTGATGATTACATGGACTCACCCTATTATCGTCATTTGCTAGCCGAGCAGAAACTTCCAAGTGGTTCGCAGAAGACACTGTAATTTCTCTGTCTGAAAACAGTTTGCACGGAACTTCAGCTTCGTCATCGCTGAGAAGTATAAGATTCTTGTCTCCTGTTGACAAAGGCTTCTTTCTTTTAGGTTCATCAGCATCTGAGTTTCTCAGAGGGTTCTCTCTTTTCAAAGAGACAATGCCACCCAGGGAGTTTGTTTGACTAAAAATTTCTTGTGGAGTCTCAGTGTATGACATATCTTCCTGCGAGAGTTGACAAACTGGAGTGCTTATCAAATTAGCATTTACAACTGGGGTTCCTACTAACTCTGCCTGAATGTTATGATCTACTATTCCTTTTTCGAGCAGAGGAGAGGTACCATCAATTAAACTATGACTTGAATTGCCTATTGTTGGCATCTTCTGATGTTTTACATTCTGCCCATTCAAAGATTGTACTTGGCCTGGAGTTTCCTGGATAATCTGATCAAACCCTGGAGGAAGGTCAGTCAAAGATTGAACGTGGCCTGCAGTTTCTTTGATATTCTGATCAAACCCTGGAGGAAGCTCATTCAAAGATTGTACTTGGCCCGTTTCCTTGATATTCTGATCAAACCCTGGAGGAATCAAATCAATGTTGGTGGAAATTGTTCTATCTGGCACACAATGCTCACGTTGCTTTGCTTTTGAGGAATGGGGTGGTTGAGGAATTGAAGCAATGCCAGTGGACACTGCTTTATCCGTCATAAAACGATCATTTTGCTTTGCTTTTGCGGAATTGGATGGCTTCCCCATCAGATCGCTTAAAGAGGTTACCTGGATTACTGGTTTCTTGGTTTCTGAATATGATCTAGGAGGAATGCCATTAGTGGAAGTAGAGGTGAGTGCATCCAGTGAAACACTCTGCATCATAGATTCAGAGGAATTGGATTGTTTGCCATTGGAGTTGGAGAGGTATGAAGTTAAAGCCAACCCAAGATCTAGCTTTGCCCATCTGTAAACTGCACTTAATTTTCCTTCCAAAGCTTCAACAAGAACATTTAATTCGTTGATATCATAACGGAATAGGAATATTTTGGCATTCCAAGCACACGAGCACAGATGCTTCACATGATTTAGGCAAGAGAATCTTTCAGGGGAACACTGACAGCCCACTGCTGAGAGGTGCAAATCATAGAAGCATATGACACATTCCCTTTCACAGGTTGCGTCAAAATTGACATCCATCTTCGCAGAACGGGAAAAGTCACAAAGTTCTCTCCTAGCATGTTCCATCTCAACACGGTTCTACAAATGAAGATAACTGACAAAGTTAAATACATTTCATAAATTTCATTCATACTAGCTCAAACAATCTTTCTCGGCACATTCAATATAAAACCACGTAGCTAAAGAGCGTACCTTGAGTGCCATGGCTAAAAGGCCATCCTTTCCACAAACATCTTTCCATCTTATGTTATCCAAGGTGTTTTTCCTCAGTAATAATAGTTCCCAATGTGCCCTTACTGCTTCCCTTGCTGCCCCTAGTAACAGTTTGTCATGGGAAACAGTTGTTTTACGCCTCTGCTCACAGTATAGTTCTATGGCATTTTGTCCATGAGGCAACCAGTCAAGAGGAGCTACATTTACAGCTTCTGCACAATTAAAGCCACAATTGAATCCTGAATGGTATGCTCGGGGGAAGGTGAGAACAAACTCCCTAGGATTTTGAACAACTCGATAGACAGGTACCCCTTCAGACATTAATATGCTAGGGGAGAGCTGTGTTACCTGCACCAAGATGATAAAACAGTAGATATTAGCTAAAACTAATTACATCCATACAATATAGGAGAGGATAATTACTGAAAATAAGTAACATAAGCCATTGTGCAAATATCTTTTAGAAGAGGGACAACAAATACTTGATCTCTTATCCATCATCACAATCACCGACTCAAGCCAAGGAAGCTATTTGCAATAACAAGACAAAAGCATTGACACAGATAGGAGCACAGCAAGACAGAGACATGAAGAATATCAAACATATATTGTGTTCATCCTTATTAGATCCCGTTTTCCTTTCCGTTGAAAAAAATTAATAAAATAACAATGGTTCTTACATCCATGCAGCCTAGGGTAGCATTAGAAGCGACGTTGAAGCTACTAAGTGGAAGGAAAAATCTCTGCAGCATGAACATAGGCAGAAATATCTAGGCATCTTGACAACCAAACAAGTTTGCTTATTTGGAGCATTATTCATGTAAACTAGTGATGAGCAATTTGGGTAGTTGGTTGTATGACAAGTACATCTAAGACAGTCATGCATGTCTGTAATCATGCAGGTATAGAAAATATTTTTGTCATATGGAGGCATGAACTATGAAGAATGTATTAAAAAAGAATTACTCACAAGCTTATGAAGCAAATCAGGCTGTTCTTCAAACAAGTCTGGCAAATGCTTTTTCATGGCAGCCTCCAATTTGGGCGCACACTCCCCAGGCACACCATACCATAACTTTGGAGCACCCCAATGCATGTAGTTCAATGAGTACAAGTGGTGGTCCTCAACATGCTGATATTCCATAAGCAAATAGATGGATAAATAAAATTTCATTGATGTCACAAATGAAATACCATTACCACTCTTCATTATAACAGTCGTAAGGAAAACATAACAATAAGGATGACATCAAAAATAATAGTAGAGACTAAAGATATTTAAGCGAGGAAACTGAAAAATCAAAACAGAAATTATTTGATGTAGTTATTGAACAATGTCAAGAAAACAATCATTTCTTGAAGAGAACGTAATGAGCATACCCAACAAAAAGATGAGAAGCACATTCCTATGTACAACCACGGAACCAAGACACCTGAAATGTCCCCACTTTCAAAACTGAGCACAGAGCCTGGAAGCCGAGGGAAATTATTCAAGTTCCACCCCGACTTCAAATATTTTTCATCATAAACTTGGTTCTCGTTTGAAGATGACACTTTGGGAAACCCACTACCAAAAACTCCAGTTTCGAGATCCGCTCCATAAAGCACCTATAAATGCAAACACAACAAACTAAGATATATAGAGATTATAGAGAAAAATGACCAGAAAAAGTGATGTAAGTTTATTGGCTTCATCTCTTCGTACCTCAATCTCTTCAGTTGGCTTCTCAACCATTCTCCAATATTCACCCTCAATATTCTCCACAGTTGGTTCATCATGCCTTTCAACCACACTCTGATTGCCCCCTGATTCTGTGATTATTTCCTCCTTAAAATATTGTACCTTGAAATAATCTGCATACTTTTTGAAACTTTCCAGAGTGAAGTCTGGACCAGGTTCAAATCCAAATCTCTCTGCCTCATTATAATATCCAAGTTCATTAGGTGCCACCATTCTCTCCACCCCCATGTCAAGGCATCTCCTCCTTTTCCTTTTCATCTTGCCATACATTCTAGACCTTTTTTTGGAGGAATCACGATTTTGAAGCTTGTCAACTCGTTGGATGCGAGTCGAAAATTTAGTATTCCTCCACACATCATTTTCCATAAGAGGGCAGGGTGGATTCCAAGAAGAGGGAGGAACTATGCGGCAGATACCATATCGTTCTGCTTGAAGACGTATGCTCGCAATGTACTTCAATGTATCTTTGAACTCCTGAAGTCAAGGTTGATTTTCAGCATTTGAACAGGAGACATAAATATAAATTGATTCATTCAAATATTACCTCTTCGGTAGGATAGAAAATAGGAGCATCCTCAATGATAGGCCTGCATGCATCTTTTGGACGCCACCTTGCTATGACCTGGAAAACCAGTTTAATTCATTGTTTTCATATGCAGAGTGATTTGACATTCTACAGAAAATGAGATGAACAGATCAAGGTATAGAAGACAAACCTCTTGACAACTAGAACACTCTGAACATCCACGTAGAACGCCTTTTGGAATCCGCAGCTTTGAAGTTAGCCTCTGCAAAACAAGTGAATGTTAAAAAATACTCAAGAAATGTTGTTGCCTGGAAACTACATGAGCATTGCTTTTTGAAAATCCCCAAAATCTGTCCTTTTGATGAGAAAAGACAGGGATAAAGTGACCTGATCAATTTTTTCGCAGTCGGATTCCTCCCCTGAGCTATTATCAAATTGACTATAGTTTATCCCTGGTCTACGCCTAAGGCATCTTGTAACTTTGGAATCGTCACCAGCTTCACACTTGTTCATTTCTGTTGGTTGTGGTGCTGAAACACCCGCACAAGCCATGGAACTCTTCATGACTTCACCATCAGTCATCTTCTTTAATATGAGAGATGGAAGTGAAATCAAACCGGGCAGACCAGGAGGAATGACATCTTCCTTAGCAACTGTTCTTACACATTCGGCCCCCATTAATACTGTGAAAATAAATAAATCATATAAATGTTAACCAGATGCTGGCATTCCATGCTATATGACATGCTCTTTACTTTACAGGTAACAATTCAACAAATAACTGTAAATCAAATATTCATGAAGACTGTGATTAAGTAAACTCACAATATGATTATAGGGGAGTAACAGAGATGATGGTCCCCATCAACCTGATACAACATCTTGAGAGATGAGGAAATAGAATAAATACTTATTGGAGAAAACTGACTAATCTGAATTTAGAAACTGACCGAAGTTTGGAATTCAGAATAGCTATCAAATATAAGTTTACTTTCATGAAAGATGAGAAATAATGCCCAATGGAATTACATCAAGAATTGCAACCCCAACTTTGCAGTTCGGTCATATGACACTGTGATTTCAGTAACTAAGAACCCTAGAACAATCTCAGTCTCAAGATGTCTCTGTACATATTCTTGTTCCTTGTTATATTTTCCTTAGGCATATTCTTGGTTTTGAATCTTTTGATTGAAAGCAGGGAATAATACGGCATTACTACTACGTCATGTGGGAACTGGGAACTTGTTCAATTGACAGCGGAAGAAGATGAAGACTGAAAATTTTGTCCAGAATTAAGTCTCGAACCACATCATGCAAAGCATAGCCAAGTTAATCCGGTCATGTGAGAGATTGAAACCTAATTGTCAATTTTCCTTATAAGAAAAATGAGATAAATTAGCTTAAAACATCCTAAATCTTCCAGACACTGTGTCAATATAGGCGTAAATTTTATGTCAATTATATAAGAACAAAATATCATTCATGCATGACAGACATAGATACTTCTACAACCTCAAAGCACGCTTGTGACAGAAATCATACCTGAATAGATGAAACATCTTGATTTACACTGTCTATGCATAAAATAAATAAGACCTAAGATGATCTACGTTGCATTATAAACCACATGAGTAACTATTTGATAAGATTTCAATCTCCATATTTCCTGACTGTTAATATTTGTTTCCCTATCATAAAGATCCATGACTAATCTAACTAGAACACAAGCTAACATATTTCCGCAAATCTAAATTTCATCATACTAATGCATTAGGCATATAATTTTCATCAATAAGAATTAATAATAATAATAATAATAATAATAATAATAATAACAATAATAAATAAATAAATAATAACCCACAATTATTGCAACAGATATACATCCTACAACATATAAATTCTACTCAGAAACTGATAAATAAAACCAGAATCATCAAGATCTGCATATAAAATTCCTCAAAAAGTCATCATACCCATCTACTAATTCATCACCAAATTTCACAAAAAATATTGATTAATCAGTTATTCCAATAAATCAGTCTGACAACATCATCACCGTGATCAATTCAACACATAAATTTGTCAATAATTACGGGTACTCACAATAATCCTTGATTGAAGATTTTTTGCTTTGACCAAGCTCAAATTCCAAGACCTTCAAACCTGATGATGTTTGACCAAAAAAATCCCAAAATTAATATTTGAAAAAGATCAAAACTTGAACATCCAATATCTTTGATTCAGTAGATCTAACCCTAAAACAACTTATCCACATCAATTCCACCCTACAAAACCAGTGTAAAACCCACCCTTTGTTTCTGTCATCCATTAAAAACCACTTACCACCGTTATCAATTCAAAGGGTTCAACTTAGTAACCCTAGAAATTCTGAATCAATAAAAACTTTTCTTTCTTTCTTTACAATTGATGGAAGGTAGGGTTGTCAAGATCTGTTGTGTTAGAGATGAAGAAGAAAATATTTTGATTTATTTCCAAAAAAGGACATAATAAAAGAGATAAAAGATGCCTTCATGCCCTAACCTTTGCTGTGAAATCACAAGGGCAAATTTGGAAACAGAAAATTATAAAGAAAATTCTTCCGTAACAGATCAGATAAATAGATGGAAAAATTTTCGGGAGTGGAAGGAGAGAAACGTAAAGTGATGAGCTGGCGAGAAATGGGAAAACGAGAGAAATTGGAGGAAAATTGCGAGAAATTCGGGTTTGGTCTCTGATCTGAGAAACGAAACAGAGGTTTCTTGCAACTTACGAGTTCTTGAATTCGTGAATGGAGAAAGTAAAGAAAGATCGGATGGAACTGGGGGTGGGATAAAAGAGGGAGAGATGGGAGGCACGTGGGGGGTTTAATGGAGTTGGACGAGTGTTTTAATTGCTTGTCTTTGGTGGGTGGTCACGCGGGGAGGGACACTTGGCGTTTGTGTGGCTAATGGACATCCACAGAGTCTTGTTGGTTACTTTTTATATATATATATATATTTTTTTTTTTTTTTTTTTTAAAGGCAAGCAGGGTTTTTATAGGATCCCAGAACCCATAAAGATGTCGCAAGCTGGGTTTGAACCCATGACCTAGTGATACTATCCGCCAAGCTCTAACCGTTGAGTTCTCATGATATTGGCTTGGTTACTTTATTTATTCCTTGTTTATATATATATATATATATATATATATATATATATATATATATATATATATATATATATATATATATATATATATATATATATTTTATAGCTCAGGTGAAACCAAAATTGGATGCCATTGGTTAATTTTATTCAGTCTAATTCCATTTTGGCCTTTGATCATTAGGTCAACTAGATTGACTAACAGAAACTGATGTAGTCGTTTTTCGCTCTCTGCTTTGACCTAGTCCCGCTAACCTGCACAAGTAACACACGTGAGCCATGGACCATCGTTGTGGTGGTCGATGACAGTCCGATGCTACAAGGACTTGAGGAAGGTGTAATGTTGTAAACAGGAAATTTGTAGCGTACTTTAGCTTACTAACTCCATGTCTTATTTATAATGCAGGAGTTCTAGTTCTACCAGGTCATCAAAGGCGTAGTTTGGGAAAGAGATATTCGTGGAGATCTTTATCTAATTAGGAGTCGTGCTGTAGGAGGGAAGTTTCTTATTAGTCATGTGCTCCTAGATACGCGGGAGATAGTTCATAATTCAAGAGCAATCCGTAGAAGAAAGTTTTCCTGCATGGAATGTACTATGGTATTTGCTTCCTAATTGGAAACAGAGGGTGGTTGTAATTGTCTGTCCGAAGCTGGTCATCGAGATACTTACCTTAGTAGGACTTTATGGGTATTGATGATAGTTGTGAGACGTGTAGGCCTAGCATGCTGTAAGAGTTCGGGTCCATCTGGCGGACTGAATTAGGCAGGCTTGAAACCGCTTGGGGGGGATCAGTGTTGGGCCGACGCTGGGGCCTGTAATTTGTCAAGATCATCATGACACGTGTATGGCTCAGGAATGTGACCATTTTTTGTATCATCGGCTACTCCTCCCGAGTTAGTGAGTCGTCACATCGGTTCGCTAAGTCATCTCTTGAAAAGATACGCCGCTCATGATGATTGAGTCTGAATCATTGCTTGAGCTGCGCGCAACATTAATTGAATGTGCATCGGTTAAGAGGAAAAGAGGCGGGAACCTAAATACTTTTGAAGATACTGCTCTGTTCATCTTTTGATTAGAAAAGATTGTTCATCTTCTTCATGGCTCAACAAAACCTTATTGATGACGTAACCTTGGGCAGAGGCTTAGAGTTTTTCAAAAACAAATTATTTTTTAGCCCGACCTTGTTGAAATCCATACAAAGTTTGGGGTCCCCGAGGACCTGCCGTTGTATGTCCTCAAGGGTGACCAGACGCCAGTGTCACCACCGGCAGAGTTCATCTGCTTGCATCGTGGGATACTTCAAACTGGAGTGCGTTTTCCAGTTCTAAACGTGATTTGGGAATTCTTGGACCTCCTTGGATTTTTTTTCGGCCCAATTGGAGCCTAATGGATATAGGATTATCCTGCTCATTCTGATTAGGACAAAGGAGGCTAGCATTCATGTGACTTCGCAGGTAATCTAGTTGTTGACTTCTCCTCGGTTAAAGGGTAATGTCGTCTATAAGATGATGTCACCTACCTGCTTCACAAATTTGCCAGACGACTTCAAGTCTTGGCAAAATTATTGCTTCTTGGCCCCTGTAAATTCAAAGTACTTCCAGTTCAAGGGTCGTTCGCTCGATCGAGAGTTCAGGCCGTTTCGTAAGTATAGTTTTTTTTTTACTCTACTATGCTTGATTGCAAGTTAGCTAATCATTGCTTGTGTTTCTTCGTAGGAATGTTTCCCACTACTCCCCTTACCCTAGAGGAGCAAAATACTATGGAGACGTTCCGCGGCTTGTCAACAAGGAACGTGGTGGATGTCATATGCGTCCCCAACTTCATCCGTAGTGGGCTGTAGGACAACTGGCACGTAGCCCACTCTGTACTGAACATCGCGGGTTAAGCCTGAAGATGGGGCCCCTTTTAGGAATAGGAAGGTTGATGGGGCCAAAGCTCATGTTATGTCTGATGTGGAGGAACCGTCTGAAACGCTTGCATCTTTCGTGAGTTCGAAGAGGTCCCGTGTCAGAACTGGGTTGCCTTCAACACGACCCGCTCCAGTGAGAGAAGAATGTGAGTCTGATAAGCCCGTCAGGGTGGAGAATGATGTATTCGGCTGAGAGAAAGATTACATGCGGTTTGCCAGGGTTGAAAACATGTCGAATCTTAGTGATGCGTAGGCCGAAGCTTTGAATGAGTGGCTGGTGCGGTTGCACTAGCGGCTTACGTTGGTGCTAATTAGTGCGGAATTGTTCGAATAGAAGGTTCCTATGAAGATCTGCTTGAGGTTGTAGAATCTGATCGTCCTATTGGTGCGCTATCTGATAGTGTCCATGGTGGCACAGGCCAAGTTTCATGTAGTCTGCATTGTTCACCGTCTCGTTCTAGGCCATAGCTCGAAATGTTTGAGGATCCTTTGGATAATTCGCTTTTTCCTCTCCATCCGGATCCTGTCGAGCCGTCTCGCACTAAAGGGTCGGTTGTTCGTGACAAGGAAAGGTTGTGGATGAGAACCTGGGAATAGTGGCAACTACGAAGAGTGGTGCAAGTGTGGTTCCTGATCTGGGAAAGCTTAATGCGGATCCGCGAATAAGCCTGTTTGCACCAGACTTGGTAAGGATGAGCTCTCAAGTCTTGCACCAAGAGGTTGATACGAAGTATGCTTCGAGGAAGCATATAAGCAAACGTCACAGCTGGCTGATAGATTGCGCTCCAAACCCCGAGGATGATACACTAGAAGGGTGTATAGATAAGGGTTTAAAGTACCTTATGTTGGGTATGTCTCACTTAAGCCAGGTGGCCGTCGCTGGGACGGAAGTCGAGACGGCTCGTGAGAGGGTATACACCATGGAACGTATCTTCTTGCAGATGCAGACGTTGTATTCTGATCTGCTTTATGAAATTGAGCCGCTATAAAAGCAAGCTGAGGAAAAGGGGCTGGAGCAGACAGTCAGGGTCGTCGAGACTCAGAGGGCTCATCTAGAGGCCCTTGAGCGTGATCTGGCAGAGGCGATGTCCGAGAGAGACGGATTCAAGCAGGAGTTGAACCGGATCTGCCGAGACATGGAGGCTGCATAGGAAGCTGCGGCTGAGGCGCATTCTGAATTGTGGTCTCTTGCTGAAGAGAATGCTTCGAATGAGGCTGATTGGGCTGCTTAGAAGCAACAATTGGAATCTGATGTGGAGTTCAATACCCAGGAGGCAAGGAAGGCCGAGGACCAGCTCAAATTTGAATGGCATGAGCTCAGTGTTGTGAATAGTAGTCTGGCCACATAGCAGTCTCAGGTTGACACACTGACAGGCAAGTTGGAACTGTTGGAGCGTGAACGTGCTGACGCGAAGGCGCGAGAAGAAGTGCTTCTGCAGGAACAAGGCAAATGCGAGTTCCGCTGGGCCATACACGGCAGGCTGGAGCTGCTGGCACTGATGAAAGAGGAGCATCCGGAGTGGGATCTAGGCCGCTATAAGAAGATGACATATGTAGACTTGTCTGTTGCCTTTGCGTCATCGGACGAGGACAGTTTGGACCCTGATGCCCAAGCCATTGTGCGTGTGGATGCGACTCCTGCTTCTTCCCCAACTAAGCTTAGCTCTTCTGTTTTTTTACCTTCTCCTGATAAGGAGTGAACCCTGTATTCTTGTACCCATTTTGTTCGACCGTTAATGAAAACAGTTTTATCCGTTTTGTGCTCGTTGCCTCTATTGTATATTTTTCGTTTCGCCTTGTCGTCTTGCTTTGACATAGGCTAGTTGAACCATTAGGACATGAGTGGCTTGTCTGCTGCCAGGAGCTTGACCATTTACGTTGCAAATGACTCAGAGTCGATGTTGCTTAATCATGTTCGATAATGGCCATGTTGCGGACAATTTAGCCTGGAGTTGGGTTGCCCGAGCTGTTTCTTGTCCTCGAGGTAAGCTGCTGGAGGCTTGCCTCGCTTGTCTGATTGGTCGGCTGCAGCTGCTGCTATGGGCGAGTTTCGATAATCGAACGTATGCGTTGAAGTGCTTGTACCTAGTCAGGTGTCGTAAGCTCGGGTTGACACACTATGTAGCATTTATTTGGGCAATGGTCGAATGATCTATGTGTCAGCATGAGTTGTCTTTGCTGGTAATAGGATGTCATTGCTGGACGAACAATGTGGACTACATGTTCGAGGAGTAACGATTTGGCGACTACGCTGAAGAGCGATAGCCCCGTGGCAAGCGACTGACCAGTCTCCCACTTTTCGAACCATCTATACCCGCGCGGTAGGGGCTACAAGTTCGAGTCAAAGGGGTTGGGCGACTAGGTTGAAAAACAGTGGTCTTGTGGCAAGCCATCGAAATCAGTTCAGGACTGACTAGGCTCCCACCTTCCAAATCATCTACACCTGTGCGCATCAAGCTAAAATTTGGGAGTTTTTGGCGACCAAACTAAAGAGCAGTGGTCCCGTGGCGAGCCGTCGAAATCAGTTCACGACTTACTAGGCTCACACCTTTTAAACTATCTATAACCACTCAGTGGGGCTACAAGTCCAGGATTGGCAATTCGGCGGCTACGCTGAAAAACAGTGGTCCCGAGGCGAGCCATCGGAATCAGTTTGGGACTGACTAGGCTCCCACCTAAACTATCTACACCCGCGCAGTAGGGGCTACAATTTCAAGGTTGGTAATTCGGCGGCCACGCTTAAAAGCAGTGATCCCGTGACAAGCCGTCATAATCAGTTCGGGACTGACATGGCTCCCACCTTCTAAACTATCTACACCCGTGCAGTGGGGGCTACAAGTCTAGGGTTGGCAATTCGGCGGCCACACTGAAAAGCTATGGTCCCGTGGCGAGCTGTCGGAATCAGTTCGAGACTGACTAGGCTCCCACCTTCCAAACCATCTACACCCGTGCAGTGGGAGCTACGGGCTTGGGCTTTGATCAGAAGCTTTCGTTGCCAGTCGTCACCGGCTAGGATTACCTGATCGAGTTCGGCGATCATTGACCATGAAGAGGGTAACGATCCCTTGCGAGTCGTCGTCACTAGGCGTGATAGCGCTGATTAGACTATCACTAAACCATGGGGATCTGGGCGAACTAGGTGTCGGGACGTACTAGAAGTCATCGTCATCAGCCTTGACTGACTAAGCTTGCCCGATTGGAAGATGTTTCGCCTGTTTGAGGGCGTGTGAACCCATTTCCGCTAGCGTAGCACATTGTGTGGACAAAATTACCTTAAGTTAAACAACGATTCGTAGGTACGATCTATGCGTCAAAGCTAATTTGGATTTCAAGTGCTCGTGTCAAACATGTACTAGAATACTGCTTGAATAGTAGGCCAAGCCCATGGGCCCACAGAGGAAGAGCTAGGGTTTCCTAAACGGTTGCACTATGTGTACGGCATAAATCACGAGGTAACACATGTACGACGTAGGCTGCGGGACGATTGAGTATCGATTACTTCCCCTCAATTGATGGGGTTGCGTGCAATGCCATTAATTGGATGAACGTGGTCTGCGCAGTTTCCTCGGGAATCGTCGTCTCCTTGTTTCTCATACGATATTCAATGCTTGACAGTTAATGCTGGAGGTCCGTTTGGTGAACCATCATGTCTATATAATGATGTTCTCTAATCGTTGTAGGCATTATCTTTCGCAGAACGTTTCTTCTGAAATGTTTTTGCTTGAAGAAAATGTTTGGATTTAACAAAGGCTGAAAGGAGATTTCCAACAATGGAGTCTTCGAATGTTCTGACATTTGCACCGATCAGGCACGATCATAATCATCGTTATACATGGTGACCTGTTCTAGGTGGGCAAATAGTTGATTTGCTGAGATGTCGTAATTTCTTCTCATATTGTGGAGAAAAAGTACGCACTATCTTCTAAGGGAAGAGTCTGTCGTTCATGTGTTGGTTCCTAGCGTTGTTCCTGAATGTTTAATTTTAGAGATAGCACCAGCATCCATTGTCTGAGCGTCTGCCTCCACTGCTTCTCGATTAGCTCTGTCGCCTCGCCTTGCACTGGAAGTCGGTGTCCGGGTTGGGGTGGAATTGGACATGGCCTGTTGGAATGGGCCATCGACTCTTAGGCATTCATGTCTTTCCTGTTGCGGGAAGGTGCATGCATTCCGCGTCCACCTGATACTTGTTCCAAGTTCATCTGGTTGATCGAATCGAGTGTGTGAGTTGGCTGTAAATTTTTGCGGTGCTCCTGGTTGCCGATTTTGTACCACCTCAAACCATATTTGAGGGGTATGTCTGTGGAAGCGTTGAACATGATGTTTTCATCCCGCTCTTGCTCATTCCAGTCTTCGCGAAAAGGTTGAGGAGTGGAGTCTTCTTCGGATACCTTACGTAGTTAGATCGCCTAAGCGAATCTTTACTTCATCTCGCACTGAACTCAGATGCTTGTAGTATGTAGTCTTTTGTATCCGCCTCAAGGCGGTTGTTGTTATATCTTTCCAGTAATCAATAGAGTTTATTTTCGTAATTCTTTATTTATTTCTTAAATGATTTCAAATCACATAAGTTTTGAAGAACCAAAACTCTAAATTGACTATGGAAAGGGAAATAAACAATTGAAAAAGACTAACTGTTGACGGAGAGAGATTGATCCTGGCCCTGATGCGAATTCGGATGGCCCTTGTGGATCGTTAGTGTTCTCAGCGGACTGTTGAGCTTTGTTGGCGTTATAAAGGTTACTGAAGAGTAAACCTTGTAGGGGGTTTATCTACGCACCGACAGAAGGTCAGGGGGTTGTGTTCCCGTTTGCCTCGGCCTTTCCGTTCCCCTTGGTTGAAGAGCAGATTGCTCCTGTACCGCTTGACTGTGATGTTTCAACCGTCATTCGACCTGGCACTGGTTTAGGCTGCTCCATAGGACTCAGTTGGATCTGGGAGCACTCTATTTGTTTCAGTATGGCGTAATGGCAGCCTCGTGTCGTAGGTTGGTCTCCACGTATTGTCCCTTCTGAATGGTTAGCGGTGTACTTAATGCACTGGTGAAGGGTGGAGACTACTGCTTCCATCTGGTGGATCCATGGTCTTCCCAATATAAGGTTGTAGGTCGATGGCGTGTCTACTACCATGAAGTCCAGAAACAATACCTTTCTTAGCTATGGTTCTCCTACCACTATTGCTAACCTTATCTTTTCGATGGGGAAGCATTTTTCTCCGCTGAATCCGATCAGCGGGTAACTTGAAGGCATCAGGTTTTCCTCCTTGAGGTCCATATTGCGGAATGCGTTGTAGAACAGGACGTTAAGCGAGCTTCATGTGTCCATAAGAGCTCTCTTTACCTCCCCCCTTGCAATGGAGACCGAGATGACTAGGGCGTCATTGTGTAGTGCTCAGACTCCTTTGAGGTCTTTGTCCGTAAAGGTTAAGGTGGGAATGAGGCTCTGAACCTTCGAGTGACAGATGCATATATCCTCGTCTACGGGTTGTGTCTGCATCTCCAGTAGAGTCCGCTTGTGGGACCTGTACGACTAGTCTTCACTCGGTCCAACTCCATGAAGGACATAGATTATCCTTGGAATCTTCTTTTCTATTTCTTTAACTGACTCCCCCGATTCCTAGTTCGTTCTGGTTGCTTTTTAGAGTTTAGGAATTCTTTTAGTTTGCCCCGGCGGATCCAGTACTCAACCTCATACCTCAGACTCTTGTAGTTGTTGGTATTGTAGCCACCCTCATTGTGGTACACGCAGTACTTACCGTTGTCGCGCTTGGAGGGGCCTCCGCGCTGTTTTGGGGACCACTTTAGATCTTTCTAGTTTTTCACGGAGTTTAGTACGTTCGACAGGCTAGAATTGAGGGGTATCATGGCTCTGGATCTAACGTAGTTGGAGGCTTTTTCTGGCCTGAACCGACTAGGGTCTAACCTGTTGTCACTCATTTCTTCATCCTCGTGTTTGTTTTCCTCATTCTTATCCTTAGGAGCGGAGGGCTTCTGCTCGCTTTTAGTTTCCCTCTTCACGGTCCTCAACTCCTCCAAGATAATGTGTTTCTTGGTGCTCTTGAGGAGCTCCGTCATGTCCAGAGGGGCATCCTGGTTCGAAGTAGAAGAAATCACGGTGTTCAGCGACTTAAAGGCCACTCAATAACATTCAGCGAACTAGAAGTCATTACCTATAAGTCACATCTTTTGTTGAATGGCTGTTATTCTGACGGAAGCTTTGTCCCTTCACTCTTCGAGTAAGTATATTCAGACTCTTAAAACTTCATCGTTGTCCTCCATCTTGAATGTAGGCATTGCTAGTTCCATCGAAACCATTACCTCATACCCATAGGCCAGTGAAATGGTGTTTTTCCAATCGAAATCCTTTTTGTGGTATAGTAAGCCCAGAGGATGCCCAAAAGTTCAGAGACCCAGAGCCCTTTGGAAGCATCAAGTTTCCTTTTGAATGCTTCTAGGATAGTTCGATTGGTAACTTCTGCTTTTCCATTGACCTGGGGTGACTCGGCGCAGAAAAGTGGTGGCTGATGCCTAGTTTGGTGCAAAGTTGCTAGACTTTTCCACCCTCAAACTGAGTCCCGTTATTGCTAACCATTTCGGTATTCTGAACCTGCAGATGGTAGACTTTCAAAGAAAGTTCTTGATATGATTTTCTCCCATCTTAGAGAGGAACTCTACTTTTACCCATTTGGTGAAGTAGTCAACCTTCACGAGGAGGAACTTCCTTATTAAGAAAATGGGGGACAGACCCACGATGTCCATCCCCACTGTGCGAAGGGCTACGGGCTGGTCATTGGAACCAGGTTATGTGCAAGCATATGCATGTATGGGGCGTACCTCTAACACTTATCGCACTTGGAGACTAGGTCTTTGGCCTCTTGCTGCATTTTCGACCAATAATACCCCAATGTGAGGGCTTTATGAGCTAGTGTCCTTCCTTCAGGGTTGTTCCTACAGATTCTTCATGGATTTTGGGGAGGACCTGTTTCGCCTCATTGGGGTCAAGCATCTGAGCAGAGGGCTAGTTGTTGATTTCTAATACAACCTGTCATTAAAAAGAGGGTACCATACCGCTTTGTTTTTCAACTTGCAAGCCTCGAGCTTATCTGCTAAGAGGACTTCATCCTTTTTGTAGCTAATCAGAGGGCTCATCCAGTTGGTCTCCATGCTTGTTGAGAGGTTCTCGTGAATGCCTTCTTCTTCTAGGGCCGACTTCTCCTGGAACTCTATGACTGTGTCGGAGTCGTTCTGTCTGGACGAGGCCTTTTTGGCCCAGTCGTCGACTTCTCGGTTATCTGCCTTGGAGCAACGACAGAGTAGTATTCTCTTGAACCACCCTTTGGCGTTGATTGCTTTCCCGCAGTACGCCATCATTCGGGGTTCTTTAATGTCGAATTCATTGTTCACCGGATTGACCACCAATTGGGAGTCGCTGAACACCGTGATTTCTTCTACTTTGATGCCCCATGCAAGCTTTAGCCCTGCTAGGAGGGTTTTGTACTCCGCGATGAAGTGACTTAAACGTAATCACGATGAGCTCACTCAATAACATTATTGACCGAGTACCCACTCCGGTCGATATTGCACAAGCTAGAGCTATCAGGAAGAATGGTCAAATGGTCAATGGAGCTGGGACAATTTGACATCCACTACGCTTTGACAACAGCCATCAAGGCACAAGCACTAGCACACTTCATCGCCGAGTTCACTGGAAACACATTACCTTTAAGGCACAAGCATTATCCCGCTTTGTTTTGTCTTCTTGCTGGTCTTTAAGTCCTGGTTCTCCTCTTCCATTGAACTCAACGATGAAGTGTGCTAGCAAACCGAATGTTTGTGTTATCAGCAAATTCATTGCCACGAAAACCAGCTTGTCTCTACACATCCACACGGGATTTGGCACAATTGTGGCATTATCGTTATGGACATTTAAGCTACAAAGGACTGATAACTCTCCAATTCAAGAAGATGGTGAATGGGATACCTCAATTCAAGGCTCCATCAACAGTATGTAATACTTGCATGATTGGGAAGCAACACAGGGATCCAATCCCAAAGAAGAGCAATTGGAGTGCAACAGAAAAGCTTCAGCTTATTCATGCAGATCTCTGCGGACCAATCTCTCCTATCTCCAATAGTAATAAGAGGTACATTATATGTTTTATTGATGACTTCACTAGAAAAACATGGACTTATTTTTTAGTAGAGAAATCTGAAGCATTAAGCATGTTCAAACATTTTAAAAGTTGTGTTGAGAAAGAAGTAGGGAGTTATATAAAATGTTTGAGAAAATATAGAGGAGGCGAGTTCACATCAGGTGAATTCAATGAGTTCTGCACAGAACATGGCATCAAGAGGCAGCTGACTGCAGCATATACCCCACAACAGAATGGAGTAGCTGAAAGGAAAAATCGGACAGTGACGAATATGGTTCGATGCATGCTATCTGAAAAGAGAATCCCTAAGACATTCTGGCCAGAGGTAGTAAACTAGACAATATACGTTCTAAATCTAAGTCCTACATTAGCTATTAAGAACCAAACACCTGTGGAAGCTTGGAATGGCAGTAAACCCTCCGTTGATCATTTTAGAGTTTTCGGATGTGTGGCTCATGTGCATATTCCTGATGTAAAGAGGACAAAGCTAGAAGCAAAGAACACTTCTTGTGTGTTGTTAGGAGTAAGTGAAAAGTCTAAGGCATATAGACTATATGATCCAATTGCAAATAAAGTTGTAATTAGCAGGGATGTAGTGTTTGAGGAAGACAAGTCTTGGAGTTGGGATAAGAGTTTTGAAGCAAATATAATGGCTGATCTCGAATGGGAGGATGAAGAAAAAAATGGGGAAATGAATGCAGGGATTGATAGCACAGAGAGTGGGGAAGAAGCTAAGAGGGAGTAAATGACGAACCAGCTAGTAGTCCTCAAACTAGTAAGGATGGAGGAGAATCATCAAGCTCGAATGAGGAAGGAAGAACAAGAAGGCCCTCGGTGTGGATGAAAGATTATGTAAGTGGAGAAGGGCTTTCAGACGAAGATATAAATGTCAATTTGGCTTTATTTATCTCAGCAGATCCAATGCAATATGAGGAGCCAGTAAAGCATGACAACTGGAAGATAGCTATGGACATGGAGATAAAAGCTATAGAGAGGAACAACATATGGGAACTCATTGATCTACCTACAGGTGCAAAGAAGATTGGAGTGAAGTGGGTCTATAAGACCAAGCTCAAAGAGAATGGGAAGTAGACAAGTTCAAAGCTCGTTTGGTGGCAAAAGGGTATGCACAACAACAAGGGATAGACTATACAAAAGTGTTTGCTCCGGTTGCAAGAATGGATACAGTGAGAATGATTGTGGCTCTAGCAGCTCAGAAATGATGGACTCTTTATCAACTTGATGTCAAATCTGCCTTTTTGCATGGTGAACTCAATGAAGAAGTATATGTTGAGCAGCCTAAAGGTTATGAGCTGAAGAATAGCCCTCAGAAAGTATACAGATTGAAGAAAGCTCTATACGGACTGAAACAAGCTCCACGAGCTTGGTTCATTCGTATTGAAGCTCATTTCATAAGTGAAGGATTCGTGAAGTGTTATAGTGAACATACTTTGTTCATTAAAACACGTCAGGGGGGTAAGATTTTAATTGTCAACTTATATGTAGATGATTTAATATTTACGGGCAATGATGAATCAATGTTTGCTGACTTTAAGAATTCCATGTTAAGGGAGTTTGATATGACTGATTTGGGGAAAATGAGGTTTTTTCTTGGCATAGAAGTATTGCAGAGATCGGATGGAATTTATATTTGCCAGAGAAAATATGCTTTGGAGGTGTTAGAGAGGTTTACAATGGAGAATAGCGATCCGGTTCATAATCCAATTGTTCCAGGTTGTAAACTTTTCAAAGATGACAATGGAGTTCATGTTGATGAAACCCTGTTTAAACAGATGGTGGGATGTCTCATGTACTTAACGACTACGAGGCCGGATTTGATGTTTGTAGTAAGCTTGATTAGTAGGTACATGGCTAAACCAACTAGATTGCACTTGTTGGCAGCCAAGAGGATATTGAGGTACTTGAAAGGAACCACTGGACTTGGAGTGTTTTACAAGAAGGGAGGTGTGAAGGCCTGGTGGGTTATGCAGACAGTGACTATGCAGAAGACCTAGAAGACAGGAAAAACACATTAGGCTATATCTTCATGTTGGGGTCTGGAGCTATAGCATGGTCCTCAAGAAAGCAACCTATAGTCACACTCTCAACCACTGAGGCAGAGTTCGTTGCCGCAGCTAGTTGTGCTAGCCAAGCAATTTGGATGAAGAGGGTACTTGAGAAACTGAGTCTGGAGGAAAGCAAGTGTACTACAATTTTTTGTGATAATAGTTCCACAATTAAACTATCAAAAAATCTTGTGTTATATGGTCGAAGCAAGCACATTGATGTGTGTTTCCACTTTCTTCGTGATCTCACAAGAGAAGGAGTAGTTGAGCTAGCATATTGTGGAACGCAAGATCAGTTGGCAGATGTGATGACAAAGCCCCTCATAGTGGAAGCGTTTCAGAAATTTCGGAGTCAGTTGGGAGTTCACCAGGTTCCTGGATTAAACTAGTTGCAGCTGAGAACTAGTTTAAGGGGGGGAATGAAAAGAAATTTTAGGTTTCTATTTTTAGTCAAGTCTTTGTATTTAGTTTGAATAAATACTAGTAGGACATAGTCTTTAGGATATGGGTTTAGTGTCCCTTATTCTTTGCTAATTGCTCATCACATTTGCAAGTCTTGAGCTGGTTTTCCTCTTTCTGTTAACAATGTAAATGACTATTTATAAGCCTAAATTGCACAATAAGATATATCATCTTTTAGAATTGTTGAGCATCTTTCATCATTTGTTCTATATTGCTAACAATGTGGCTCTGTTAGAACGAAACCCTATTGCATAAGTCAATAAGTCACGGTTTGGCCAACCGTGTGACTGGATCAATTTGGACAAACAACTTGTATTCTCGGTCCAACTAGTTACAGTCGCACGGTTGGTCCGGACTGTGAAATCGACATGTATATCGATTGGGCAAACCATGGCTCTTGATTTCTTACAGTTTGACCAAACTATGTATCAACACAAGTTTTGGGATGTTTTAATGAGCTCGTCTCTTTCATTTTCAGATTCTTCATATATCTAAAATCTTAGGCCACCTGTGTTGATAATCCATAAAGAATACATTCGCACATGTAGGGTTAGATATATATTGAAGCAATAATGAGTCTATAGCATTTGAGACTCACTTATTAATTTATTATCCATCTAATGAAATGGTGTAAATAAACACTATACAAATGGCCATTAGGGGGTGCCTAAGGTTCATTATATACCTTATTTCTTGTGCTTATCTTAAGTCGAATGCGTGCTACATAACTTCATTTGATGCAAATTTGGATATCTCGGGGGAGAGGTATTGTAGGTACAATTTTTTTAAGGAGACATGCTTAAAATTTCTCACATGTACATTACTTTTATGCAACTTCAGATACTAGGGGCAGAGTCAAGAATTTGAGATGGCCTCAGTTGTAAATAAAATTATTTTACTGGTGATAAATTATTAATAGTGATATATATTAAAAAAAATTAATTGTGATAAAGATGTTATTATATATATATAAACATTTTTACTGTGATAAAGATGTTATTATATGTTTAAACAAATAGTGATCTAAAATGTTAAAAATCCTGGATATGGTTGTAAAGTTCAAGCCTCGAATAAAACTAAAATGAAATAATGAGGGTGTGGAGGCTCGATCCGCGGTTGTTATCTTACCATTGAACCACAAGCAACAACATAATCTAAAATATAATGGAGTTTTTTCACTTTGCTCCTACTTTTGTTTCGTTTATTGCATTTACCCTCAACTTTTCAAACATTACCCCCTATAAATAACGTCTTCCACATAACCAGTGTTAACAAGCACCCAAACCCATTTCAAAATTTCTAATATACCTATACTATCCCTCACAAGCACAACACATGACCTCATTCGTACCTACCTATTTAGATCCGACCATCCGTTCAGGTCCAAAGTAATACATGAATTCAATGACTAGAATTAAATAGCCATTTATAATTGACCGTTAGGGTACACAATGAAGGTCCCTACCACTACTTAAACCCAAGTCAAAAGCTATTTTATGCAATCCAACTGAATCACCCTCTATTTTGTTTCCAATGTCATAAATTACTTTCATTTTGCCTAAAACAAGCCTATTTCCCTTTGTTTTTCTTGTATCAATCAAACCTTAAAGTTTCAAAAAGGCTTAATGAAAGCCCTAGGATTAAGGTGATTTGATGAGGAATTGGTGAAGATGGGTGACGGTCATCGGTGCACACACTGCCATTTCATGTGCTTTGGACCTAAGGTGAGTTTGTTGAATGCTGCTAAATTAATGTATGAAAACCTGGTAATGAAGCCGCTACTTGTCCTTGGATATACAATAGGTGTAAAAAAGTTGGTCGTGGTGGAATTGCAATAATGAAAACATCTTCAAAAGACAACCCTTTGAGGTCCTTTTTACAATATGAATACCCACAATGCAATGGTTTCAAGTGGCTAGATGAAGCCATTGCAAACTCGAAGCAAGTTGGTTCTCATCACAAGTTATTTTGGATGTGGTGAACAAAATAGAGGGTGAATAGAAAGTGATTCACTTTGGATTGCACAAAAATAGCTTCTGATGTGGGTTTAAGTAGAGGTAGGACCTCTGTTAAGTGCCCTAATGGTCAATTACAAACGACTATTTAATTCTAGCCGTTGATTCATATATCACTTTGGATCTCAAAGGACAGTCGGAATCTAATTTGGTAGGTACGGAGGTCACATGTTGTGCGCGTGAGGTGTAGAACGGGTATGTTAGATTTGAAATGGGCTCGCGTACCTATTAACACTGGTTATTTGAGAGACATTATTTATAGGAGTAAAGGGGTAATGTTTGAAAAGTGGGGAGTAAATGTAATAGACGAAACAAAAGTAGGGGCAAAATGCAAAAACCCCAAATATATTCTATATTTACGAAATTATTAACTTTTTAATAATATAGTTATTTATTTATTATTATTATTATTATTATTATTATTATTTTCTAAAATGCCCGCTAATAGTGACCCTATCAAGGACAAATAAAAAAAAAGTGGCATAGGCATGGTAATAACCTAAGGGTGTGTTTGGTTGCACCCATTTCATGGGAATAGGAATCCTATTCCCACTTGGAATAGCATTTTGGGTATTTGTTTGAGAGTTTACTGGTGGATGAGGGATGCCAGCACGTGCCACATATTTGGTGGGAATCGGACGCCTCGGTTCACCAAGGAAAACTTTTGGCGATCCTAAAAACCTCTCAATTTAATCCTCCCTCGCTGCCTCGCCTCTCTCCACCTCTCTTCACATCAACTGAAGCAAGTTTTTGAAGCTCTCTCGTCAATTTAATCCTCCCTCGCTGCCTCGTCTCTCATCTTCTTCCCTCTCTATTTCTCGATCTCTACATGTTAACTACCACTGATCTCTCCATGAGAACTTGGAAGAGGTCGAAGAGGGGTTGATCTCTCCACCGATCTCAGCTGGTGGAGTTGATCTCTCCACTGATCTCTCGAAGAGGGGTTGATCTCTCCACTGATCTCAGCTGGTGGTGTTGATCTCTCCATTGATCTCTACACTGATCTCTCCATTGATCTCTCCACTGAACTTTCCACCGATCTCAGCTGGTGGTGTTGATCTCTACAAGTTGATTACTGGTGGTGTTGATGGAGGAGTTGAGAATCGAAGAGGGGCGGAAAGGTCTGATCTTTGGCCTTCAGAAGACGTGACCCAACTTACTCCAAGCTTCTCATCAGAAGAGCCATCTCTATAAGAGAACAAAACAACTAAAACACTCCTTTGTGTTATTTGTTCTCCCTTTCTTCAGATTTTGACATTTTTGGACTCAATGTTTTAATGGTGTAGGTGTTTGGGTTTGCTGATAAGTACAGAGGAGCTTATAGTAATGGCTTGAAGCCCTATGTGTGCCCATTCTACTGTTTTTACTCTGGTTATCAAGTAAGCAAATTTTACTTATTTTAGAACTTAATTTTTTGGTTCAGTTTCAGGGTGGATTTCTAATGGGTTTCAATTTGTTGTTCTAATTGAAGGATGAGTTGTTGTGGGGTGCTGCTTGGCTTCACAGAGCAACCAAAAACCCAACTTATCTCAACTACATTCAAGTTAATGGCCAGACCCTTGGTGCTGATGAGTCTGACAATACATTTGGTTGGGATAACAAACATGCTGGTGCAAGGATTCTCCTCTCCAAGGTTTCTATTTTTTTCTCTTTCACCACATTTTTTGGTTCCCTCTCCATGTTTAGAGAAATGGGTTTACCATGGATTTAGATTTTTGAAGACATCTACACATATAGATTTTGTATTTGCATATCATATATATATATATATATGTACATATTTGATGAATAAAACATTCGTATTAAAGACAGCGGAAACAATTACAAGAGAGCAAAAAGCTTAACATAAACAAAGTAAACAAAAAAGGAAAACAGGCAAATAACAGGAAACCCAAGTAAAGTGACCCTTATAAACCATATGTATTTGTGTATCATATATTAATGCATTTAAATCATTTGATGCAAACCCTATTAGTGTAAGTATCTTGTTTTGTCATGTGACCATGCATGGGATTGTGTTTTATGGTTGATGTAGAGTTTTGCTGATCCATTCTATGTTGATGTTCCAATTAAATAACCGGAAAGTGATGTGCTATTGAGGCTTTGAAGAAAAATTTAGAGTTTCACAATTCTAGCAAGTTGAGCAAGCATAAATGTGATCATTAAACAAAGAACATTCTGACGATACCATAGTCCAATTTTGGACTCAACGGATGGTGAAATTGAGGTTGTATTAACAGAGAAAATGACCCAATCACTTGGTTGGACCAATAGTCGGATCAATACATGACTTATGAAGAAATATGCAAGCAAAGTTGGAGGAGTTAGTCAGAATATGCCATGAGTGACAATTAGCAAAAAACATTGAAAGCTGTAGGTTAAGTAAATAAATTCTAAGAAAATAACATGCATAAGAGATTATATGAATCGTTGAAGAACTAAGTTGCTCTTAGTTGTTTTATTTAACTTTGTACATCTAACGCTCATCGTTTTTATCCACAAAATTGTACCATCTAATACAGCAAAGTAATTTCATTCAGTCATTTCCCACTTTTGTTTTGCAATTTAACATCGACATGGACTCCAAAACAACGATCATTCATACAGAAAATAATAAAGAAGGGAAGAGTTCGAAATCCTCACTGATGGAGAGTTGCTATGAAGTATTTGATGAGAGATCCGATTGCAGGCTTCTCAACTTGACAAGAATTAATGGTACGTGCTTCACTTTCCAATAGTCTTCTCCTTTATCTTTTTCAAGTCTCCTTGTGAAATCTATAGGCATATCGATAAAAAAAAGAGCTTTGAGATTGGTGAGGTGAGTTATGCCTTTGACTGTCTTTAACAGTTCACATCGATCAATTGTTAGCTCTTTGAGATTGGGCATTGCACCCTTTTCTATTTGTATTGACTGCAACATATCTAATCCACGTAATGTCAAAATCTTGAGCTTCGGAAAACTTTCACCTGGACAGTAAAATTCTTCTTCATCGTATGCACGGGTGATGAGCAAAAGCTCTTCCAAATTAGGCAAACCTTGCAACATTTTTAGTGCATCATAACTCAATCTTGAATTTAGTAATGTTATGTATACAAGGTTAGTAAGGGAGAGGACCCAATCAGGCAGCTTCTCTAGAAACCCATTCAAGTACAGTGAATGAAGAAGCAACGAAGGAGAACACAGTTATTATGCTAATAACCTGATCATAGAGTTCATGATAATTGCAAGACTTGTTCAACAATACCAATTAAAAAAAAAACAATGTTAACTAAAATAAATCATTTTGCCATGTTCTGTCCACATTACCTCTTCTTCTTAATATTTTGAATAAAATAGATGGTTAAAACTACAAGCTCCTTAGCGGGGGCAGTGGGTTTACATTTCTTCAATACAGTATACTTCTAGCGCAACATCGTTTCTAATAATATTCTGATTCTCCATTCTTTTGTATTACTGGTTGTGCGATGTTTGACTATGGGAATGATCAAAATTTTTATTGAATTACGGTTTTTCATGTATTTATAACACTGCTTTTATCTGATGCCTTGTGGTCTTTCTTTTTATCAATGCTAGCAAAATTCATTATGTGTTAGCTACTATTTCAATGATTTTAGAATGGGGTTTAGTGTTCTTTTCAGTCTCAGAAGATAAATATGTGTTGTTTATTCTCTAGCTAACCTTTGATTAGATGATTTGGATATTCTTCTTGACAGCTAAATTTTTCTTCAAAGACATTTAACTAGAAGTTCTCCTTGATGTTTTCCCATTTCCCTTAAACTTTATTTTCCAGGACGTAACTATAGAATTTATCATATTAGCTTGTGGATCTTTTACTTATCAGAATGATTCTTTTTGCTTTTGCAGTTATTTGATCTGCTTTTGTTTTCATGTTCTCTTTTCTTTGATCATTGGTGTCTTGAAGCTGGTAAATTAATAAGACGGTACTTATAGGCTCTGGATGTAAGAGTATGATTAGTGAACCGGACTAATCCTGTTCAAATTGGATCATACAGATAATCGTCCATCTTGACCCATCTTGTATGTTTGATTTCTATGATGGTGACATCTGCATATACTTGTTTTCTTTTAGTTTTCTAGTTTGAATTCTTACCAAAATATTTAAATTATATTGCAACTGAACATGATGTAGAGCGTTGATTCTGCTATTAAACTCGTTCATGCATATAACCTTATTCACACAACTCTTTATCTTGTTATTATCAACAATGGGCTTCGATAGATTAGTGTTCTTTTTGTTTCAGGAGGAAAATATTTAATGTTTATCTAGTCTGTACGTAACCTTTGATTTATTTGTAACAGTTAAGTTTTTCTTTTGGTTATGTTTATCCTTTTGTTGAGAGATTACCTTGTTTGATGCTCTTTTAGCTAGAAGTTTAACACCTACTGCAAAAATTAGAGAAATTTGTCAAGGTAAATTGCTATTTACATTTAAATGGGTTTTGTCCGTTGGTCAGTATGCCATGCTTCGCACTTTATAATGTTTGTCAAACCTAGTAAAGTTTGTCTTTTATTTTTCCGTTTTAGGAAATACCTGAAGGTGTATGTGTGACTGTACAATTTTTACTTGTGGAACTTATAGTTGTAGGAGCTATTCATTTTTTATTTTTTTTTATCTTCTTGGTTTTCTTGTTTGAGATTGAAATTCGTTCGTAGTTAGGTACTTTAGCTTGTGTTGTGTGGTTATGTTTATGCAGCTGAGCTTGAACATCTCTGGTGCTTCAGTTAGGTACTTTAGCTTGTGTTGTGTGATTCTTCTTTATTTTACAGTAGATATGTTGGAATTGAATTGACCTTCTAGGTTAAATTTTGTGCAGGAAAGGTCTTTCCGAAAAGGTGCGGCATATGTGATCGCCATGGTTGCAGAATTTGACGAGTACACCAATGATTGGCTTTATCTCAGGGAGGGGACTGTACTACCAAAGTAATCATTCTTTCACTCTTTGTGGGTTCCCCAACTTTTTACATTAGCCATCTACTTGTTCACATCCAGGCCCCGCTACAGAAGAAAAAGTTCCACTCATTCAACAGAAATTTCTCTTATGATTGTCAGGCTTGGAGAGCCCTTTTTATAGTTATGTCTTTTATAGTTCTTAAATTGCAAGTTAACTCATAGGCTTGGAGAGCCCTTTTTTTCTCTTATGATTGTCAGGCAGTAATGGTCATCCAAGAGGAATCTACACTGATTCGACTCTTTAACTTTGGTAGATCAGAAGAAAAAAATGGATATAAATATTAATTTTTTAAGGGTTTTATCTTTAGATCACACAACCTGCATTCAAATAACCGATGTGTTTAGTTTCAAATAAATTGATACACCTAGAGTGAAACCGATAAACAAGCAATGTATGCCCCTTTTATTTGTGATGGTCGTATGTAGAAGTTTTACTGGGCTCCTACCAGAGAGGACCGTATTGGTGTCTGCAAGGGTTTCTTCCGGACTGACAACGTTGCTGAGGAAGACGTTGTCAAGATTGTTGATTCCTTCCCTGGCCAATCCATTGGTAAGCTTCACCATCTAGATGGGAAATGTTGTAATGTTGTAAATTGTAATGCAATAAGTATTGTTACAGTGAGTGTACTGTGAATATTGTTAGTGAGTGCACTTCTTGGCAATGCTTTAGTTGACATCAGCAAATTGAGTATGTAACAATATATTCTTGGTAATGCTTTAGTTGCAATTGCATTATCAAATTGCAGTATGTAACAATACATTCTTAGCCAAGTTGGCATTGTTACAGTGAGTATGGAACAATATATTCTTGTTATTAACGGTATTGTTACAGTGAGTTTTGTTACTGTTATTTTCAGTATTGTTACAGTGAGAAACTTGTATAAACAAGAGATGAAACCTTTAACGACATATGAATCAATATCAAAAATATATTCATATACTCATTTTGAAACCGGACCGTTCCAAACGGTTCGAGTTAGGTTCGGTCTCAATGTTCAAAATGAGGGAATTCAGACTGGACCGATTCCATTAAATTTAAACGGTCCGAGTTAGGTTCCTCAAAATTTGGAACTGATCCGGACAGTGCCCGCCTCTATTTCTCATTGAAAGATTTAAGCAGACGTCGGATTTAAAATTATACTATAAGGATGTTTTGCAAGAAGCAAAATCAAAAACATATTCTAGTTTATATATAAAATTAGAATTGTGGGATCTTCATAATTAAAAAAAAAAAAGATTCTCATGATTAGTTTTAGGCAACCAAACACTCACAATAGGAATTGGAATCCAATTCCCACGGACAACCAAACATCAAAGTTGGTGAAGTCCATGGCATGGGATGCCATGACATGAGATGTCATGGAATGGGATTTCAATTCCCACCTTAGGATTCCATGCAACCAAACACACCCTAAGCATGCAACCAAACACACCCTAAGGGTGTGTTTGGTTGCATGGAATCCTTTGTCATCGGAATCCATGAGGGGATCCCTATATTTTAGGCTAATTTGAGGTATAACTCCACATCCACCATTTGATTTTGTGATCAATAGTGGGAATGAAAGTCCCATGAACATGTGAATCACACTCCTTGATCCCCTAAGACATGTTCATGGGACTTCTATTCCCACCATTGATCACAAAATCAAATGGTTGAGTGATACATCAATTTAACCTAAAATATAAAGATCTCCTCATGGATTTCCATGACATAGGATTTCATGCAACCAAACACACCCTAAGTTATTTTGGATTTGGGTTGGGTTCCACATGATAGGCAAAGCTAAACTAAATTGTTTGAATTTTGGGTTATGGCCGAATAAGTAATGCATTTTATCACCATCGGACTCTTGCATTTGTTGGTATTGTTCGTCAAATGGGCCCTTTGTTCGTCAAATGGGCCCTGACATCAAACCCCACATCCATTCAAATTCCTTCACCAATTAATCTGATAATATGGGCCCATGGTCAAATTTGGTCAAGTTTTCATACATAGGTTTTTGTTGTAAAAATAAGTCTACCACCTTATCTCATAGAAATACAAAGGAATGAACAGAGAGTTTCCCATTATTAGAAAGAAAAAAAAAGAGTTTCCTTTCATTACTTTAAGGTTCTAAAAGGAATGATGCCTCATCATAAAAGACACACATAGAGACTGCATTTGAATATCTTCTTAAGGGAATAGTAAACATGAGGCAGAGCCAAATGAAGCTAATAAAAACATCAAAGTCTAGACAAGAAGAAGATCCTGTTGAAACTCACAATTCCCATAATTAGATAAGAGAGAGGGATAGAAAAATAGAGCATCATCCTATAAAGGTGTACTAACAACAATAAATAGCTTTTTAACAACAAAAAAACAACAATATATGGCTTTTTCAACCATCTTATATGCATGGTTAAATATGAAACTTAGTAATACAAATTTGGTAATACACTGACAATGAACATATGTGAATGTTTTGAAGTTTATAGATTACTTAATTAGCCAGTCTTTTCATTCTCATGATGGTAAAACTAATTTAGGTTGGCATGTTAAGAAAAAGAAAATGAAAAATGAAAACTTATCGAAATATTTGAAGATCACAGTCGGTTAGATAAAAGCTTATTAAGTTATATGAACAGCGTTGTTGGAACATATAGGGCAAAACATCAAGTATTCTAAAAATAAATTAGTACCTGCAAGTTGCCATGGCTCACATAGGTGCAAGTTTACATCCACCATTAGAATCCCATTTGGTAGTTTCTGATTTGCAATGTTTTTGTGTGGGAAAAGAATAGTCACAAACTAGCTCTTCATCACTTAAAATGCTAGCTAATTTCCAAACGGGGATGAATGGGTAGGATGTTTCTAATTAGCTAGTTTAACTTATATATGGATTCCTTTCTTGGGAGGAATTGTTTATATATTGGAAGGAATTGTATATAATGGAAGCGTACACACTTATCCAGGTTATCATAAAATTCCTAGAAGTAAAAATCTCAGGCAATGTTTTAGGAGCTAAACCTTGTGTGATGTGGGAGCCTTCAAGAAGAACGCCACTCTCACAAGAAATCCTCCAAAGTCCCCAGATAAATGGATTTTGTTTCATGACATTTATCATGTACCACAAACATCCAAGTAGCCCATGTTTTTTCTTATTGATCTTTTGCAAAATAAATGAAACCATAAATGATTAGAAAATTCCAAATTCCACTCATTTGGGCAAAAAGTTGCCGCATCTACTAATAACTTGGGATGCCATTAAATATGGGTAAAAAACTCCAGAAGCAAAGTTCATTTCCTAATTCACCCTCCGCATGTGCAAAGATTTCTATATATGTAAGGTTTTGGGTAATTTGCAAAGGAAGATTGGTGATTAGAGGGAGGTTGGCAATTGAATCAATGATAAGTTTCCTCTAGGAAACAATGATGATGAACAAGGGAAACATTTCCCACAAAAATCACATGCAGAGTTGAGAAGAACCACTAGAGCGCACCATCTATGAAAAAGGTATTCACTTCATGAGTATGTTATGATCACAGATGAGGGCGAACCACAATCAGTTGAAGAAGTCTTTGATGATGAACAAAAAGGGGAATGGTTGAAAGCTATGCAAGAAGAGATGGATTCCTTGCATAAGAACAATACATATGTATTGGTTAAAAAATCAAAGGGGAAGAAAGTACTTCAAAACAAGTGGATCTGCAAAATAAAAACTAAAGAACAAAACTCTGAACAAAGGTACAAGACGCGATTGGTTGTGAAAGGTTATAGGCAAAAGAAAGGTGTTGACTTTGAAGAGATATTCTCACTTGTGGTGAAGATGACTTCGATACGGACTGTATTGGCATTGGCAACAAGCATGAACCTTGAAATTAAGCAGTTAGATTTTAAAACCGCATTCCTCCATGGTGAATTGGAGGAAGATGTGTACATGGTGCAACCAGAAGGTTTCGAAGTGAAAGGCAAAGAACACATGGTGTGTAAGCTAATGAATAGGATGTATGGGTTGAAATAAGCTCATTGGCAATGGTACAAGAAGTTTTAGTCCTTTATGGTGAACCATAGGTATAAAAGAACGACTTCAGGTCATTATGTGTTTGTTCAGAAATTCTTTGATGGCGTTTTTATTGTGTTTTTGTTATATGTTGATTGTTGGACACGACACTAACAAAATTGCCAGGTTGAAGAAAAAGTCGAGTGAATTTTTTACCATGAAAGATTTGGGTCTAGCTCAACAGATCATTGGGATGCATATTACTTGTCATAAGAAAGCTCGGAAGCTTTGGTTGTCACAAGAGAGGTACATCGAGAAAGTTTTTCAGCAATTTAACATGGACAAAGCGAAACCGGTTAGTTGTCCACTTGCTAACCATTTCAAGTTAAGTCATGAACAATGACCTTTTAGTGACAGTGTGAAAAAAGAGATGGAGAATATTCCCTATGCTTCAACAGTGAGGAGTTTGATGTATGCCATGGTGTGTACAATGCCAGACATTGCTCATGCAATTGGTATTGTTAGCAGATATTTTGCCAATCCTGGCAAAGAGCACTGGGCAGCAGTGAAGTGGATATTTCAGTACCTCAGAGGTTCTTCTAATGCACGTTTATGCTTTGGAAGTGGTGAACCTATGCTAGTAGGCTACATAGATGCAGATATGGCAAGTGATGTTGATTTCATGAAGTCGATTTTGAAGTATCTATTTACATTGGCAGTCTAAGTTTCAAAAGTGTGTGGCTTTATCCACAATAGAAGCATAGTACATTGCAGTCACTGAGGGTTGCAAGAAGATGTTATGGATGAAGAGGTTTTTTAAAGAACTTGATATGAAGCAAGACAAGTTCGCTCTCTATTGTGACAGTTAGAGTGCCATCCATCTTAGCAATAATCCATGTTTTCATTCTAAGTCCAAGCACAATAATGTGCGATATCACTGGATTAGGGATGCACTTAAAGAAAAGTATTTGCAGCTTGAGAAGATCCATACTGACAACAATGGTTCAGATATAATGACAAAGACATTACCCAGAAGCAAGCATGATGTTTGTTGCAACATTGCAGGTTTGGGTATGGTAGATCCCTCCTCGTGATCGGAAGAGGGAGATTGTTGGGGGTCCCTCCCATGTGAAGGGCTTATTACTAATTGGCCAAAAACACCAGCAACCAATTTGTAATAAGGAAGAAGTTGTGAAGGAACCCAAATCAGATCGTGGGTTAGCTTTTTTCGAAGAAAAAAAAAGCTAGAGAAAGAAAAGAAAACTTCTCTCATCTCTCTCCTTGTGGGTTGGGTTTGAGGGAATGTTTGGGGGTTTGTAAGCTCCCATTTTACTTTGTGTTTGGAGAAGAAGATTGGGAAGATAAGGTGTGGTCTTGCTCATGGTGTTTGTGAAGCTTCAACCACAACATCTAAATTTCTCTCCAATGGTTTTCTAAGGTTCTTCAACCCTAGTATGGTAACGATTTATTTTTATCAAATTGTTGTTTGTAATCTACCTATTAGTAGGTAAATAATTTAGTAAACCAAGAGATTGTTAATTCTCTTGAGGTTTGATGAAATCCCTATTTGTTAGAGAGGTTGAAATCCCATTATTGAAGTCATAGTGGAGTTTTGTCTGGACTAGGTCCCGAAGTTTTTCTCCTCGCTTTGGAGAGTTTTCTCATTAACAAATTTTGGTGTCATTTGTTTTATTTCATTTGCTTGCATATCTTTGTGATTTGCATATAGGATTTGAGTGTTATACCCAACACCCAACACATAAGTTCTTCATATTCTTCTCCCTAATTGTTTCTACAATTTTATATTTCATGTTTTCATTTCCATTGTCTTCGTGTTCTTTTTAGGCTTGAATTGGGAGGCTAACCCACCCTTCTTAAGGTTGAGTCCTGAGCCCCATAATTTTCCTCACGTTTATTAGAAATTTTACATAATTGAAAATTTGCAAGTCGCCAAACAACTTAGGCTCCCAGAATGCTCGAAGTCTATTTCTTGATTTTCTTTTTTCTCACATTCCTTTCTAATTTCTAGCTCTTTTATTTTCTTTATTTGACTCAAAAAGTGATTCATTTCCTATTAATTTAGGATTTCCAATACTTTTGATAGAAACCTCCAGACCAGTGGCGGACCCAGTAATTTAGTCAGGAGGCAAAATGGTAAATAATTATTAGTTGATCATAGTAGTTATCAAGGGTGGAACACAAATTTTTTTTCTACCTATAACTAATAAAAAATAAAATTATCAAAAATACATTGCATATACCAAATTGAATCTAGTGTACTCCAATTTAAAGCCAAAATAGAATCACAATATCGATAACTTTAGCAAGGGGCAAACGAGCGTAATTAGGATAAGTATCTAGTTGCAGCTAAAAAAATCTGAAATTTGCAAACATAATATGATCCTAATACAATTTCATAGAAAAAATGGTTTATATAAGGCTCAAATTTTGTATGAGTTTGCTAATGGTGTGTATTTTCATTGAATTCTATAGTTATTATTTTAGATATTAATTTCAAATAATTTTTGTTGTTGAAGGTTTTATACCACTTGTGAAAAACAATTCATTTATTTACAATTTGCAATTACATAAAATTGCGTTGAAAACAAAAAGTAGGGACCGGTCACAATGACAAAAGTAGTAATTGTGAATAGCTCTAAAGAAATCATACGCACCAACAGGACCGAAAATAAGTTTGTATTAAACTAAACAATTTTTAATGTTTGCAATTACTAATAAAGTTGCATTGAAAAAAAATGAACTCTTGCGCTTGAAGAGTATCGAACTTGGGTCATTTACTAAAACTAATAAACTTTCAACCACTACACAAACAAATATATGTTCAAATAGTTGAATGAACAATTCTAATATTGTATTATACATTATATAATGAAATTTTTTTATAAGACTAATATATCATAAAATGACTTTTAGGACCTACTTTTTCACAAAATAAACAATTTAGATACCATAGTCGATGTAATGACTAATTTGTGCCTAAATGTATACTTTTATGACTAACAAGGATTTTTTCAGGTTAATCCATAAGGTTATATGACATATTTATCCTCCTAAACAAATAGAAAATCTAATTTTATAGTTTTATGACCAACAAAAACTACAGAAAATAAAAAAAAATAAAAAAACCCTACGTTAATTGTTAGTGAATGACAAATTTAGTCACTCTTTGTTATTGACCAACAAGGACTACAGGAAAAAAAAACATATGTTAATTGTTATTGACCAATTTTAGTTACTCTTTGTTAGTTTTATTGATCAACAATGACTACAGGAAAAAAAATCCCACGTTAATTGTTATTGAACAACAATTTTAACAATGACTACAAAAAAACATTAGCCCACTACACCAAAAGGCTTGATTAGCTACATGGAGATGGCCACGGCTCAAAACCATTGGTTTATTTGCCACGGCCAACAAACCGTGGCTATAATGGCAAGGGCCTAAAACCGTGGCTATAAAAAGAAAATGCACCTGTGTTGCACGTGCCTGTGTGGAGAACTCGAGTGGATTTCACGCAGGCGAAAACAATTTCGCGGTCTTGCGAAAAAAATTGGCGCTCCCGCCTCCTTCCATTTTCATTTTAGGGTTTGTTATTCGCTCCATTTTCAGATTTCAGATCAGAGTGTGAAGAGAAAGAAGAAGAAGTGAAAGAAAGCATTTCGGGCTTTTAGGGCTAGAAACTTGAGAGCCTCCGCAAATTTTATCCCTTTGAAGTCATTTCGGGCTCGAAAGGCGTATTTCAGGTTTGAGGTTTTGATTTCTTTTCTCTTAATCTGGTTTTTCTAGATTTTAGATTGGTTTTAAGAAGATCCCTTTGACTATAGTTTAGTGTAATTGTGATTTTATTATTAAAAAAAAAAAGCTAGCTCGATTGAAGCATACTGACAAAGTTGTGGTTTAGTAATTTATTTGAGAAGTGTTCGATTTATAAAAATGGGTGGAGAATTCGATGGATGAACTGATGAATTGTATTCATCTTGCTTGTTATAAAATTATTTTCTCAAATGAATTGATGATGTTCATCTTGCTTGCTATACAATTATTTTATGTAAATTGTGTATTTGTTTGTATATATGTTTGTTTACATGTACCTATCATGACTTAGTTCTTGGATAGTAGTGAAGTATATACTATGTGGTGGTGGTGGTAGTGGTCGACACGAAATATATTTCAGTCTTTAAAGGAGAACCACAGAGTACATAGACATATACTTCACATCACCAGTGGCAGAATTTTCGCATCAAATGTCCTTTTATCAGTCATGTTAGCTAGGTAGATTCCTTATATTTTTAAGGTTGTGTTTGATTACAAAGATAGCAGAATTGTATAGAAAACAAGTGACAAGAGAAGATGACCATGTTGTTGTAAAAATTTCCATGATGTCCACCCCCTTAAAATATTTTCTACCTTCAAATTATGTGTTCTTGATTCCACTCTGGCCTTTGCTTGTACTATTTTTTTTATTGAAGGTTTTTATTTCAAAGTCTAAATGAAAACGAAAGGGATATGAGCGTATATGAAAGTTGTGATCTTTCACCACACATCATCGGATAAAGCTTTTCTCCCTTGCAAACTATTTTTATAGGCTTCCATGGAAAATAAAAATAAGAATCAAAGATACCTTGATATAAAACTTAGTGCTGAACAAATCTTCAGAACTTCAGGAGTCTTAACGAAGATAGCAAAATCTTTGATCACTAGGAAAAATCATGTTTATCTTGGTGTTTCAACAAAAGAATTTACTTTTGATATTAAAGATACCACTAGTAGAATTAATATACCACTAATAACAAAAGAAGATATTAAGCTAAAAATGGCTAAAATACCTTCTGACATAAGAAAAAAGATTGATTACATTCACATAGGTGGTGTACAAATCTGTATAAAGTCTACATTTAGACAAGGAATCAATAGTCCTATTCTATTATATGTCACCTAATTTTCATGAGTGTTTGACTAAAGTTAATCTTTTAATTTTTGGTGTGTAGAAATGTCAACAATTCCTTTAGATAAGTCATGGATGAACAAACGGGGAAGTGCAATGTATATATACGACGTTAGACAATTCCAAAAGTTTGTTGAGGATAATGCAAACGGAGAGAGACTTTTTCCTTGCCCATGTGTTCGATGTAGGAACTCGAGGGGAAACATTAGTGTTGACGACATAGGTGTTCATTTGTTAAGCCATGGCATTGATACCAATTATGTCACGTGGATACATCATGGAGAGAATATAAACAAGCAGGTGATTGATGTACCTATGACAGAAGTGGTTGAACCTGATGATGCCTTTGAATATCCTAGGATGAGCGACCTAGTTGATGATGCATTCCTCAACATGCAAACTGTGGAGGCTGATGATGGGATAAATGACTTGAATGACACCGTCGAAGAATGTTTTGGCGGTAATCCAGAAGGTGATCCAAAACTTTCTTGTGAACCTGAGACAGTTATGAACAAGAAGTATCAAAAGTATAAGGAAAAAGCGACCGTGCCTTTGTACAATGGTGTCCTAAGGATAAGACCACGTTGTCCACCATTATTGAATTGCAGAATTTCAAGACTCGTTTTAGTTGGAATGGTAATAGTGTGACGATGTTGTTAAAATGGCTAAAAACCTTATTGCCGGATGATTGTAATTTGCCAGATAACTACCCAAACATGAAAAACACAATTAAAGATATAGGGATGGAATGTAAGACAATACATGCATGTGCCAATGGATGCATACTCTATTGGAAAGAATATGAGGGTCTGGTTACTTGTCCAAAATGTGGTTCTGGTAGGTATAAGGTTTATGTGGATGACGATGACAACGAGTCTGGCAATGTATACAGGAAAGAAGCTAAAAAGGTTGTAAAGTATTTTCCATTGATTCCAAGGTTGAAAAGATTTTTTAGCATACCATGGATTGGTGAAGCAATGACTTGGCACAAGGATGCTTGTTCAGATGGGAATTTGATGAGACATCCATGTGATTCAGCACAATGGACTTCAAAAAATATGAGATGGCCAGAGTTTGCCTCTGATAGTAGGAATTTGAGACTTGCAATATCAACTGATGGTTTTAACCCACGTGGAAATCTAAGTAATTCTTATAGTTGTTGGCCAGTAATAATAGCACCTTTGAATCTTCCACCTTCTTTATGCATGAAAAAGGAATTTTGTTTGTTAACCTTGTTAATATCAGGGCCAAAAGCACCCGGAAAGAATATTGATGTTTACCTGGAGCCATTAGTAGAAGATTTGAAGGAATTGTGGGCAGATGGTGTTTCAACTTGGGATGTGTATACTAAAAGCAATTTTCGGTTGAAAACAATGTTGTTTTGGGGTATCCATGACTTTCCTGCTTATGGGACTCTAGCTGGTTGTAATGTTCATGGTTATAATGCATGCCCTATTTGTGTTGATGATGTAGAATCTGAACATCTTTCAAACAGTCGGAAGATATGCTATAGAGGCCATCGACGTTTTTTACATACAAAACACAAGTTTAGAGATGACAAGGGATTCAACAAAGATGTTGAACATCGTCGGGCTCCACGACGATTATCTGGCGAAGAAGTTGAACGAAGGATAGTGGAAATTTTGGAAGGTAGTTCTACACAAGGTAGGGTTAGTGGTCAAAAGCGCAAGAATATGGTTGATAATGATAACGTCAATGATGAACCAACCAATAACATTGCGCCACCGTGGTCTAGAAGGTCCATTTTATTTGATTTGCCGTACTGGAAGTTTGTTGAGCTACGACATAATATTGATGTGATACATACTGAAAAGAATGTCATTGAACACTTATTGAACATATTGTTGAATGTCTCTAAGAAAACAAAGGATGGTGAGAATGCTCAAAAAGATGTGGAAGACATGGGAACTCATAAGAGATATTGGTTGAGCCATGACACTGAAACGGGAAAAACTTCAATGCCAAAAGCATCATTTGCCTTGACCGAGAAAGAAAAAAAGTATTTATGAATACACTAAAAGAGTTGAAATTGCCTAGTGGATTTTCATCCAAGTTGAGTAATTGCGTTCTTGGCAATCCCCTGGAGCTAAGAGGACTGAAGTCACATGACTACCATGTCATTATGCAACATTTACTTCCAGTTTTGCTTAGACATGTATTTCGTGACAAGAAGGATAAAGATTTAAGAATTGTTATTCAAAGAATTAGCTTATTCTTTAATATCTTATGTGCTAAAGTAATCAACAAAACAGATCTTCAATTAGCACACAAAGGTGTGATTGAGGCAATTTGTGTCCTTGAAAAGGAGCTTCCGCCTTCATTCTTTGTTATAAGTGTGCATTGCATGGCTCATCTAATATAAAATTAGGATTTATCATATAAATTGCTATTGAACGACAATTTTAGTTACTCTTTGTTATTGACCAACAAGGACTACAGAAAGAAAAAACCCTACGTTAATTGTTATTAACCAATTTTAGTTATTCTTTGTTAGTTTTATCGACCCACAAGGACTACAGAAAAAAAAAGCCTATGTTAATTGTTATTAAACGACAATATTAATTTAGAAAAAAAAACATTAGCATGTTCACTAACCTGAATAAAACTAGGATTTATCATATGATGTCCATTATTTTCAGGTTAGTGAACAAGCAATTTTTTAATTTTAATTTTTTTTGTAGTCCTTGTTAAAATTGTTGTTCAATAACAACTAATGTAGTTTTTTTTTGTTCTTCTGTAGTCCTTGTTGGTCAATAAAACTAACAAAGAGTAACTAAAATTGGTCAATAACAATTAATTTTTTTTTTCTGTAGTCCTTGTTGGTCATAAAACTATAAAATTAGGTTTTCTATTTGTTTAGGAGGGTAAATATGTCATATAACTTTATGAGTTAACCTGGGTTAATAAAAGAGTCTTTATTAATCATAAAAGTATAACATTAGGCACAAATTAGCCATTACATCAACTATGATATCTAAATTGTCTATTTTGTTAAAAAGTATGCCCTAAAAGTCATTTTCCCCTAATATATAGTAAAAATATTTTGAAAGTTCGCCCCTTAGTAGATCTGCCCCTGCTCCAGACACATAATAATTTCCACAATACAAAAAGTTTTTTATTTTCAACTCCTTAATTTTTCTATCGATTTTTATTTTCCTATTTCCCTTATAGTCCATGGTCTTGTAGGATTGAGCATGGTTAATTTGTGTTGTCGTTAAATATTTCGATCAGTCAGGAAATGGAAAATTTTTAGTTATGTGTGGAAAAAATATGAAAAAAAAAATGCAAACACCAAAAATACACAACTCTAAAATATGAAGTGATAAGCTTAAATACACACACATACACACAAAGATAACTGAGGTGCTAATATGCAATAAAATAATTAATTTACCTATAGGCAAGTACTACAAACACTTTGAAATAAACGAGAGAGTAATTTGGGACAAGAATGATCGATTTAAATCGAAGAAATTAAAAGGGAATGAAGTCTTGAAGTTCCTCAAGGATTTGGCTTGATTTTGAGTTAGTTTCACTCGAAATCGAGTACAAATGATTTAATTTCTGCTAACTATATGATGATGGCCTCTAGCAACATATTTGTGCTTCTACTTTTGTGGATGAGCATAGAAATTACTTTTGTGTATTTTGATAAAAAAAAAATTATACTTGAAAATTTTTGTGAAATGAAATTTTTTTGAAAAATGTGAATTTGGGAAGAAATTTTCTCAACTCCAGTATGGTCTAAATCGAATTTTTTTTAAAAAAAATACATTTTTGTAGCTGAAAAAAATGAATAGATATCACTAGGCGATTTCATTTTGTTAACCTGTGAAAACGAAAAATTTCAAATTGTTTTCGGAAACACATACCTTGCTTTTAATAACTTACCTTAGCTTAATTAGTACTTAATATAATGACATGCAACTTTAACTCAATTCGTAGAGTGGAGGAAGATGATATGTTTAGTTGATCCTTGGGTCAGTGGCTTGAATCCAGCAGATTGCATAGATGCCATTTATGTTAAGACTATGATGAATGATGCAGTACGGGTCATGGGTTGAATCCAACATATTGGATATATACCATTTACGCATGCGTTGCACATGCTCATATACTTTAATTTAAGGACTCTTCTGCGTTTTCTTCTTACCAACCTCGAGGGAGGAGAAAAAGCTTTATGTGTTCCAAATATCATTGAACCAAAGCTTTTTTTTGGTAAAGGATCATGCATACCATAAATTAAGTAAAATTACATCTTTGTTGTCCTGGAATCGAAGCCAATACATGTGCTTTATAGTTAAGTTCTCGGGGAATAAAATTGCAGGCCCAATCAGAAAGAATAGAAAGAAGTGACTTAATACTATAAACAATAAGTCACCACATCTATCTTAAATCTGTTAGCTGGTCTTTCAAGTCATAATGCAAAAGAGAGTGTAAAGCACTGGAGTCACCCAGAATCAACCTAGTCGGCCATTGTCGCGCTTGAACAAACAAAAAAAGGCTTCTGCAGCAAAACATTCAGCCATAGTACTATCAAATACTCGGCCAAGGATCATATCTACTAGTCTGGCACGAACCCTACCAAAAGCATCCACCGCCAAAACTTCAAAAGCTCTCTGCTGAGAGGAGGCAAAGAAACATGCATTATAAGTCACCAAAATCATCTCAGAGGAAAGAGAAGTGGGAATAGTTGTAGGATTCCTGAACAAGTTGTTGAGCCTATGCAGTCTAGCAGCCATCAGTTGTCTATGAATTGTATATATTCTAGAAGATTGTGAGTCTGACCTAGTGTCTAAAGGAGGGACAGGATCAGGAGGCTAATGGATAGAGTGGGGATGGTTTTCTATGGTAGTTGTTTCTAGAGTCTGGTGTAAGGATGAGGGTTGAATTGAAATTGCGTTGTTATTGGGGGGAAGTTGGAACCATTATTTTTTCCAAGTTGACCAAGTATGATTGGCAGATTGGATGAACTGGTGGATTGAGAACTTGCCCTTGTGAGAGATAGTGTTATTATGAGTCTGCCATATAGTAAGAATCACTGCTGTGAATTGCGAAAGCACCTCCTCATGGATAAGAGGGTGAGCTGCCACTGAGGTCTAAAGAAAATTGAGAAAACCATGAGTGTTTTGGTTTGAGGTATTGCCATTGCTCCAGTTAATAGGGAGGGGAGAGAGCAGCCAAAGTTTGCAAATAATTGAGCAAAGAAAAAAAAGATGCATTGCATCTTCTTTTTTGTTATGGCAGAAGACGCAACAATCCTCAATGGGCATATGGATGCACATCAGGTTGGACATAGTTGGCAAGATATTCTGTAAGACTTTCTAAAAAAGAAGAATAGCATTGGAGGGGCTTTGATTCTCCCTAACTCTCGAAGAATTTTAGGGTTTAGTTGCCTATTGATAAGAGTGGAATAGGAAGATTCCAAATCATCAAGGACAACGGCTTTAGTAGCACTTTTGACTGAGAATAATCCTATTTTAGTCAGCGTATCTTGAGAGAGAGAGGGAGGGATGGATGACAATATCCAAGATGTCTTTGGCTGCAGATGGCGAGAATAGGGAAAAGATGAGTTCCGCATTCCAAGAAGGACGTTGATCCCGAGGTAAGCCAGAAGTCCCAGACTTTTTGAAGAGAGGTGGAATGAGGAGGAAAAATGTTGCAATCTGCCAAAAGAAAGTCTGGTTTCGCTCAACAGTCGTTCCAAAGGTTAATCTCATTTCCCGATTGAATTTGCCAAAAAAGATAGCATCTCATCTTGGATTGGGCACACAGGTTTCCGTTCCAAGTGAAAGAGGCTACAAGAGGGGTTTGAAAGTTGGAAAATGTTTTTATTATGGAAGTAAATAGCCTTAAGCTGCTTATTACAGGGGTTGAGGGGATTGACTATAACATTCCACGTGTGTTTTGCTTGTAGGGCAAGATTTTTGTTTCTGGCAGAGGGAATATTCATACCTCCCAATTGTCGTGGAAAGGTGATTCTTTTCCAGGTATAAAGGTGTTTTGCCTTTCCTTCATCCGTCCCATTCCACATAAAGTTTCGGGCCAGAGCATCAATTTGGGTAGTTATAGAACAGGGATGAAGAAAAGTTTGCATAGTGTAAATAGGGATGGAATGAACCACCGCCTTAATCATCACTGTTCTGCCCACTTGAGATAGAACCTTGGCCTTTCAAGAAGAAAGTTTGGAATTTATTTTGTCTACCAGAAACCGAAAGTCGGAAGCTTTCTTTTTTGAGAGGAGCATAGGCGAACTGAGGTATTTATCTTTCAGATTATACAGCTTAGAACCAAGGATTCTGTTAATCATCTTAGCATGTTTGGGGTGAACATTTGAGCTGTAAAAATAGAAGATTTATCTTAGTTAACTGCGTGCCTGGGGGTCGCACAATAATATGATAAAAGGCCTTTTTATAAAATGCGCTTCTGCGAGAGATGCTCTGCAGAAGGTCATAATATCATCCGCATAAAGAAGGTGGTTGATGGAAGGGGCATGATGCTGCAGGTGAATTCCTTTAAGCGTATGATTGGATTCAGCTTGCGCGAGCATACGAGAAAGAGCCTCTGCCACAAGGATAAACAGATAGAGAGATAGTGGGTCTCTTTGTCTGAGTCCTCTAGAAGGTTTGATAGAATCAATGGGTGACCCATTAAGAAGGATTCTAAGCGAAGAAGTTGAAATGCATTGCTCGATCAAAAGAATCTTACCATCGGCAAAACCAAGTTACTTCAGAATCCGAAAAAGAAAATTCCATTCGACTCGATCACATGCTTTGGTCATATCGATTTTAATCGCCATCCAACCTTGTTTTTTCCGAAGACTATGTTTCATCTGAAAAAAAAAAAGCTTCATGTGCAAGGTTTACATTATCCGCAATGGACCGACCTTTGAGAAAAGCTCCTAGGTTAGGGGAGATGATATTTTCAAGCAAGGGTTTCACCTGATTTGCAAGGATTTTAGAAATAACTTTGTAGATCACATTGCAAAGGCCAATAGGTTGGAACTTATCAGGAGTGGTAGGATTAGAGACTTTAGGGATGAGTGCTCGTTGAGCTTTGGATCAAGGGTTTTAGAGGTGAAGAAATTTGTAACCACTTCAATAACATCGTTTTTAACAATATCCCAGTAGTGTTGCAAAAAAAAGTGTGGAATCCATCTGAGCCAGGGGCTTTGTGGCTACCAATACTAAAAATTGCGGATCTAATTTCCTTTTCATCTGGGATTTTCAGAAGTTGATCATTACCTGCATCGGACACTACTGGATTGAATAAGGATAAGATGTCTTGATGAAGATGCGGATTTGAAGAGAGAAAAATATTCTGAAAGAAGGCAGTAAGGATTTGTCCTATCTCAAAATGAGTGGAATGCCAATTATTATCCGGATTCCGAAGGTGGAGAATATGATTACATTTTCTACAAAGCAGGGAAGAGAGATGAAAGAATCTAGTATTCTTGTACCATCTTTAAGCCAGGATTCGCCTAACTTGTTTCTCCAGAAAAATTCTTCTATATAGTAGAGCTTCGCCAACCTATCTTCTAAGATTGAAATGGCAGAAGCATTTATATTTTAGGGAGGGGAATTTTGAAGATTGTCCAATTCTTTTTGGGTGTCTTGAATATTTTGATCAATGTTCCAAAAGATCTCCTTATTCCAGTGAGAGAGTTTAAAACTAAGCCTTTTAGTATTCAAGAAGAAGTTCTGGGCGAGGGTAGAATGAGGATTAGAATTCCAGGATGATTGGACGAGATGACGACAACGAGGGTCTCTCGTCCACATATGAAAGAACCGGAAGGGTTTTAGGCCAGAGTTGTGTTTGGTCATCACTTGAAGGGAGATAGCTCTGTGGTTCGAAAAGGAAGTGTAGATGGTATGAGCTAAGGCTGAAGGAAATTTCTCCATTCAATCCACGGAAACCAGGATCCTATCAAGTTTAGATTTAATACCATGGCCATCGTTTCTTTTGTTATTCCAAGTGAACTTTCAGCCATTAAGAGGGAAATCAATAAGATTGTAATATGCTAGGAATTTTCTAAGGTGTTTAACACTAGAGGGTGTTTCCACATTTCAGGAAAAAATATCAGAGAAAATTATGAAAAATTAAAAAAATGCAAACACCTTAATAATAAAAAAAAAACAACTCTAAAACATGAAGGGATAAACTTAAGAAAAAAAATACACAATTCTATCGATGTGGTGGTCAATTTCTTCCTTACTAAGAAGTTAGACCCGCACCTCAATGAGACATTTCTAGCCCCGATCCCCAAAGTTTCAAACCCTATCACTCTGGATAAATTCCTTCCCATAGGGCTTTGCTATGTCATTTATAAAATCATTTCCAAAATCATGGCAAATCACTTGAAACATTTTTTGGACAATATTATTTCCCCCAACCAATGCACTTTTCTCCAAGGTCGGTCTATTGCAAACAATGTCTGTCTAGCACATGAAACTTTCTTCCAAATGAAACAGTATCGCAAGAAGAAACAAGGTTGGATGATCATTAAAATTGATATGGCCAAAGCATATGATAGGGTTAAATGACCTTTTTCTGCTACAAAATTTTGAAAAGATTAGGTTTTGATCAAGGTTGGATCCAAATGATCGACCAATGCATTTCCACCTCCTCCCTCCAAATTTTACTCAATGGATCTCCTCTCCCTACCATCAAACCCATTAGGAGTATTAGACAAGGAGATCATCTTTCTCCTTATCTTTTCATCCTTATGGTGGAAGTTCTTTCTAGATTGCTCGCTAAAGCAGAAAATGAGGGCCTCGTCAAAGGCATTTATATTCGCCGTCATTCCTCTTCTATTAGTCAGTTACTGTATGTTGATGATCTCATGTTGTTTTGTCAGGCTTCGCTTGCGGAAGCTTACTCAGTTATAAACTTCTTCCGGCAATATTGTTCGGCTTCGGGCCAGGCAGTGAACTTTGATAAGTCTTATATATTCTACAGCTCGAATGTTCGCCCGCATCAACAGGATCTTGGGCTCTAAAATGTATACTCCTAAAGACAAATATCTGGGCTCTCCGCTTATCCTTTTCCAAGAAAAAAAACGGTTGATTTTCAATTCTTGTTTGATAAAGTTACCTAAAAATTTCAAGTTGGAAAGCTAAAGTTCTTTCCCAAGCTGGGAGAATGGTGATGATTAAGGTGGTCCTTAATTCGATTCTGGTTTACACAATGTAGACTTTCCTTCTCCCTTGCTCCATCACGACCAAATTGGACATCCTGGCCTGTAACTTCTGGTGGAATGGAGCATCGGATAGCAAAGCTAGATACATGTGTACCTAGGATCGTATTACTTTACCTCGTCATCTGGGTGGTCTCAGTATTCCTTCTAGTAGGAATAAGAATCTTGCCTTAATGGCAAAAAACTTGTGGCAGACAATCTCCTCGCCTCACAACCCTCGTGTCCTTTAATTAAAAGCGTTCTACTACAATCACAAAAGCATCTTTCATTCTTGAAGCCTTCGGCCATTGCCTCATTTGCTTGGAAAAGCAATCTAAAAGTCTTCTCCAACATGAAACAACATCTCATCTGGCAAGTCCTTTCGGGACCCACATAGATCTTTGGAAAGATTGTTGGGTCAAGTCAGGCCTAATCCTTTCGGAATACATGCTTCATAAATTCACCCCAACTAGCCATCCACTTACCAAGGAATTAAGTGGAGTGAGGACCTGCTCATGTCGATTATCCGAGCCCAGTGGCTGGAGACATCATGGACATTACTATCAGACCTTCACTTAACCAGGACAAACTCATTTGGCTACCTGATAAAAAATGTTTCTTTTCTGTGAAAAATGCTTCTTGTGCTTTCAATAATGATCTTTTCCAAACCTCCACTTTCAATACTCTCAATCCTTCTTTGTCGAGAAAAATGCTTCGAAAATTGTAAAAAATTAAGGCCCTGCCACTTGCTTTTTTCTTTCTTTGAAAGATCAGCTAGAACATTGTTCCAATCAAGCTGGATTAAGGCCCTGCCACTTGCATAATTTTTTTTTTGGAAAGCGAGCTGGATTTTTATAGGATCCCATAACCTATCAACAAGGTGCAACCTACAGGTCAACGCCATAAGAAAGTAACTATGCCGCCGGCGGGTCTCGAACCTAGGACGTGGGGGATAAACCCACACAGCCCTAACCACTCGACCATAATTTGGTCAAGCACCATGTGCCTATTGACGACTACTGCATTTTTGCCACAAGCACATGGAGGATATCACCCACCTCTTCTTCCTTTGCTCCGTCACTAGTAGATTTTGGCTCATTTCGTCCCTGCCTATCGATTGGTGCAATGCCAACTGTGACCCAACTTCTATTTTCAAGTTATTTGCTTTCATGTGGGACACAACCAGGGCACATCCTTTGGCTAAGGATGAAAGGCTATCTCAGTTTACAACTGTTCTCCTAACCATCTGGCAGGTTCACAACAACATTACTTTTAACAACACCAAAATCTCGACCCAAGCATTCCTATCCTCTTTCCAACACATCGGGTTATCTTGGCACAATCACTGCTTCACAACCAATACTACCTCTCTTACCCAGACTATCCTCATATTTGGGGAATGTTCCTTGACCATCACTTTCTCATCGGTTTCCCAAATCCTTTAATTTGCTAGAATGGATAATCAGGTCACCTCTGTCCCTATGACATCACGAGCACCCTTTGGGCCAAGCCCAAGTCCAGTCTGAAACAATGACTTCCTGAATAACAACTACCCAAGCCCAAGTCTAGTCAACTCGGCACCACAGAAACAACCTGACATCAAATCAACATAGGCCAATTCCCTTTGTTCTAGACCCGGACACGATCTTTGTCAGATTTGATGCCTATTTCTTCAATTCCTCTAAACATAGAGCTTTTGGTGTGGTTGCGATAGACATGTGATGATACACCAAAGCGGTCCTAACCCTACGCCATACACATGTCATGATGATCTCGAGGAATAACAGGCCCTAGCATCGCCCAACAATGATCCGGCCCAAGCGGTTTTTAGCCCACCCAATGCAGTCTGCCAAACGGACTCGAATTCTCATAGCCTGCTAAGCCCACGTATGTCACAGCTGTCCTCAATACCCGTAAGCTCTGCTAAGGCAAGTATCTCGAGGATCAACTTCGGTCGGGCAAGTACAACAGCTCGTTGCTTCCAACTAGGAAGAAGATTCCAGAGTACGTATCACATATGGAGACTTCTACCAATAGAATACTCTCAGAACGGGAACTATCTCCCACGTATCTAGAAGCACGTGGCTAACACGAAAACTTCCCTCACAGCATGACTCCTAATTAGATAAGGATCTCCATGAAGATCTTTTTCCCTAAACTACACTATCGATGGCCTGGTCGAACCAGGACTCCAGCACTATAAATAAGACATGAGGTTGGTAAGCTAAGGTACACTACAAATTCCCTGTTTATAACATTACACCTTCCTCAAATCCTTGTCTGACTTTAGCATCGGAGTGCCATCGGCCACCACAATGGTGGTCTGTGGCTCATGTGTGTTCCTTGTGCAGGTCAATAGGTTTGCAGGTCAAGGTTAAAGCAGGGAGCGGAAAATGACTGCATCAACATGCATAGGCATATACTAGCTACAATAGTTGGCCTGATTTTGGGTAAGGTTCTTGATAGCACTATGGTAGAATGCTACGAGGGTGGAGGTAGCTCTTATTCTCATTCAGGCTTAGTGGTAGTGGACATGCTTCCTTTTTGGTGATTCGGCAACCCTCATTTCTCTTCTTCAGGTTGATGCCTCTTCACTTTCTTTTGCTATGAATCGGGTTTTGCATCCGATTACTCATAATATTAGACGTCTGCTCCTTTCGCTTCATTTATGGATTGTAATTATATTTGTAAATACCTCAATATGGAGGCTCATATATTAGCCTCTGCCGCAAAGCGACAATTTTGTAACCATGCTTAGTTTTGATTATATATATTATTCCTATGGCTTTAACAAACACACACACACACACAACTCTAATCACTACAAGAAAACTGTATTTTAGCGACGGTGGCCAAAGGTATTTAGCGACGGTTATAACCGTCGCTGTATAATACTGCGACGGTTGGACAACCGCCCCTAATAAAGGCGTCACTAGGGTATTCAGCGACGGTTTTCAGCAACCGCTGGCATAACCGTCGCTATATACACATAGCGACGGTTGTCAATAACCGTTGGCAAAACTGTCGTTGAATACCATATAGCGACGGTTGCAACCGTCGGCAAAACCTGATGAACTTACACTTTTTGCGACATTTATTAACCGCCGCTAATTCTCTTTGATTTTTTTTTTTTACCAAAAAAAAACCACATTTTTCAACCTGTAGTGCTTTCTTTTCATAGAGTGAAGACAATCTATCCATCATGTGCACAACTTCTAAACTCAAATAAAAAATCAAATATAAATGACACTAAACTTTGATACCATCACACATAAAAGGGACCTTAATTTCATTTCAAAATCAATATTACATGGTCCAGAGAAAACTACAAATTAAATTGTTACATATTCTCAATGTTCACATCTAACAACCAAAATCGAAGTTGTACAATGGCTGGCTAGTTAGCTTAAAAGAAACTGAATTACGAAATGCTCCACAAGCTTTGGTGCTCATCATTGATCATGTCCTCCCTGCAATGGGGAATCACAAAAAAATATGAGAATATTTCAACACAAAACCAAAACAAAGGAATTCAAGAAAATGAATACTTGCCAATTAACACGAAATTTGTTTACAATAATCAAAGTATAATGCAATGAAACCTATATTAGAATGCAAAATTCATTAATAATGCTAGAATTATAAGTTTACGAGGCATTATATTGGTCATGATGCACAAGAACAACTTGACATAATAAAATGGATGGAGGTGAAGTTTATTCTTACCTATCTTCTGAGATATGAATGGAGATTACATTGTCAGGAGTCGGTTCAATCTTCGAGTTGATTCTCTTGGTCTTTCCTCATCTACGACTGCATCTTCATCTTCAGCTCTCACAGTAGTTCAATATCTTTACTTGCTGCTGAAACCTTTTGGTTGGGTACCTGTGTGAAACAGAGACCAACTTCTTGATAGAGATGTTCTTCTTGAAGGATTTTGCTGCATTTAGTGTAGTTCCATCTTTAAAGCTTTTGTATATTGAGGAAATAACAAAAGGAAGGAGAGCTAAAGCTGAAGTGACTGCCAACATCACATAGATGCTACGAAAGCTATAGAGTCGCAATTTATATGAGGGTCTTGACACCTTTCAGAAACGAAAAAATGCTGCTGAATTTTTTTTATTTGTTCTCCTTCAGTTAAGTCCAGAACTTCCTTAGAAACATCAGAGAGCAGCGGAGAATATTTTGGAAACACCTGAAGATCAAAATATACTAGAGATAAATTAAGGCGAACACAAAAGTTAACTCTATGTGCATGTAAAAAGCAAAGAAAACCGTATACAAATAACTTGTCAAAAACCTTTTTTTTTGTCAGTCTAATGAAAAATGCTGATACTACTCAATATACCCAACCAATTGTTCTACCAGAGTCTGAAATCATTTGTTGACAAAGTATCAAAGTTGAGAAAGTAAAGTTTATTCAGACTATTTACATTACAAATACATTGATGTAATTGATTATGTTCTAAGTTTTGGATGAAAATTGTATGCAACTCCATAAGCACTAAAAGATTATCAAAATGTACTATGCGTATATGTTTAGAGAGAGAGAGAGAGAGAGTAATACAAAGCCTAATCCTCCAGATGGATAAATTGGTCCAGCAATAGCAAACTCACAACAATATTTGGTGAGGAAAACATTGATATATGGAATTTCATCCACAATTGCAGAAACTCCTCCGTTGTCGGTTCCTAGTGATAGAGCATTAGCATACTCCTCCGCCGTAGAAAGGCTTTTGAGTTGTTTCTCACTGAATTCCCAATTATTCTTCAAGAAATCAGCTACAAATGATCCATTTTGGTAACCAACTACATGTCCATTCATCTGCAGATATCTTAAATCTGAAATAGTTGGTTTCAGATTTGCAAATGCTAACATGGAAGTCAGGTTTGCCGCGTAACTTGTCACAAGTATGAATACAGCAAACATCCACATGTTAATTATGAATCTAGAGTAGTTGCTTTCAAGCCTTTCTCCTATAACACACAAGCAAGTATGTAAGTATCCTCGTATACAAGATAAAGCATCTGCAATACATACATATATATTGCATAAACCAGTACAGAATATTTTTACTGATTATAAAGAGAATAAAAGCTTCCAAGACTAAACAAAGATTACTTTCATGGTTCAACTTCCAAATACGCAATGACCTCTAATTTATGAGAACCAATCATAAGATGTTCTCCGTAGTCATTAACAGTACAATATAAAAGTGAGATATGAACACTTACGATTAGCAAACACAAATGTAGAAAATGAAAAAGAGAGTATCTTCCCCACTTGTTGTGAAAATGTTCCTTGAAATTCCGGGTTTATTCTGTGCTCAAATATCCAGACAAATATCCCTTTCCACAGAAAGAATCCAAGAGTAGTAAACCATAGTTTCTCTTTGAGTGGCTCTAAGAACCACCACAGACTCTGAGTGAACTGATCCTTCTTTGCTGGGACAATCATGCGAATTCCAGGAACTGAATACGTTGGTGTGAAACTGACAAATTCAGCTCTATCAGCACGGATAGTAACATCCCCAACGACAACATCATACTTCTGCTTTTTAAGAATAGAAAAGAAGTTAGCATTTAGCAATAAGACCTCATGATGGTATGTGGTATGAGAATAATGAATGTGTTAAAGTGATGATTCTAATCATCAGATGATGATCTATCTTGCTCTTTAAGAAGATCTTGAGTATGTGACTCGCAAAGGGGTAAGGCAGAAGAAAAAAAAGAAGGGATATACAAAAAGTAGACTGAGACAAGAACTATCTGACATATTCTTACCAGAAAACAAATTAAGTTGACGCTTAACCTTTCAAGCATACTCCTAAGCCTGAGTCGACAATAGAGGCTGGATGCCTCTATGGCAACTGTGTTATACTACTACTCGAGCTTCTTTGCAACACTAAAGTTCATACAAATATGAAAAGTGATTTATAGCTCACCTTCAGGAATACTCGGTAAGTAAGATCAGAGTAAGTTGCTGATGCATTTTCATATGGTTCATAATCATACTGATATCTGAACTTCTTCATCACTTCCTCAAATACAGCTTTCGAGAAGCCACTCACAACTACTGAATTATTAATGTGAGTCACATTCATGAACTCAAGAAAGCCAGCTTTAACTGGGATTCCTACTCTCGAAATCCTAGCAAATGGAATATCCAAGGATCTTCCAGGCCAGATAACATCACTTAGGTTCTTCTCGCTGCCAGCTTGTTTCATCAATGTGAGTTTTGAGCTCACACTCTGAGAAAGACCGCCTGTTGGTGTCCAATATCCAATTCTATAAGATCTTTTCCTCAAATTTATAATCTCAAAAGAAGAAGATGAATGCAGTTGCCCATTCACTAATTGAATTTTGCCACTTAAGCCAGAATTGTGTTGCAAGAACAAATTGCAACAATTCAGAACCCACCAGAGAAACATCAGTTTCAAATAAAGTCGTATTCCTTCCCCACTGTAACGTATGACACAAAACCAAGTTAATCAAATCAATTTTAACAAATGCAGGGATGATTTCAAAAGACTAGTGGAAACACATTTTTACCAGTGTAATGTCCCCTGGCAAAGTTATTAGCAGCATCTTCCTTTCCAGAGATGAGCTGTTCATGATGGAATAGTTGTTGAAAGCTTAAGATTCTGTAAATCCTATAAGAATTAATAACTTATAGGATAGAATCTAAGTTATTAACTTATAGGATGTAATCTAACTTACAAAATCTAAGCTAATAACTTACAGGATGGAATACTGTGAGCTGTTCAGGATGGTACTCACAGTATTACCTAGAGACATTAATTTTTTGCCTCCATCCTGAATCTAAGCTAGAAAGCACAACAACATGCTTCTTATCACTTGCAGTTGTAAAATTGGCTAAATTTTTGGCAAACTCAACCATCATTCCCTGTCAACCTTTTGAACTCAAAAAACAGTTCTATCTTAAAATATATAAAACTCAAGTAACTGGCATATATATATATTGATCAGCAAAACAAGAGTATTTCATTTCATAAGGAAAATTAGCAATTAATGGGGCACACTAAAGCTAGGCCAAAAAATACAAGTATGAAGTATCAAAAAAATCCTATTATGCACACTAAACCTCACCGAACAATCAAATGAGTTTCAATCTAATGTTACTTGTGAGTCATTCAGAGTCAGATTATTGAAAAAGGAAAACTTTGAAGAAAAATGGAGAAGAACTCAAATAACTAAATAATACCTTCAAGTGGCAAAGCAAGAACGCCTTGCAGAACAGGTTTGTAAGCATCGTTTCCGGTGCAAGGAAAAACAATAGGATCATCAAGAAACCCAATTCGTTCAGCTCTACTCGTAGACACCAATAGATCAATCGCAAGTTGTCCAACGTTCCCAATCGACAACGCAGGCTAGAAAAACAAACAATTGCTATAATATAAACTCCTACTCGTCAAAGAGAGATGAAACCCTAGATTACTTTTCGAGAAAAAAATCAACAAATGTGAGTAAAAAGGGACTATTAGGGTTTATCGATCGGAGGCTCTTGCCTTGTTCGATTCAAGAAAAGAATCGAGTGGAATATATGTAGTTACGAAGAGAATCTCTGAAAAGTGGAAAGGGGCGTCGTCATCGTTGAGATGTTGGATGAGACGGTCGAGGAGGTAGGCGTCAGAGAGGCAGAGAGTGGAGGGGATGTGGAAGGAGTCATCGTCGTCGCTGGGGGTTAGGGTTTGGGGAGGGGAGAGGAGAGGATTTGGTGGAGGGGTTGAGAGGTGGGGGAGGGACGGGAAATTAAGGATATAGCTGGGCTCAGAACTATGCCTGACTCGCGAGTTTGCTTTAAAAAAATTATTGTTTTATTTATAACGACGGTTTAAAACGTCGCACTTAACTAAAACTGTCGTTAAACAACAATATTCGGCGACGGTTAAATAACCGTCGTTAAATAAAGTATTTAGCGGCGGTTGTTACAAACCGTCACTAAATTGCAGCCGCTAAATTGCCATTTTTTTGTAGTGAATATGCTATGAAAATAATTAATTTACCTATAAGCAAGTACAACAAACACTTTGAAATAGATGAGAGAGTAATTTGGGACAAGAATGATCGATTTAAATTGAAAAAATTAAGAGGGAATGAAGCCTTGAAGATCCTCAAGGATTTGGCTTGATTTTGAGTGAGTTTCACTCGAAATCGAGTACAAATTATTTAATTTCTGCTAACTTTATGGTGATGGCCTCTAGCAAAATACTTGTGGTTCTACTGGGCGAAAATGGTGGATGAGCATAAAAACGCTTTTGTGTATCTTGAGAAAAAGAATTTATACTTGAAAATTTATTTGGAGGAAAACTTTTATGAAAATGATTTTTTTTTCGAAAAATATGAATTTGCAAATATGTTTTTCTTAACTCTGGTACGGTCTAAATAAAAAAAATTAACCTTATTTTAACCCTAAAAATGAATAGATATCGCTAGGCGATTTCAAATCGTTAACCTGCGAGAATGAAAAATTTTGAATTGTTTTCGGAAAAACATACCTTGGTATTAATATCTTACCTTAGCATAATATGTACTTAGTATAACGACATGCAACTTTAACTCATTTCGGAGAGTGGAGGACGATAATATGTTTAGTTGATCCTTGGGTCAGTGGTTTGAATTCACCAGATAGCATATATACCATTTATGTTAAGACCGTTATGAATGATGCAATAACTCCACCCGTTGCAACGGTCGGTCCCAAACTCAGATAAATGAGGAGGGTTGGTGTTAGGCTCGTGACAACCAATTGTAAAAAAAACTAGGGGTGGGCACAATCCAGGTTGATCCGAGATTGGGCTTGTCCCGGTTTAGTGAAACGGGACTGAAACGGTTTGGAATAGCAAACTTTTTTTGTCAGACCTGGTTGGTCTCGAACCGATTTGAATTGGGACGGGACCTTGCCATCCCAGTTCAATTTTCATTTTTTAATGGTTCACCCTCCTCTTCAATCTCTCTCAACTTATCCTCCACCACTCCTCTCGTCTCCTTCTCTTATCTGAAACTGAAATAGCTTCTTTCCATCTGTGATAAGTCTTGATTCACAAAATATGGGCCTAACATTGTGAATTATTAGGCATTTCTCTTGTTTAAATCTTGTTGGGTTTGATATGTGACCAGATGATTGAGAAAGTTATTCTTCAACAACAATTGTATAAACAGGTTTGGCGGTCTTACGCCTTGTAGCTAGAAAGGTGGTTGTTGCTTTACCAAAAAACTGAGTGTTTTAGGCACAAATTACTAGTTAAATTATGGCAAGAAAACCATTGAAAATCAAAATCGGAAAAAAAAATACCATGAACACATAATCAAAACTCTCAAACCCCATCATCAAAATGATTGAAAACAACTCTAACAGACTTCAAATAATCTTGATGTGTATTGGAACTCGACCAAAACCCAAACCAAACTCAAACAACTTAACAAATCAAAGACAGACACTTCAAATAATCTTGATGTTTTAGGGAAATAATGAACAATTCAAATAGCACCCATGACGAACAAACATATTTGAATTTCAAGAATAATCTGTGAGATCCCTTCTTTGGCAAGACGATGACGAAGATGAGACGTTGGAGAAGAGGATGGTATGACACTTCAAATCGAAACAAAGACGACATGAATATACCTTCTTTGACGGTCTGGCGCTTCTGGTGGATCTCGTGGACGGTGGCACTGAGTTTTCCAGTAGAGAAGACGGTTGACGTAGAAAGCAAAAAAGAGGAGGAAATGCCATTATTGTTTGGTGTTTGATTTGGGAACTTGTCTAACTGTCGAGGAAACCAGCGAGGGAGGGGGGTGTGACCACTCATCCCCCTCGAGATTCGCGCTTCTGCGTATTTCAAGGATGCAGACGCGCATCTCGAGGGGGATGAGCGGTCACACCCCCTCCCTCGCTGGTTTCCTCGCCATTTAGAATTTATGTTGATTTGGTTTTTAGAGAGAGAAAATTATTGAGAGTTACAATTAGGGAGTTTTGGGCAGAGAGTTTCATTTACAGATATTGAGGCTTGGGTGGGAGTCTAGATATTTTAGCGATAGAAAATTGGCTTAGACTTGATAAAATTACTTGGGCTTTGCGCTTACAATTGATAAAATTAGTTGGGCTTGGGCTTGCTGCATTAACCAAGACGGACCGGAACAGAATGAGTGAAAACCAGTTCCGTCCCAGTTTCAAACGGTTTGGGGACGGGACAAAAACTGCATGAACTAGTTGGTCCTGCTTTAAACTGGTTCGGGACCATATCGGTCCGGGTCGGGACCGAGATTCTTGCCTACCCCTAAAAAGAACCCGTCACATCCCTTTTCATAGAATTTGGTTGAAAAAGATTAGCAAATGATGATCTGTATAATAGGCTAGGTACAAAGGAATATGAGAAAGATATCTTCAAGATAACTAAACCTAGATAATGAAAAACTAGGGATTTGAGTCATGTTCAGTATGTTAAGCATGAGGATGGAAGAGTTTTAATGCAGGATAAAGCTATTTTAGATAGATGTATGAATTCTTTTGGAACCTACTCAATGGGACACATGTAGGAGAGTTAAACTTGGAGGGATATGCTTCACAGAAAAAAAAGGCATCACATTTTCCATCGCAGAGTTTGTGCCAAAGAAGTAAAAGAAGCCTTGAAAATAATGAAGAAAGGGAAGGCAGTTGGACCAGATAATATACCAACTGAAGCGTGGAAATGTCTAGGAGAAGTTGGGATTTAATGGCTAACTAGTCTCTTTAATAGCATTTTAGAAACTACAAAAATGCCAGATTCGTGGAGGCACAACATTGTGGTACAAATTTATAATAACAAGGGAATTATTTAAAATTTCTCGAACTATAAAGAGATAAAGCTTATGAGTCATACGATGAAACGTTGGGAGATGGTCACAAAACGAAGACTTAGGAGTTTAACCACTATTCGGAGAATCAATTTGGATTTACGTTGGGTTGGTCTACTACATGGGCCATCTTCTTGCTTAGGCAAATTATAGAAAAATATCAAAAGGAACATAAGAGTTTTCATGTGGTTTTTATTGATCTGGAGATGAATACTCTGGTAGTTCGACCTTCAAGGCGTTGTTGGATGCTGGATAATCTACAACCAAAGCTAAAAAGGCGGTGATGCAAATGAGTCCCTCATTCTCTAGAAACTCTGGGACAGCTCCACTTTGTAAGGTCCCTTTCACAAACTCGTCAGTTTCACAAAGAGATGACTTGGTGAGTTCAAATGCGAAGAATGAAGAAGTTGATAAGATTGAGAATATTTCTAGTAGGGATTTGAAACAAGGAAAAGGGGGTAGTGAATATGAAAAGAGAGGGTCACTCGTACAATGAAAGAGAAAACAAACCCAAGCAGGTGCCTGAGACTAGATATCAATTAGATGATGCAAAATCTAAGAAGTCAAGAAGGTCCGAAACATATTTATTTATTTCTGAGGTATGCAAGGGAGCTAGAAAACCATCGGATGCAACTGTTTTGTATGATTGACAAAATTATGTTATGGAATGTACAGGGTGTTGGTAACAGGGCTACCCAGTGCAGGATTAAAAATTTAGTTAAATAGTATAAAGTCAAGCTTTTGGCCATTGTAGAACCCATGATTGTTGCAGAGAGATATATGGAAATTGGAGGTAAAATTAATCTTCCTTTGTTTGTTTCTAATGAAAAAAGTAGGGGAAAAATGTGGGTGTTTTGACCTACAGGTGAACGTTGTGAACAATTCTGATCAAAGTATTCATTGCAAGATGATTGTAGCTAATACGGGTTAGATCTTTTATTTTTCCTTTGTGTATGCTAAATGTACTTTGCAGGAGAGATGTGGCCTCTGGGAGGACTTAGAATATTTTGGAATGGGACTTGCTGAGCTTGGTGGGTGGTGACTTTAATTTCATCCTTGAGGGAACATAAAAATTAGGGGGAATGTACTCTGCTTCTTCTACTATGGCGGAATTTTCCAGTTTTATTTCGGCATGTGGTCTTATTGATTTTGGTTTTGTTGGTCCGAAGTTTACGTAATGCAACAATCAGCAAGGGGAAAACATAATGTGGGTCGGGTTGGATAGATTTATAGCCAATTCTGAATGGATGACAGCGATGAAGAACACTAGGGTGGAACATCTTCTTAGAACCTGTTCGGACCATGCTCCATTATTAGTTTCCCTTCCTTTTATATGAAGGCATGTATGTTTCCTTTTAGATTTCAAAGAATGTGGACTACTCATCATGATTTTTAAAAATTTTGTTGATAGTCAGTGGAATTTAACTTGCCCGCTTCTGGGGGCTAGCAACCGGGTGAGTTTTAAACTAAAAAATATGAGATTGAAAATCAAATCTTGGAATCATATGGTGTTTCGTAACGTTTTTATTAACTTGAGGAGGCTTGAGGATGAGATACAATAGTTGGAGTTAAGTTTACTACAAGGATGGGATGTAAATTACAGTGTGAATTTGAACAGGTGTCAGGTAGAATATAAACTAACTCTGGTAAGGGAAGAAATTTATTGGAAACAAAAATTTGGGGAAAGGGAGATAAAAGAAGGGGACACATGTACAGTTCTTTTCGCCTCAGTCAAAGCCAAATAGAAAAGACACTTAATTACAGAGATCACTAGATTGAATGGGAATCAGGTTTCAGATCTTAATGACATTTTGTTAGAGCTAATAAATTCTTCCAACACTTGATGACTTCTGAAGGGTGTAGAGAAGATCAAGAGTTATTAGACTATATTCCCTAGATTATTCTGCCTTTTGACTGTAATCAGTTGATGATGCAGCTGAGCCTGGAGGAGGTACATGAGACAGTTTTTAGTATTCCCTAGGACAGTGCCCCAGATCCAAACGGTTTCACCTCGGGTGTTTTCAGTCATGTTGGGATTTTTTTGGCTTCGATGTGTTGGAGGCTGCAAAAATATTTTTTTGAGTGTTGGTCTTTATCAGGATCTTTTACGGCAAATTTGGTGCCCTCATCCCTAAGGTAGAGAAATACTTAGTAAATACCTCAGAACAAAAGCTTTGTGGAACCTGGTGAATACCAATACCTTGTGGGCAATGTTCATGAGGAGGGAATACTTGCAGGAAGGAGTTCCTATCAGACAACATGTAGTTAAAGTAGGTATGTCTCCTTTCATGAAGGAATTGTTTGGTTTTAATAATTTTATGGCTGACCATTATACTTGGAAGATTGGTAGGGGCAATGTTAGCTTCTTTAATGAAAATTAGGCTTTTGGTGAGCAATTTCAGTTGGGCAGAGAATGAAAACAGGTGGCCATCTTTGAAAAATATGCACAGGGAAGATTTTGTATCTTTTGGTCCTATCCTTCAACGCAGAGCCCAGGTTCTATATGATGAGAGGTTGTGTGGGGTGCTAGATGAACTGGATGTCAGGATAGGGCTGGGCAAGTACGGGTAACCGGCCCAAAAACTAATAACCGAAAACCGACCCGAAAAATTCGGGCCCGTGTTTATGAGAATCGAAACCGGACCGAGTTGACCGGATAACCGAGGTCCCGGTTAACCGAATTACGGGCCGGTTTCGATTCTGAAAGCAAAAAAAAATATCTACAGTAAAAAAATATATATATACTGATCATCGTACAAAAAATTACAGATCATCGTACAATAAAAAAAAATACAGTACAAAAATTACAAAAAAAAAAAACAATAGAACAAATTAAAAAAAAAATTACAAAAAAAACATACATTCATCGTAATCAGATCAAGTTCAGAGACCAGATCTGAGATCAGATCAAGATCTAATCAGATCAGAGATCAGATCAAAGATCAGATCAGAGATCAGATCTGATAAAGATCAGAGATCAGATCTGATAAAGATCAGATCAGGGATCAGATCTGATAAAGATCAAGATCTGAGACCAGATCTGAGATCAGATCAAGATCTGAGATCAGATCAGATCTGAGAGGGAGAGGAGCGGTCGATCTTCGCTGTAAGAGGGAGAGGAGCGGTCGATCTTCGCTGTGAGAGGGATGCTTCGCTGGATGCTCTCTGAGGGATGCTTCGCTGGATGTTTCGCCTGTGAGAGGGATGCTTCGCTGTGAGAGGGAGAGGAGCGGTCGATGCTTCGCTGTGAGCTGAGAGGGAGAGGAGAGGGAGGCGGTCGAGTCGTTGATTCGCTGTGAGAGGGAGATGAGAGGGAGGCGGCGGTCGATGCTTCGCTGTCGATGGTCGATGCTTCGCGGAGGAACTTCGCTGTGAGAGGGAGAGGAAGCTGTGAGAAGGAGAGGAGAGGGAGAGGTGAGGGAGGGAGGGACTTCGATGTGGACTTCGCTGTGAGAGGGAGAGGGAGCTGTGAGAAGGAGAGGAGAGGGAGAGGTGAGGGAGGGAGGGACTTCGCTGTGAGAGGGAGAGGGAGGAGGCGGTCGATGGGTTTCCATTTTAAGTTAGCTATTTAAAATGGGCCGGGCCGGTTAACCGACGGGTTTCAGAAATGAAAACCGAGGCCCGGACCAGAAACTTCGGGCCGGGCCGGGCTTTTACAACCGAATTTTTTTTAATTAATTATAACCGAACCGACCCGATCGGTCCGATTGTCGGTTCGGTCCGGGTTTTCGGTCCTAAATGCCCACCCCTATGTCAGGATATGGACACCTTCTAATGATGGGAAGTTTTTTGTTAGCTCTGTTGTCATATCTAGAGAAGAAGAGGACATGTTTCTCGGTTTTGGATAAGGTTGTGGCACCCTTTATTGCCTTCCAAAATCTAGATTTTTGTTTGAAAATTTCTGAAGAAAGCCATTTCAGTGGATGGATAATTAAGAAAAATAGGTTTTGAACTGGGTTTGAAGTATAGTTGTTGTTCTAGACATGGGGATGAAACCACGAAACATTTCTTACTGGAGGGAGAAATGGCTCTTAAAGTATGGGCACACTTTGAGTTGGTTTTTGATGTTCATGTGCATAGACCGTGGAGGTGGGCACAATGTTATGGAGTTGGTTCATGCAGGCAAAGGAAACGACCTTATCAGGTATCCTTTTTCAACTCACCCTTCTTTTTATTTTGGGAGATATGGCTGTAGAGAAACAAAAATTGTATGAAGGAAGAGATGTTTCTGCTAATTTTGTGATTGTTAAAACGTATCATTGGATTAGATGTGTGTCCAAACTGTTCATTCCGAAAAAGAAAAAGAAAAGATGGGAACCAGATTTTATTACGCAGGCTATGTATGTAAGCAAAGATGGTGGGTAGGCAATCGGTTCGTGTGATCTTTTGGACACCGCCTCCTCCTGGTTGGTATGCTTTGAATGTAGATGGTTCATCGGTGGAAAATGTGGCAACTGGGGGAGTTATCATTAGAAACGCATCAGGAGAGTTTGTGACAGCACATCAGGTTCACTTTGGGCATGGGTCTAATAATGTGGTTGAAACTCGAGCCTTATTGGAGGGTTTGAACATTTGTAAACGGAGTGATTTTCGAAACAGTATGATTCAAACAAACTCAATGCTGGTGAAACAATGGTGTTTTAGAGAAGTAAAAGTTCCTTGGTTCCTTAACAATTGGGGGGAAGATATTTGGGACATTTGTAACTCTTTAGTGTGCCATTATAGGCATATTTTTTTAGAGACAAATGTTGCAAACTCCATGGCAAGGTCGACCCGAGAAGAGGGGATGACAAGGAATTATGATTAGGAGTCCCTCCCGAACAAGCCAAAAGTGTTTACTTATTTTAGACAGGAGGAAAACCGGATATATAAGATGATCTTAACTTTTGCATTTATAGAACTTAGTTTCCGAATTCGATTTGGTTTTGGATGTACAATTTTCTGGTACAAGGGAGATACATTGGTTGATCAAGTATGTGAAGCAGTCAAAACAGGTATGGGCAGTTTGATTTTGATGAATAATGCACAAAAATGTTTGGCAGTGAGAAGGGAAGATCAGGGACAGAGTGTCGCTATGTTTCAGTTCTGTTTTGAACAGACTTCCATGGCTCCGTTTTATGATTTGGGGAGGCAATTTGACAGAATAAGGACGGTGGTTGGCAACCTGATAGTATGCTCTGTAAAAAAAAAAAAAAAAAAAAAAAAAAATTTGAATGGTGCTGTTGGGGGCACGTGTTTGCAATGGCAGACTGTTTTCTGCAGCTCTTTCACACATAAGAGGATTGTTGTCCCATTTATGATAAATTGAAAAGTGTCTCTAACTGGCGAGGGAAGCAGCGAGGAAAACAGCGAGGGACCTTCAGGTTTTGGGGCAGGTTTTCAAACCTTGCAGTCTGCCTGGGACAGGCCTTAAGATATGGTGGAGGATGTTTGTGAGGCTTGTGACATGAGCGGACCTTTGTTTGAAGTTTGATCTAATGATAAATAATACATAAATTCTAAATCAATCAAAAATTAAGTAAGAAATTTACACAACCAAATTTTCTCCCACTTTAGAATGGTGTCATAAATTGGAGTTTCTTACTATATTAATTATGTCATGAATTTAATACTTTGTATTTATATTTCATTTAATGAATTTAATAAATTTATTTATTGATATCTGATTTTTTCACAGATTTCATATACTCTTGAAAATTATTATATATATTTCACATATCCTCGAAAATTTTACGTTTGTTCTTTACGTACCGAAATTAACTCAAAAAACGAAAAAACCTTTTCCCAACAAATTGGATATGAAGATATCAACCAACTCTATAACATTGCTCATTAGAAAACGTGAAGTATTGATTCCATGCATCAATGCTGACCATTCTGATTCCAATTGGGTAATGATTAAGAATTCATAAACTATTGTAATAAACCATAAAAAAAATTTAAAAAAAAAAAAATTTAGTACCTGAAGGGGTGTAATCCATGAGAATAACTTTGGAAAATTGCTCTAATCTCATAAGAAAGTTATTACCCAAAAAAGGGACTACATATAAGAACACAAAATTAATTTTCATTTCAAATTTATATGAAGACACCCTCAATAAATAATAACGAAGTAAACCCCATAGTTGAACAGAAGGAAAAATGATACTTTTCAGTCTATGGCGACTCCATGTTCACAACTCCCCTTGGTTGCTAGGCTTCGCCAACAAAATGACTAATTGGCAAAACTCAGAATAAAAAAAAATAAAATATATATATGAAATAGAAACTTTGAAAGGAAGGAATATATGTCAACTACTTGCACCAAAATTGATTTTTGCATTAAGAATTTAACTTCCATGTTTGCACTCAGAAAGACAAATTCTTCTATGGGGTTTTCATGTTAGAATCTTCCTTAGATTTCATATAGAATCCTTCTGTGTTTTCGCATATGCAATTGAAATATACGAGGTTCCCAAATGGAGCTCTTAAAAATGAACCATTTCAATTGTTTTCTTTTGATCAATAATAGCTTGACAAAATTGCTCAATCATCATCATCATAATAATAATAATAATAATAATGTTATTATTATTATTATTATTATTATTATTATTATTATTATTATTAATATTGATGATACATCAAATCGTCTTTTAATCCGCATCATACGTATGTCATGATAAATCTTGTCAGCAGATCAAAGCGGGTCTGATATCTTACCCAATCTGGCAAGGACCAAACAACACTAAGCCCATATTAGCATAATTCAGAAGGTTAGATCCAAATTGCAGTGCTCTATTAAACCCACATGTCACATGGCAAACCCAATACCTGTAAGGCCTAATCATGGAAACATATATTGGAGTATAAGTGGCGCATGTAAACTTCCTTGCATGGACAACACTCCAAAAAGGAAATCTCTCCTACAAATCTAGAAGTCGTGGAGGGAAACTCTTCTACATGGACGACTCCCAATTAGGAAAGGATTTTCAGCAAGATCTCTTTCCCTAAACTACGCCACCAAAGGCCTAGGCGAACGAGGACTCGCATTATAAATAAGACACAAAGTTGATGAAGAAATGTACGCTACATAACCCAATTTACAACTTTAAGCTTTCTCAAGCCTTGTCTGACTTTAGCATCGAAGTGTCATCGGCCAACACAACAATGGTCCTTAGCTCACGTGCGTTCCCTGTGCAGGTCCAGATCAAGGTCAATGAGAGCAGGATTCGACTACATCAGTTTTGGCACCGCCTAAGGGGAACGACGTAGTTCCTTGAAAGACAAGTCTTGTAGAACCCCCTTCAGCTAGGAGCCACCAATCCTGACGTACTATTCAACCTCACTGTACTTTCGTTCATGGATCGAATCATGAACGAGCCTCTGCAAAAAAAAATTCACTCCGCCAAAACTGGATTTCTATGACGGGATGACAGACCCATCTGACCACTTGCGTCACTTCACTACAACACAAATGCTTATTAATAGCATATGACAATAGCATTTTTTTTCATATAGTGTTATAAAAGGGCCAAACTTTGTTTAATTTGTATCATTTCTTTCACATTGTGAAATGCTATCAAAGGCTGGGCGGGAGTTGTAATTCGGTGGGTGCCAAAGTGCCCGCTCGATCCAAAAAAAAAAAAACAAATAAAGAAAAAAGGAAGCAGAACCCGAAGTCTCATCTCCCTCTCCCTCTCCGACTGTTCTCATCTCTATCTCCCACTCCGATTGCTTTCATCTCCCTTTCCCTCTCCATTCTGCTCTCCTTCTTCGATCGCTCTCCCTCTCCGATCGTTCTCCCTCTAGCTGTCAACCCCCCAACCTGTTTCGTCGTGCTCTCCCTCTCCAACGTGCTCTACTCCTCGCCGTGTTCTCCCTCTCCGTTTCAGCTCTCTCATTCTCAACACACTCACTTTCTCTTGCTTTGCTTTGCTTTCACCGCAAACCCTAACAATTTTTTTTTTATATCAGTTTTTGAAGTAATGGATGTTATGGATTGGTAGATTGAAGGCTTTGAAGGACCATTTTTTCATATATGTAATTGTCAATGTTTTTAGGGGAGAGGAATTGTAATTTTTTCATTTTCCTCTTTGATTTCCTTATTAGAGTATTAATTTGGTTGAGTTGTGTTGTTCTTCAATTTGAGTTGTTTTGTTCTTCAATTTTATATCACAGTGAAGAAGCATGGGAATTTTTTTAAGGAAGACAGGATGTGTATGCATTTAGTTTTGTTAAAGCTTTTTTGATTTTTTTTTTATTTGGTTGTTGACAAAATTGCATTTTTGATGTTTGAGACATTGTAGACAAAGTATTGTTTTTTCTTTTCAAATTGACTATATTTGGAAGAAATGACTTTTTTGCATTACTATGTGCAGGTGTAGAAAACAGGCTAAAACTGGTGTTGTGGAACATCTCATCACACCACTGACTAATGAAACAGCTGAGCTTATGTGGTCTGTGACACTAACAGGAAGGTGCGTCTACATTATATGCGTTAACACATTTGTTGTAAGTTTTCTGTGTCTCCTTTAGTTAAGAAGGATTTGCATTGATGTTGCTAACATACTTTTTGCGTCATTACCATTGAACTGAAATAGGAGGAACTCTTGCTCCTGTATGGACAAGTCTCTTGGATGAAATTTACCCTTTACAGATCACTTAAAGTCGACTCTAAGTTATTCTTCTACAAAGTAATAAAATTTTGAGAGAGAGTTCATAGACACCAAAATAGAGGTTGTAATCCAACTGCCCTCTATTTCTTCCAAAAATTGGTTCTTATTTCGTGGCACATTCTCACTTTGTTTGTCTGCCTATATGGCTTGAGGGGGGATGTTAGTGTTTATTTGTCCTTTTTGTCTTGTATTATGTAATTGCGGAATACTCTAAGGGTGCTCTTGCAATCTTACCCTAAGTGATAAATACAAAAAAATTGTCTTGCAATCCTAATTTGGGTTGCTTAACCTAACAACATTTTTAGTTCATGTGTGTTTTTCTGAAATCAGTTCAGAAAATTTTGTAGAAGCATTGGCTAGGGTCTAGGACTTGAGTTTTGTTTCACTTATAAATAATTGCCTTATAAGGTGTATTAGGCAGAATTGAGTTGAATTGAAGGTTTCTCCATTTCTCGAAGCTTCGAAGTTAAGCTTCTTTTTGTTAGGTTAGATTATTCCGCTGCAAATCCCATCATCTATATTTTGTTAAGTTGTTATGATATTCTTTAAGGAAGATCCTACATGCTTTAAGCAATTAAAGCATCGCACCCCGCCCTTCCACACATAATTCTCCCTTAAAATAATGAACCTAGTAACAGTAATCACAATGGTTTCTTGAATTCAATGAAGTTGTACCTCTATTACCTTATTTATATTTATCTTCTTCTTCCATGCATAGTAAAAGAAAGTCTATCTGTATGGTATTGGTCACATGTGATCAAGCTTGTCTGATGTAGTTTTGATACTGTCATTATAATGAGTTGCTCCAACTCAACCTTAATAGCCAATAAAGGTTGTTGTTGTTGTTGCTCAATGCACCCTCTCCTCTGATGTGCTTGAGCTCTTTTGAGGGCAGCAATGAGAGCATTGGAGAGTGAAGGTTGGCCATGGAGAAGTGGAGATAGGGAAGTTGGGAGTCTGTTAAGAGCCACATTGAAGCACAATTCCAGTGCTCTACATTGAAGTGGATGTGACGACGAATGCGGGTGTGATTTGAGACATGCCCTTCTCAACATACTCACTCTTGAACTGAGTAGAGTTGCTGCGACATGGAGTGGGGTGACCTGAACATGGCCCCTCCTCCTTGCCAAACTCAGGGAGTGTTTGAGGACAGAAGCAGCCTTTGATGTGAGGGTCTGCTGCACTGTACAACCTCCTGCATGCATCACTTGGTCACCACACCATCCCCCACCACCCCCTTTGCTAAAACACACACTCACTCACTGAAAAAACTCATTTCTCCATAAGATAGCATTGACGCTTTATATAGTCTTAATTAGCTAGGCTTCTATACAACACAGTCACAGTCTAATTAGCTAGGCTTCTATACAACATAGTCAAAGTCTTTGTCTAACTCAGGTTAAGGCTTAGTAAAAAATCATTTCATAAGATTTGCATATTAATGATTTGTTTCACATTAGAAATAATTGAGGGAATCCATTATGTATAATATTTACACTGGTTTTGGGTCTGATATTAATCTAGTTCACAAAATCTCAACACAATGATTGGCCATGTATTTTTTCCAAACTTCAAAATGTACAGGAACCTGATATAGGAGAAGCTTGAAAACAACTTACAAACTCTCACTCTCCTATATCCTCCTCTCCAAGTTTCCTCACACCCCCACCTCTCGTTTTGGTGTTTTGAAGCCTTGTTTTGGTTCTTTTTACTTTTCCAACTACAAAATCTAACAAATACCTATTCCAGCTAAAGGACCTTAATTATCTAAAATGGTTAGCCAGAGATAATAAGAAAAGTTTTCTCACTTGTTCTTCAAGTTTTTTCCAAAACACCCCTCACACCTCCACCACCACTTTTGGTGCTTAGAAGCCTTAGTTTTTGGTTCTAACAGATACCCATTTGAGCTTAACAAGAGAACTTGAAAATGGAAGAGAGGTTTGAAAGAAAGAAATAAAACGAACTTCTTTATCCTTCTTGATGTTGTTGGTTCTACTTCTTTTGTATTTATTGCTTTTTTATTTCAACTTCATCTCTATTTCTACACTACTGTGTGCCAATTCCTTTTAATAACTACAGTCATAATGTAGGGCTACATAAAGTAGCATATACTGATTACATGCTTCATAGAGTAAGAAATCAAGACCTAATCTTGGTCTCTTTGCTCCCCACCTGGCAATCATGGCCATTTGAGAGTTCAAAAGGAAAACCAGGGGTTAGGTTAGTATGATAGTAGCCTATTACTATTGTTGAACTAAATGATTCCCATGTAATGGTTTTATTTTTTATTTTTAAATCTTTTTGTTTAGATCAATATTTTAGGCCTTTCCCCCCTCTTATTTGTTTGTTTGTTTCAACTTACCTCTGTTTTAATATAAACCAAGTGACGCAGAGGTTGAAGGGGGGAAAATTAAAATAGTTCTATTAGGAGGAAAACTAAAAAGGTTTGTCACTTTTTTTCTTGAAACAACATTTAGTTTATTTGCTTTCTTGAATTACTATTTCTATCTTCATAAAAGATAATGATTTATGTTTTATTATATTTTTGTATTAGCTTTGGAGCCAATTTTTGTACCTCAGTAATTTATTTAGGCAAACATGCATATCATATTAACACTCTGAATCCAAAACAAACAACCGAACATGAAAATGGCCATATTAACACTCTGCAAGTGACCCTTTAAGAAAAAAAAATGCACACACACACACTCAGCAAGTGATCACTAGGAGATAGGTGTAAAGTTTTTTAGGTCAATTATATATGCATGGAAATAATATTGCAGAGGGAATACTATTCAAAAGTTATGTAAATTGTGTTATTTGAGTAATACAAATTTTTTATTCTTTGAAAGATGGTGTTTTGATTCATTTTCTTGGTTGATCTAGTTATAGATTTTAGGTCACTGTCATGTATGCAAGGAAATGATGTCGTAGCGGGTATCATTCAAAAGTTTCTAACATATATTCTGAACGTATTATAATTACTATTTCTTTGAAAAGATGACATTCACTACTACACAACAATTGTTCATTAATAGTATATGACAATAACATTTTTTCACTTAGTGCTATGAAAAAGCCAAAATTTGTCCAATTTATACCCCTTCATCACATTTATGTTGTAGCGTTGTCTGAATTTAATTTATGTCTTTGTGTTTAACATTTATGCTGGCAGTTTGTAATGCTTTCAGAACAGATATGAATATCCATTTAGTATGAAATTGGACTTGTCTTCAAGTACTGCTTATATATATATGAAACTTTCAATTACCCCATGAAGATTTAAGTAGTTATTTGTTTGAATTTTAGAATTTGTTGGGCTGGGTACTACAAGAATACATGATGTTGGATAAAGGTTGGGTGGGTCTTCACAGGTACAAAGTTAGTTGTGCGTAGTTAGATATTTATTATAGAATTAGAAATGTCAGAGGTCTTAGAGCAATAGATTTTTCTTGTCTTTCTTGTCATAGAGTTGATCCTGAGTACGAGAAAGGAGCATGAAATTTTGTGAAAATGGTTACAAACAACTTGGAAAATCCTAAAATGATCTTATGCCCTTGCATAGATTGTCGCAATGTAGAGCATCAGTGTGGCAGTACTGTTGTTGAACATTTGGTTACAAGGGGAATGGATGTGAAGTACAAATAAAGTAAAGATTGGTATGAGCATGGGGAGCAGATAATTATTGATGACAACTTTCCTGAAAAAATGTGGAACGACGAGACATATAACTTATATAGAGCTACCCACTTTTTTTATGAAGAATATATGAAGCCTACTCAATTGGTTAATGAAGACTACATTGAGCCTACTAAATACATAGATGCTGATGATTTTATAGCAAAATTAAAAGATGCAGAAACCCCTTTGTACCCGAACTGTTCAAATTATAACAAGTTATCAGCCATTGTAGCTTTATATCGACTTAAAACTCAAAGTGGATGGTCTGATAACAGTTTTAGTGAGCTTCTGGAGACATTGGCAGGCATGCTTCCACAAGACAATGTACTTTTGAAGTCCTACATCTAATATGACAATGTACTTGTTGTTAGAGTGTGAACATCGGCTCAAAGAAAAACTGCAAGTTGTTGGATGTTAGTGGTTCGGGACAAGTAGTTGCTGAAGGACGTTGGTCTTCAAGTGATCCAAATCAGGTTGTTCATCACATTCCCTTGGGTCCTAATGCTATTAAAGTTTGGGTAGACAGTCCAAAAGTTCCTACTGCATCTCTTTGGAGGCCTACATCTGAGCTGGAATTTATTGAAGATGCCATTGGTACTACAATAGCATGGCCAGTAGACAAAGTTGTTATGATTTAGAGCTTCGGTAAGCATTGATCGATACTTGTAATATATATTTGAATGCCTGAATGAATATCTCTCTTGGTCTAGAATTCCTGAATATATGTTTGAACTACTACCAATTTTGTAGATCCACTTGTATTCATGCATATGTACGTATGTTATAGGAATGTTAATGTTGTAATGTTACTGTGTAATGTTGTTACCGTTGTTATTAATGTTGCACATGAAATGTTGTTGTTACTGCTGTAATGTTGTTGCGTAATGTTGTACTACTACTGTTGCGTAATGCTGTAATGTTGTAATGCTGTAGAATACTGTTAAATGTTAGTTTATGTATTGCATAATAAGATGTTTCACTGCTTCAAATGTCAATTGATTTTGCAATTTAGGGAGTTGTATTAATCTAAATAGGTTTTTAGGGAGTTTTGAGAGATAGATATGAGGAGATTGGTTGGAATAATATGAGGAGATTTCTCCAAAATGTTTAGAGTGTTTTATTAAGCACTTCACTTCAAATGATGATAAGAGAGTCAAATTGCAAAAGGAAATCAGGACACCATCTAAAGATTGGAGACTGAAAAATCAGTAGTTGGAATCACATGTCCACTTTTTCCTATTGAAATTTTTTACCTTTTAAATGCATTTGGTCATTTTACCACTGATTAGTCCCTATTGTTCAAGTACTTACAATTGGGTATGTTGAAGCTTTTCTACTTCAGCTTCAGTTTGAGTATGAAATTCGGGACTAAATCAACTAATGATCGGAGGCAGGTATTGAGGTATGCTTCAATTTTAGTATAAATCCAGCTCCGGAGTCAGGTATTGAGGTATGGTTTATGTCAGAATATCATGATTAGCCTATTTTTACTTGGGGTACAACTGAATGGTAGGCATAGTGAACTCCATTTTATTTCACTTCTGAGTTTCTTTTTTTCTTCACCATTCAATTTTGAATAGAAAGCTTTCGTTTCTGTAGGAAGCTATGGAGGTAATGGTTGCTTGCGCTGCCATGGCAATGTTAAAAAAAGGTGATCAAGATAAAGAACACAAAGAGGATGATCCCAAATCTTCAGAAACCTCATGGGATAGTTGGAAACGTGGAGGTTGCATTGGTGCTGCTGCATTAAGTGGAGGGACTTTGTTAGTTGTAACTGGCGGTATGACATATCTAACAGTGTTTCTAGGATTTAGCAAATTGGTAATTTCAACTTGATAATAATTTTTTAATGATAGTGTGGTTTTTTATCATTCTGTACTTCTTTCTTTCACAGGTCTGGCTGCTCTAGCAATAGCTGCAGGATTCAGTGCTTTAGCACCTACATTAAGAACTTTGATCCCCGTGATTGGAGCAAGTGGGTTTGCAGTTGCAGCAAGTGCTGCAGGATCAGTGGCTGGCTCTATTGTTGTCACTGCGTCGTTTGGAGGTGAATGATTAGTCTACTTTGCTTTGGCTAAGTTTTGTATAATGTACTGTGTACCCAAAGTTTTATAGTTTTTCAAGTTTTAGATGGAAGTCTATTTTGAGTTTCAGTGATCATTCATCCCAACTGTTTACCCATATGAAAGCAGCTGCTGTAATGAGATAAGCTAGTAATCTTAATTAGTAGTGAATTTATGATCTTGTAAATATTGTATGGAAGAAGATCTTGTAAATATTGTATGGAATTTATGGTCAGAGCACGAGCAAACAGATAACAATTCCAAATGGAAAGGTAACAGTTTATCCAGCTATGTCCTGCCTTTTTCATTCTTAGCATTCATTTGGTTCTCTCTGTTCATGGTTTGGAATGATGTCATATAGGTTGGCGTTATTATTGGTAAAGGGGGTGAGACCATCAAGAACATGCAAAGCAGGTCTGGAGCTCGTATTCAGGTTGGTAGCGATTTTTTAATGGAAATTGATATGCACTGTGATATTTTTGCATGCTTTATGATGAATATGCACTGTGATACTTTTTTCTTGTTCAATTCTCTTTGATCTAGTAGTTTTGTTTCATGGATTATTTTTCCCCATCAGGATTTGTTTTCATATTCCTTAACAGGTTTTTTTTCATTTATTTTGTGTTTCTTGTGTACTAGTACAAGATGGTTCAATCAAATCCAATGACAGACTACTGTTTGTACTTGATACTTCACTTCCTGTTTATCAGTCTGTTTTTAGAAAAATGAAATGTTGGGTTTTTATTTTTAGAAAAATAATCGGCTCCCCTTTTTCCTAGGAGGCCCATTGATTCTCAGGGTCCATCTCCGATTAGCAACACATCAAGGGGTGAAACACCAATAGCAGGGAATTTCACTCCATCAGATGCTCGTCAGGTTAAATGGAATTAGTTGCTCGTTACATATATACTAAACACGTTTTAAGGTTTTACTTTAAATATACTCATATGTTGTTTTTCTTTTCTTCCCTTTATTGCAGCCATCATCATCTCCACGATATGGACTGGCTACTAATATCATTCCTACGTTTCCTCTACAACAATCCAATCCCCTTGTAGTGAACAATGTTTCTAATAGACCCATTGGTGCTCAGGGTCCATCTCCGGTCAACAACACACCAAGAGGACAAGGATCAAGAGCCGGGTATTTCTCTCCATCGGATGCTCATGAGGTAAATTAAATTAGATACTTTTAACATATTCTAAGCGCGTTTCAAGGTGTACTTCTAATATATTCTAAGTGTGTTTTAACATATTACCACCACTACAGCCATCGCCATATCCACCATTTGCAGGACGGGCTACTAACTCCATTCCTAGATTTCACTCAAGATCATCTTCAGGTGTCTCTGGGTCAAGTCCAGGGACTCCTGTTGGCATAATCCGTCCAGGTACTCGCATAATGACTCGTAACTGGACTTTTCTCATCTAAATGGCATTGTGTGTTTCATTTTTCAATTTGACAACGGAAACCACTCCGTTACTGATGCATTTTTTTTTATTCCATTTGCTCTGGTTCTTGCCATTAGGAAGTTCAAACCAGGTACTTTCTAACATAATGTGATTTCTTCCCTCAAATGAATAAGGGCTCTTGATGTAAGGAGTACTCTCCCATGCAGCCTCTTGTCTTAAGCTCAGTTGGAGCTAGCAGTTCAAATGTTGGTACACCCACCAGCCTAGCAGATCAAGCTGGTCCATCAAATATTAGGAATAGAGGGTTTAAGGGACAATTGTTCAATATGGACTTTCTTATGAATTCTTTCCAGAACTTACAGTCTGGACAATCTGAAATAAACAAACCATCCAGATTCCGATGTATGAAAGTAAATGGTGATTTGTTAAGAAAAACATTAACTTTCGTTAAGTCTCTTTGATTCTAGGAGCATTATATCTCATTTGTTGGCTTAATTGTTCTCCATTTCCTATATTTACCTTTTGGATTAACAGCTGGAGCTCTCTTGCTTAGTATATTCAAACTCGGGTGATTCATTGATTGCAAGCGAATGTAAACTTGAGCACCTCTATGAGCCAAACCTTTCTTTTTGCCTATAAAATGGTAAGGGAAGTTAAGAGGAGAAACAGATAAGAACAAAGAAGACACTGGGAAGATATGGAAGAGCAACAACAAAAACAGGAACAGGAACAGCCAATAGTGAAGTCAAGAGTGGTGAAGGTGGATTCAAAGGAGTCTTGGGACTTGTTTCTCAATCAAGCTCAAAGTCAAGGATTTCTTGTCAGTCTCCCTAACCTCATTTTCTCTCAATTAGTCTCTCATTTGTTCATGTGTTTGATCCATATATATGTATTGTCTTTAAAGACAAAATCTAATTAAACCATATATGTTTGTCATTGAGTTTCAAAGTTTACGGGTCTACTATAATGATAAGATTACTTGTGTGCTATCTTAGGGGGTTTTGTTTGCATCAATTATAAGTTGTTTGCCATCTACTCCATTCTGCATTAGTCTCACAACTGATAGCATGTTGAGATGCACAAGGAAAAGTTGTAAATACTGCATGCACAATCAGGGTATTTGTTCAGGAAAACTGTGTTATATTCAATAAAATTCAGACCTCTAATTTGATTTAAGTGAGGCAAAGCCAAACACCCCCTCATGAATTTTCATTTATAACTCATATTATTTATATATAGTTTTTAAAAATTATGGAAATTTATTTACGGGTGTCGAATTACAGATTGCGATACATTTCGTTGCTGCTTGGTGCATGCCTTCTGTTTCTATGAACCAATTTTTCAAAGAGCTGGCTCTCAACTACCAGGACATTTTGTTTCTCGTGGTCGATGTTGATGAGTTGAAGGTAACCATTGCCCAATCTAATATTTATAAATATATTTTTTTCTTCATCTACTAAGATTTTGATGTGGACAATTTGAGCTTGGATATGTTTTAATAGAATTAGCATTGTTTTGTGAGCTTGGATTTGTGATACTGGGACTTTTCTTTATATTCATTATTTTTTATATTTAAAATTAATGGTTGCTTGCGTATATCATTGCTTTAGTTTCTGTAGGAAGCTATGGAGGTAAACGATCCATATCCTTGCATATATTTCCAGTCGGACAATCTTGTTCATAATCTCAATTTTTGAGATAAGAAGGAAAATAGTATACTAAATTAAGTATGGTTGTTTGGTTTTTGTGATTTGGTAGGAAGTAGCATCAAAGATGGAAGTAAAGGCAATGCCAACATTTGTGTTTATGTGGGGAGGATCTCAAGTTGATAAGATTGTTGGTGCTAATCGGGATGAGATGATGAAAAGGATTGATACTTTTGTTTCCAACATTCGCTTGCAGAAGTCGTCGTAGATCGATTAAATCAAGTGTTGTGGATTTAAAAATAAAGCCAGATGATGAAATTAAAAGATGATCACTCGAGTTTGCATATACCAAGCAAGAGAGCTCCAGCTCGGTAAACTTGAGCACCTCCAAGAGCAGCTTGGAAATCAAGCTCTGGAGGTACTACAGAAAGAGGTTGTTTGTCATAGACTAGGTAATCAAGATGCAGTTGAGACTATTGCCAAGTTGCAAGCAGAAATACGGGAGATGCGTACTGTAACAGAGTTAAGAAATGTTTAAGTGTAATACATTATCTTTATTATTTGATAGATTTATTGACTCGATGTAATACATTATCTTATTAATTACATTACTTTGCCTCCATTCATGGAATTGTTTAAGTTTGGCACATTTAGATTTTTATTTTCTGTAAAAAGTCATTTGATAGCACATGATGAGTGTTATAGAAAAAAAAAAGCATTGAGAAACGCTATAGAAACTAATACAATAGCATTTGTTAAATGCTACGTGAGAGAAGACAATAGCGTTTCTGAAATGCTATAGTAACTGTACAATAGCGTTTCAGAAACACTATAAATACAGTTACTATAGCGTTTTAGAAACGCTATAAATAGTCAACTTACAATAGTGTTTTTAAAATGCTATAATAGACTTACTATAGCGTTTTTGAAACGCTATCAATGACCATTTTTCTTGTAGTGCTTCCAACATGTAATAGCGCTCAAAGAAGGATCTGAAGCAATAATGTGTCGGTCATTCCCTATTAGCCTGAAGAAGTCAGCACTGACCTGGTTCCACATCGTCCCTCCGAGGTCCATTGACTCATTCCAGACACTGACGACATCGTTATTCACAAGCTTCATCGGCAGCCAACAAATCAGGAAAGACCCGCATTATCTGCTCACCCTCAAACAAAAGTCGAGCAAGACGTTAAGGGAATACGTCACACTCTTCAACGATGAGTTGACTCTCATCGACGGCTGCAGTAATGACATTACGGTCACGACCTTCTCCTTGGGACCGAGGAGGGGAAAGTTCTATGATTTCCTCACTCTAGAGCCTCCAATCGATATGGCGGACTTACTGAAGAGTGCACATAAATACATCACTCTTTATGGGATACTCGCCACCAAGAAAGAGGCAAAGTCTTAAAAGAAACCATCTGGATCCATAGACAAGAATGAGGGGAAGAAACATGATGACAACAACAGAAAAATGAAGTGCAACGACGGCAAGATCGACTCTGGCTGTGCAAGGCAAGATAAGGCCTCCAACTTCGTCGGGTCTAAATTCGTCACCCCCTCAACTCCAGTTTGTCCGACATCTTCAACTCTATCAAGAATTGGGGAGAGTTGAAGTGGCCTGCCAAACAGCGAGAAGACCCCTCCTGGTGCGATAACAACAAACACTGCTCCTTTCACAAAAAGGGTAGCCACAACACTGAGGACTGCAAAAGCCTCAGGAGCGAGATTTAGTACTTGATCCGGAAGGGGAAGCTCAAGGAGATCCTGAGCCAAGACAAGAGGCGGAACCATACAAAGGAAATGGAAGATTTCGTTAAGGAGATAGAGAAAAAAATCATGGCATCATATATGTGCTTCATGGAGTCGGCTCTGAAGGCGAGCAATCCAACAAGTCCCGCAAAAGAAAGCTTCTCAAAATACGGACACCGCCCACCTGCGAAGATAAACAAGTGTAGTATGCACGAATTTAGAGCCCGATCCCACCATTGACGTTCACAGACAAGGGCATTCATTCTCCTTGCAGTGACGCCCTGGTCATCTCGATCCTCGTCTCAAAGTGGGAAGTAAAAAAGGCCTTGGTGGACACGATAAGCTCTTTAAACGTCCTTTTTTTCAACGCTTTCTACAATATGCAACTCAAGAAGGAGGACTTAACGCTTGCCAACCATCCCATGGTCGGGTTCAGCGGAGAAATGCTTTCCCATTGGGAAGATCAGCCTAATGGTAGTGGCGGGAAAGCAACAGTTACGGAAATACCTTGTCCAGGAGTTCATGGTGGTCGATGCTCTGTCCGCCTACAACATCATCCTGGGGAGGCCTTGGCTCCATCATATGGAGGCAGTAGTATCACTCTACACCAATGCATCAAGTATATAGCCAACCAGACCCAAGGAACTATTCATGGAGATAAACCTTCAACAAGAGATTGCCACTACGCAGCGCTGAAGCAGCTAGATTGCTAGCAATTACAGCTTGGGCTCGAAGGACAGACGTATCAGACATTGAGCACAGATAAGGGGAAAGAATCACCCAGCGCAGAAAGACATGAAACTCCAACAACCAAGGCCCAGCTATTCGAAGAATCGGGATTCAGCACTGGACACACTATCCAGTCTAATACAAAGCTAAGTAATAACACTTCAGCAAACAGACGCCTACTCCAAACGCTGACAACCAGCGAGGAACGGCCCGCCCGCACAAAGTTCACTTTTAAGTAGTTTCGCTAGCATTGGCGAAACGTGACACTTCGCTAACGGAGCTACATAGTCTGATTCAGGACCGTGTGCATTTCTTTTAGGGCTAGATTAGCTTAATCCCCGCTTAGAGTCAAACTATCTTATTGCTTTGATTTGTTTTTTTGTTTTTTTTAGTTAATAAGAATTGTTCGCACAAGCCTATATTCAAAAAATAAAACAGACTTTATTGATCACAAAGAAAGTCCGACGTAAGTATCAATCCGCTGACTTCGCTCCATCAAAATTTATCTTCAGAAAAAAAATTTGGAAGTGAAAGTAAAGTACTTGAAGAAGGCTGCAAGTACGGGCTTAATTCTTCGCTCCGCCAATCTGTCTTGCAAAGAGGAACATAAGGAAGCAGAAGAAGCCAGATGAGGATGTCTTTCAAACGTGTAATGCCTGGGTGTAGAGTTAGCACCCCAGGTCCACAGGTCGCGTCAGCCAGAGCTCTGTTCCGCCAATTTGCCTTCCAGCTACGGCGTCACGCGTGAAGCATAGTAGATACAGTGGTAAAAATCGCCCCAAAACTAGCTGCAGGTATCAACTCCCAACAACAGTGATGGATGGCAGCTCGGGAGCCACAGAAAACGAAAGACATACTCATCCAGTGAAGGAGAGTATGTACTTCTTCTTCGCAATATATAAAGAAATTAGAAGGTCCCATGGAACCAATTGGATGCTCACCTAAACCAGGTGGCACCACATAATAGCGGGTCTTGTCAAGACTCATCACTACAAATGTCAAAACATATTTTCTAAAGAGATGCATTTCAAGAACATTCCCTACAACATTCATGGCAATGCTGGAAATGCGAAGGCAACAGTTCCAATTGCAACTGCACGAGTCTACATTCATCAAATTAATGACACTACACGTAGCCCCATGAACTGGGGGAGTAACCGGCGTTGAATCGTCTCGCATTACAACATAGCCCACCAACTAATGAGCCCAAGCAAGTACCCATCAGATTCGGCCTAGTACATGTGAAGACACAAATGGCAAAGGCCTAAAGCGCGCATGGAAAACAAAACAACGCTTACGGTGACATTATTAAAAAAAAAACAAGGTATCCGCTCTATTAAGGTTCCGCTAATATTCATTAAACCCGGATAAACTTAGTCCGAGCAGTTTATTACGATCCAACTCCAGAATCAGATTTGTTGGTTCGACCTTCGCGTCGGACTACTAGGAGAATTAAGTAAGTCATGACACGCACATCAGACTTACACGCCCAAGGCCAAGTGGAAGCCTAACCTGACCAAAGCTTAGTTAGTTCCGACTGATGGCGATAACTTCTGGTCCACTCTAATGCCTAGTCTGTCGAGCATGGATGACAATGGCTTAGAAAGTGGGAGTCTAGTCAGTACTCATGCAACTTGATGACGATGGCCTGCCAGGGATCATCGTCCAATTGCAGATAATGATCGTTGAACCCGATCAAAGCCTAGTCAGTTCCGACTGATGACGATGGCTTTTGATCTGCTTTAAGGCCGTAGTTCGCTGCGGGCGGATGAAAATGGCTTAGAAAATGGGAGCCTAGTGAGCGTTCCAATGCCAAGACGGCTTGCCAGGGATCATTGTCCAACTATAGATAATGATCACCGAACCCGACCAAAGCTTAGTCAGTGACGAGTAATGACGATAGCTTCTGATCCCCTCTAATGCCTAGTTCGCTACGTGAGAATGTTGATAGCTTAGAAAGTGGGAGTCTAGTCGGCGCTCTCGACGCCCGACCATGATGGCTTGCCAGGGATCTTTGCCCTATTACGGGTAATGATCGCTGAACCCTACCGCTCTAAGACCGTAGCCTACCAAACGCGGGTGAAGATGGCTTAGAAAGTGGGAGTCTAGTAAGCGTTTTCAACGCCTAATCATGATGACTTTCCAGGGATCATTGTCCTTCCACAGACATGATCGCTGAACCCTATCGCTTTAAGACCGTAGCCCGCCAAGCGCGGGTGAAGATGGCTTAGAAAGTGGGAGTCTAGTTAGCGTTCTCAACACCTGATCACGATGAATTGTCAGGGATCATTGTCCTTCCGCGAATATGATCGCCGAACCCTACCAAAGCTTAGTCAGTTTCGACTGACGACGACAACTTCTGGTCCGCTCTAAAACCGTGGCCCCCCAAACGCGGGTAAAGATGGCTTAGAAAGTGAGAGTCTAGTCAGCATTCTCAACACCTAACAACAATGACTTGCAAGGGATCATTGTCCAACTATAGACAACGATCACCGAACCCTTCCAGAGTTTAGTCAGCCCCAACTGATGGTGATAGCTTCTGGTCCCCCTCACAGCCTAGTTCGCTAGAAGCCGATATAGGCGATTTGAAAGCCCAGTCAGAGCTCAGGAAGCTTAACTCGGACAACTCATAAGGACCATCGTCCGATTATTTACAATGATGTACACGCTCGACCGCAGTCTGACCAGTTCACTTATAGTAGCAACGACAACTGCTGGTCTGAACTACAGTTTGGTCTGCATATGATGGATTGCAACGGCGAATCTCAAAGATGCATGATAGCCTGGTCCGTATTATCTATCACCAGCTGAACTTATCTCATCGCATGAAGTTTTGCCAACTTACAAGAGTTGCCCAACACAACTCCCCGATCTCTAAAGAGTACTGAATGGGGTTGCCTGAATTATCACAATATAAGTAGTCAGAACTCACACCAGCGGATCAATCATACGACTTCCCGACTCAGCACAACCTATTGTCGAAAAGCTAGTAGCGCAATAAGACAACAAAAAAAAACCAGAATGAAAAGTCAAAGAATAGATAAGTGCAGAGTGTTGTTCAGCATATTATATCTTATTGATAAGTAAAAAAAAATACAAAGTTCACTCCCCGTCAAGAAGGGGTTCAGATACAACGGAGCAAGATTTAGTAGGAGAAAAAAGAGGGGATGCGTCCGCACATGCTCTAGTGTTGATCACCTTATTCTTTTGATTGATCACCCTCTTCTTATGATTGATAGGAGGCTTCCCCAAACTCCGCGAAAGACAAATCTTTATAACGAGAGAGGTCCCATTCATGATGTTCCTTCTTCATAACCTGCAATAGCTCCAGTCGTCCATACACAACTCTCCTGAGCTCAAACGTGCCCTGGGCCTTCAGAAGCTTTTCCTCGTGCACCCTCGACTCAGCAAGCTCTCGCTCTAGCTACTTCTACTTGCCCAATAACATATCAATTTTGAACTTCTCGACACTCAAGATGTCCTTCGCAACACTTAGTTTATTCTGTGTCAGAAGGAGTTGCTCTTCTACTGTCCACACACTCTTGGCATTGGAGTCAACGTCAACCTCTAGTTGCTGACATCAGACAGTCCACTCGAACTCCTTTTCAGCCTTCTCAGTGTTCAGAACTTTCACTTCAGCCTGCACCTTGGATGCAGCCTCCCGAGCAAATTGTAAGCCACGATGGACAATGTTTAGTTATTCCTCGAACCTATCCCTCGCAGACATTGCCTCTGCTAACTCGGACTCAAGCGTTTCTAAGTGAATCCTCTGATCCTCCGATCTTTTCATCTAGATCTTATGTTCAACAGCCGATTGGGCATGCCTCCCTTCTTGAAGCTGTTTTTTTAGTGATTCAATTTCACATAGACCATCAGAAATACGAATTTTGCAAGTTCGCAAAGACTCGCTCCATGGTATACACTCTCTCACGAGCAGCCTCAAACTCTATCCCAATGATGGCGACTCAGTTCAGATATGACATCACTAGAACAAGATATTTCTGCCCCTTGTCCATATGCTCTCCCAGAGTGTCACGTACTGGCATCAGAGCACAATTCGTCAGCCAGTCATTCCACCTACTGATATGCTTCTTGGAAGCATAAGAAATATCAATCTCCTGGTGCCAGGCTTAGTTGCTCATCTTTAACACATTCAGAGCGAATAGATCGATCTGCTCATCCGGAATAAGGTCCTCTAAGACCTAAATTACTCCAGGACCACCCTTCGTTGTCTTCACTGCATCAAGGCCCTAATCCACCGATTTCCCCTTGCTCACAATGATCAGCTCTCTTTCACGAGCCAACTCGAAAGCAGTTGACAAAGAAGAAGGAAATGAGTTATCTCTCAGACCCGCTATCACCTCAATATGGGGACGAGATTGGGATGGGGGACAATACAGGTGACACGGAGGAGACTTCTTGCAATGGGCGTGACAGTTAGACTATTCTTCACCAAGGCGGGAAGACTCGTGACCCAAAGAGGGGTCGTACTTAAAATCTTTCCACGAGAAAGGATGAGTCAGAAGAATCTGCCATGCCCGTCTGCAGCAACAGGTTGTTCATAACCTTCGCCTGATTGGTGCTCAGCTTCATTGCATCTTCAACTCCCACCATCTGCAGATACTCTTTCTCCGAGTCGAGAAGAGAAATAGGGGTCCTTGCATGAGCATCCTGTCCCTCAGACACAACAGCTTCCGTCCCAGTGGACGAGTTTAAAACTTGCCCCATAGTTTCGCCTCCCCCTTCTGAAGAGACCAAACTCTCATGAGCGGACTTAGTTGCAGCACGAGGCTTCTTTGAGCCCACAGAAGAAAAAAGTGTTTCATTCAACTTTACCCTCTTTGACGGGCTCGAGATCTTAACCTTCTGGAGCTTCATCTTCTTTCGAAGAGGGACTGCCTTCAGACTTTAGCTTCAAAACTCTAAAAAGAGTGGGAGCTTCATACCAATGAGCCCACAGTCGACTGCGCTTGATATTAGAAGACTCAGCGACATCCTTTACCCGCATTCGAGGCATGTCACGAAGTTTCTTCATGACTGCTTCGTTCTCAAAAGAAAGGGACGTAGTTGGAAACCACCCTACCAAAGCATAGCTAACAATTCAATATGCAATTAACACTAGCAGGATCGAGAACGAAATTAACTTACTCAGTTGCCGAAAGTCTCGCTCGATCGGACGACTAGAAAGCTCAAAATACTTCGAGTCCGTAGAGGCCATGAAATAATACTTCCACCAGAGCTTGTAGTCATCATGCAGATTGCCAAAGTAGTGCGGCAACGTTAACACACACATACAACATGCTCATTTATCCGAGGAGAAGTTAGCAGTTGTATCACCCTCAGAGACACTCGGACACCAGCATCCTTCGCCTTAATCAGAATGGTGATCACCGTTTTATACCCGTTAGGCACAAGCTGAGTGAGCGCAATGCCGAGGTAAGCCAGGAATCTCCAAATTTTATTGATAACAGGAAAATGGACGCTCGATTGGAGCATACCTCGGTGCAGACAGATAAATCCTTCTGGAGTAGACAACGACGTCTGGCCAACGCCTATTGTGAAGAGCACCAGATCATCAGAAATCCCATATGTTTCACGAAGGCCTTTCAGAGTCGACTCAAAGATTGACCTCTCATCGAAAAACTTATGATCTTTAGCAAACAGTTAATCAGAAAGCTAATTCTGGCCCGCCATTGAATGACGTACAAACTTTCGGTAAAGGAAGTTGAGAAAAATCAAAAGCACGGAAAGAAAAATGACAAAGCGGAGTCTCCAAGATCGAAGAGTATAGAAAATAAACTCTGCAGATAAAAGGATCTACACAGGAAACTGAATTCTCACCTTTTTCTTCGAGCAGACGCACGCCCATTCAAACTCAAACCAATCATGACCGCTCAAGTCCTCTACGACATGACTTGATGGACCGATGAGCTGGCACACAAACTCGGGGGAGTAGTTGATGATACACCAAACCATCTTTTAAAACGTATCGTATGCGTGTCATGATAAATCTCCTCAGCAGATCAAAGCGGGTCTGATTGCTTACCCAATTTGGAAAGGCCCAAACAATACTAAGCCCATATGGCAGAATCCAGAAGGTTTGATCCAAATTGCAGTGCCTTATTAAGTCCACACGTCACATGACAAAGCCCAATACCCGTAAGGCCTAATCAGGCAAGTATTTGGGGGATCACCTAAGACGGGCAGGCCAACAATACATTGGATCCAACTTGAAACATATACCGGAGTATAAGTCGTGCATTGGAAACTTTCCTGCATTGACGACACTCCAAAAGGGAAACCTCTCATGCAGATCTAGGAGCACAAGTCATGTAGGGAAACTATCCTATATGGACGACTCCCAAGTAGGAAATGATCTCTAGCAAGATCACTTTTTCTAAACTACGCCACCAAAGCCCTAGCCGAACGAGAACTCTCACATTATAAATAGGACACATAGTTGATGAAGAAAGGTACGCTACAAAACCCAATCTATAGCTTTAAGCATTTCTCAAGCCTTGTTCGACTTTAGCATCGGATTGCAATCGAGCACCACAACGGTGGTCCCTGCCTCACGTGCATTCCATGTGCAGGTCCAAATCAAGGTCAAGGACAGCAGGATTCGACTACAACAACAACAATAATAATAATAATATGGGTTATTTGCTATGTGCCCCCATTATTTAATCTGTATTGCACTTTCCCCCAAAACTAGTAGTCAACGTGCATTGACTGTGTATTTTTGAAATAGATGAACAAAAGGCCCTTGATAAATCAAAGACTGAGATTGAATGTTTCATATTTCGAACATCTCATTTCGAAAAAAATCGTAGGGCCCTTTTGAAATCGTAATCATATCTCGAGGAAAATCCAACAATTGTTAAAAAAAATTGTATCTCAAACATTTCATCTCGAAGAAAATCGTAGGATCCATTTGAAATCATAAACACATCTCGAAGAAAATCACAGGGCCCAAATTAAATTATAATCGTATCTCGAGAAAAATATAACAGTTGTTAAAAAAAACTTCCCCCTTTTTCCTCCTCTATTTCACAGCCTCACCGCCATATTCATCATTCCTTCTCCTTTTCCCCCCTTCTTCCTCCTCTAAAATAGTGGTAGGGCGGTGGTGATTGTGGCATGAAGAAGAGAGATGGCAGAGTGGTGGTGATTTTAGCTTGGCTGCCTGAATTGAAAAGGATGAAAAAGAGGATGAAGTGTTGATTTTCTCTTCTCCCTTAACTGTGATATCTTCTCTTCTTCATCAACCATCACTTCATTATTTCTCCTTCCTTCTACTACCCTATCATAATTTTCTCTACCATTTCATCACCACCTTGCTGCCCATCATCTCTTCTGGTTCATTCCATTCACACAACCAATCCAACCTCCAATTCAACACTTCATCCTTTTCAATTTAGGCAACCAAACCACCATTTTTCATGCCAAAATCACCACCACGCTGCCATCTCTCTTTTTCATGCCACAATCACCACTGCCCTACCACTATTTCAGAGGAGGAAGAATAAAGGAGAAGGGAGGAAGGGGTTGGGTGGCGATGAGGTTGCGAAATGGAGGAAGAAGGGGGAAGAGGAAGAATGAAGAGGAGGAGAAGGAAAAAGGAAGGATGAGGGAGGGGAAGGGTGGCGTCGGGGCTGCAAAACAGATGAGAATGAAGGGGGAGGATAAAGAATGAGGAAGGGGGATGGTGGCGGCCGAGCTACGAAATAGAAGAGGAAGAAGGAGGAAATGGGTAGGGTGGCGACGGGGCTGCGATACAGAGGAGGAAAAAGGAGGAAGAAGAAGGGGGAAATTATTTTTTAACTATTAGATTTTTCTTGAGATATGTTTACGATTTAATTTGGTCCTACGATTTTCTTCGAGATGAGATGATTGAGATACAATTTTTTAACAACTGTTGGATTTTTTCGAGATACGATTACAATTTCAAATGGGCCCTTGAGGTAAGATGTTCGAGATACGATTACAATTTTAGTCTTTAATTTATCAAGGGCATTTTGATCATCTATTTTGAAAATACACAGTCAATCCTAGTCTTGGGAAAAAGTTCAATATAGATTAAAGATAAGGGCACATCCCAATTAGCTATTTATTATAGGAGGCACATAGCAAATAACCCTAATAATAAAGTGGTAAACTCATTTATGATTCTTAACAAATAAAGATAAAACTAATAATAATAATAATAAAAAGAGTATTGTAAGTTAAAGAATGAACCCGTCTAATTGTCGAGGGACGCAGCGAGGAAAACAGCGAGGGACCCCACAGGGGGAGGGGGAGCCGTTCTTTCTCCCCGCACGCATCCCGGGGAGAAAGAACGGCTCCCCCTCCCCCTGTGGGGTCCCTCGCTGTTTTCCTCGCTGCTTCCCTCGCCAGTTAGATTTTTTCTTAAAGAATAGATGTATGTGAATGAAATGATTGTAGAGCAGTAAGACCATATTTGGGAACAAATAAGCAGAATATCCTTAATGAACTAATCATCACCGACCATCCCAAACAATTACAAATCAAAAGAATGAAGAAAAACCACCCAAAAATTGATAAATCAACAAGTGAACTACAATTAATTTCCTAAAAATCAACAAGTGGTCATTGTGATTTCAACAAAGAAGTCCTTGTCTGAACTGCAATTACTGAACTTTAACAAAAACAACATCACATTTGGAGCATTGCATATCATTACTCGTTGAGGAACGTAAGGAGAGTGATGCTAATCTTTGAAAAAAAAAAATTGACTGTTCAAGTACTATTTCTAAGAAGAGCAATGGTTGTACAACATCCATATGTACACCTAACGCGAATGAAGATCTACAAATATCTGACCCACCGGTTTTAAGAACTATATGCAAACATTTTGGAACGGCTCACAAACGTTTTTTATTAGTTATTTTTGTGTAGTGAGAGAGGATATGCACATCCTCTGAAGTGGAAGGAGTATACGTCCATCTGTAGATTGAGAGAGAAAGTAGGAAGAATAAGGGCATGCATAAAACTCAGTTGTTCCATAAAATCAAATTGGATGTGTTTCATTGGGAAATTAAAGTATTGTTTAAATAAGTTTCGAGTCTCTTTACGAATTGAAGTGTGACTGTTTCTAAACATATATTCACAGTAACATGTTGGTTCCAGTGAACTACAATTAAAAATTGTAATTCAAATCAATGGAACAAAATCCAAATCGACCGAAACAACCCAAACTTCCGAATAAAGTATACCAATTGATCGTAGCAACTGAAACCTATGAATGAAAAATATAAACCAATCAATCAACCCACACCTCTGAAATGAAACTACAAATTGCATGAAGGACCCAACTTCTTGATGAAAAGATGGACCAATTAATCACAAATCCCACAGGTCTAACTGAACCCAAAACATTGTACTGAGAAGACCAATTTATTACAGCATCCCAAACCTCTGAATGAGAAGAAAACCAATCGATCACAGCAACTCAACCTCTGAATGGAGATTATCAATCAATCGCAACAATCCAAAACCTATGAATGAGGAATACCAATCCTGATGAAGGAGCGCAATCCATTGCAACAACCTAAACGTCTCAATGAAAAAAAAAAAACAATCAATTGCACCAACCCGAATCGGAAATGGTTGTATATATAAAAAAAAAAAATAAAAAAAAAAAAAAAATTGTCTGGAGAAGAGTAAACAATGTGTTTGAGAACCATACCAAAAGGATTAAAAAGAGTAAGGCAGGAGGCACGATTTTTCGCTTTTATAATCACAACCATCGAATCTAATACCTAACAATTCAGATTAAATTGTGTCTTTGAAATTAAACTTAATTGTTCTTGTGTATTTTTCGCCTTATAATCTCAATCATAGAATTATATATCTAGCTGTTGAGATTAAATGTTGTCTTTGAAATTAAACTGGTTTAGGTGAACTACATCTCAAAATCTAAATTCAGGCTCTCCCTTCATAGTATGGACGTTAACTGAATGTTGCAGGATAACCTACCAATTATAATTAATTCTAAAATTATGAGGTTTATTCATTCAACTTTTTTTTAGTCTACTGGCTGTCGCCAAAAATAAATTCCTTGTAGTAAAAAGCCTTAGAAATAAATTACATTTTCTAATTTCCATTTGTCTTTGCAAAGATTTCTATAAATAAAGCAAAGTCAACTTCCTTATAGGGAGGAGGTAAAATCTCAATCTTCAAGATTTTCTTCATATTTATGATCAAAATACATAAATTATAAATAGTCAGAAAATTCAATATTCCACTCATTTGGTAATATGATTGTCATATATTCTAATAATTTTACTTACATGTTCCATTTGATACCATCGACTATGTTTACCAGTTGAGATATCTCACATTAAATGTCTTCTAACTTTACTTTTTAATTGAAAACATGTTGGCTCATTGGTACTTGCCACCTCATTGAAAATGACATACATATATTCTTATTATCAACATTTTTTTTTTTTTGAAATTGTATGAGACAAGTCAAATAAAAAATTGAAAAAATACTCATCCCTCCTCCAATTGCAACTGCGTACTGGAGATGCTTTTAGGATAGTGCAAGTTTTACTTGGAATGTTCACTCAAACGGTTGCTTAAGAGCGTGGGATACAACCTATTGCAGCCATCACCACTCCATTGACTATGCATCTTTTTAAGCACATCATATGTTTTCCCTTCTTGAAATTTTGAATATCATAGTATTCCACTTTTGAACCAAGTTGTTTTGAGCTCTTATGCCACTTGTAACAACTCACTATTGTCATTTATACTTTTCTCACTTGACTACCTCCTCGGAAGTGGATTTTTAACTCTAACAAATTAGGCTGATAGTGGTCAAACCCTTGACTTGTTATTGTGTCACGATGTCTTTTAGTTGAGTTAAAAAAAAACTCGAAATTAAAAGAATGCAAGTCTATACTCACAAAATTCCGCTTGTGTAACTGTCTAAGGATGTTAGACACAACTCCATCATCATCATCATCATCATCAAAGCTCATTCCCGATATTTTCGGGATTGGCTATATAAATTTTGGTTCTCTCAACAATGCGGTCTTTCCACAGATCCTCGCCTAAACCAAGCTCAATGATATCTTCATTCACCGCCTTCATTCAAGTTTTCAACGGTCGTCCCCTCCGTCTACACTCTCCATTAACTTGCCAATCTAGACATTTTCTAATTGGCGCCGTGCTTGGTCTATTCCGCACATGACCAAACAAAGTTAAACGTCTTTCTTTAATTTTGTCCTCTATGGGCGCTACACCTAAGATTCTCTTAATTATTTCATTTCTAATTTTATCCTTACGAGTTTTACCACATATCCACCTTAACATACGCATTTCTGCTACTGTCATCCTATGTGTATCTTGTCCTGTAGTAGCCCAACATTCTGAACCGTTTAGCATGGCTGGTCGAACAATTGTCTTATAGCATTTCCATTTTAGCCTTGCAGGCATCCTTCTATCACATAATACTCCTGACGTCATTCTCCATTTCAACCAACCAGATTTAATCCTATGGTCTGCATCTTCTCCAATAGCCTCATTCTTTTGAATTATAGATCATAGATATCGAAAAGCCTCACACTCTGGGACCTCTATACCTTCGATCTAAATTGCATTACTTCTCCCTCGTGGTTCACAACCAAAGTTGCACACTAGATACTCCGTCTTCGAACGGGTAATTCTAAAACTTTTACTCTCTAAAGCCTCCCGCCACCTATCTAATTTCTGACCTAAACCTGCACTAGTCTCATCAATTAAGACAATATCATCTGCAAATAACATGCACCAAAGTACATCTTCTTGCAGATGTCTCGTCAACTCATCCATGACCAAAGCAAAGAGATATGGACTTAACGACGACCCTTTATGTAATCCTACTGACACTGAAAATTCACTTGACATCCCACCTACTGCGCGAACACTTGTTACAGCCCCTTCATACATATCCTTAATGATATCGACATAACATTGAGACATTTTCTTCCTTTCAAGCACCCACCAAATTAACTCCCTGGGGACCCTATCATATGTTTTCTCCAGATCAATAAAAACCATATGTAAACTCTTACGTGCCTCTCGATATTTTTCTATAGTTTGCCTAAGCAGGAAGATGGCCTCCGTAGTAGACCTACCCGGCATAAACTCCTAAGTCTTCGTTCTATAACCCTCTCCCAAAGTTTCATCGTATGACTCATAAGTTTTATCCCTCTATAGTTCGAGCAATTCTGGATATCCCCTTTGTTCTTATAAATTGGTACCACAATGCTATGCCTCCATGAATCGGGCATTTTTCTAGTTTCCAAAATCCTATTAAAGAGCTTAGTTAGCCATTGAATCCCAACTTCTCCCAGACATTTTCATGCTTCAATTGGTATATCATCCGGTCCAACGGCCTTCCTTGTCTTCATTCTTTTTAAAGCTTCTCTCATTTATGTGGCACTAACTCTGCGATGGAACACGCGGTATCTCCCTTCTTTTGAAGCATACCCCTCCAAGTTTAACTCCCCTACATGTGTTCCATTGAGTAGGTTCCAAAAGTAATCCTTCCATCTATCTAAAATAGTTTTATCCTGCATTAAAACTCTTTCATCCTCATGCTTAACACACTTAACATGAATCAAGTCCCTAGTTTTTCATTCTCTAGCTTTAGCTATCTTGAAAATATCTTTCTCCCCTTCCTTTGTACCTAGCCTATTATAAAGATCATCATATGCTCTCTTCTTAGCTTCCCCTACTGCTTTACTACTCAACTTCTTAGCTTGCTTATAAAGCTCATAAGACTCTAGGCACCTATCTTTTTTCCACTCCTTAAAGCATTTTTTCTTTTCCGCAATGGTTTGTTGCAAATCAGCGTTCCACCACCATGTCTCCTTACCATATAAACCTCTTCTTTTGGCCTCTCCTAACTCTTCCTTCGCACATCTTCTTATTCGGTTCGCCAAATGTTCAAAAAGATATGCGCTACTAATCCTATTCTTTGGTTCTAGATTCTCCCAACCCTCTGAAAATGACTGGCCACCCAAAATCTTCTTTCTAAATGTTTGGCTCACATCTCCTTGTAAGGTCCACCACTTAATTCTCGGTCTAACCTGTTCTATAGCAATACGACCGCTACTCTTAAGACAAAAACCGAGAACTAACAGCCTATGTTGGTTTGTCAGACACTCCCCTGGTATAACCTTACAATTTTTACACCTACCTAAATCGTGTCTCCTAACAAGAAAAAAATCAATTTGACTTCTATTGCGCCCACTCACAAAGGTCACCAAGTGATCTTCCCTCTTCTTATAAAAAGTATTTACGATCCCAAAATCCCGAGCTAAAGCAAAATCTATAATAGAAATTCCCCATAGTGTTTCGATCCCCAAATCCTTGACCTCCATGTACCCTCTCATACCCAACTCTATCCTTACCGACTTGGCCATTCAAATCCCCGCCTAGGAAAACCCTATCGGAAAAGGGAATTCCAAGAACTAACTCCTCTAAAGAGTCCCAAAAATCCTTCTTAGTCTCCTCGTCCAAACCCACTTGGGGTGCATACGCACTAATAACATGCATTATCTCTAGTTCTAAAGCTAATTTAATACTTATGATTCTATCCCCAAACCTCCTAACGTCGACTACTGCATCCTTAAAAATTTTATCTACCACTATTCTCACCCCGTTCCTAGTTCCATCTTTACCAGAATAGAAGAGTTTGAACCCTCCTCCTAAATCTTTAGCCTTGTTCCCCTTCCATTTTGTCTCTTGAAGACAAACTATGTTTACTTTCCTCTTACGCAGGGCATCCAATAATTCTATTGTCTTACCCGTCAAGGTTCCTATGTTTCAAGAGTCTAATCTAATCATTCTATCTCTAGCTCTAACCTGGACTAGCTTCTTTACTCGCCCCCGTCCAGAATGGTGCAAGAACCCTTGCCTATTTAACACTACAGTCGGGCATCGCTGCAGTGCGCCTTGCTCATTTGTCACTACACCCGAGCGTAGGTGCAGTGCGTCGCTTATAGCGGGGGACGCCCTATCCTTCTGCATTAATATTTTTTTAACTAAATTCCATGAAAAGGGATGTGATGGTTTTTTTACGATTGACTATCACAAGCCTAACCAACCCTCCTCCTTTATCCGAACTTGGGACCGGCCGTTGCAAGGGCACCACCTTTTCAGCATTGAAATTCGGGGATTCACGGTCTGGCCACTTTAGATGGAGTATTCCCAAACTTTAATACCATTTACAATCGTTAAGACATTTTTAGCTCAACTAAAATGCACTTTATGTAATTGATGGTATGATAGATAAAATGTTTGGTCTTGCTAAGATTACTTCCTTGGCTAATGGGTTTGATTTAAAATGACCAACATCTCTCCAAGGTTGGTCAAGATTTCTATAAATGAAAGGTCTTTAGTTATTTGCAAAAGGAGAATGGTGATTGAAGAACAATAAATTTTCCCATATATCAAAATATGCATTTTTAGTGTATTGCTTAATTTGTAATCCAAACTCTTTTGTGTTTTGATATGTGGGAAACTAATTCACCCTGCTAATTAGTATGATGTAAAACTCATTGTTATTCTAACATTCATTAGTTTTTCCAGAATAATCCAAATCAAGTAACTAAAAGTTTGTGTTCAAATATTTGGCTGAAAAATGCACGTTTTTAACAATTAATCTAATATTTACATGTAGAAAGCTCAAGAATTACGGTTCATTTTTCTAGTCGTCTTGCGCATGTATAACTTTCCATAAATAAAATGTTTTGGTTCATTTGGAAAGGAAGATTGAAAATCTAATATAAACTTTACCAATATATAAAATTTTCAACGTGAAAGTTTTTTAGTCATTAACTGTTTGTTTGTAGCTAATAGCTTGAAGATATTCTACAATGGGTGTAGAGCTAACAAACTATGAATAGTGCTAAGAAAATACTTGGTTTGATCTCATCAGTGATGCATTCAAGCATTTGTGCAATGATTGGCGTGCTCAGTCACATAAAACATGATATGCACTCTTGCTTCTTAGGTACTGATGCATTATTTTACTAGCACATAATTTAATACCCTACTTTGTGATTGCAATAAAAAATAAGTAAGGATTGTTTTGGACTAGAGATTAGAGAGCTTGCCAACTAGCATTAAGAAAATATTTGGGGATTTGATTTTTCTAATTTAAACTATAAAAATAACTAAGAAGAATATAATAAAACTTAAGAGATGGCAAAAATGAGAAATTAGCTAAGGATTTATCTCCACATACCAAATATATGCTCGTAAATCAATCTTCAATAATCACTTGATAACTCGTGAAAGACAATGCTCAAGATTAACCATGAACAATACTGCATTAATCTTATTATTTTCCCAAGTTCGTTGAATTAAACTTAGCTTTGCTTTCTAATTATTCTTATCATGCTATCTAATCAGGAATCGCAAGTTAGATAACAATCTAAGGTCATTAAGTTTGATGGAAAATATGAACACTGACTAGGCGATTACAAGTATGATCAACATCTTGTTCTTAACTAGGTTTTTACTTAACCTTACCAACGTTTCTTGGTATTTACGACTTGTGAGTACAAAATTATAACGATTAGGTGAAATTCTCTTATACTCTAGCCCCAGATCCTAGCATGCTTACTAAGTTGGCCACCTTAACAAACATACAAAGAAAAGTTTTCTATAAAGCAGTTAAGCAAAACACAGCCACTAATCAGTAAGGAAGATTAAATTTAATTAATTCATAAAACACATGTTTGGGGTTTTGAATCCACCCCTAGCTAAAATGGAGTTTAGCTAGATATCTTAATTATGTTTGAATAGCAATACATAATTAAATACCAAACTAAATAATAAAAAGAGATGTGTAGAGATGAAAAACGTTGTCGTTTGTATGTGGTGGTGCGAGAGGATCTGGGGGTGCGAATAGTGGAGAGAAAGAGAAATAAATCTCTTCCTCCGTCCTCATGATCTGATATGTTCTTCCTCAGACTTCTCTTCTTCTTGACTATAACATAGAGTGTGGGAGAAGGAGATGACGTGGGAGAGATGGACGGTGAGATGGAATAGGCGAGCAAGAGGGAGACGGTCGAAGATAGGGTGAAAGAAGTTGTGAAGGTGATGGGGTCTATACGTTAAGGGTTTGGTTGCGATGAGGGTGTTGTTTCGAGGAGGAGGGTAACTGCAAGGAGGTGTTTCGAGAGAAAAGTCAGGCAAGAGACAAGAGAACGTGTGAGAAGGAGATGAAGAGAGAAAGGGGGTTGTGGTCTGGTGATGGTGATGGTGATCGGTGATGGACTGTGATTTGTGGACGAAGATGGTAGCGGTGGGTTGGCAATGGAGGCTAGGGTTTCTTGCGACAGAGAAGAGATGGCGAGATGGAGGGAAGAAGATGATGGTGTTGGCTAGATTGCGAGGATGAGGAGGCTATGGATGGGTGGTCTCTCCAAAACAAGGTATCGACCCTTTTATAATCGTGCTCTTTAGGTTTCCTTCCTTGTGTAGTCTCCTTTTGCAATAAGTCTTCCTAATTCAAACCAGTTTGCACTTCTTAGCTTCTATATTGGAATCTTGTAATTGGAAACCTACACAAATACGAAAATAGCAATTAGTGAATTACAAATACTTTCCAACATTTGTCTCATAGATTTTCAACGGATCATGACATATTAAGATTTTTTATAAACATAAGATTAAATCCACATCATTCGAAAATTAATACACGTTCATAGTAATGATATAAAAATTCACAATTAAATCAATCCAAGTGACTGTGAAACTCAAGCGAGTGCCGAAAAGAATTAACCCAAAAATCTCACTGGGTGCACTCTTTTTTTTTCTTTTCACTGATTGTTTGGTAAAATCACTCTTCCTATTCTAGTTATATGTGAGAAAATTGATGTAAAAGGGAAACAAATAGCTCACATATGATATAACAAGAAAGAAAGGCATTTTCTGACATGTTTATTATTTTTTTTTTTTTTTTTTTCAAATATATGATCTCATGGAAGGAATGCTACTACTTAAATGCAAGAACTAGTGACACCATATGCTCATACCTCATTCGAATCTCCACATCGTAATAGTGTACAACACACTCAATCAAAATGTCTTAATTCAGGTTGTAATGGGGCCAAGGGGTCTTGCGAAGAGAAATAACGGATAAGGAAGGCTAGCTAGCTCTATTTCCTAGTTAAGCTTTGATACCATGCTATAAATAAAAGTAGCAAAAAGAAAAAAAAGTTTTCTTTTGGGTTCAATTATTGTAAATGTGGTATTAAATTACTTGTCTAATAAAAGAAATTTCTTAATCAACAAGTAAAATGAAAAATGAGATTCTATTTCAATAGAAATTTTCTAAATTGGAATTAAAAATTTAAGATATATAAATTGTTAAACTTTATAAATAATATATTTGTATTTCGACTCACAATGATGGGATGGCTGGGTTGATGACCTATGTCATCTATTAATATAGTACCACCAATTAAGTTAGTCTTAGACTTGATAATTTGAACTTTCGCTCTGAGACACCGTTGACTCTGACTTGCTCAAAGTAATTGTAAAATAATCTATCATTATTCTCAACGAGTTAGCGTTAAACCATTTTTGTAGTCATTTTATATATTTATTTATTTTCAAATCATGAACTTTAACGAAACAATGAATATTTATATTTTATATCTTATCTATTAGTTCAACGCTTCAAGCCTGTGTGGTGGGATTTTGAATCGTTCGGTAGAGGAGTGTTTCACCTGAGAGGGAAACACTCGCGCGAGTAGGTTTGGAAGTAAATTCAAAGCAAGTAAACGAAGACAAAAACACACCGATTTTTGTAATTCTCTCCATAACGGAAGATACTCTATGGTGTTCAATCAAGTCGAACACACACGATATACATCTTTTTATTACATTTGCAATTCCTTTTCTTTCTCTCTACCTTCATATGGTATTATACATCATTTTTCTTCCCCTCTCTTACAAATGTTTCTCCTCCTTTATATACGCTCTCGCTATTCCTAAATATCTCAAATCTAGTATAAAATATCTAAACAAATATCTCAAAAAATATCAGAAAGAATCTAGGGTATATTTTATTCAAAATCTCAGGAAGCTATTTTTCAATGGATATGTACACAGTTAAATTGCCAACTTGGCAAAAAAGTTTGACATGGTATTAGAGCTTTGGTTAAAAAAAGGTCGGAAGTTCGATTATTCGTGCAATATAATTGCTAAAGTATTTTTCAGTCATTACACTGAGGGGGAGTAATGAGACTAGAAGTCCAATCCACCCATTCTATAGATCCCAACCTTGATATATGATAGATATCCTCTCGCTACAATCTTAAGCTTTTAGATAAGATGAAAATTTGACATTGTATTGGAGGTTTGGTTCGTAAAGGTCGAAGGTTCGATTCTCGCCCAATACAATTGTTGAAGTATTTTCTAGCCATTGCACTGTGGGGGGGGGGGGGGGGGGGGGGGCACTAAGACTAGAAGTCCACTCCACTAGCAGTGACGGAGCCAAAATTTTTATTGAAGGGGGCGGAGTGATGAGTCATAGTTAATTAATGATAATATAATACCAATTGATAAACAAAACTCCATCTAAATTATGAGAAAGAAAATGAATCCAACAAGCTACTGTGTAGGAGCACAAAAGATAAAATATATGGAAGACAAATCAAATTGGTATATAAAGTTAAGGGGCAAAAATTAATTTCAAATGTAAAATTAGATGTTGATAAAAAAAATTGGGTTATTTGCGATTTGTCAGCTATCATAAATAGCTAATTAGAGGTTACCACATCATTAAATGCTATTGCAGTCTCCCCTCAGGACTAGCAGTCAACGTGCATTGGTTGTCAAAAGGCTCACGTTGATTTCCAAAATGCCCTTCAAATAAGAATCCATAGATGAACCTCGAAATACAAATATGTATCTTTAAGAAAAATTAATGGATCAAGATTTTCATGTATCTTTAGAAAAATCCTATGAAAAATACAAAACTAGTCCTCGAGATACAAATTTATCTCGAGAAAATACTTTGTTTTTTAAGCAAAAAGGGAGGGAGAAGAAGACAGTAAGAGGTGGGACTTTTGTCGGTGTCACAGTAAACAAAGAGAGAGAGCATAAGAGAGGAAATGATGGGGCATGACAGAGTCGTCAGCATCACAAGGGTGGGCATATTAGAAATAACTAAAGAATTCCAATAGTTATTGGGGGCAAGTGCCCCCCACATAGCTCTGTCCCTAACCACCAGTTGCATAGATCCTGATCTTGATATATTCTCTATACCAGCTTAAGCTTTTTGAGAAGATGACAATTTAATGCACATCTGATGTTCTTTAGGCTACTCTTAGTACACGATAAAAAAAAATGCATTGTGAAAAGTTTATAGCGGTTATATAAACTTGGGTGTTTGGTTGACTTCATGGAAAATAGTTACTTGAATTTGAATTCAGGACCTCTGCATCTCCTAGTTATAAAATTTTGCACAATTTAGCGGGACAAAATCAACCACATTACTTTATAAAACTCTCATCATCTCCTCTTACTCGAATTCTACTCCCAACTCTTTCATAAACACCCTAACCATTGCCACCTTCACAACTACTGTCATAGCCACCACTATGACCACCATACCATCACCACCACCACCGCTGCCACTTCCACCACCACCACTACTATAGCATAATCACCACAATCAACACTACCTTCACTACTACCACCACTGCCACAACTTCTACCAACTAAGATATTTTCCTTTTCCAGAAGTTGAAGCAACCATGATTATATTTAAATGAACTAGTGATGATAGCTTGTAGAATTTCTTACAGGGACTTAGCTAGGGAGTAGACCTTACATCTCTTGTTTGCATTTTTTTTCTTTGTTGGCTTTGCAAGAATACTATAACTATAGCTAAGGTTTTGTAATGATCAATCTCTCCTAGAACCAATCTGTTGCATTTTTCTAGTACAATTACAATAATGTGGTAAAACACAATGGACTTGTGTATTTGTAGACAAGAGTGCATGGAAGATAATTCTTACTAATGGAACCTACAACTTCTTATGTCAATATGATTTTGGATTCCATGAAGTTAATAACCCATGTTTTGGAGAACTTTTTAGATAAATACTAAATACATGTAGGTCACAAGGGAATTTCTAATAGGAAATATAGACCAATTGGATGTTCTCTAACCATTTCAAGCTTGTGTTGTGCAAGCTAAAGCTCTTCAATTCTCCAAAAGAGTTTAATTCCCTAAATAACCCAAAGAATATAAGTCTCTAATTTATTTCCCATGGCATTTCCAATCAAATAAACAAAATATTCTTTACTGGATAAGGTACATATCATGACCAAACTAATTACATGTACACAAATATATTCTATACACCACATATATCCTATACACCAAACAACATCTCAGATATAGCTGACCTCAAGAAACACTAGCTAGAGAAGAACAATACTGGTGTCTTCATCTTCAAACCTGATTTCATCAAAAGATGCCCCTCCTAATTCATCCCTTTTAAGTGTATTTTCTAAATACAAATCAAACAGAAACTCATCATGACCTCCAGTTCTTGATGAGCTAGTCTCATACATGGGTACGGTTGCATCATTCAACTGATCTTCTTGGTGATTCTGATCAAGAAAAGAATGGCTCCATGTACTTGGATGATTATCTTGGTTGGTGAGATGTTGATACTCAATTTGCATGGTTTTGTCCATATGAGGAGACGTGGCACCGATTGCAGCACTCATGATCAAGTCATCTTCAAGGTCATTTTTTATGTCATTGACCTGTTCCTTGCCCTTGTGAAATACTCTACATAAGACCCAATCTTCCTGTCAAAGTGTTGATAATTATTAGCAAAGAGACTGCTAATTAGCAATATAATTCAAAGTCTACGTACATCGCACGTAATGGATATCAGTAGGTTAAATGGATAGATGCTTACCTTAGGTGGCAGATGGAGATTCTCAAGACGAAACTCATGCATGACCCAACCAGTTTTCATTCCATTTGGAGCTCTCCCCAAGTAGTAAACTAGTGTCTTCCTCATCCCCACAATGGCATTGGTATTGTTCGGATCAAACACAGGGCGATCTTTCCCAGTAGCTTTCCAAAACCCATTAAGTGTGGCTCTGTTGGAACGAAACCCTGTTGCATATTTACGATCTCTAAAGTTGAAGAAGTACCACTCATTTGCACCTACCTTAGTCACATCTGAACCAAAGGAAAATGAGATGTTGAAACACACTTATAAACAGTGAAATGAGAATTAACAAAAATATGTCAGGCTAACATAGTTTAACCTATATATAGGGGAAAACCCAACTAAAGCAACATGAACATTAACAAGAGGCAATTAGCTAATATAGTTTAATCTATATGCTTCACTCATAACTTTTGTGTCTTTTAAAACCCCTTTAATATGACCAAAAAAAATTGCTCATAATATTTGAGAATCACAGAGTCTGCCATCAACTAATCAAATTTAGTTTATTTTTATTTTTTTCATTTTTTTACACCCTCCGTTATACAACTACAGGAGTGATCAGATCAACTTGTAGTAAGGACTCTTAAAATGATCATGTCAGGCAAGATTGAGTCAACAGTACTCTGAATGAAGTAATCCACTAACCATCGGAAATTTTAAATCTTTGTGTTGTGGTTTGGATGCTCATCTCTACTCTACTATAACTTATAATATATACTTGATATATAATGAAACAAAAACTTATTATGCTTTGCCGATGGTCAGAATTTTTATGATAAACTGCTGACAATATTCCTATTCTCTACTACAAAATGATGACTCGGTATGAAGTTACGTGGGAAATTTCATGCTTACAGGTAACGAACTGCCAATAAGAAATGAAGCTATAGTACTCAGTATCAGACACTGCTAATAACATCGAAAGAATGTTTCAGGGCAGACAGCAACTTTTCTAAAGAGCCAGGCCAGCCCAACACCATCCATCATCCTATAGATGCGCATCTCCATAATGATGGATGGTGTTGGGCCTGGCCTGGCTCTCTAGAAAAATCTGGGGCAGACAGTTTAGGAAAGGTTTTTATTGTGTCAATCTACCAAGCCAAGCGCCAGGGGTCAAAATTCAACCAACACCCAGGGTGTGCAAAGCAACATGCACCTTTTCCATGTTGCTTTAGAACAGAACATATCAAATCATTGATTTTTAGCTGGTCATGTACTGTTCTTTAGAACAGTCAAATTGCTCGAGCTTTGGGCTATGGCCCAATAAACCAGTCATCCACCATTGGACCCCTCACCATACATATTCTTTTGTTAGCATCCTCTCTTGTGCAAAAAGTAGGCCCCATCGAGGAATATTATACATCTCTCAAGTCCAAAATATGGGCCCATAGTCAAGTTTGGAGGTCAGGCTGCACTGGTTTGCTTGGGCTTTTGTTGTCAAACCAAATTGTGTGCCTCATCTCATAGCACAGGATGACAAAGGAAAGAGAACAGGTGTTCCCTTTATTACATTAAAGCCTTTAAGGTTCTAAAAGGAAGAATGAATATCCTTTTATCCTGAAGGACACCTAAAACTATACAAACACTGCATTATAATATCTTGCGCCTTTTCTAAACGTCGAGGGAATGGGCGAGGGAAAGAGAGCGGTACACCCATCCCTCCCCCTTTGGGATGCGCACTGTTGCTAATCTCGAGGGGGATGGGCTCGCCCATTCCCACGACGTTTATTGTTGGAATCCAAAGCTCTTATACTTTTTTCTCTCCATAATTTGATGAGAGAGAGACAGAGGAACAGAGAGAATCAAATCTAAAGGCATAGCAATAATGAGTTAGAGCCAAAGGAACATAACACCAACAAGAAAGTCTAAAAAACAAGAAGATCTATGCAAGCAAGCTTTTAGCTATGATTATAAGCAATACTCACTACCATATGTGAATGTTTTGAAGTGTAGAGACTATTTATCTGGTGTTTAGTTCCAATCTTATGTCTCCTTCTACTAATAAGACATTGGCATAATGACAATACTATTGATCCTTATATGCAAAACACATGAAGGCCAATTTTGAGACATGCCGAAGATTTCATGACAGAAAACATTAAGGTTGGTACGTTGCGGAAATACTAAATGAAAGATTAAGAAATCTATCAAAGGAAGGCGTGAACTAGGCAAAAACAAGTAGGGAGTAAAATAGTTAGATGACCAACCTGGTAATTGCCATGGCTCACATAGGTGCAAGTTCACCTCCAACATGAAAATCCCATTTGATAGTTTGCCATTTTCAATCTTTTTGTGTAGGTAGTGACAGACTAACTCTTCATCACTTGGGCAGAACCTAAACCCTGGTGGTAGGGTGGCTTCTATCTCCCTTAAACCCATAATACTCTCTGCTTTATAAAGAGAAAATTGGTGGCTAAGTTTTCAAATGTTGTCAATGAATGAATCGGGGTAAGATGTTTAGCTTCAAAGTTTTAAAAAAAAACTTGCTAGTTGAGGATTGGTTGAAGTTCGCATGTTGACATACTGTCCAGAATAAACTTATATCCCTTTCTTGGGGTGGAATGTTATGTTCTATATAGGAGGGAGGACATGTATTAAGATAGAGACAGTTAGGTTTTGATAAGTTCCTTACAAGTCATAATCTCAGCCAATATTCTAGGAGGGCTACAGCCTGTGTGATGAGAGAGCATTCAAGAAGAACACCACTCTTACAAGAAATCTTCCACAGGTCCCAGATAATAGATTTTGGTGCTATAATGTGCAAAATCCAAGGACATTCGCTAACACAAGCCTCCAAATATACTCCATGATTTTCCCATTTTTTTTTTTATCATTTTTATTAGCAAAATATATAATCCAAATTATGAATAATTGGAAAATTCCAAATTCCACTCGTTTGGCAGAAATATTGCCACATCTTTTGATAATCGAGGCCTGGCTCCCAATATTTATGGGGAGTGTTTTGTTGATGAAGACACATTGCTTTATATGTTGAAAGAGTGGAATTTGTAGAAATATTTCTCCAAGACGTAAACCATTATGTGTTCCAAGGTTACATGGAAAGACCATTGATGTTTTAGTTTCCATAAAATATATGGTAGGTTTTTATATCAAGTTTTAGTTTTCTCATGCTTTGTTAGCTAGATGTGTTTGGTTAAATTAAAGAAAAAATTCATTTAAAAAAGTCAAAAGAAAGATAAGGGAGAGAAAAGAAAGATGATATGGTGTCTTCCCTGAGACACAAGCAGGCTAGGGGTTGTCTCCTTCTTTGCACCACCTAAAGCAAACTGTGAAGAAATCATTAGAAAATTATGTCGACACATTAGAAACCTCTGTCTGCAAATTGCCATTGCCTAGTTGTTTCAAGTGGTTTCACTGCATAAAAATGGAATTTCTACTTTGAAATATCTCATTGCATGCCTTGCTATGTAAATACTTAGAGAATGAAGAAGAGAAACAAAATATTGTTATTTGGTTTAATTTCTTCAAGACAAAGCACAGTCATGTGTCTTCCTCCCTTTTGGGATAAAATTTGTAACCTTGATTAGCATTTGGCTTGGCTATTGAGATTGTGCAGAATAGAGTTAATAAACATGTACTCTTTAGTTCTAAATCATACTCAACAGTGTAAATTAATCCCTTAGATATCTATATCACTTATTTATTGATCTAAAAATTTTCCAATTTAAGCATGTGACTGTTAAACCCCACACAGTACAACGAAGGCATAATTATATTTATATTCTATTTAGCTAAAGATTAGAGATAAAATTAAATACAATAAAGTTGACGTAAAGAACTCTTTTGGATAGATATTTAGCTAAGGCTCAATAATTAGGTTAAGGTGCATGCATGCTTGGCTAACATAAAATTGTTTGGACCATCAGATTGTCATTTAGATATGAAGGGCTCAAAAAAGGGAAATGTATCTACCTTATTAAGGTGTTTGTTATGCAGTTAATTAACGAACTATTATTAGCCTAAAAAAGAATCAACTTCTTTTTGTTTCAAAAGTACGTCTATATCCACCATAAGATATATATTAATTAAACTAAGCCCTTCATTTACCAATATTTGTCTGCAAATTATGTTTGTCTCCAGGGATTTGTACAATCATTCTTCCTTAACCATTATGTCCTCCATCGCTTGATGCATGAAAATAATATTATATACCAAGTATTTGTTTTAAAAATTGTATCGTTTCATGTAGATATAATCCTTTATCGAACACAATCAAATAATGACAAAATGATATTACAACATCAATTGCAATAGTCTCCTAAAGGTGACATTATGTGTGCTAGCTTAGGGATAATTAATTTGAATTAGTCCAGATCATCTGCATCCAGGTGGAGTGATTAGGACCCTACACTTGAAGAATAATATAGCAACATCAACATTTTTGTCTTTAAGTTAGCGGGGCCTAAAAACATCGTTTATACACATACGTATGTTAGTCTTTAATTAGGTTGAAATAGAATTCTTAATGAGGAGGAACCAGGGATCAGAAAATGATCTCACTATTCTAATTCGAATCTACAATCAAAAGTTCAAAATACCAAGTTATTTTACTTAATAAACATGCATGTTTTTACTCATATGTAATTCTGAGGATCGAGGATTGTTATAGTGAAAGCCAGTCTTCGTAAGGTGATGCCTATATGACGCCTTCTGGAGCAACTATCATTAGCATTCAGGACCTAGTTGCAATAAACAATTTAAAATTTTTAATAAAATAAAATAAAATGGTTTTGTGTTAAACTACAAGACGAATAGGGAAAAGAAAGAAAAGAAAAAAAAAAAAAAAAAAAAAAACTCGATTTCTTACCATCATTTTTTTTTTGTTGTATAAAAAGACAAATGTATATGAAACAGAGAAGTATGATTTGATGATGCATACAAGGGAATAAGTTTAACATATTTAATTATCATGTGTTTAACAACACTCCACCATTAACAACAAAATCATTTTGAGCTCCTATCACATGCATCTAAGTTGAATAATTTAAACCAAGTTCTGCTCTCAAAGGTGCAAAATTTAAACAACACATCTAATGTTCAATGAACTTAGAATCAACAAAAGTCCCCATTTGGTATAATAATAGTAGTATAGTACAACTATCACTTTTCATCCCTATTTCAACTCTCTACAATTGTAGTAAAACCATTCAATCATGACAGCTAAATGAGCTGCAGATCAAAAAGCAAAAGCTAACTCTTGAAGAAGAAGATTGGAGTGATGAGTAGGAGAGGGGGCATGTTTAGACATGGACATTTTTGTATGTTTATTCAACTAATTTTTCAATTTCTTTTTTGTGTTATATAAGGCACAATAATTAGAACACCGACAACGATACATTTGTTTGAATGACGGCAATGATATGGAAGCTACTCCTTGTCATCAATTGGCGATCCAATCATGGTAAAGCTCTGAAAAGAAAGAAAACAAAACTCAATAATATACGAGTAATTTCGATATCGTGTATTCACGTGTGCTCGAGAGCTCAGTTTTATTGTCCCAAAATTTGTTGTCTAGCTATCCAAAATTTAGCAAAGGATACTATATATATATATATATATATAGAATAATGCAATTCATTGAGCTTGACAACAAGCATTCTGAAATGTACCAACAATGCTCTTCTAGTAGATAAGACTTGATGCAAATGGGATGATATTTTTTTGGTTAAAACCCTACCACAACATATCGATCACTTAAATCTATGCTTGAATTAAAAATATATAAAAATAAATAAATAAAAGTGTGTTTTGTTTTGTATTTAAGTTTTATACTCCCTACTCTCTGAAATTTTTAGTTTACTTTGGACAAAAGGAACCTTGTATTTTGGGCATCACAAAATATGGTTGGTTTGTTTTTTTTTTTTTTTTTGTACAGAATGACTTTTTTGTCCTTCTTCTTTAAAGTGTTTGTGGTTGTGTTTAAAAGAAGAGGGATAAAAAGTGTAAATCTGTCGACCAGGCATGCAAACCAGGCCGGCTAGAAGTACTCATTTGATTAATCTATGCTTAACACTGTCACCTGCACGGTTATTCGGTGACCTTAATGAAGATTACAAAAAGGTTTACTTGCATGAACAATTTAGAATCAGAATCCATATCCTAATGTGTCATCGATGGGACATGTCGTTGGAGATGATCCTTATAACTAAATCTATACAAAAGATCTTGTTTTAATTTTGCGTGACTTTAATGAATTACCACACAAATAGATTATAAATTATGAAGAAAATGACTGAAACTGATGGGTCGGGGTGACATCAATATAATTGGAACTTAAACTATTCTATGAATATGACACTAAAACTTCCATATTGTCCTCCAGTGAATAAAAACTAGTCACTGTGTGTAACGGTAATATGGTAAACCTTGTGCAGTTGAAACTTGCAATTGTGCATGTAATATATAGAATGTCCTCTTTTTACTCATAATTATTACACAGACAAAGATGACCTAATAGTCAAAAGATTGTATGCATACAGTAACGTATAGGGAATTTTGGATAGGGATGGCAATGGGATGGATTTGGGCAAATTTATTTCGCTCCGACAGGGATCACGGATCCCTGAATCTACCTTGAATAACCTTTTTTTTTTACAACAATCCCTGCTCCACACGGATCGGCGGATATCCGCCCTGCCCTGATTAAATGTAAAAAATAAAAAATAAATAATCTATGTATCAAGAGTCCCCATCATAGTTAGGGATGGGCACGGGACGGAATGGGATAAGATGAACCTCATACCGATCCCATCCATTGTTTTATCTTTGGGACATGATAAACTTCATCCTGACATCGTCCCATCCCAAACGGGTTCGGGACGGGACTGATGAGCATGGTTCAAAGACCATAAAATATTGTTAAACTTTATATTAGAAAATAAGAGTGTGACTTTTTATTCCAAGACGACTAAATATCCAAATTAAGAATACAAATTCATTTTATTATCGAATATCCAAATTAAAAATATCAATTTTTTTTATTATCACAAAGATATAACAGTGTGATATCCTATTTTAGTTATATGAGACAAAAGCAAATTATCATTGACAACATAATATAAGTATTGACCAAAACATTTACTCTTATTTGTTTGATAATGCAAGAAAATTGTGTGTGTGTGTGTGTGTGTGTGTGTGTGTGTGTGTGTGGGGGGGGGGGGGAGGTTTGATCTTTTTTTTTACTGTCTCTATACTCTTTTTTTCTCTTATTCACAATGTTAGATGAGTTATTCCCTCAGAAATTCTCAAACCTTCCATTGCATGACTTTTTGTACAGCAGTAGGGTTCTCGAGTCACACCTATTAACTCAAATTTTGGCAGATGAAACTAACAGTGGAGCAAATCGTACTTTTCATTTAAGTATGATGAGAAGTGTCATGATATTTCCTCTATAAATATAAATGTACAAAGCTCAATAAAGCACATTTAAATAAAAATGGTATCCTTAGTTATTATGTTTTTGTGGTTGTTGGAATAATAATTCCAAACTTCATATCAAATTGACTTCTCTTTCGATTATAAAATTAAAATATTGAAATTAATAATAATAAATAGTAAATAAATAAATTCGGGACAGGATTGAAAATCTTCATCTTGATCCCATCTCACTCTAGATCGGGATGGGACGGGATCAAAATGTGTTTGATTAATCCCAAAAAGACCCAGAAAAGACCTGAACGAAACGGGATGGGACCGGGACAAGATTGGGATTGGGATCACGAGATAGGATGCCCACCCCTAATCACCATCACCAAAAATTGGTTTTTTTTCCCTCTTATTCTAAACCCTCAAGACCAACGCTCCCCTTTTCACTGAGACCAACCCAGAGTAGATTTTGGTGGCAATTGAATCAAGAGTGTTGGAAGGTCGGGTCTTGTCTTTGTAGAGACCGATTTATGGATACTATCGATGCAAGAACATGTTATGGGCATCTCGAGGAATGGCTTAAGGGTAGAATTCGCTTTCGACATTTGGGTATGAAATATCAATGGAGTTGTGGTTAATAAGGCGGTTAGGTCAACTTGGAAGAGTGAAGCGAGCTCAGAGACCTTGAGATCTGTGAAGTGGGTATAGCCTGCCATGGTGTTCCAAGTGTCTGAGCCTGAACAGGACTCAACTGTGGACAATTTATGGTCGCAGCGAAAAGGGGAGGGTTGCTTGTTTAGGCCGCCTGGTATGGTGTGTCTTCCCATTCTCCAGATCCGTGTCGAGGGTTGATGAAGAAGAAGAGAGGGTTTGGGAAGAAGAAGAAGAAGAATCTGGAAAAATATTTATCCAATCTGGTTTGGGATTTAGTATATATACAAATAAAAGATTAATAAGTTTTTACAGTAAACAGATATGCAGGGCAAATATAGCCGAATCTGTATCTCCTCCAAATTTGTGATAGTACAATGTAAATCCCCGAATCCTCTTCAAAATCCGTTAAAGCAAACCTATATCCACCCCATTCGGAGCGGGGCATAGCGGATATCTGTGAAGATCCGCCCGCTACCAATCCTAATTTTGGGTAATGGAAGTTGAAATCATTTGTTGAACTTACAAGGTACTTAACAAATAATTATGGTGGCATATGCCTATGAAATGCAACTCAAAGGTATAAACTATAGTGTGGAACATAGTTGATAGTCGAATTTACATGGTAGTTAGCAAGCAAGTATCAATGGATATGAAGTAGATTGTGATCGCTGATTGAGACATTAAGTGACCTTCAACTATTTCAAATGGTGTCATGCATTTTAGAATGGTGCATCTACCCGTTCCCCCCATACATGGGGAGGCATTTAAGTCTTAACACCATTTGAAATAGTTCGAGAATAGTTCTAGTTGCACTCCGCACCCCAAAACCTAGCTTACAATATTGTTAAAGTTGTGACTGAAGTTGGCTGATAGCTATTGGATGTAATTATCAACAATTCAATATGTACTAATCCCATTCCCATCCACATACTCTAAACCCATGTTTTCAAGATGTCAACAAGCAACACAATGGAGAGAATCTAAAGGTCACTTCACTAGGGACACCCTAAATACCTAAAAGGGACATGACAAGGACCTAAAAATAAAATGCCACTTGTCCACCCATGGAAGCTCTGTTGAAATATGAAGGGGAGGAACAGAGGAAGACCGTTGTTGAAGAAAGATATGACCGTTACAGGTAGGTAGGTTTAAAATTTCCAAAAGGCTGCTCTGCTCTCTAAACAGAGTGATGAAATAATTGGGTTTGGCGTGAAGAATATAAAAAGTAAAAAAGAACGTCATTGTTTTGGGTCCCCCACAACACCATCTCACCTAACACACGCCATCCTCCAATTGTTGCGTTGCTTTCTTTACAATGAGTGCTGTGTTGGATGCTTAGAATCTTCACAATCATGCATGCTATATCCAATTATTGGCACTCTATAACAAGCACAAACTCGTAATTTAGGGTGTTTAGATAGATTTTCCATTTAAATGTTTAAGAAAATGGAAAAAAGATTGTCATTATTCGAGTAGGATTGTAATCGTAAGCGTAGGTGCGCATGTATCCAATCCGAGATTCGTACAATATCTTCGTCACATGTATTGTACTACAAACACATAGGTTAGGAAAACCCTAGGCCATATACCTAAGCCCCGTAGGTGACATGCAATTGAATCGGAACCACGAGCTACAGAGTGCAACTAGAACTATTGTCGAACTATTTCAAATGGTGTTAGACTTAAATGCCTCCCCATAAATGGGGGGAACGGGTAGATGCACCATTCTAAAATGCATGACACCATTTGAAGTTGCATGCTTTCTTTCAAATGACACTAGGGTTGAACAAATAATTGAACAAACCGATAAAATCTATAGATTGGCTCTCATCCAATAAGCTCGAGTGTTGCAGAGATAGGTTGCATAACGAGTTTTGCAGAGATAGCGAATGAAATGGAGATAGAGAGATCAATCATCCATAGATTGGCTCTCATCCAGAGAGATCGATCAAGTTTTGCAGCTCAGGTTCTTCTTCTTCTGTTTATCAATTAAATGATTTTATAAACCAAAAAAACTGAAAAATCAAACAAAACGAAGCACTTCGGTTTGGCTCGATTTGTGAAGATATCGTTTCGGTTTGAACGTCTTCGAAACCGATAGCTTCGGTTGGCGGTTTCATCCTGAATCGCACCCTCGGGTCAGTTTTCAACCCTAAATGGCACCTAGTCTCCCACACTCTTTACAATTAGAACTGTCAAGTTCTTAAAATTTAGAAAAATTCTCTAGTGGTAACAACTATTTGCAGCTTACTGTTAGTGATTTAAAAAAAAAAAAAATGCTAGGTTGCCAACTTTAATAACTTTGGAGTTTCTTGTTGATGCTATAAATTTCTTACTCAATCTCTTCTTATAATTGTTACCTTTCCTCTTATAGAACACCTCAAAAGATCTTTCACTTTGAAATTTCTAGTGCCTATTAAAGTTAACGACGAAATGGGACTTAAGTGGGGTGTATTGTATCTGGATTTTGTGGGCAATTTAATAAATTCCATGGTTCTGAAAATCCAAGTGTATTCAATTTGGATTTTAAAAAATCCATAAAAGTCTAGGGGTATTCAATCAGGATTTTAAAAAGTCTTTCTGAAATCCACAAAGTCTAGGGGTATTCAATATGGATTTCAGAAAGTCCACAAAAGTTTTAGGGTATTCAAAATATCATTCATATTTATGGATTTGGAAAATCATGGATTCTCATGGACTTTGTAGTGTTAGGTATAAATAACAAAGTTCAATAGTTTGCCAGCCTCCATATCAAAGATTTCAACATGAAAAAAAGTTTCCCAAAGTTCTTCCTTGTGTCAGCCGCGAAGAGGTTGGTTCCCATCCTCTTGTTTTCTCGATTCTTTTTCTATCTTTGCATAAACACAAGAGAGAAAGAGAGATGACGATGACTGACCTGCCTTTACGTTTATACAAAATACACAACACTCCACCAAAAGCTCTCTCTTTTATCACATCTTCTTCTTCTTCTCTGTAAATGAATGATTTTCATGGCTTTCTTACAATCTCCATCATCTATCGTTGAACCCATGTTACCCCTTGTGTTCCTTTCCTATTCCCTCTTGTCTATGTGATTTCTCTTTGTGTTACTGTACAAGAAATTCAGGAGAGTCAAGGGAGACGAAGATGAATCAACCCATAACCCATTTTCAATCTGCAGATGTTCCCTTTCATTTACAATAAACAAAATCCATCAAAGCAATAAGGCCCACCAGCTGTTTGTAGAATTTCTTACCTCAAATTCGCCTAAATTGGCCTCTCTGTGTGCCCCCATTTGTTCTGATTGCAATGAGGGGGTAATGGGGTGGTTTGTAATGATGTCTCTGATGGGTCGGAGTTGGATAAGGAAGGTGGGGATGATGATTGTAGAAAGAGTGAGGAGCTTGGTGGGAAGAAAAAAAAGAAAAAGGGTAAGAAGAAGAGGTATATTGATGATGGCGGCTATGACCCCGGCGTTGAGATTAGTAATGCGACAGCTTCACAACATGATAAGCATCAGTGTATTGATTGTTCTTATCCGTTTACGTATTCGTCAAGTATTACACAGCGAAAGATCAAGCAGCAGTATGATCAGCTTATGAAGTCAAATGACTCCAAGTGTATTCAATTTGGATTTGGTGAAATTGTCACCAGTTTTAAAACAATTTGTGGCATAATGGAGAAGAGAGAATCAACGAACAGCGAATGTTGGATTGCTATTCAAGAGACCCCAGGATTGAATAATGGTGCTCAGTTTTTTGCGCTTAGTTTTCTTAACACTAAAACAAAGCAAGACACCTTCTTGAAAATGAGTTCAGACCAAAGACTTGACTGGATCATTTGGGCACAAAGGGATACATAAAGCTAATAAGCTATAGGCCATTTGGATTTTAAGTCATGTAGTTTGATACTTTTTTATATGCATAAGGCTAAATATTGTGTGTTTATTTCATTTTGCAAGTGATGATTTTTAATTTGGTTGTGTTGAATGATTTGATTTTGTTGAATGTTGGATTGCGATTTCATGTCATTACCTGCCTGATTATCTTTTTTTTTTTTGTCAGATACATGTCTTGTTCTCTAATGTCTAATATATTTGGTTTGTTAGAGGATATGTCATTACAAACTTCTTTTTTATCTTGCAAATAATTAGAAATCTGTAAAAGTTGTTCATACAAAGTCCGTGGATTTTCATAAATCTCTAAAAAGTCTGTAGCAAAAGTCTATGGATTTAAGAAATCAGCAGAAGTCCGTGGACAATTTAAAGAGTCTGTGGACTTTTCAAATTATTTATCAATTCCATAAGAATCCATATACAATACACTCCCCTAAGTATTTAAACATATCACAATGGATTGATATTTCATGGCAATGACGTAAAGAGACTAAGGTGGGGGTATTCAATTCGGGATTTGAATGGACTCTGAAGAATTTTAAATCTCGTGGATTTTAAAAGGTTTCAAATGATTTTGATGAGTTTTAAATGATTGGATTTTGTAGATTTTATAAAAGTTTGTTATGGATTTCTATGGATTCTTATAAATTCAATGGATTTTTATAAATGTGTTATTAGTCATAGAAAACATTAAAAAAAAATCACCTACATTGTTATTCATGCCAATACAAATCATAAAACATATCTCAAAACATCAATTAAACAATTGTTTGTATGTTACAAGAATTTTATTTATAAAATAAAAAAAAATCAAATACATTGAAGATGGTCCAAAAGTAATACAAATAACTATTTTACTTCAAATTGTTATTTCTGCCACCGCCACCTTTCGTCCCTTCTTCTTCTTCTTCTTCTTCTTTTTCAATCACCACCGCCACCTCGCATCCTCCTCATCCCCTTCTCTCTTTTTTTTCTTCTTATTCTCCCTCAATCACCACCGGCCTCCACCCATTTTCATCTTCTCATTCTCAACCTCCCCCCTCACCTTTTCTTCTTCTCTGTTCATTTCTTTTTTCTTCTTCTCTTCCTCCTCAACTTTTTTCTCTCTTTGTTTTTTTTTCTCCTATCTTTTTTTCTTCTTTTTTTTGCCCTCGCGAAGGTTTTGGCAAGTGGGGAATCTCCACTCGCAGGAACCTCCGCAAGAGCGAGGAAGAAAAAAATAGAAAAAGAAGAAAAATAAAGAGAAAAGTAGAAGAAGAAGAAGAAATTGGAAGGAAAAAAAAGAGAAAAACAAAAAAAAATGAAGAGATGACAAGAAAAAGAAAAAATAAGAGGAAGAGAATGAGAAGAAGAACAATAACAACAAAAAAGAAGAACAAGAACAAAAGAAAAGAGGAAGTGCGGGTGGTGGTACAGCCAGCGGTGGTAGGGAATGGTGGTGTGGACGAAAGTTGTGGGGCGAGGTGGTGCTGCTCTTGTGAAGAGAGAAGAGAAAGGAAGGTGGTGGTGTCTTTGAGCAGATCACAAAAAAAATGGGATGGTGGCATCCTTTAGCGGAAATGGTGGTGTTATTTAACAATAGCCAATACAAATCCGTTGAAATGTGAGGGGGAAATGTTGGATTTGGAATAACTCTTGTTATTTATACTTTTCACTCACAAATCCTTCAAAATCCACAACTTTAACAAATTCATTAAAATCCACTACTTTTTGAATACCCCCTGATTTTGGTGGATTTTTTAAAAGCATGAATTGAATACCCCTGATTTTGATGAATTTTAAAACAATCCTTTAAAATCGGTATTTGAATACTCCTAAATTTACATGTATCTTTTTAAATCCTTAATTGAATACCCCTAAATTTTAATAGATTTTAAAAACCAACACAATTCGTAATTGAATATCACCCCCTAAATTGTTTATGGGGTTTTATTAGTACATCAAAGTGAGTTAGTAGAAGCATGCCGGTGGCATTTGCTGTAGGAGACGAAGAAGTCGAGAAGAAAGATCCCCTCCTGACCTGAATCAAGTTACAGCAGTCAGATCAAACAACTATCTAGCTCGCATTTGATTGCATGAAAAAATACCTTTACTTTTCTATGCGTGAAAGTTTTCCAATACAATCAAACACAAAGTAAATAATTATTGAATGGTTGGTACATATCCTTACTTTTTCATAAAGCACATTTTTTTTCTAATAATTTTATTTTCCTTACTAATGTTCTTTGAAGTCTTCTAACTCAAGAATTTCCAAGAAATAAAGATCTATTTGTCTCTATCTACCCTTATCTTTGCTATTAATGCTAAGTTTAAGAGCATCAACAATAGCCCTCTCTAGATTTCTTTATAATTTTTTTCTTGCACTCCCAAAGCCTTCACGCAGGCCTGCATAGTTCCTTTCATTCCCAATAGGGATAGCGAAAATTAACAAAAAATTGTATGAAAACAATAAAAAAATTAAAAATTAAAAAAAAAAGTCCATCCATCTAATGATAGGCTGCTTAGTAAGAAAACAAAAATTTGCAATGGGCCTCGAACCCATGACATGCAACCACATACACAAAAACTCAACCACTTGGGCACTTTATGTGCTTGAGCGACTTATGATAGGCCGCACAGCCTGAACTCAAGACTTCCGCACCAGCAGTCTGCAAGCGTTTATGCAAGCAGGCATGCATGAGCCTTTCCTGCCTGCGGAGTGCCATTGAGGTGTGAAAATAGTTTGCGGCTCCCAATTGTTTGGGACTCAAAGTCTCCTCAAACAAGGACTCAAAGTCCTCTTTGGATGGCTCCCAATTTTAAGGGAAGAGTCAGACAATGACTCAAATTGCTTTCTCTTTTAGTTGCTTTAAATAAGGCTTGAAAGAGGTAGCATACAAAAACAAGAAATTGGTAACATAAAGGGCGTGAATAGGTTGCGTGTGCAGCGTGAAGCACTCCATGTACATCGCAGAAACAAGGTTTGTGTGCGGCGTGAATCGGCATGTGTGTAGCGTGAAATAGTAACCAAGTATAATGGTTGAAATCGGATGATTTTGGGTGTCCTTCAATTGCGTAGATTAGCAAAATATTTGGGGTTCTACTTCCATTGTAAGGAGTGAAGGGAGAAAGAGTGAGAAGAAACTTTTGTTACTTAGTGGTATTGTTAACTTGAGATTGGGTAATCTCAATGATCATTGTTTGACAACATCATAATTTTCAATACTTGTTTCACATATCAATAAGATCTAAGAAAGTCGTCGTCTGTGGAGTAGACAAAGCCGAAGCACATAAATCTCGGTGTGATCTTCACTTTTCTGCTTATTATTTATTATTTGTTTGTTTCATAGCATAGTTTTCACTTTCATCAACTAGATCTTGGCCTTGTGTTGGATTTACTTGCAGTTGTTGGTTTTGGATTGATTGTTTCAAGTATTTACTACAAGTGGTATCAGAGCATCAGTTGGTTGGTATTTGTGTTTTCAAGGTGTCGGATAAAATGGCTGAAAGGGTTTCTTCATTATGGGATGATGGCTATATGAAAGTTTATGGGTTTGACATTGTTCGATTTATTGGTAGAAACAATTTTAAATCTTGACAGATGGATTGTAAAGATGTTCTTGTTAGTTTGGATCAGATTGATACATTGGATGAGAAAAAGAAACCATCATCAGATTCGGTGATGGTTTGAGGTTACTCAGAAGTGGAGTAAAATGGATTAAATGGCATTTAGTACGATTCATTTGTGTCTTTCTCGCAATGTTGCTTACAACTTCGCTGATAAAATGACAGCTCAGGATATTTGGGATAAGCTTCAGGCTATGTATCTTCAGAATGATCAGATGAGTGTGATGCACCTATAGAAGAAGCTCTTCACTTTCAGGTTGCAGTCAGGTAAACTCATGACTGATCAAATAAATGAATTTGAATGTTTATACTCAGACTGTGTTAGTTAGGTTGGGAGCTAAATTTGAAGATAGTCAGTAACGATACACCAAAACGGTCCCAGCTCTACGCCGTACATGTGTCATGATGATCTCGAGAAAAAAGGCGCCCTAGCGTCAGTCCAACACTGATCCGGCCCAAGCGGTTCTAAGCCCGCCCAATGCAGTTCGCCAAACAGACCCAAATTCTTACAGCTTGCTAAGCTCATGTGTCTCACAGCTATCCTCAATACCCTAAGCTCTGCTAAAGGCAAGTATCTCAAGGATCAGCTTTAGACGAGCAACTACAACAACTATTTTCTTCCAACTAGGAAGTGGATTCCATAGTATATGTCACATAAGGAGACTTCTACCTATAGACCACTCTCGGAATGAAAACGATTTCCCACATATCTATGAGCACATGGCTAACAGGGAAACTTCCCTCCACAGCACGACTCCTAATTAGAGAACGATGTCCACGTAGATCTTCTTATCTAAACTACGCCATCGATGGTCTGGTCGAACCAGGACTCATGCGCTATAAATAAGAAATGAGGTTGGTAAGCTAATGTACGCTACAAATTTCCTATTTACAACATTGCACATTCCTCAGATCCTTGTCTGATTTTAGCATTGGAATGACATCGGCCACCACAATGGTGATCCGTGGCTCACGTGTGTTCTTTGTGCAGGTCAGCAGGTTTGCAGGTCAAGGTCAAAGCAAGGAGCGAAAAACAACTGCATCAATTTGGCGTCGTCTGTGGGGACGACAAAGTTCCTAACCGTTACTAGCATCAACTCTCCTCAGGCTACAAAGAGATGTGACCAAACGATCACGCAACAATAGAGAACAAGGGGACATGTCTAATGCTCCGACTGGCGTTATACCACCGCTCTCAGTGATGCCGGGGGCACATAGGCAACAGATTCACACCCCCGCGCCTGCCACGACGACGACGGGCCCCCGGATGGATTTGTTGTCATCTCGGATACAACAAAACGCCAAGCCGTGGATGCTTTCATACAGCAAAACCCTCCACCTACAAATGGAGATCAGGAGCAACACATGCCTCCATCTTCGGAAGACAATATAGAGTAAGCACAGGAGAGTCAAGCCCCTGCTAATTCCCATTGAACCAGAGGAGGCTACGCAGCTAACACGGAATCGACTCTTCGGGCAGAGAGACTCGGCCTACAAAAACCCCTTCGCAGAGGGGCGCAAAAACCCAGACGTGATGTATCGTCTCTGTTCTGCCGTTCGTGGACCGTATCATGAACGAGCTTTTCCAAAAAAGTTCACGCCTTCGAAGCTCAACTTTTACGATGGGACCACCGACCCGTTCGACCACCTTCAAAAAAGAATCTGAGTCGGTCATGTGCAAAACCTTCCCCACCAGCCTGAAAAAATCAACACTAACATGGTTCCACAGCCTCCCGCCGAAGTTGATCGATTCATTCAAGACACTGGCTAAGGAGTTCCTGACACATTTTGTAGGAAGTTAGCGCCTCCGGAAAGGCGCACACTACATACTCTCTCTCAAACTAAGATCCAATGAAACACTCAGAGAGTATGTCACAAGCTTCAACAACGAGCTGACACTCATCGATGGCTGCAGCGACGACACAGTCGTAACGGATTTTACTGCAGGCCTGAAGGAGGGAAAGGTTTATGAAAGTTTCACTTTGGAACCCCTTTGGATATGACAGAGCTCTTCAAAAGCGCTCATAGGTACATCACCTTAGAGGAATTGAGAATTGTGAATATGGAAACGGAAGGAGATAAGAGACCCTCTGCTCCTAAAAAAGGGAAGGAGGGTAAGAGGCGTGAGGATGAAGAAAGAGGCAAGCGAAAGCGCAATGACAACAGGTCAGGCCCTGGTTGGGCTGGGCCAAAGAAAGCATCCAATTACGTTGGATCTAGAGCCGTGACCCCCCTCAATTCTAGCCTGTCGGACGTCCAGAATTCCATGAAAAATAGGAAATATCTAAAGTGGCCCCCAAAGCAACGTGGAAACCCCTCCAAGCGTGTCAACAACAAGTACTGTTTGTACCACAAGGAGTATGGCCATGATACTAACGACTGCAAGAGTCTAGGATATGAGATTGAGTACTGGATCCACAGGGGCAAGCTAAAAGAATTTCTAAGCTCTGAGAAGCGACCAGAGCGGTCTAGGGACGGGGGGAGTTAGTCAAGGAAATAGAGAATGAGACTCTGGGCATAATCTATATCCTTTATGGGGTCGAACCGGACAAAGACCAGTTGAAAAGGTCCCGCAAGCGAACTCTACTGAAAATGCAGACACAACCCGCAAATGAGGACAGACGTGTTTGCTACTCGAGGGTACAAAACCCCATTCCCACTTTAACCTTTACAGACAAGGACCTCGAAGGAGTCCGAGCACCGCACAATGACGCCCTAGTCATCTCGGTCTCCATTGCAAAGTGAGAGGTAAAAAGAGCCCTAGTAGACACAGGGAGCTCACTCATTGTCTTGTTCTACAATGCGTTATGTAGTATGGACCTCAAGGAAGAGAACCTGACATCCTTGGACTACCCACTGATCGGAGAAAAATGCTTCCCGATCGAGAAGATAAGGTTAGCAGTAGTGGCAGGAGAGCCACAACTCAGAAAGGTCTTGTTTCTAGATTTCATGGTAGTAGATGCGTCGTCTACCTACAACCTTATCTTGGGAAGACCATGGCTCCACCAGATGGAGGCAAAATAGTCTCCACCCTTCACCAGTGTATTAAGTACACTGCTAACCACTGTGAATGAACAATACGTGGAGACCAGCCTATGGCACGAGGCTGCCATTATGCGGCGTTAAAAAAAAATAGAATGTTCCCAGATCCAACCGGATCTTACAATGCAACCTGAAACGGAGTTAGATCCTGTGACTGTAGACACTCCACTCGCACGAGATCCAAACAACGGTAGCTAATTTAAGAAACAGATAACAACCAAGCAGAACAAAAACAATTTTCTCTTCAACCCAGCATAACGGAGAAGTCAATAAAGAAGGGAGTACAACATCCCGACATTCTGTCGGCACGGAGATTAACTCTCACACGAGGTTTACTCTTTAGTAGCCTCAATGAATTCAGTGAAGCTCAACAGTTCGCTGGAAGTATCAACGATCCAACAAGGGTCATGCGGATTCACTTACAACGGACGCCTTGAGGCGGATACAAAATACTACACATTACAAGCATCTGATATGATATAAAGACTCGCTTAAACAGCCTGACATCGGAGAGAGTAAAGAAATTCCCAGTAAACTTCACTCGACTCCTTCCCAAGATCAAGGACAAAGGTCAAAAAGGGGCTGAGAGCACAGAACAGCGACCCGACAACGACAACACAACCTTGCAATGAGTTGCAAACTTCCTCAAACGACTTCCAATCTCACGAAGAAGGCAGATGAGGATGGCTGCGAGCGACGGAGCAGTCAAGGTTTCACGGTGCTGCTAAGCAAGGACACTTTTTCCATGCGCGGTACTCGGGGTAACAGCACAAGGTAACATCGAAGCGCAAGCGAATAAATGACAGACTCATCCCTTGGGAATGAGTACGTACTTCTTCTCTATAATATGAGAAGAAATCACGGGATCTCAACAAAACAACTATGTGCTCACCCAGAGCAAATGACCACACATAACAGCGATTCCCATCGCCACTCATCGGCGCAAATGTCAAAACATTTGAAGAATCCGATGATGGAGATCTCCCTTCAGCCTTTGGAAAACCCAAAGCATTCTCTTCAAATGAGAACATTACAGGAGATACGCTCTGCAAAAGATAGTGTATATAACGATGGATAAACACCATTATATAGACATAATGGTTCTCCAAACGGGCGCCTCAGCATTAACTGTCAGCATTGAATAACGTATGGGAAACAAGGAGACGACGGTTCCCAATGATACTACACAAGTCCATGTTCGTCCAATCAACGGGGTTGCATCCAACCCCATTAATTCAGGGGGAGTAACCGATACTCAACCGTCTCACAATCCACGTCGTACACGTGCTACCATGCGATCTACATGATACACATTGCATCTTGCGTACAAAAAAACCCTAATTCTCATTCTACAGGCCCATGGGCTCAGCCCACTCTTCAAACAATATTTTACCACGTGTCTGACACGAGCATCAGGAACCCTAGTCATTCTTGACATGCGAATCACACCTGCAACCGCCAGATGATCCAAGGTACTTTTCCATAACTCATTCGCACAACGCACTCCGCTCGCGGACACAGGCTCGCACGCGCGCAGCTGGTGGAGCCCCTACTTGGCCAGGCAAGCTTAGTCAGCTCTGGTTCACCTCAACACCTAGTCTGCTCAGTGCAGATGTCGATGGTTTAGGAAATGGGAGTTCAATCAGCGCTATCATGCCTGATGACAATGACTCGCCATGAACCGTTGCCCCCTTCGCGGACAACGATCGCCGAACCCGATCAGGTAAGCCTAGCTGGTGACGACTGGCAACGACAACTTCTGATCAAAGCCCAGAGTTGTAGCCCCCACTGCACGGGTGTAGATTGTCTAAAAGTTGGGAACCTAGTCAGTCTCGAACTGATTCCGACGGCTCTCCACGGGACCAATGTTCTTCTACAGACCATAGTCGCTAAATTACCAACCCTGAACTTGTAGCCCCCACTGCGAGGGCGTAGATGGTTAGAAGGTGGGAGGATAGTCAGTCCCGAACTTTTTCTGATGGCTTGCCACAGGACCACTGCTCTTCTACAAACCATGGTTGCCGAAAACTTTCAAATTTGTAGCTCGATGCGCATGGGTGTTGATGATTTGGAAGGTGAGAGCCTAGTCAATCTCGAACTGATTTTGACGGCTTTCCACAGGACCACTGCTCTTCAGCCTGGTCACCGAGCCCCCTCATCTCAAACTTGTAGCCCACCACATACTTGAAAGATGGTTTGAAAGGTTGAAGGTTATTCAGTCTCAAACTTGTCGACGTCTCGCCACGGGATCATCGCTCTTCAACAGACCATGATCGCCAAATCATCGTTCCCCGAACCTGTAGTCCACCATGCTCAGACATAGATGGTACAGAAGGTGGGAAACCTAGAAGGCTTGCCACATAACCACAATTTTCTTTCGAAACAACGGCCCAATGACAAATCACAGCTCAAACAACGTCTTCACGCTCACAGCTCAAACGACGTCTTCACCCTCATACGAACTGACATTCTATTACCAGCAAAAGACGCTCATGTCGACCCACAAATTAACCCGCCAACACGCGAACGAGTTCTACATGGAATGCCAGCTCGAGCTTATGAAACCCAACTCAAAACAAACACTCTAATTACAACACATGTGCTTGGCTGCCACAGTTCACTCATGCCAGTAACCGCGACCGACAGTCAGATAGACAAAACGAGCCCCCAGTGGCTTACCTTGAGAATGGGCCACAGCTAGGTAGCACAACCCGCTCCTCAACCATTTGCGAACCCACTATTTGACATGACTACGCAACAGTGACTCTGAATCACTCGCAGCACAAACAGTCGAACTCTCAACGACAGATAGACCACTCAACTTCCTATTGACCCAACCAGCCTATGCCAAAGTAAAATGACAAGGTAAAATGAAAAACACACAATAGGGATAGCGAGCACAAAATGGACACAGTGCGTATTCAACATAAACCTGTTTCCATTAAATAGTTGAAGCAAAAAAGGTACAAGTTTACAAAATTCACTCCTTATCAGGAGGGGGTACAGAAACAGAAGAACTAAGCTTGACAGAGGAGGAAGTAGAAGTCGCGCCCGTACGTTCCGAAGTCTGAGCATCCTGGTCCGGATCATCCTCTTCGTCTGACGATGCAAAGGCCACTAACAAGTCTACATACGACATCTTATAGCGATCAAGGTTCCATTCCAGATGTTCCTCCTTCATCAGCGCCAGCAGCTCCAATCTACCATGTACAACCCAGTGGAATTCACACTTGCCTTGTTCCTGGAAGAGCTCTTCCTCGCACGCCTTCATATCAGCAAGTTGACGCTCCATCAACTCCAACTTTCCTGTCAGCACATCAACCTGGGATTGCTCTGTAGTCAAACTGCTCTTCACAGCACTAAGTTCATGTTTCTCCAATTCGAGCTAGTCCTCGGCCTTCCTCGCCTCCCGAGCATTAACTCCACATTGGACTCCAATTTTTGTTTCTGAACAGCTCAATCGGCCTTTTGCAAGGAATTCTCCTTAGCAAGAGATCGCAGTTCAGAACGTGCCTTAGCCACGACATCCTTTGCAACCTTAAGATCACGGCAAACCAAATCCAACTCCTGCGGAAATATGTTTCTCGCGGCCCTCACCTATGCTAGATCAGACTTAAGGGCGTCCAGACAAACCCTCTGAGCCTCAGCATCAATGCACGACCATTCCAGCCTCCTCTTCTCAGCCTGCTTCCTCAGCAGCTCAATATCATAAAGCGCATCATAAACGTCTGTATGTGTGAAAAGACACGCTCCATGGTGTACACCCTCTCACGGACCGCCTCGACTTCTGTCCCAGCAACGTCCATCTGGCTCAAGTGAGACATTCCTAACATAAGGTACTTTAAGCCCTTATCCATACGCCCTTCTAGAGTATCATCTTCGGGTTTTGAAGCGTGGTCCATCAGTCAGCTATGACGGATGCTTATATGCTACTTCGAAGCATAGTCCACATCAACCTCTCGGTGCCAAACCCGAGTGCTCATATTTACTAAGTCTGGTGCAAACATACTTATCCGCGCATCCGAATGAAACAGTCCCGGACAAGGGATCACGCCAACACTACCTTTTGTAGTCACCACTGCTCCCAGGCCTTCTTCCAGAGCCTTTCCTTTGTCACCAGCGGCCGACCAGGTCAGCAGGATCTGAATGAAGATAAGGAAGCGAGTTGTCCAATGGACCCTCCAATACCTTGAGATACGGCCTGGAGCGAGACGGGAAACAATGCGAACTGGGATAAACTTGGCTCGTGTCACCATGGCCACTATTGGATCGCCCTCCAATGAGATGATCGGCTTCCAGAACCTCAGGTGGATCCTCATAGGAGCTTTCTATCAGAACGGTCCCGATCTGGTCGACACCAGCAGAAGCCACCATTGCAGCTAGCATCAATTGCTCGCTCAGAGCTTCCACATGTGCGACACTAAGATTCAATATATCTTCAACCCCTGCCAGTCGCAGGTGGTCCTTCAAACCAGATACATCGGCCTCAGCCCTAACGGGCCGATCAGACTCATGTTTTACACTTACTGGAGCAGAATGTTTTGAAGACAACCCAGTCCTAATGCGTGACTTCTTTGAACTCACAAATGAGGCAAGCGTCTCAGACTCCTCCTCCCTATCAGACAAAGCAGAAGCCTTGGCTCCGGTGGCTTTCCTTTTCCTAGAAGAGGCCCTACCTTCGGACTTAACTCGTGATGATCGGTAAAGAGTGGGGGCCACGTGCCAGTAGTCCCACAGCCTACTGCGAATAAAGTTGAAAACACATATGACGTCCACCATATTCTGTGATGGCAAGCCGCAGAACGTCTCCATAGTGTTTCGCTCCTCTGGGGTAAGAGGAGTAGTGAAAAATCGTCCTGCAAGGAAACACGAGCAACGATTAGCATACAATCAAGTGCAATGGGTCAGAAGAAAAAATTATATTTACAAAGTGGCTTGAATTCTCGTTCAAACGGGCGACCCTTGAACTGAAAGTACTTTTAATCCACATGAGCCAAGAAGCAATACTTCTGCCAGAACTTGAAGTCATCAGGTAGATTCACAAAGCAAGTCGACGACGTCATTTTACAAACAACGTTATTTTCCAACCGAGAAGAAGTCAGCAACTGGATCACTCGTGGAGTCACACGGACGCCAACTTCCTTCGCCCTAATCAAAATTAGAAGAATGATCTTGTACCCATTAGGCCCCAACTAGGCTGGAGGAACTCCAAGGAAATCCAAGAAGTCCCAAATCACATCCAAAAAGGAAAACAAACTCTAGTTTTGAGCATCCCGCGGTGCAAACAGATGAACCCCGCCGGTTGCAACATTGGCGTCTGCTCATCCTTTAGAGCATATAATGGCAAGGCCTCAGAGATCCTAAACTTCGTACGAATTTTAGCAAGGCCCAATTTAGAAAGCAAATTATCTTCGAAAAACTCAATGCTCTTGGCCAGAGTTGCGTCATCAAGAAAGTTTTGTTGAACTATGAAAAAGATGAACAATCTTTATAATCAGAAGATGAACAAAGCAATATCTCTAAAAGAAAGAAAATGGAAGAGTTAGTTTATGCACAAAGGATGACCTAAATAGGGATAGGATTCTCGCCTCTTCTCCGCCGAACCAGCACACATTCAATTAATGAAGCGTGTGGCTCAAGCAACGATTCAGACTCAATCATCATGAGCGGCGTATCTTTTCAAGAAATGACTTAGCGAACCAATGTGATGACCCACTAACTTAAGATGGAGTAGCCGATGATACACCAAAACGATCTCAGCTTTATGTCGTACACGTGTCATGATGATCTCGATAAAAGAAATGCCCTAGTGTCAACCCAACACTAATCCGGCCCAAGCGATTTTAAGCCCGCCCAATGCAGTCCGTCAAATGGACCCGAATTCTTATTGCCTGCTAGGCCCACGTGTCTCACAACTATCATCAATACCTCTAAGCCATGCTAAAGGCAAGTATCTCGAGGATCAACTTCGGACGGGCAACTACAACAGTTATTTGCTTCCAACTAGGAAGCGAATTATAGAGTATATGTCACATAAGGAGACTTCTACCTATAGAATGTTCTTGAAATGGGAACTATCTCCTGTGTATCTCGGAGCACATGGCTAACAGGAAAACTTACCTCCACAGCACGACTCCTAATTAGTGAAGGATCTCCAGGCAGATCATCTTCCCTAAACTACGCCATCGATGACATGGTAGAACCAGGACTTCTGCACTATAAATAAGACATGAGGTTGGTAAGCTAAGGTACGCTACAAATTCTCTGTTTACAGCATTACACCTTCCTCAGATCCATGTCTGACATTAGCATCAGAGTGTCATCGACCACCACAACGGTGATCTGTGGCTCACGTGTGTTCCTTGTGCAGGTCAGCAGGTCAAGGTCAAAGCAGGAAGCGAAAAATGATTGCATCAGTAAAAAAACATTATTCGTGTTAATTTATTTGTTAACGGAATAAGAATCGTTTGTTGATCAGATGACAACATTGAAGAAGGAAAAATTGTGTATAGTGATATTGTTCAAGTTGTACTTGAAAAGGCTTCCAGAAAGAGTGATTCGAATGAGGAGGTTCAAGCATATGGTCTTTCAGTGACGAGGGAAAGAAATTACAATAAGAGGAACAACTACAGAAGGAACCGATCTCAATCAAAATGCAAAGATATGTTTAAGGTTGAATGTCATAAATGTAAGTGCGGGGGCCACTACAAGAGGGATTGTCCACAGTGGAAAGTTAATCACAACAAACAAGAGAATGATAGTAAGGGCATAGTGAATGTTGTTGAGACACCAAATATGGTAGATGATATTTTGATCGAGGGTTACTTAGCACATGCATCGATGGAAAAATCTTATGACCATTTGTATGACAGTTGGATGTTGGATATGGGAGCTTCGTATCATCTGTGTCCCGTAAGGGAATGGTTCAACACTTATCGCGAAATTAATGGCAGTTCAGTTAAAATGGGTGACTCTCGACCTTGCAAGACAATGAGTATTTATACAGTCAAATTCTAATTGGCATATGGGTCATGTAGACAGCTTACCGAGGTACGTTATGTTCCATCTTTTTCAAAAGGACTAATTTCTCTTGGGGTACTTGAAGCTCAGGGCTACAAGTATGTTGGTGAGAATGGGTATTGCAATGTTTATTTTGATGACAAGTTGCTTATGATAGCGGTTAGGCATGTAAATTTTCATTTCCTTCAAGGCAATGTAGTTGACGATGAATCTATGGTTTCTACATTTGTTAATGAGAAGAGCTTGACCCGCACACAGTTATGGCACATGCGATTTGGGTATGTTGATGAGAGTGGAATAAAAACTTTAAGCAAGCAGAGCTTGCTTGGCGGTGATAAATAACAAAGCTGAATTTTTGTGAGCATTGCATATATGGGAAGCAGTGCAGAGTCAATTTTGGTGATGCTACTCATAGCACCGCGGGGATTGTGGATTACATCGACACTATTGTCTGGGGATCCTCTAGAGTCGCATCCAAGGGGGTTTCAGGTATTTTGTCTTTTATTGATGATTTCAGCTGGAGAGTATGGTTGTATATCATGAAACATAAAAATTAAGTCATTGATATCTTCAAAAAGTGGAAAGCTATGATTGAGAAACAAACTGGAAGGGTGAACAAAGTAGTGAGATCTGACAATGGTGGTGAGTATATTGAGGATCCCTTGAAGCGGTTTTGTTTGGAACATGGCATTGTAAGGCACTTAACAGTGAACACGGCGTGCTATTTCATTAACTGCTCTCCTTCATCAGCTATTGAGTCTCAGATTCCTATGGAGGTATGGTCTGGTATTTCTTCTGATTATTCTAACTTGAAAGTATTTGGTTGTCCAATATATTTTCATTTCAGGGAGGACAAAATTGGAGTAAGGGCTAGGAAAGTTATTTTCTCAGTTATCCAGATAATGTGAAAGGGTATAGATTATGGTGCCCTGACTTGTAGAAGTTTGTGATCATTCGAGATGTAAAATTTCATGAGGAGGCTTTGTTACAGGCAAAGTGTGAGCTAAGTTATTAATGCGGCGAAAAATCGGCGATTAATCGCAATTCGGGGTTTGACCGAACCAAATTGGGTGAAATTGGTTGGGTTTAGCAAACACCACCGATTAATCGGTCGAACCGACTCGCCGATTTATCGCTATGTAAAAAAAAAAAAACCTAAAGTCAAGAAATATCTTCGATGCAAAGTAATTTGATTTACCTTTATGGGTTAGCAGGATAGGTAGGTTGGTTCTTCCTATTAAGTCTGGCATTTATTTTGCTTCTAAATGTTTATCTTGGTAGCTTGGTTGTTAAAACAATTTACAATTTTCTTTTAGTTTCTTTTAAAGTAGTTTGACAGATAATTAGTAAAGTTATATAATTACAAATTTACATCTTTGATTAATTATTAATTTTTGTAATCTATGACTATGATTAAATTTTAAAAATATATACTTTGAAAAATTGACCGATTAAATTCGATTAATCCCGCTTAATCGTAATTTAGTCCTAGACCGCACTGCGACCGCTTTCCGATTTAGCTGCATAGAGTGTGAGATGCAAAGATGATTCCCCTATTTGGAAAGGTGATAGCTATGATGAAGATGAGGATGGTAGAGATTCTCTGCAGGTAGAGCTTGGAGGTCCTAGATCTCATATAGGGCATGATGTTCCTTTTTACTGAGGGAAGAGGTGTTACATATATGATGCCTGATGAGGTTCCTACTGATGGGGACATGGATCCTGCATAACAACAAGTTCAACAGTTACAAACACCGTATTTAGCAGTAGGCAAATAACACAGTCAAACGTGCACTACTTAGATTTGGCTATGAGGAGGGCGCAACCTTCAGATTCTTAGTTCTTGACGGGTATGATGATGTTCAAACCACATATACGCAGGTTTTGCGAAGTGTTCATAAAGATGAGTGAAAGGAGGCTTTGTATGAGGAGATGTTATCTCTTCAGAAGAATCATAGATGGGAGCTTGTGACACTCCCTAAAGGAAAGAGATCGAGTGGGTGTAAGTGGGTTTTCACATTAAAAGACGGGATTCCAGATTCCAGAGTACTTGTACAGGTATACGACATAAGGTTAAATTGGTGGCTAAAATATATGCACAACAAAAAGGTGCAAAAATATATGCACAACAAAAAGGTGCAGACTACAATGAAGAATTATCTCCGATGGTAAAACACACTTCTATCCGAGTCCTTTTGGCTTTAGCAGTGCAGCTTGACTTAGAGCTCGAGCGACTTGATGTCAAGACTGCTTTCTTGCATGAAGATTTGGAGGACATATACATGTCTCAGCCTGACGGATATGTTGTTGTTGGTCAAGAAGAAAATGCATGCAAGCTAAAGAAGTCACTGTATAGGTTGAAGCAATTTTCAAGGTAGTAGTACAGGAAGTTTGATACTTTTATGATTGAGCAGGGATATGCAAGGAGTCAGTATGATCCTTGTGTATTCCCACATAAGCTCAAGGATTGGTATTTTGTGATTCTCTTACTTTATGTTGATGATATGCTCATTGTTGCGAAGAGCATGAAAGAAATTAATAAATTGAAGTTGAAACTTAGCATTGGAGTTTGAGATGAAAGATCTTGGTTTAGCGAAGAAGATACTTGGGATGGAGATAGTGAGAGATAGGAAGAAGGGCATATTGACATTGTGATAGAGACAATACTTAGAAAAGGTTTGACATGGATACATCTAAGCCGTACTCATTTGGTTGCTCACTTTAAGCTCTCGTGTAAGTTGTCTCCTAGCACAGAGGATGAAAGGGAATACATGTCACAGGATCTCTATACTAGTGCAATTGGTAGTCTTATTATGTATGCCATGAACTGCACACGTCCGGATATCGCTCATGTAGTCAGTCTGGTTAGTAGGTTTATGTCAAACCTGGGAAAACAACATTGGCATGTAGTGAAGTGAATATTGAGGTATCTTCGAGGTACGCCGGATGTTGGTTTAGTAAATGAGAGGTGACGTGTCAAATATGATCCGAGGTTATGTTGATTCGGATTATGTTGGTGATCTTGATAAACGTCGATCTATTATAGGTTATTGTTTTACATTGGCAATGGGTTTGGTGAGTTGGTTGTCTCAGTTACAGTCTATAGTTGTTTTGTCTACTATTGAAGCAGATTACATGACTCTATCAGAGGCAGTGAAGAAAGCCATTGGCTTCAAGGCTTGGTTAGTGATTTGGGTATTACTCAGGAAGAGGTGATAGTGTTATGTGACAGTCAGAATGCTATCCATTTGGCAAATAATCGGGTTCATCATGTCCGGACGAAGCGCATTGATGTACGTTATTATTTTCTGAGAGATGTCATCGAGGATGACAAAGTTCTCTTGGAGAATGTGAGTATTGAAGACAATCCAGCAGACATGTTGACAAAAGCGGTTCCAAGGATCAAGTTTGAGCATTGTCTCAACTTGATCAGGCTTTCTCAGTTTTGACGCCCCAAAGGGGCGGGGCCCTTATGAGCATGATGACGATTCTCATGACCGAGAAATGGGTCTTGACAGTTTTTCATGCCAAGGTGGAGATGCTTATGTGGTGGCCTGAAATTGTTCGCCAAGGTGGAGATTGCGAAAACAGTTTGTGGCTCCCAATTGTTTAAGACTCAAAGTCCTCCACAAACAAAGACTCAAAGTCCTATTTGGATGGCTCCTAATTTTAAGGAAGAGTCGAACAATGGCTCAAATTGCTTTCTCTCTTTCAGTTGCTTTAAATAAGGCTTGAAAAAGGCAGCATACAGGGCGTGAAACAGTAGCTAAGTAGAAGGGTTGAAATCGGGTGATTTCAGTTGTTCTTCGATTGCGTAGTTTCGCCAAATCTTCGGAGTTCCTTTTGGGTTTTACTTCCACTATAGGGAGGAGTGAAAGGAGAAAGATTGAGAAGAAACTCTTGTTGTTTGGTGGTATTGTTGGCTTGAGATTGGGTAATCTCAAGGATCATTGGTTGAAAACGTTGTAATTCCCAATACTTGTTTCACGTATCAATAAGATCTAAGAGAATCGTCGTCTATGGAGTAGGTAAGGCCGAATTACATAAATCCCGGTATGATCTTTACTTCTTTGCATATTATTTATTGCTTGGTCGTTTCATAACATAGTTTTTTAGTCATTCACTTTCATCAACTAGATCTTAACCTCGTATTGGATTTACTTCAACAATTGGTTTTGGATTTGATTGTTTCATGTATTTACTGCATGAGGTTGGGCGTTAATAGGGAGGGAGGGTTGGGACCAACTATTGTGGATGCTCTAAATGTCGTACTCATGGGTGACAATCTATCTTTCTCAGAAACTGTACCCTTTTGGCCCATTTCTTTCAAGCTAAAGAATTCAAATGTTTTACACTAGAGCAGCTGATTGGTTAGTTGTAGCTTACAAACATGGTTAATGCTTAATCATAAAGGCAAAGATACACATAGAATGTTTGTGGAGTGTGGACACTGAAGCAAGCGTTGTTAGTTAATTTAGTTATATTTGCAGCATTGAAAGCCAGCCACATCACAAGCCTTCATTGGCCAGACTGTTATCTTCAATCTTTTTCACACCATCTTCGGGGGGTGTATTGTATCTGGATTTGTTGGGCAATTTAATAAATTTCATGGATTTTGAAAATCCAAGTGTATTCAATTTGGATTTTAAAAAGTTCACAAAAGTCTAGGGGTATTCAATCAGGATTTTAAAAAGTCTTTCTGAAATCCACAAAGTCTAGGGGTATTCAATATGGATTTCAGAAAGTCCACAAAAGTTTTAGGGTATTCAAAATATCATTCATATTTATGGATTTGGAAAATCATGGATTCTCATGGACTTTGTAGTGTTAGGTATAAATAACAAAGTTCAATAGTTTGTCAGCCTCCATATCAAAGATTTCAACGTGAAAAAAAGTCTCCCAAAGTTCTTCCTTGTGCCAGCCGCGAAGAGGTTGGTTCCCATCCTCTTGTTTTCTCGATTCTTTTTCTATCTTTGCATAAACACCAGAGAGAGAGATAGGGGTCCCAATGTTGTGCGTTCAGGTTCGGATCAATTTATCCACGACAATTACCAACCAATTCGATTCACTTTGAAGAGACATGTTGTCGTCCTCTGTTCTTCCTCCTTGCAATACAATCAACCAAATCACACTCTCTCTTCCAAATCTTCTCTGTCACGCACACATTTCATCAAACACTAATAAACCCCATTGTCGTCGATGTACTCATCATCCGGATCGGGAACCACCTCGAACAAATCATGGGTCCTACACAGCCTGATCGCTGGAGCTGTAATTGCGGGAGCTTACGCTGTGTTCTCGCTTCGTCGACCCAGAAGGTTTCGAAGCAGAGTAGTCGGGATCATCCCCGCTCGATATGAGTCCTCCAGGTTTCCTGGCAAACCCCTTGTTCAGATCCTTGGGAAACTAATGATCCAGGTACTCAAATTGATACATCTGCCTTCACTACTCTTTAAGGCCCACAATGTGTTTGATGAAATTTATGTTTCAAGTTGAATTGTGAAGTTCATGTGTTAAAAGGAAAATGTAAACTTGTTGCTCATTTGAATGTGGAGTTAATTACAATTTATATTTGGTTTCTCATTTAATGGTATGTTGTGTAGAGAACTTGAAAAAGAGCGAAATCCGCAACTTCAACGAACAATGAATGTTAGATTGCTATTCAAAAGACCTCAGGATTGAATAATGGTGCTCAATTTTTTGCGCTTAGTTTTCTTAACACTAAAACAAAGCAAGACACCTTCTTGAAGATGAGTCCAGACCAAAGACTTGACTAGATCACTTGGGCACAAAGGGATGCATAAAGCTAATAAGCTATAGGCCATTTGGATTTTAAGTCATGTAGTTTGATACTTTTTTATATGCATAAGGCTAAATACTGTGTGTTTATTTCATTTTGCAAGTGATGATTTTTAATTTGGTTGTGTTGAATGATTTGATTTTGTTGAATGTTGGATTGCGATTTCATGTCATTACCTGCCTGGTTATCTTTTTTTTTTGTCAGATACATGTCTTGTTCTCTAATGTCTAATATATTTGGTTTGTTAGAGGATATGTCATTACCAACTTCTTTTTTATCTTGCAAATAATTATAAATCTGTAAAAGTCGTTCATACAAAGTCCGTGGATTTTCATAAATCTCTAGAAAGTCTGTAGCAAAAGTCTATGGATTTAAGAAATCAGCAGAAGTCCGTGGACAATTTAAAGAGTCTGTGGACAATTTAAAGAGTCCGTGGACTTTTCAAATTATTTATCAATTCCATAAGAATCTATATACAATACACCCCCCTTCATGACGAATTTATGTTGCCTCAGTATAGCTTACTAGAATATTCTCGTCAAAAGCTCCGTTTGCTTAGGAAATGATTATAGGGTAACTCTCTCCACTTTTTTCACTGTTAGGATGGGTTGGTACCCAGATTATGTGTATATTAAAAAGGAAAATCCCATCACGTAGAATCATATATAGATTCTACTGGTTCCAGAACCTACTCTTTGTAGATGAAGAGGTTTCAGTCCAGCCAGTGTGGTTTAGGGTATTGGACTTCCCTAGAATTTATTATCTAAACCAAACGTGGCCTACGAAAAATAAAACTTGGGCATACAGCGTAGAAGAGAATAGAAGCATATATTGAACATGATTGAAGAAATACCAAACAAAAAGTTCATGAACTATCAAGAATATATATATAACTAGGGGTGGGCAAACGGGTCGTCGATCCGCAGGTTCAACTCGAACCGGACCGTTTTGCTCTAAATGGTCCGGATTTCAATTATAAGTTTTTACATACGGTCCGGATCGGTTCGGGTCTGTTATAAAATGGTCCGGTCCCGGTTCCTGTTTTTAAAAATGAAACGGTCCGAATTGGACCCGTTTCAAATTGCATTTATTAAAAACCTACCACCAATAAGTAAAGGAAGAGGAGGAGACGTGAAGGAATCACCAAAACCCCCTCTCTCTCTCTGTCTTTCTCTCCTCTCTCTCTCTCTGTCTGTCTCGAGAAGCTCTCTCGGTCTCTGTCTCGAGAAGAAGAAGCAGCAGAGCATCCAGGCTCCTCTCTCTCTCGGTCTCTGTCTCGAGAAGCTCTCTCGGTCTCTGTCTCGAGAAGAAGCAGCAGCGCAGCCAGGCTCCTCTCTCTCTCTCTCGGTCTCTGTCTCGAGAAGAAGAAGCAGCAGTGCAGCCAGGCTCCTCTCTCTCTCTCTCTCGGTCTCTGTCTCGAGAAGAAGCAGCAGGAGATCTCCGTCTCCTCTCTCTCTCGGTCTCTGTCTCGAGAAGAAGATCTCCATCTCCTCTCTCTCTCGGTCTCTGTCTCGAGAAGAAGCAGCAGCAGCGCAGCCAGGAGATCTCCGTCTCCTCTCTCTCTCGATCTCTGTCTCGAGAAGAAGCAGCAGATCTCCTCTTTCTCGGTCTCTGTCTCGAGAAGAAGCAGCAGGAAGGAGATCTCCGTCTCCTCTCTCTCTCGGTCTCTGTCTCGAGAAGAAGAAGCAGCTGCAACAGCGAGAACCACCACCAGCAGGAGATCTCCCTCTCCTCTCTCTCTCTGTCTCTGTCTCGAAAAGAAGCAGCAGTAGCAGATGGCGGGGAGGATGAAGTTTCTAGCTAAATGTTGATCTTCTCTGTGTCTCAGATCATAAGGTTTAGCTAGAAATTTTTAATATGTATGTGCTTTTCATTTTAATGTCTCAGATGGCGAAAATGTCTCAGATCAACATTTATTTTTCTGTTTTTTTTTTTTTTTTTTTTTAATGCAATTTTTCCTGTTCTTGATTGGATCTCTTATGGATCTGTATGAATATGATGGATGAATTTTTTGTATGATCTGTATGAATATGATTGGAACCGTTTGGAACCGAACCATTTAGAACGGTTCGAGTTAGGTTCGGTTCCAATTATCAAAATGAAGGGATCCGAACCGGACCGGATCCGTTAAAATGTAAACGGTTCGAGTTAGGTTCCTTCAAATTTGGAACCGATCCGGACCGTGCCCACCCCTATATATAACACAATTGCAAATTGATCATACAGAGAAAAAAGTACATTGCATGGGAATAACTGCCTAAACATTTGAAGTTTTGAACTATAAAAGAATGAGCAAATAAATAAAGGCATGTTACAACAAATACAAATCTTCACTTCTCATAATTCTGACAGTGCTCGAATCTTGATGCACTGCATGTATGCAACCGGTTGCTATGACATGTCACCCACACCATTACCTCAGTAGACGTTTTTTGTTATCATTATCTGGAAAGCATAAAATCCAGTTGGTAGAATCCAACCTTTTGAAGCATCAGCAGTTGCTAATCCAACCTCAGTGGCATTCTAGCATCAAACAGGATTTGCAACTTGAAAAAACATGAATCGGTAACAGTAAGCAAAATGAGGTTTCAACTTTCAATCTAGATCCACATACCATGATTTGAATCTTTAGAGACTGGAACCATTAGGCCTGTTGGGGTTTGGACAGTTTTCAGCTGACCAGAGCCAATCAGATCCCGAAGATGAAATCGAATGCCAAGAGGGGACATGCGAAGGAGCTTCTTATCTAAAGGTCCCAATTGCATCTCATTGTACCTTCTTCGGTTTAAGAAAGACAAAAGCTCCTTCCTTCCCTGAAATGATCAAGGGATGTTTCTATTGGGAGTTTAAGACAGTAATTAATTTGTTCACAGAGAAGACAAGTCCTGTGCATACTCCTAGGGACAGTTCCCCAATAGACATAAATTAACGGTTCTTTTACAAGCAAAATTGATGTGTCCAAATCCGTCCTTGCGGATCTCGAACCTGCAAAATAAACAGCTGTGAGCCAAGGACTACCGTTCTGGTAGTCGAAGGCACTCCGATGCTTAAGTCAGGCGACAATGCAAGGAAGAATGAAGATAAGATGTAATTAGCAATGTGTATGCGTACCTTTTTCTTCCCTTTTCTCACCTTAAATAGCGAGTGTTCTGATAGGATCTGACCTGTTTTCTGGTAATGTTCTTGCAGAATTCAGCAATAATGATCAGAGAATGCAAAGAAATAGGATGAAACTGCCAAAGGAAAAACAAGACAGAGTCGATAGAAGCAAAGACAGATAGTATTTATAGAATGTGTAGACAATTCGAGATGTCCAATCTCCAGAGAGCAGAATTGCTCAATTGTACAAACAATTACAAATCAATACATGCCCTGTTTCTCATGTTACCCTTCTTATTTATAGACATGTCTAACAGAGCATTCTCATACAATGTATCCAACAAAACACTTACACCTTGCAACAGTTATTACACCCATTTGCATATAGCACACTCCACAGCTCTTGTAACTAACTCACTTACACCCATTTGCATATAGCACACTCCACAGCTCTTGTAACTAACTCACTGTCACTTTGAACAACCTTCATTCAGCCCTTGTAACTAACTCACTGTCACTTTGAACAACCTTCATTCAGCCACGCTTTCGCCTTGTATACGTGAACTTGATAAGAGGCCTATCACTACCCCCGCCCCAATGATGCACCTTGTCCTCAAGGTGAAAAGAAGGGAATTGATGCTTTAATAATTCGAAATCTTCCCAAGTCGCTTCATAAGCCGATAAGCCATCCCATTTGATCAACACCTCCAAAGCACCCGGTATCCCCTTAGCTCTAGGACGGACATCCAACAAAGATTCAGGGTGAACCATTAATTCCCCATCAAAACTAAGCTGCGGTGGTAAGGGTAGAACCTGGAAATGTGTCCCTTTTGCGCGCTTTAATTGAGAAACGTGAAACACAGGATGAATCCGCGAAGTGACAGGCAGTTCCAACTGATAAGCTACTGTCCCCACCCGAGCTAAAACCTTATAAGGTCCATAAAATCTGGCTGACAACTTGTGATTGGCACGGCACACCAAAGATTTTTGACGATAAGGTCTGAGTTTCAAAAACACTTGATCGCCGACTTCAAAAGACTCGTCACACCTTGACTTATCAGCATGAAACTTTATACGCTGTTGAGCCCTCAATAAATGAGATTTGAGAGTCTTCAATATACTGTCCCTTGCCATCAGTAAGTGCTCCACAGAAGATACAACAGAGGAGCCAGCCGCATATCGCAGCAGTGGTGGTGGATCTCGACCATACAAAACCTTAAACGGTGTGTAACCAGTCGCCAAATGTACCGACGTATTATACCAGTATTCAGCCCATGTTAACCACCTATACCAATGCCTGGGTTTTTCAGAAATGAAGCATCTGAGATACGTTTCGAGGCACCGGTTGAGCACTTCTGATTGGCCATCAGTTTGAGGGTGATAAGTCGTACTATGCTTCAACGTGGTTCCTTGCAAACGGAACAACTCACGCCAGAATTTACTAAGAAAAATTTTATCCCTATCTGAAATAATTGAGCTGGGAAATCCATGCAACCGAACAACATCTTTAGAAAATATGGCAGCTACACCCTCAGCCGTGACCCGTGAAGGGATGCTTCAACACAGAAAAGTGCTCATACTTACTTAGCGATCAACCACCACCAAAATAGTGTCGAAGGCTTCCGAACGTGGCAAACCCTCCACAAAATCCATTGTGACCTCATCCAGACCTGAAATGGTAAGGAAATGGGATGGAGTAATCCTGCCGGAGAAACAGCCATGGATTTGTTGCGTTGGCAGACCTCACATTCGCTTACCATCTTCTTAATATCCGACTTCATACCAACCCAATAGAGTTCTCTAGCTATTCTGTGGTATGTCTTCGTTTCCCCAGAATGCCCTCCTATTTTAGAACCATGAAATTCCCGGAAGAGAATGGGGATGAGAGGAGAGGAGCGGGAAATCACTAACCTGTTTTTGAAATATAACATATCCTGAACAATTGTATACCCTGGAAGGCCTGAACCTTGTAAGACTCGCTGCTTCAACTGTTCTATTTCAACATCAGCCATTATCTTTGACCTGAGAACTGACCAGTCTCGCCATGTAGGTAATGTCATATGGGAGCAAGAGGGTGAAGGAGGGATACGTGATAAGGCATAAGCCGTCGCATTTGATGCTCCCGAGCGATATTGAATCTCAAATTGATATCCTAACAACTTACTGACCCACTTCTGATATTCAGAGCCAATCACTCTCTGCTCCAATAAAAATTTCAAGCTTTTCTGGTCAGTCCGGACGATGAATTTCCTTCCTAACAAGTAAGCCCGCCACTTTGTAATTGCCAAAACTATAGCCATCAACTCCTCATATATGGGTTTAAGCCTAGCTCTTGGACCAAGCACTTGACTGAAGAAAGCCACTGGCCTCTGAGCTTGCATCAATACTGCCCCCACCGCATAACCAGAAGCGTCAATTTCTACTACAAATTCCTGAGAAAAATCAGGCATTGCGAGCACCGGAGCCTGAGTCATAATTTGTTTCATATTGTGAAAAGCGTCCTCTGCCTCTTGTTGCCAATCGAACTCATCCTTCTTCAACTGAGCTATCAATGGCCATGCTACCTGACTATACCCTTTTACAAACTTTCGGTAATATCCTGTGAGACCCAGAAAACCACGTAACTCGGTAAGATTCTTAGGTCGAGGCCAATCTAACATCACTTGAATCTTCGACTGATCCATGGGCACGCCTTTTGCCGAAATAATATGCCCCAAATAACACAACTCCGCGCACCCGAACTCACACTTCTGTTTGTTAGCATACAATTGATTCTTCTGTAATAATTTCAAAACTGCTTCCAAATGTGCTACATGATTTTCAATTCCCTTACTATACACCAGTATGTCGTCAAAAAACACCAGCACGAACTTCCGCAAATGAGGCCTGAAAATGGAGTTCATTAATGCTTGGAACATTGCCGGTGTGTTTGTAAGGCCGAAAAGCATCACTAGAAATTTGTAATGCCCCTCGTGAGTACGAAAAGTTGTTTTCTCTTCATCGCCCTCTTGTAGTCGAATCTGGTGATAGCCGAACTTAAGATCCAGTTTGTAGAAGATGTCAGCTCCATGAAGCTCATCTAAGAGTTCGTTGATGATAGGAATGGGAAACTGATCGGGTACTGTGTGTTTATTCAATGTGCGATAATCAACACAGAAACGCCACCCGCCATCCTTTTTCTTAACCAAAAGTACTAGGCTAGAAAAAGGACTTACACTATAGCGTATAATCCCTGCATGAAGCATCTCAGATACCAGCTTCTCAATCTCATTCTTCTGAAACTAAGGGTAGCGGTAGGGTCGCACATTAACTGGGCTGGAGCCTTCACGCAGAACAATAGCATGTTCATATTTGGAGGCAATCCCGATGGCAATTGAAAAACCCCTTCATACCTTATGAGAATTTCAGACAATTCCTTCGGTGTTGTCGACGCCATTCCCACTGGTACTCACATATCCCCAAATTCGACCAAGTATCCTTGCCCTTCCTGTTTAAGCATGCGTAACATGGATTTTAATGATACTAAACTCCTCCCTAAAGAAGGATCACCTTTGAGAAAAAAAATATTCAGACCCAACTTGAAACCTCAAATTTTGTTCCTTCCAGTTTACTGAGATGGTTCCCAATTTCTCCAACCATTGTATTCCCAAGATGACATCAGAACTGCCAAGTGCTAAAGGCAGGAATTCCTCCATGATTTCAATCCCTTGCAACATTAATTTGACCCTACGACAGACTCCACTCCCTTGTACCGAATCGCCAAACCCCATGATCACACCATAACTTCCCGTGGCCGTAATGGGTGGCCCTACCTGTTCCACCACCTTTCGAGATATGAAACTGTATGTCGCTCCACTGTCGATCAGAACCACTACGGCTTGGTTTGCAATCTCCCCCTTTATTTTCATCGTTTTTGGAATTGTTAAACCCACCACTGAACTCAAAGACACCTCCACAATTTGATTGATTTCGGCGACCTCCAACTCCTTCTGCTCCTCCACCTCTTGAATCTCTTCTTCCTCCATCTCTCCTTCCTCCTGTGTGATGAGTATGCTAACCTCCTTTCTTTTACAACGATGACCCGGAGAATACTTTTCATCGCATTTGAAACAAAGACCCTTCTCCCTCTTGGCTTGACACTCAGCATCGGTGAATCTTCTGACTTCTCCTCTCTGGAAAGGAACCCTATCTCCCTCTCTAATTGTGATAGTGGGGCGGTGGTTGTAAGAACTCTTGAGAGATTGATCGAAATCTCTGGATGTCGAGTTTGAAGGATGCCCTAATGGGCCATATTCATGCATTTTATTTCCTCCCCAAGCCCAAGCTGAGTTGTTTTTAAAACCCACTTTTTGAAGCCCAGTCAAAACTTGCTTTTCTTCCACCCGTTGGGCTATTTCCATTGCCCGACCCAAATGACCCGGTTCCAACATCCTCACTTCCGCCTGGATAGAGGGCTTTAAGCCATTGATGAATTTGCTCAAGTAAACCTCTTTCGCTATGGTATCCAAAGGAGCATCCAATACCACAAATCTCCTACGATACTCCGCCACTGACCCTTCTTGTCGAAGGGCAAGGAATTGCTCACACAAGGACCCCTCTTGGTTTTCCCTAAATTGCTTGAGCAATAACCCTTTCAATTCTTCCCAAAACAAAATCAATTTTCTTTTACTCTCCCATTGATACCATAGGAGTGCATCTGCTTCAAATGACATTACTGCTGCTTCAATTCTTTCTTCGTTGTTGTATCTTTGAAGAGAAAAGAATCTTTCGGCCTTCATGATCCAGCCATCTGGGTTGGTTCCATCAAACAGTGGCATCTCCAATCTTCTAGGTTTTCGATCAATTTGATATCCTTGTGAAGAAGAACCACCCATTCCACCATTTAAACTCTGCGTCTCATTATTAATTGGAGGAATCTGATCTCTCACAGTTGGAGAAGCTATTTTCTGAGTTTCTTTTTGCATCTTCAACATTTGTTCCACCATCTGTTTCACTTCTTGAAAACCCTCATCCAACGATTCTAATTTTCCTTGCATATTTGTCATCGTTTCTTCTATAATCTCCATTCTTGCATTAGCACCTGTACTTTTTCCAGCCAATACACCCAGGAATCAGGATGCTCTGATACCAAATTGATAGGATCTGACCTGTTTTCTGGTAATGTTCTTGCAGAATTCAGCAATAATGATCAGAGAATGAAAAGAAATAGGATGAAACTGCCAAAGGAAAAACAAGACAGAGTCGATAGAAGCAAAGACAGATAGTATTTATAGAATGTGTAGACAATTCGAGATGTCCAATCTCTAGAGAGCAGAATTGCTCAATTGTTTATTGTACAAACAATTACAAATCAATACATGCCCTGTTTCTCATGTTACCCTTCTTATTTATAGACATGTCTAACAAAGCATTCTCATACAATGTATCCAACAGAACACTTACACCTTGCAACAGTTATTACACCCATTTGCATATAGCACACTCCACAGCTCTTGTAACTAACTGATAATCACATAATTATTACATAATATATCCCTCAATTTATATATGTTAGTGTTTCAATTATTATATTTTATAGTAATTATTTCGTTTTAATGTCTTTGTAGGAATTTGAGCGTAAACGATGAAATCATATCAAGGCGACAAGTTAAGGAACGACAATTAGTCGATTCTAACGGTGGAATAAAGCATATGGTCACAAACCTAAACCCAAAACCTAATTCACAAACCTAAACCCAAAACCTAATTCATAACCTAAACCCAAAACCTAATCCACAAACCTAAACCCAAAACCTAATTCATAATCTAAACCCAAAACCCCAAACCCAATCCTACCCCTTTGATCTTTCTCTATAAATAAAAGAGAATAGGGTGAGAGAAGAGGAGGAAGAGAAGGGAAAAGAAGAGAATTAGAAAAAAAACCAAAACCTCTTCCTCAAACGAGATTTCCTCAAAGGAGCTCCTCTCTCAAAGGTGATTCTCACAAGGTGACCATCACCACCTATCCACCATCACCACTCACTCAGCAATCACCACCTCGCCACCACCATCACCCTAGCACCACCTCCACCTCTAAACAACACAACCGCCACCGCCACCACCGTGAAACAGGGGTGTGACAACCCTGTTTCACGTCAACTTTCCACCATCACCGTCTCTGCTCCTCTCCCCTGTCCACACAACCGCCACCACCTCCGCACAAGCACCACCACCACGCCTCGTGAAACAGAGCCGCACCGCGCCACAACCACCGCGAAACAGAGCCTCACCGCGGCTCTGTTCCGCCTCGCGATAGAGCCAGACCCTGCGTCCTCCTCTCCTCTCTGTCCTCTCTTCGTCCAGGCCCCTTACCATCTCTCCGCCACTGGACAACCACCACAGAAAGGCCTCACCGCGGCGCACCACCATCGCGACAGGAAGCGAAAACAGGGAGTCCCCTCCCGATTTCTCTCTGTTTATTTTCGCATCTCTCTCGATTGTTTCCTCACCTTCTGTCTATTTTGCAGGTTTCTGGAAGCATTTGGAGGTCGAGGACGGTTGCGAGGAGCGAAGAACAGGCCGCGAGACAGCCGCTGTCGCGCTGGAGAAGAAGGCGGAGCAGCGCAGAGTACTGTAGCAGTACTGTAGCAGAGGCGGGAATTGGTCAAATTCAGTTATTTGGCTATTCACACCCCCGGTTCTGCTCTGTACCACCACAGAGCGTTTTGGGACCATTTGTCTCGGGATTCGTGTTCGGACCACCTGCTGATCTGCTGAGTACCACCACATAGAGTTTGTGACAAACTAAATGGGTTGTATAAGTTATTTTGATTTATTTTACTGAATTGCGTGCTTAATTATTAATTACAATTTATTTCTGAATTTTGATAAATTGCTTTCACCTTGCATGTTCGAGAAATTAAACTTGATATGTTTGGTAGTTAGAATTACCCTTTATTAATATTCAAAGCATGTGCTAAAAATCTTAAGCTTAAACTTTGATTAAGTGTGCCCTAAAAAGACACTTAATACTTGGTAAGGGTAAGAGCGTATTTGCTTGAAATAATTTGTTAATGTTTGATAGAAACATGATATAAGTTGAATTGGATTTTAACGATCACATATTCGGTGTAAGCAAGGGATTCTCATCCCTAAAGCTTCTCGTTTTTAAATTCAGTAATTTAGATTTAAATAATTTTGCTAACTCATTGGTGAGTCCAAGCCCACAAAAAACCCATTTCATCTATCTTTTATTTTATTTTTCTTAGTTTTAATTTATTTTTAGTTTAGCTTTAAAAATGCTGTAACCCCATTTTCTATAAATTAGTTTAATTAAATTCTAAAATTTCAATTGCATCCACCTTCTTCGTGGGATCGACCCGTACTTGCTGTTGTCTACCAGTTAGACATCGTGCACTTGCGGTTATTACAAGTGGGTCAAATTAACCTATTAATTTAGGTTAGTTAAATCCGCATCAAGTTTTTGGCGCCGTTGCCGGGGAAGGTTGCGGTGTAATTGAATTTAAGATTTATTTTCACTAATTATAAAAAAAAAATCAGAAAAATTCAAAAAAAAAATTTTAAAAACAAAACAAAAACAAAAAAAAAATTCAAAAAAAATTTATTTTATTAAGTTCTTTTTACACTCATTTTGTGTTTGATTTTGCAGAATACACGCTTCTCGAGGATAATGGACGATCCTGCAAAACATCAAGCAAATTTTTATTTTTCTTAATTTTTTTATTTTGTGAGGAGAGTTTTAATTTTATTTTCACCTCGTTTTACGAGTGTGTGGTGTAATAATTTTTATACTCTACTGTTTTCATTTTGTTTTATCACAAAAAAAAAAAAAAAAACCTAAAATTCTCTAAGTCAAAAGAAATTATAGGGAAACAATTCTAATTGTTACCCAATAATTTTTATGATTTAGAAATCCGACTTCTAAGACCAAGACCAGTAAATTTATTTGCATGTGCTTGTGTGTTGAGTGAAATAGATAAAAAGAAGTCGGACTTTTTTTTTGAATTGTGCTAACTTTTTGTGTAGAACGGAATACGCACACTGTAAGTATTTCTATCACACGCAACGTATTAGCGACCAGGGTGCTTGGTGTAATTGTTTGAAATTGTGTGATTGGTTGTTAAATTTCTGTAATTGTGGATGCTAAACTTTAGTAATTCATAATAAGCAGACCCAGCTTATAAATAGAAATTGGTGGGACTTGATATCCCCACCTCATCACTCCAGCTGTGTGCAACCAATATCCTAACATAATTAAAATCAATTAGCAAGTTAGATAGAGCATTTTTTAGGTACGGTGTTCATAGGACAACCAAGACCAAGGTGAATCCAATAATTTTTGTGTTGACCCAAGCTAAAAGTGACGATGGGTTTAATCATTCAATGAACTCCGAGAGGCCACTGCCACAAGGGTAATTTACCTGGTACGCCGAGTCATAAGTAAGCTACGATCCACAAGAAGAATTGGTGTAACCAACAGTTTTTGGTTAGGAACACAAGCCTCAAGTGTGCATTTAACATCACATTGTTCTCACATCTATTGGCTTACAGAGCGGTAGCACAAGGAAGTACTTAATTGGACCATTGTGACCTCCTTCTCTTGTGCGATAATCCGGTTTCTTTGAAACAAAACTCTAGCCTACTGATTTTGAACTTTACAGTGTAAAGTGTACACTCTTAGGATCAACTTGTAGCACCCATTGCTGTGTCATAAAGATTACATAAGAAATAATTGTCCCCCAAAGATAAAAACATAATTGATCTCAAAAACGTTGATTGCTTAGGGAGGCATGTTTCTTGTGCATTTATTGGTTGCTGATTGCGTGTGATTTTGTGCATATTTTGTTTAGAGTTAGTGATTTAAAAAAAATTTTAATTAAATTTTAAAAAAATTAAATTAAATTTAAAAAAAAATGAACACAAGGGATTATCCAGCCTATTTTTCCGAGCAAGTCAATTCATTTTATGACATGCGACGACCTGATTATGATCCATATTTAGATTATTACAACCCAGGTCTAGCCTATCATCCTGACTTCTCATGGGCTCATGGTCAGTACCATGAAGGCCCTCTAGACACTCCTCAGACTCCTCAAGCTTTCATTCCTGATAATGAGTTAGAGGATATCATGAAAATTTTTATAGAGCGAACAGGAGAAATACTTGTGCAAAATTCTCATGATATCACAGAATTGACAACTATTTTTCAACAAAACTCTCAAGCTATCCAGAAACTTGAGATGACTGTGAGTCAGATAGTTGAGTCACTTCCTGAGATAGAGTCAAAAAAATTCCCTAGTGACTCATTTATTGATGAACCTGTCGATTCTGAGACACTACAGACATCTCCTTCCCATGTTGACTCATGTCTCCCTAGTGACTCATGCATCGAATCAAACTATGAACATTCTTGTCTCCCCTTGACTGTTTAGAGGCTTGTTTGACTCAATTTAGTTTAGACTTTGATGTTGATGATTCCATTAGGGAAGTCGATGATTTGCTTGACTCAGTCCCCATTGTGGATCCTAGTTATAAATGGAAGTCTAAAGTGAAGTCTTTCCCACTCAGAGAGTCAAAACTAGTCCCATCAGTTGAGCCACCTGAGTTTGACCTTAAACAATTACCTGACACCCTCAGGTATGCATTTTCAGGTGATGAGTTGTCTAGACCAATATCACTATGTGATTCATGTGATGAGCCTGTACCACCTGATATATCCATCGTCTCATCTACTTGCATCACATTCCCATTTACTAAGGCTACTTTCACCGATCCCTTGTGTTGTAGTGAGGATTTCAGTTTTCACCATTCTGATGTGAAAATTATCCAATCTTCTGATTTGGAACCAGACATAGGATTTTTTTTTTTTGAGCATGTAAGAATCCTCAGTTGTGTATGATTACTGGTCACTTTTGGGATGTCATAGTGTATTTGGTGCCCCATGTGATTGCTATATTTTGGTGGACTGATCCTCAACTGTTCAGGTTGTTGATATACGACCATGGACTAAGTGTTTGTCATGTTCTTCCTCTCCACTTTTTGATCACCATTTTTTTAGGCAGAATATTTGTCGGGCTGATGACGTTAAACCAAGCGCTCCTAGGAGGCAGCCTAGCTTTAGTTGTGTGTCTCTGCTGTTAGTCTGGATTGATTTTCGAGAACCCTATTTAGTTGTGTTTCACTCATACTCGTTAGCTCCGTAACAGTTTTGACTTACAACTTGCCTTTTTTTTTTTTTTTTTTTTTTTTAGTTTTCTTTGTTTGTGTCGAATCTACAGTTTATCGATTTCTAATGAAAACTCCATGATTGTTATGTTGGTGAGCCTCATTGATGGACGACTTCTTGGAAATTGGTAAAATCTTCACCGCGGTAATACTGTTCTAACCTCCTCTCATGTACTTACTTCATTCATTTGTCAGAATTATTTTGTTAAACATTGAGGACAATGTTTGGATTAGGTTTGGGGGTAGGTTCATGAGTCGGTGAAATTTTCATTTTTTCGTAGTGTTTTCTTTTCTTATTCTTAAAAAAAAAAAAAAAAAAAAAAAAAAAAGCTTTTCTGTCAAGACAACTTGGTCTTTTGTGAAAATGGATTTTAAATGTTTTATGCTCAAGAAAATGCAAACCAACTTGACATATTGGTATATTGATAAAGACTGAAAGTTTATTAAGATCCTTAAGTTAGATCTAGTTCATAAGATTTTTCAACTCGATTATCTTTGCACCATGAGCCATGTTAGCATAACTTGAAGTTGATGAGTGAAATATATACTAGAAAACCTTAGAATAATAGTGGAGACTTAACCCTGAAAGTTTTGAGTCTTTCTATTTTTCTGAGGGTTATACATAAACTCTGATTTTTCTTGAGTCCGTATTATCTCGTTGATGAACTCATTATTCTCATTTTTCTGATCAATTACTTTGGGAATGACATAAAAATTGAATTATTACACTAGAACTTCTTGGCTTATTCAATTGAGATGTCATAATGCTGACCCGAACTTAGGAAATGATCTAGGCATTTTTTTTCTTTAGACCATTAACTAGCCTTTTAACTTACCCATAACATTAACCTTTTTTGTAGCCTTTTGAGCCTTAGATTAACTTTTATTTGTTAAACCATTAACCTTTACCCAACTTTTCTGGGAATGTGTATGGATGGATATACTTGGTGTCAAAAGGGCATGAATAGCAAAATATGAGATATTTCATAAATCCTCTATGAAAAAAAAAAAAAAAAAGGTTGAAGAAAAGAAAAATAGAAAAAAAAAATATGATTCTTCAATGAGGATAAAGATGTGAAAATGAAGAAAAAAATTGATGGTGCGCAACATTGATTTATTCTTGACAGCCCTAATTGTTCGTATAATGGGTGTATACATTCCTAGAAATTTTTGTTAAAATCCTTTGACATTCCTTATTAACTATTAACCAAGCATCATTACAACCCAACAAAGTCCTAGTTGATCTTAGGTAAAGGTTGGTTTCGTAGATGTGGAGATTTAATAACCAAGACCTATGGTGTTTGATTCAACATTCCCAAAAGTAATTAATATTCCTGTCCATGAGATCATGTTCATTCCATTCTTGAAAAGTCTGTTCTTCATATTACTATATGTGAGATGATTGTTTTCCATTATTTACTCTTTTCCTCACATATAAACTGAGTGAAATACCAAATCTCTGAGTGCTTTATTGTGAGTGACATGAGAGGTTTGATGTCAAAACAAACTTTCTACAGGAGATTTAGTCATTGTTTTACTCTGAAATGAAAAGTTATGTTGACAGTGTTATCCACACACACACAATGAGTTGAGGATGATTATGAATTTTTTCTAACCTTTGGAGAATATTAAATTATTTGGAGATTTGTTGATACACTAAAATGACACTGTTGGTTTCCTGCATTTCTTGAAGTTTTAAAATGAACACTGTTTGACCAAGTTTTGATTGAGTCAGTAATGTTTGTGGGTAACATTTCTGGAAACCCTCACGAGACTATAACTCGTCCACTAGAGGTAATCTAGGGGTTTAAAGCCTTGTTGCACGTTTAAGGTAAGTGCAACCGATGATTCCTGCGAAAGTGAGTTAAGATTTTCTTTTTATTGTTTTGCTCGAGGACTAGCAAAATATAGGTTTGAGGGTATTGATAATCACATAATTATTACATAATATATCCCTCAATTTATATATGTTAGTGTTTCAATTATTATATTTTATAGTAATTATTTCGTTTTAATGTCTTTGTAGGAATTTGAGCGTAAACGATGAAATCATATCAAGGCGACAAGTTAAGGAACGACAATTAGTCGATTCTAACGGTGGAATAAAGCATATGGTCACAAACCTAAACCCAAAACCTAATTCAAAACCTAAACCCAAAACCTAATTCATAACCTAAACCCAAAACCTAATCCACAAACCTAAACCCAAAACCTAATTCATAATCTAAACCCAAAACCCCAAACCCAATCCTACCCTTTGATCTTTCTCTATAAATAAAAGACAATAGGGTGAGAGAAGAGGAGGAAGAGAAGGGAAAAGAAGAGAATTAGAAAAAAAACCAAAACCTCTTCCTCAAACGAGATTTCCTCAAAGGAGCTCCTCTCTCAAAGGTGATTCTCACAAGGTGACCATCACCACCTATCCACCATCACCACTCACTCAACAATCACCACCTCGCCACCACCATCACCCTAGCACCACCTCCACCTCCAGACAACACAACCGCCACCGCCACCACAGTGAAACAGGGGTGTGACAACCCTGTTTCACGTCAACTTTCCACCATCACCGTCTCTGCTCCTCTCCCCTGTCCACACAACCGCCACCACCTCCGCACAAGCACCACCACCACGCCTCGTGAAACAGAGCCGCACCGCGCCACAACCACCGCGAAACAGAGCCTCACCGCGGCTCTGTTCCGCCTCGCGATAGAGCCAGACCCTGCGTCCTCCTCTCCTCTCTGTCCTCTCTTCGTCCAGGCCCCTTACCATCTCTTCGCCACTGGACAACCACCACAGAAAGGCCTCACCGCGGCGCACCACCATCGCGACAGGAAGCGAAAACAGGGAGTCCCCTCCCGATTTCTCTCTGTTTATTTTCGCATCTCTCTCGATTGTTTCCTCACCTTCTGTCTATTTTGCAGGTTTCTGAAAGCATTTGGAGGTCGAGGACGGTCGCGAGGAGCGAAGAACAGGCCGCGAGACAGCCGCTGTCGCGCTGGAGAAGAAGGCGGAGCAGCGCAGAGTACTGTAGCAGTACTGTAGCAGAGGCAGGAATTGGTCAAATTCAGTTATTTGGCTATTCACACCCCCGGTTCTGCTCTGTACCACCACAGAGCGTTTTGGGACCATTTGTCTCGGGATTCGTGTTCGGACCACCTGCTGATCTGCTGAGTACCACCACATAGAGTTTGTGACAAACTAAATGGGTTGTATAAGTTATTTTGATTTATTTTACTGAATTGCGTGCTTAATTATTAATTACAATTTATTTCTGAATTTTGATAAATTGTTTTCACCTTGCATGTTCGAGAAATTAAACTTGATATGTTTGGTAGTTAGAATTACCCTTTATTAATATTCAAAGCATGTGCTAAAAATCTTAAGCTTAAACTTTGATTAAGTGTGCCCTAAAAAGACACTTAATACTTGGTAAGGGTAAGAGCGTATTTGCTTGAAATAATTTGTTAATGTTTGATAGAAACATGATATAAGTTGAATTGGATTTTAACGATCACATATTCGGTGTAAGCAAGGGATTCTCATCCCTAAAGCTTCTCGTTTTTAAATTCAGTAATTTAGATTTAAATAATTTTGCTAATTCATTGGTGAGTCCAAGCCCACAAAAAACCCATTTCATCTATCTTTTATTTTATTTTTCTTAGTTTTAATTTATTTTTAGTTTAGCTTTAAAAATGTTGTAACCCCATTTTCTCTAAATTAGTTTAATTAAATTCTAAAATTTCAATTGCATCCACCTTCTTCGTGGGATCGACCCGTACTTGCCGTTGTCTACCAGTTAGACACCGTGCACTTGCGGTTATTACAAGTGGGTCAAATTAACCTATTAATTTAGGTTAGTTAAATCCGCATCACTAACTCACTTACACCCATTTGCATATAGCAAACTCCACAGCTCTTGTAACTAACTCACTATCACTTTGAACAACCTTCATTCAGCCCTTGTAACTGACTCACTGTCACTTTGAACAACCTTCATTCATCCACGCTTTCGCCTTGTATACGTGAACTTGATAGGAGGCCTATCATGTTCCCTCCACAACTGTTCCTTCTATTGAGGGCGTGATGGAGAGAGGAGATATCACCCCAGAATCTTACATGTCCAAGACTGAGTCTCTTCGGCACTTGGACCTGTTCAGGACCCAAGGCTTGATTGGGCTAAGATATGATTTGTGCGAGTGGGTCTCAGGCCTATGATAGCTCAGAGATTTGTGTTCGGGCCTTATTGCCCTGGGCCAAGCCCCAAGACCCGTGCCACTTGGGTTGCGTGACTTGGCCTTCGGCGCCTGACTTACGGGCTGAACAGCAATTTAAGAATAGGTTCGCTTGGGACCGCTTTGAAGCCTTTCTCGTGCTAGGGTTGACCCATGTCACGTGTACGATTGTGATCGGGTAACTATTTTATGTATCATCAATTACTCCCCCCAGTTAATGGGGTTGCGTGAAATTCTCATCAGTTACTCGTCCCTTCTTTCCCTGCATAGCATTTAATGCCGATGAGACTGTTGGGTGACCACCTTCCATGAATATTGTGCCTATAAAAACTAGTTCTGATAGGGTCAGGTGTTACCATTGTTTCGCAGACTTTGTTTCTCAAAATGCAACCTTTTGAAGGGTGTGTCTCTATTTTGGCCTCTACAGAGTATGAAGATGAGCATCCATTGGTAGAATCTTCGAATGTTCTGGCATTTGCAGTGATGAGCCTCAACAAGACCTGTTATTGGAGGAAGCCCACCCGGTTTGAGTGTGCTTCATGTTGTTCTATGGGGCCTCCAAATCTACTCTTACATTTTCAAGAAGAAGAAGTCTGGGATACCTCTTTGGTTCCGAGTTTGTCTTCCATCTTTTGGTGCTCCCACGGCATCTTCCGCCATCTTTGGGAGATAATTCCAGCAGCCAACTTTGGGTGGTGTTCCCACTGCTTCTTAGATTCGCTCATGATGCTTCCTCTGGGGAGCAAATTGGCGGAGCAAAGTTCCAGCATGTGTTCTGGCAGATCTTCGCTCGCACCTTGCTTTCCACCAAGCTCAAATTCTTGTAGTGTGTAAACCTTTGAATCGATCAATCGGTCAAGCTTTGTAATAACTCTTTGATAATCAATAAAGTTTGTTTTTAGTTTGAATTCGTTGTTTTTTTAATATGTATGCTCTAAGTGAATGTGAGTCATAGGTCATGCGCCGACAAGTTTTAAGCTGTCGAAAAAGTCATGTCTATCTGAGTAGACAGAAGCCCGTGGTGTAAAACATTAAACAGTTCAACTCCGCGTAGAAACTGGGTTGGCCTGATCCAAAAGGGGATGCGTGTAGCTTTGATCCTGCTTGTGTAGTTCCCTTAACGAAATAACTTGATTCGCCAATGGGGGTAAAATCACTGAAGAGTGATCTTTGTATCAACAGGCTGTGCCTCGCGAGTTGGCTGCTTCCTGAGTAGGTGTTAGCCTGTCGAAGTATTCCCACTTAATTTTGTGTAGGTGACAGAGAAATCGTTTCGATCCAGTAGGACTAGATTTTGTACCACAATTTGACTTACTTTTTAGTAAGGTCTTGGTAGTCGGGGTGTTGCCTTGGTTTGTGTGGACTGGAACAATTAGAAGCGGTGAGTCGTCTGTGGACTGGACTCGCTCGCTTGCGGTGAATTCCGTGGATTGGGTTTGATCTGCATTGTGGGTTGCCTTGGTTCCTGAGGCGGACTATGACACTTATGCAGCAAGATGTCGACATCCTGAATTGTACTGGGCTTGACCAATGTGCACCATTATGGTCCCCTTAGTCGAACTAGGTTATCTTGGAACGGTGAGTCGTCCGTGGACTAGGCTCACCTACTTGCAGTGAAATGTCCCTGGACTGGGTTCGGTCCGCATGTGTGTCATCATGGTCCTTTGGTCAGACTAGGCCCGTTTTTGTGCATGGAGTCATATGAAATGGGATTCTTTAAGGGAGTACCTTCATTGATAACACTTCTTTAAGTGTTTTACATTCCATGGTCTTTTGAGACGCTCTCCACTCAGGTTTTTAAGCCAGTAGGTTTTGGGCCTTTTGATTGTTGTCCCCTTGTAGGGACCTTCCCAGTTCGGGCTTAGTTTGCCTTCTCTTGGGTCTTTTGTGTTCGGTCGAGTTTTCTGAGTACTGAATCGCCGATTTTGAATTCTCTAGGCTTAACCTTCCTATTCTAACGGAAGCTCCATCTCTTTGCTCTTCGACCAAGTCTAGTCCAACTCTTAGAGCTTCATCATTGTCCTCCATCTTGAAATCCCCCGTTCTAAATGTAGGCATTCCTAGTTCTACTGGAACCATCGCCTTAGAGTCATAAGCCAGGGCGAATGGTGTCTCAGACCCATAGGGTGTTACAACTAATCCTTTCCTTGAGACATAAGCCTTCTACGCTTTTAAAGTCGTTGGTTTTAGATAAAGGCACAAAATGAAAGATTACATAAAATGCCATGAGTCCTTGATTGGCATGCTTGGACCATTTTATCTATCAAATGGGGAAAAAACACTATGCAACATCCAAGCAAATTAAAATCAATTTATCACTTGGATAAAAATTCAGAAGCAATGAAACAAACCTTAAAGTCCCTGTCCACCTGTCATGTACACTGCTATACAGTTCGGAGCATAGAACAAAGGACTGAATTGAAATTTGAAAACAGCAGACACACAAAAATAGTCAAGGGTGATAATCCTGAGCAATGATAATTAAAATTGTAAGCACAGATATATTGTGAGGAAGTATTAGCTTAGATGCAGTTTTTCTAAGCTAGAGATATTATACTGAAAGATCACACCACAATTCTATTGTGATATTAGGGTTAAGCATAGACCACATTCATGTTATAGATGTTCATCCTGTAAAGATGTAGGTATCGCATAAAAATGATGTGATGCACGTGTAACTGACTACAGTAATATATCCAGACTAAAAAATTTATTTCTTATTTCTTTCGCACCTAATTTCCCCATAGACCTATGTCTCATGTTTGTTATTTGTTACCAAAAGGAACTAGACGAAGGTTTAAGTCATGTTTGAGCTTTTGCATATTAAAAAAACAAAACATAAAATACTGACGATCTTCAATGAGACTCAGCAAAAAACAAAAAATTTACAAGTGCAATCCTATTCAAGTAGTAGCCTATGCCTCCTAGGAAATTGTTGTGTCAGTGTCTAACACCCTGACACGATAGTTCTCGGATGCTTTCTAAAAGTCCCGGATGTTTCTTGGGCACTTCTTAGACTAAGAAAACTTAGTATAATAAACAAAATAAAAATTACAGTTAAATGGAGATAAATGCGAAGAAGAATTGGGGAAACATCAGTATCAACCACTTGAAGAGCCAACCTGTTGATTACATTAATACAATTCTAAACAACCAACTATGAAAGGGCCAATCTGCTGAACCCAGCCAATGCAGGGGGGTTGTTTTTCTCCAATCTCCAACTCGATCTTGTGGTAGACTGCACTCCTAGGGGGTACTTGGACAACTCACTCGTAGGCATGACATCACAAATTCGTTAAGTAGGTGCTCACCCTTCAAGGCTGACAATCTGTGTCCCTCAATGTAGGGTCTTATCCTTAAACCACCTGGAAAGTTACAACCAAAGATGGAGGGGGGAAGCATCTGTAAGTGGTTTCAAATAGAAGATAGAGCACTGAAGAGAGCTTCTTGAAAAAGAAGATTTCAGTAAAAATAAAACCACTACTAAAAAGTAGGATTTGTAAGCTCCTAGAAGTCAGACCATCATCCCTGAAAACTCATATATGGGGCCCATAGAGAGAGTAGACATCAGGAGATCTGCACTAGAGGAATATGCATAAATTGTAGTTCTGAAGAACTCATCTCTCCACTTCCCTCCATTCCTCTGGTACACATCTGCCTCCATAGGACGAGCGACTAGGTCTATACCAGGAGCTTCCATCCTTAAATCCATTACAGTGCCCTAATTGCAGGTTTATCTACAGTACCCGAGCTCTTTTATGATTAATTTGAAATTGTTTATTTATTGGGTGTGTGTTCTTAAAATTGGATAAAGTGCAATCCTCGTACTTCTATAGAACAGAGAAACATCCAACAGACTTAATAAGGAAAGCATCATGAAATAATTTATCTCTGTGGGTCAAATGATTCTAGACAACAGATACATGGAAGAATCTCTGGAGTGCTCTTCACCTTGAAAGTGTATTTTTATGCTCAAAACCATTAAATGTGATAGGGGCTGGCACCAAATCATCCTTTGGCACAATGCTTGGAGGCATTTGAACAGCATACTAATTTCTTCAGAAGATAAAACCTTTCAGCAAAACAGCCAAAGGGCCAGAGCTAATTTAGAGTGGTGGCAGATCTTACCCTCAAAGTTACGATAGTTATCTGTATTACTTTCGTCTGATCTCAATAACTTACAGTACCCAAACTCCAACATAACATTCCGATTGATACGGTGCCCTCAATACTAGGTTTATTACAATGCCTCTAATTCCTAGTTAATCTCTGCCGCTCTAGGCCACCACTAAGCATATTTGATTCAGAATGTAACAATTTAAGCACCACTAAGAATAAATTGCACACTTTTAAATTTCTTGATGGGAAGTTGAGTCACTCTATGCATGCGGAAAGAGTTGTTATAATCACCAGGATGCAGCTTTTGCCAATACAATACGGACAACTCAACCACTTGCTTTTTGAAAGTCCAATTTCTCAATAAGCCTGGACAAATATTCTTTCCATGATGCAGGTTCCCAATGAGACTTTTCCTCCTAAATAGGAATCTGCTTGGATAGCAAAGGAGACAGTCGTTGGCTGCATGTCTGCAATAAGGTGGTCATTGCTACTACTATAAAGAAAGGAACAGCAAGGAATGGAACTTGAGGAGATTTTTCCTAACGTTGGACATTGAAGTGATTTATGACAGTTCTCTTGGAGCAGTAAACTCATACCTCACATAACAAACAAGTCAACTGAAGCCAATGCCAGGTGAGGATTTATTGTTAGTATATCCTCCAATCCTTGCTATAAATGGACACCTCACCTTCTCAACTAGAATGCTCTGAACTCATTTAACACCCCTCTCCATCCAACCCTGATACTCTCCTCAACCAAACCACCCCATAAATGTATGAGATCTAGGTGTCATTAGAGAGGAGATACCACTTGCCACAGTCAATTTCCACTCAATATATCACATGGTTAAGGTGGGTATAAAGATTGGGAGTAGTTCTGAAACCACAGAGGTGAGGTCAGTGTCATGTACCTCAGCCAAATCCTATAAAATGCAAAACCAAATTAGAGGGCATTGAACCACACAACTCAGATTTTATAAAATTAGTAATCAGGGAATTTGGGTCGAGAGCATGAAGATTTTTGTAATTACCAATTTGTCAGGGAGACCCAGCTTCACATGTTTTCAATTGTGCATCTCTTAATCCCTAAGGTGTTCAATTTGCAAAGATGGTGTTCTCGATAAACTCTCGCCAATCTCGAACATAAGTTGAGTCATGAATTACCATCAAGCTCATGGCGAGTTAATCACTTAGAGAACTGAAATGACTAGTTTAGTGACTGAAACCCAAATTCATGGTGAGCCAGATTACTAGCTATAATGCAAATTAAAAAATTTCTTTTTTCTTACATTTCTTATTGCATTCAGTGGAAAGGAAGTAACTTGAATCAAAATCAAACAATACGGACCTTGCAATTGCTGTGAAACTGAGTGTGCATTATCCGAAGGGCTATCAAAGTGTCACTATATATAAGGCTGTTCTCTGCGTTAATTGAACAAAAAACTAATCAGAAGAGAAAAATCAAACAAATCAAGCTTAGAATCCAACACAAAAAGAAATGAGAGAGATGATCACCAAATGATGGGGTTTCATTATGGGGTTCTTGTCACGCCCCGATTTTCGAAGGAAACGAAAATCCCAAAAAGCCACGTAGGATTATCCGTTTCCCCCAAAACTCGGGACGTGAGAATTCAATAATAACAGAAACAAATAGCAGCATGAACTAAACATCTGAAACAAATAAAAATCTAACCCGAAGAAGACTGGCATGGCTAGCTCACTAGCGAAACTCCAGTAATGCAGCTCAAAATCTCTAAACCTGAAAGACTACTCGGCTACATTCCAAAAGGAATGTACCCAAGAAGCAAAAGCTCACTCGGGTCAGCAATAAAGCTGGTGTGAGAAATCTTCATCCCAAAAATCAATAAACCCGCACATGATAAAAATAAACCAAACAATAAATAATCACACCATCAGGTAGTTCCTCAATGAGGCAATGGTGTTATTATCCTAATAAATAAATATGCATCATTTATCACTAATAAATAAAGTTTATGAGTTATCAATCCTCATAAATGCAACAACACTACAATTCATAATCATATTAGACTATTATTGAAATATTAAACAAATACATTTTTCTACCTTTAGGAAGACGTGTAGTTCTCATTCAATGGTTGAATGAGCATTTAGTTTCTTCCCTCAAGGCTAACCTAGTATAAGCTAAATTAATCTATACACAATTTCATGGCATGCTCAATTCAATGGTTTAATTTAATTATTTATTTTGTTTTCTAATTCTTGGCTCCTTTTTCCACAATCGCACTCTCCTCCTGTGCCGAACACACCTCACCCAAGTGTGCCTCCCTTGCCATCGAAGCCACTCGGAGCGTACATGACCCAAGTGGGGTGCCACCTCGAGTGTCATGTCATCTCACCCGAAGTTCGATCACTGACAAGCATTCTACACGTACAACCGAACTCACATGGAACGGTGCACCGATATGCAAGCAAGTCTGCATACCCATAATAATATCACACGTATACAAGCAAGTCTGTATACAAAATTTTCATTTCTTTTCACATTTTTTTTTTTTCTCTGGAGTTGTGGAAAAAGAACATTTACCAAGGATTTTATTTGAGTCATTATTTTTCCAAATCAATTAACGTCACATCACATTCCCTTTACAAGAACCATATATACATAAAACATTACCAAGGTGATATTCACAACATGACAAAATCTATTTTGCCATCTCCTTCAGAAAAGAATGAAAAACAAGTGTGTCGCAAGCACAAACATTCTTTTAACATAGTCACATACGCGTGACAAGAAAACAAGTTTCATTACTGGCTATACCCCAAATTATGATACCCTGACTATCCTTATGGAAATCCACATTTTCTTTTGAAACCACCTATCATGACCACATCTATTGATTAGACAATGACAATCAATATAGAACATACACTGTCAACATACATATCCATACCCATACCCATACCCATCTACTGTATGACCTTTGTCCTCTTTACACTGTCCCCACACCAAGTAGTGAGATACTCCTAATGGATATGATTGGTTTGTCAGTTCCACTTACATTCAGTTATCTACTTGGTAAAGGAACTTTTTAGGAGATTTTGACTAGTTCAAGAAAACCCAACAAAGAGAAATTTGTTAAAACTGGAAGTTAGAGTTGTATAACAATGAGGTTCTCTGTGCAAGTCCAAGATAGGGAAAAATCCAAACTACTACACTCCAGTAAAGTTTATAGAGATGCCACAACAGAAATGCACATCAAAATCCAAATCCATCAAATACCATAAGCAACTCACCTAACTAATTGAATCCATTAAAATTTCAAGAAACTAAATGCACAAAGAAACAGATCCAACACATTCATTATGAACTACTAATCCTATATGGATTGATACAAAAACAAGAAAAAACCCGTGGACACAATCCTCCTACAAGTAACTAAATTAAACATCCCTGCATTAGGGTTTCCTTAGTCTTACACAAACCCTACCCGATCACATGTTTTTCTAATGATAATGATGACCTAGAAAACCCCGAATGCCTTGACAATTGCCTAAAGTCAATGTGAACTACAATGGGTATCCATTCATTCACTCAAATCAATTAATTAAAGTAATCAAACCCCATCAATTTAATCTACTAAGTTAAGGGCAAAATCAGGAAGAAAGAAAATGAGGTTTTAATCAAAGTAGATTAAACACACACATAACTATCAAAACCATCACATAAAACAAACTGAAAGTGATAAAAGAGAACTCACATCCATGAAAATAAAAACCCCATCATCAAATCCTAAAAATACCTAATTCAGTCAAGAAACAAGGATTGCAAGATACAGGGAATAAGAAAACTCACAGTAATAGAGAAGGAATGAAGAAAACTCACCTGACGAAATCACCAATCAAAGCTGTCCAAGACACTGGATTCCTCTGCATGTTCTCAAAAACTCCCCAAACAGCAACAACCATACACGTTTGCTGTTGCAAACAAAGACCAGCCGAAAACGTTTGGAGCAGCCCTAAACCAACCATAAAAGAAAACCACTCTGTTTTTGAAATGCACAGATATGTATCTGATATCTTATCAAAGCCAAAATCCCCAAATGCAACATCAAGAAAACTACTTCAGCCAATAAGAACTCTGCCTGAGAGGATCCAACAACAGTCCGCAAATAACAGTAATTATGCAAACTGCTGCCAGAAAACCAATGCTTTGTTCTAAAAAGAACAGAGTGTAAACCTCCTCTGCCACATTGCAATGACGAAGAACACAAACAACATAGTATTTTGGAACAAGGCATTGACAAGGACATATACCCCTACATACCACAAGCTGAAGCAGTCCAAAACTGAACCTCTAGAATGCCTAGTTTCTGAGCAGCTTGCACTGCCAAGCTCATAACCCCATCAGAAATGATACACCTAACCTTTGGCACATCTGATGAAGAATTAAGCTTATTAACAAGATCAATCAACGGGCTGCACAAGTTTTACGCGTTGATTAGCACAAACGAGGGACATCTTGAGTAGCATCTTTGTCTGAAGGTGGTAATCCATCAGGTGTAGTTTCAAAACGAAAATCATCAAGACCCTTCTACTTGCCTCCTTGCAATTCTTGCCTCCAACTCCAAAAGCCTTTGTCTGGCAGCCTCTTTCCGCCTCTCTTCCTCCAATTGAACCCTCTGTTTTTCCTCCTCTCTAGCAACCTTTAGCCCTTCAGCCCGTCTGACAGCCTCCAAGACCTCCTGCTCAGCTCTCCAAGCAGCCTCTCGTGCCTCTTCTTCTATTCGTCTTCGCCTTGCTTCCGCTTCCCTTGCTTTCTCTTGTTGCTAGCCATCGAAGAAGAAAAGAGAATGAAGGAGAAAAGAAAAGAGAAAAAAAAAAAAAAAAAAAAAAAAAAAAAAAAAAAAGGAAGAAATAGGGTTACTCTTTATAAGGTGGGTGGCTATTCGCCCCCACCGAACTTCCGAATGCACCCACCCTATTTCACAAAATAAAAACCCTACTTATTAGTTTAATAAAAGCCCACAATCAAGCCCAAATACAATTGGGTAACAACCCATCAACATTAGGGTTTACAAAAGAAATTTTTTTATATTTATTTAATTAGGCGGGTATTACAGTTCTCTTCTCTTTGTTCGGCGTCTTCCTCTTTGTCTCGTCGTTCGCATTTTTTGCTGATGGATTCCAAATTCTTCTTCTCCATTACTTTACTGGATTTGATTTGGTGCGGAGTTCGAACACCCTAACTCTTTTTTGTCTTCTTCTTCATTACTTACTGGTTTGATTCTAATTCTCGCCCTCATCTCTATTTGAATCCTCTCTCAAAAGCCAACCTAAAACTCACTCGCCACCAGCACCACCTTCTTCTCTTGTGGCCAATGGCCACAATTGAGTTGGCAGAGGTGTGGCTGGTATTCGAACCCTGCCGGAAGTATGGGATGAAAAAAAAAAAACAAAAAAACTTTCTTCTCTTGTGATTTCACCACCGGCATCAACACTAAAGACCACCACCACCCAATAGGACCACTGCTTCCAAAATTATTCTCCTCGATATCTGACCTGCAAAACAGTGTTAAATTGTCAAAGACCGCCTTACTGATTGTCAAAGGCACTCCAGTATTTAAGTCAGTCAACCGAGGAAGAAGATGGATTTGAACAGAGTATAGTTGTAGAGTTTTTCATATGTTTTCCTATTATTTCCCTTTACCTTATATAATAAGAGTAATTAATTGTGTACGTGACTTGAGCATGTATAGCGCAATGAAGGGGGACGTTTCTCATAACGATCTCCTCCTTAATTGAGATACATCCTTTGGGGGGGGCGGGGGGAGTCGCCATGATTTGTTTCTTTTGTAACATCTTTGTTCTCTTATGGAGAGATTTGTTTGGGCCTTTAGCCTGCGTCGTGGTCCATCATTAATGTCTTTGTGGGCTTTAGTGGTCGAACTTGTTAGTTGTGCGGATATGATTTATGCCATGTGAATGGTTGTTTGATATATCATCAGTTACTTTCCTTAGTTAGTGGGTTCGCTTGCATGGCCACTAACTACGCGGCGATTGGTATTCAAGGTTCATCATCACTTTTTTGTGCAGCATTTAATGCCATTAATAGTTGTCGACTCAATGTCCACGATTTAATTTTCACTCCACTAGACCATAATCAGCTCGTTTTGGCGTGATTTTAGGGTTTCGTGCAGCCATCATTTTCTACATGATCTCTCATTGGTTGTCTTTTCGTTGTCCAACCCTATAAAAGGGCATTAGAGAGCTATGTTATCTTCTTTACACCTTTTTTCATTTCTAGAGCTTGTTTTGTTCTTTTTCCTCTTGCTTTTTGAGTTAACTTTTCACCATGAATCCCAAGAAATCTCTGAGTGACGCTCATTTGGCCCACTATGTGGAGTTATTTGATTCCATGTTGGCAGCCCAGGGCACCTTAGATGACCTCCATCATACATATTTTATTCCATCCGACTTGCATTTTGTGCGGCCAAGAGATGGTGACAGCCCATATACCCTGGAATGTTCAGGGCTGGTATCATTTTCCCCATTTCACATATCATATAGGCTTATCTGAATTTGATTGGTGTTCCTCCTGCTCAAATGGGTCCCAATGGCTAGAGGGTTTTGGTTGGTACTGTGGTGAAGGCTTCGTAGGCTGGGATCCGTTTGAACAAGAATGTGTTGCAATCTCTAATGACGTTGAAGGTTTTATCTGTTTTCGCCTGCTTGTCTGAGCAAGCTGAAAGATGATTTCAAGTTCTCACAAATGACCCAGTTCTATGCTTCCATGGAATCTGGGTATTTCAACATTGTTCGTAAACGCATTCTCAGGTCGTTCAGGACCCCCAGGAACCTGAACAACTTGCAGCTAACTTCAGAATAGCAGGAGACGAAGGCTCGATTCATTTCCCTTCCTTGGACGACTCTCAAATATGTGCTTGAGTTGGAGGTCATTGACCAGAGTGGCCTTTACGACTTTAGTACTTAGGAACGATCGTTGGTTATTTATGAAAGTGACTCTGGTGTCACTATTGCTCAACCTGGTCCTCTTGTTAGCATTGGTGTTCAAGGTGCGGATCTAACCATGAGGGAAAGGAATCCTCTTGTTAGCGTTGGTGATGCTGATTTGACCACGAGGAGGGGGAATCCTCCTGTTAGCGTTGGTGGTCGAGATGCGGGTCTGACCATGAGGAAGAGGAGGACTCTGAGGCCCCCTAGTCCTTCCAAAAGGAAGGTCTTATTTTGTCGATGTTGGTCGGCCATCAAAGCGGAAGAGCCATGTTGGGTCGGTTCTACTGCTGGAGTCGTTTCTGTCACGAGGGATGTCCCGACATCCCTTCTTCTTCTAGTTTCAAAGAAGAGCCATGAAGACAACTATTGTCTTGCTGCTTAGGAAGATGAGGAGATGCAGCAGGCTATGGCGAGAAGTCGGGAGGAAATTTCCCGACTTCATGCTCAACTTAGTGAATATGAGAAGGACCTCCTTACTACTGCTGGCATGACGAACCTCAACAAAGTGTCGGATGAGGAAGCTCGTGTCATCAGTGTCATTTCGAATAAGATGACACAGCTTGAGCTGAAGAAGCTTTGGATCCAAACGCGGAGCTGTTTTTGGACGACTTCAAATATGATCCTATTTTTTAGGAGGTTATTGTTGATCAAGGTCAGAGCTCCAAGTCTCCTCCTCATCTTCCTGTTGATCCAAGTATGAAGGAGTTGTCTGATTCTCCTCTTTTCCATTCAATATCTTTTGTTGTCGTTCCTGACAAAAATGAGAAAGGTAGTGTGTTTGTCATCACCAGTGTTTTGGTCACTGCTGTGGCAACCAAGGGTGGATCCTTGATCATCCCTGACTCCTCTGTGCACCACCCACGAGTCAGCTGAAAGGAGCCCATTTCGGGGGATATTCGTATCAATACGGATGGTGGGTTCTCTTAGCATTCGAAGATTGACATGCAAAAGAGTGTACGTAATCATATCAACTCATGGCATAAATGGTTGATGAATAAAGTCTCAATGTTTGCTCGTATTGTTGGAGATCACCTTGACAAAGGTGTAAAGCAAATCATCATCATCATCAAAGCCCATTCCCGAGATTTTCGGGGTCGGCTACATGGATTTTGGTTCTCCAAGCAATGCGATCTTCCCACATTTCCTCGTCTAATCCAAGCTCAATGATATCTTCATTCACCGTCTTCATCCAAGTTTTCAACGGTCATCCCCTCCGTCTACACCCTCCATTAACTTGCCAATCTAAACATTTTCTAATTGGCGTCGTGTTTGGTCTCCTCCGCACATGACCAAACCAAGTTAAACGTCTTTCTCTAATTTTGTCCTCTATGGGCGCTACACCTAAGTATCTCCTAATTCTTTCATTTTGAATTTTATCCTTACGAGTTTTACCACACATCCACCTTAACATACGCATTTCTGCTACTGCTATCCTATGCGTATGTTGTCTCATAGTAGCCCAACATTCTGAACCGTATAGCATGGCTGGTCGAACAATTGTCTTATAGCATTTCCCTTTTAGCCTTGCAGGCATCCTTCTATCGCATAGTACTCCTGACGCCATTCTCCATTTCAACCACCCAGCTTTAATCCTATGGTCTACATCTTCTCCAATAGCCCCATTCTTTTGAATTATAGATCCTAGATATCGAAAAGCCTCACACTCTGGGACCTCGACACCTTCGATCTCAATTGCATTACTTCTCCCTCTTGGTTCACACCCAAAGTTGCACACTAGATATTCCGTCTTCGAACGGCTAATTCTAAAACCTTTACTCTCTAAAGCCTCCCGCCACTTAACTAATTTCTGACCTAAACCTGCACTAGTCTCATCCATTAAGACAATATCATCTGCAAATAACATGCACCAAGGTACATCTTTTTGCAGATGTCTCGTCAACTCATCCATGACCAAAGCAAAGAGATATGGACTTAACGCCGACCCTTGATGTAGTCCTACTGACACTGGAAATTCACTAGACATCCCACCTACTGAGCGAACACTTGTTACAACCCCTTCATACATATCCTTAATGATATCGACATAACATTGAGACACTTTCTTCCTTTCAAGCACCCACCAAATTAACTCCCGGGGGACCCTATCATATGCTTTCTCCAAATCAATAAAAACCATATGCAAACTCTTACGTGCCTCTCGATATTTTTCTATAGTTTGCCTAAGCAGGAAGATGGCCTCCGTAGTAGACCTACCCGGCATAAATCCAAATTGATTTTCTGAAACCGTAGTTAAACTCCTAAGTCTTTGTTCTATAACCCTCTCCCAAAGTTTCATCGTATGACTCATAAGCTTTATCCCTCTGTAGTTCGAGCAATTCTGGATATCCCCTTTGTTCTTATAAATTGGTATCACAATGCTATGCCTCCATGAATCTGGCATTTTTCTAGTTTCCAAAATCCTATTAAAGAGCTTAGTTAGCCATTGAATCCCAACGTCTCCCAGACATTTCCATGCTTCAATTGGTATATCATTCGGTCCAACGGCCTTCCCTGTCTTCATTCTTTTTAAAGCTTCTCTCACCTCTGTGGCACTAACTCTGCGATGGAACACGCGATCTCTCCCTTCCTGTGAAGCATACCCCTCCAAGTTTAACTCCCCTACATGTGTTCCATTGAGTAGGTTCCAAAAGTAATCCTTCCATCTATCTAAAATCGCTTTATCCTGCATTAAAACTCTTCCATCCTCATGCTTAACACACTTAACATGACTCAAGTCCCTAGTTTTTCGTTCTCTAGCTTTAGCTATCTTGAAAATATCCTTCTCCCCTTCCTTCGTACCTAGCCTATTATAAAGAGCATCATACGCTCTCTTCTTAGCTTCTCCTACTGCTCTACTACTCAACTTCTTAGCCTGCTTATAAAGCTCATAAGACTCTAGGCATCTATCTTTTTGCCACACCTTAAAGCATCTTTTCTTTTCCGCAATGGTCTGTTGCACATCAGCGTTCCACCACCATGTCTCCTTACCATAGAAACCTCCTCTTTTGGCCTGTCCTAGCTCTTCCTTCGCACATCGTCTTATTCGGTTTGCCAAATGTTCAAAAAGATCCGCGCTACTAGTCCTATCCTTTGGTTCTAGATTCTCCCAACCCTCTGAAACTGACTGGCCATCCAAAATCCTCTTTCTAAATCTTTTGCACACATCTCCCTGTAAGGTCCACCACTTAATTCTTGGTCTAACCTGTTCTACAGCAATACGACCCCTACTCTTAAGACAAAAATCGAGAACTAACAGCCTATGTTGGTTTGTAAGACACTCCCCTGGTATAACCTTACAATTTTTACACCTACCTAAATTGTGTCTCTTCACAAGAAAATAATCAATTTGACTTCTATTACGCCCACTCGCAAAGGTCACCAAGTGATCTTCCCTCTTCTTATAAAAAGTATTTACGATCCCAAAATCCTGAGCTAAAGCAAAATCTAGAATAGAAATCCATGCAGTGTTTCGATCTCCAAAGCCTTGACCTCCATGTACCCTCTCATACTCAACTCTATCCGTACCGACATGACCATTCAAATCCCCGCCTAGGAAAACCCTATCGGAAGAGGGAATTCCAAGAACTAACTCCTCTAAAGAGTCCCAAAAATTCTTCTTAGTCTCCTCGTCCAAACCCACTTGGGGTGCATACACACTAATAACATGCACTATCTCTAGTTCTAAAGCTAATTTAATACTTATGATTCTATCCCCAAACCTCCTAACATCGACTACTGCATCCTTAAAAACTTTATCTACCACTATTCCCACCCCGTTCCTAGTGCCATCTTTACCAGAATAGAAGAGTTTGAACTCACCTCCTAAATCTTTAGCCTTGTTCCCCTTCCATTTTGTCTCTTGAAGACAAACTATGTTTACTTTAATGAAGGTAAATAATTTAACTTCTTTCTCTTTTTGACTTTTTTCTTTGCTCTGAATAGGGGATGTCTCATCTCACTTATGATGGGATGATGGGGTCTAAGTATAAGGTTGCCCATGAACAAGTGTATGCCTTGGAGAAGAGGTACGTGCAGCAACTGCTGCAACTTTCTAATGCTCTGACTCAGGTGGATAAATTGAAAGAGGAGTATGCTTATTAGGAGAAGATGATTAACGTTTATCAGGATACTCTGAAGGAGGTGGAAGTCATCAAGGATTAGTACGATTTCGAAGTAATTGTTGCAGAAAAGGAGATGGACCACTTTTGTGAGCAGGTTTTGGAGCTTTGGTCTTTGTCATCTGCCACTAAAAGAGAGTTGACTGCCGCGAAGGAAGCTCGTGATCAGGCAGTGACTATGGCAGGTTCTCAGTCTACTTTCCGCGAGGTTGTTGAGAAGAAAATGGAGCAAATGATTGTGGAGGTCACGTCTGTGAATGAGTAGCTGGCTGAGGAAATGAGCCTTAAAGAACAGGTATCTCAGAAGTTTTCTAGAATTGAAGAGGAGCTTGCTCGAGCCAAGCAACAATTGTCTGAACTTGCTGAGCAGTCTAAGGCTGATGCAACGCGTGGAATTCAACAAGGTTTCTCTGTCAGAATTGATTTCCTTGACTATATGGAAGCGGATGAGGGCTAGGACCTTAGCAAGTATCTTGCGATAGTTGACTACATATTTGAAGATGTGTCAACTCCCTCCGCGGACTACAAAGATCATATTCCACTTCCTCCATTTGACCCTGCCGATGACGATGATCCACCTCCAACAGTTCCTCATGTAATCCTCTCCGATGATGTAATTGATTGAATCATGAATGTAATTTCTATTTTTTTGCTCAATTGTACTTGTTTGTCTCTTTGTGTTATGTCTTCCCCATTTTTTGTTGGATCATTGTTCAGTTCTGTAGACTAGTCTGACTTTGAGGTCCGGACTTCGTATATGCACTAGTCTAAATTGATACCTTAGACTAAAAAATTAATGCAATTTGACTTTGAAGTCCGAGCTTTGTAGATACACTTTATTGTCTAAATTGGCAGTTTAGACTTAGAAGATTTTTTAATAGTTATTCTGACTTTGTGGACCTAATTAGTTGCATACATTTTGTTGTCTAACTTGGTGATCAGACAAGGAGATTTGTTAAGTAAATGTCTAGTTTGACTTCGTTGTCCGATTTGGTGATTGGACAAGAATATTTTTAAATAAAAGTCTAGTCTGACTTGTTGATCCTGACTAGCTTAATACACTTCGTTGTCTCACTTGGTGATCGGATAAGAAGATTTTTGAATAAATTACTAACCTGACTTGATGGTCCTGACTAGCTGAAATTGCTGGAATGATAAATGAACACTTGCGAGAATGTGATAGTTTATTGATAATACCTTTTCAGGTATTCTACATTCCATGACCGCTTGAGTTGTTCTCCATTTGAATTTTGTAACCAGTATGTTCCTGGTATATTGATTTTCACCACTTTGTATGGCCCTTCCCAATTTGAGTTTAACTTCCCCATGCCTGGTTCTTTCGTATTCAGCTGGATCTTTCTTAGTATCCAGTCACCAATTTTGAATGCATGAAGGTTTGACTTTTTTTATTGTAATAGTTGGTCATTCTCAGTTGGTAGGTCGCCATTTTGATTGAAGTTCTGTCCCTTTTTTCTTCGAGGAGATCTAGTCGGACGCCTAGTGTTTCATTACTGTCTTCAAACGAAATTACTCAGCTCTGAAGGTGGGCATGCTAATCTCAAATGGTATCATTGCCTCGAACACGAAAGTTAGGGCGAATGATGTTTCTCAGGTTGGAGTTTTTTGTTGTCCTATAGGCCCATTGAATGCCTGACAGTTCATATATCCATAATCTTTTTGTTGCTGTAAGTTTTTTGTTGATAGCCTCAAGGATTGTTCAGTTAGTGACTTCTACTAGTCTGTTTGCTTGTGGATGACTGGGTGCTAAGAAGTAGTAATTGATGCTCAAGTTCTCACATATCTTCTTGACCTTTTGCCTTTGAATTGGAGCTCATTGTCAGTGACAATTGTTCTGGGGATTCTGAATCTGTATATTATTGTTTTCCACAAGAAGTTCTCGATTTGAGCTTCTCTTATTTTCGCCAGTGTTTCTACTTCTACCCATTTGGTGAAGTAATCGACTGCTACAAGGAGGAATTTCTTCCTGATCGAGATGGGAAGTGGACCTACAATATCCATTCCTCATTGTGCAAATGACCAAGGACTACTGATCCGGATCATGTTCGGACCTGGCATGTGTGTGTATGAAGCAGATTGTTGGCATTTATCACACAACCGGACAAGTTTGTTGGCATCTTTTTGCATTGTTCGCCAAAAGTACATTACTTTCAGGGCTTTGTGAGCAAGTGTTCTACCTCCCGAATAATTCCTGCATATGCCGAAATGAATTTCTCAAAGGACTTAATCGACATCGCTGGGTGACAGGCATCGTAGCAGCGGACCTGTGGCAGGTCTCCTATACAACTTGTCACTTATCAAAGTGTACCATGCTGCTCCATTCCGCAGCTTGCTAGCCTCCATCTTGTCTGTTGGGAGAGTTTCATTTTGTATGTACGATTGGAGTCATCCAACTATCTTACTGATTTGTTGCACATACTTCATTGGCGTCATTCTCCAAGATTTAGCTTTCGTGTACTGTGATAAGGGGACTGATGACTTCTTTTGCGCGTGACGCTTCTTTTGCCAAGTTGTTTGCTCTTTGATTGTCTACCCTGTCACAGCGTCGAATGATGACTACATTGAAGCCTTTGATCAGGTCGTTTGCCTTTTGATGGTACGTTTTTATTTGTTCGTCTTTTACTTGGAATTCATAATTCGATTGATTGACAACAAATTTGGAGTAAGTGAAAAAACTGATGTTTTGAGATGTTTAGCTAATCGCAGTCCAGCTATTGGCGCTTCATATTCAGCTTCGTTGTTGGAGGCATTAAAACTGAATTTGATGGCTTTTTTCCAAATCATCCTATCTGGGGTGTATAGAATAATTCCAGCTCTGCTTCCCTTCTCATTGGATGCTCCATCATAAACGTGGGATTCATCCTTGAGGGTTGGATTCAGCAGTTCTTGTTCCTTATCATTGTCTCGCCGATCCTTGATGCCACCTGTGAATTTGACAATGAAGTCTACCAGTGCTGGGGGCTTTTATTGTTGTTTTTTTAGTATAGTTGATGTCAAACTGACCAAGCTCTATTGCCCATCCCACCATTTTGCCTGACAACTCTGGTTTGTGCAGTACTAACCAAAGTGGATGTTTGGTCATTACGGTGATGGAGTGGGACTGGAAGTAAGGGCATATTATTCTGGAAGACACGACCAACGCCAGTGCTGATTTTTCCAAGGCATGATAGTTAGGTTCGGCATCTGCAAATGTTTTGCTGACATGGTAGACTAACTTTTGTGTTTCCTTTTCCTCACGTATCAGGGTGGAGCTGACTGCGTGTTCTGATACTGATAGATACAAGTATAGTGTCTCACTCGACTTTGGCTTTGAAAGTAATTATGTACTCTCCACGTATGCCTTTCGGTTTTAAAAAGCTTGTTCACATTCCTCACTCCATTTTAATGTTTTGTTCCCTTTCAAAATTTTGAAAAAAGGGAGGCATTTGTCTAACGATTTGGAGATGAACCTATTGAGGGCTGCTACCCAACCGTTAAGGCTCTGTACACCTTTGATGTTCGTGGGAGATTGCATGCTTAGGAGTGTTTGTATCTGTTTCGGATCCACTTCAATTCCTTTTTGGTCGACAATATTACCGAAAGAATTTTCTTGATTCTACTCCGAATGTATACTTTTGTGGATTGAGTTTTATCATGTACTTGCGGAGTTGGGAAAAGGCTTGTTGTAGGTCTTTGATGTGGTCGTCGTTGTGTAAGATTTTTAGCAGCATATCATCGATGTATATTTCCATGGTCTTGCCAATCTAATCTCTGAACATTCTGTTGACCGGGCATTGGTACGTTGCTCCAGCGTTCTTTAATTTGAACGGCATCACTTGGTAGCAATATGTACCTCTATATGTTATGAAGGATGTTTTCTCCTGGTCTGGCAAATGCATATGTATTTGGTTGTAGTCAGAATATGCGTCCATGAAGCTGAAGAGTCCATGTTCGGAGATAACATCCACTATCTGATCTATGCGCAAAAGTGGAAAGTTGTCTTTTGGTGCGCTTTATTGAAGTTCGTATAATCCATGCAGACCTTCCACTTCCATTTTTATTTTTAACCAGAACTGCATTGGCCAGCCAGTCTGGGTAGTGAGACTCCTTGATCATTCAAGCACTTAGTAAGCGGTTCACATTTTTATTGATGGCCTAATTGCACTCTGGGGCGACTGGCCTTCTCTTATGTCCGATTGGATTTTTGTCTGGGTTGACTTGCAACCTGTGTATGATGATGGAGGGGTCAATGCCCATCCTTCATCATCCAGGCGAATATGTCCTGATTGCCTTGCAGCAGTTGGATCAATTGTTTGGTCAGCTCCGAATGAATTTTTGATCAGATTTTAACATCTTTTATTGCCTTCTGGACAATAAAGGTGGATTGTTGTAGTCTCTTCCTCTGGTTGGCCAGTGTTTGGTCGTCCCCGTGGACTGGTTGGGGCTACATTATAGTCTGGGAGGGACTGGTCCGTCTGCAATGGACAGGGCGGCTACTATGATAGCTCCCTTAGTCCTGACTGTGGCATTCTCGTGCAGCTGGTTGATCACTTCTGATAATCCCAACATCATCATCGATGTGAAACTTGAGGCATGGGTGCATGGTGGAGGATAATGGACCTATAACATGTAGCTAGGGTTTCTCGCTAGAAGCATATTGTATGTTGACTGAGCCTCGACAACAAAGAAGTCTGTTAATAGGACTCGATGTTTTCCTGGTGCTTTTGCTACTACTGGCAATCAAACTCGTCCGAGTGGGTACCATTGTTCGCCGTTGAAGCCCACCATAGGTTGGTCGGTGGGTATGAGTCCTTCCACATTGAATTTCATTTTGCGAAAAGCTGCCAGATACAAGAGATTGGCGAAACTCCCCGTGTTAATGAGTACTCTCCCGATTTTTCATTTAGCTACTGAAACTAATATTACCAAGGTGTCATTGTGAAGGAAATAAACTCCCTGCTTATCTTTTTCAAAAAAGGTCAAAGTAGGGGTTGGGCAGTCTACTTTGGCGCGTTGGGCGAGAAAATCATGATGACATGTTCTTGTCTGTAATTCTCTAACAGACTGCTTTCGTGATCGGTTAGATTGTCCCTAGTCTCCGAACGTGCCATGTAAGACATATATCAACCCTCCAGCTTGTTCATCTGGTCCTAATGCGAGGTCCATTTTCCTTTTCCCCTTAAACTGTTTTTCTTTTAGTCTGACGAACTCGCTGAGTTGTCCTCTCTGGATCCAGTATTCATTTTCCTTTTGCAGATTGTGGCAATCCTCGGTGTCATGTCCATGATCTTCATGAAAAGAACAATATTTGTTCTTATCTCGTCTTGACAGATCTCCCCTTAGCTTGGGTGGCCACTTGACGTCTTCCCAGTTTATCATGGTCTTTAGAACTGTTGCCATACTTGTTTTTAAAAAAATGTAGGGCTTGTACTTTGCATCAACTAAATTAGTCGACCGTTCGAGCTTTACTCTACCCAACTGCAACTTTCCAAACTCCCGTTTACCCTGCTACTGGTCCAATACCTTTTAGGATGATCGTTGTCTTCCCGCGGTCTTTCATCTCACTTCCTGTCTTTTCTTCTTTCCCGGTTGGTTGGGAAAGATTTTTTATCGACCTCGCTGCTCTTATTGGCAACCCACATCTCTTCGAGAATGATGTATTTTTGTGCATTTTTTAACAGGTTCGTCATGCTCTTTGGAGGTTCCAAAGTTAGGAAGTTGTATAACTGTCCTCCTCTGAGTCTGAAAGAGAAGGTAGTCACAGTCGTATTGTCGCTACACCCGTCAAACATAGTTAACTCATTAGTAAATCATGTAATGTATTTTCTGAGAGTCTCATCAGGCTTCTGCTTGACGTGAAGTAGATATTGTGGACCCTTTCTGATCCGCTAATAGCCAATGAATCTGCTGATGAAGGTTGTAGCCAGTGCAAGGAGGTTTATTGATTGTGGTGACAGGCTGTTAAACCAATTTACCGTCATAGACGTGAGGCTGGTTGAAAAGGTTCTACACATGGTAGAGTCTGATCTTTCTTTTAGAACCATCGTATGGTGAAAATGCGTAGATGATTCGATGGATCGGTGGAACCATCTTAATTTTCGAACTTCGGTGGGGTGAATTTTTTTAGCAGAGAAGTGTTCATGATCCAATCGAAGAAGGGTGACATGGCAAGTTCATACAACATATTCAGATATGTGACTCCAATCCTGAATGGGATTGGTGGGGCAAGTTTACCAGTTATGGATTCGTCGTCTTGAGGTTTGTTTCTTTCAGGGTTGGATCTACAAAACTTCGCAGGAACTTCTTGGTTCTCTTGAAGATGATTGACAAAGTTTTGCTGAGGTGGATTTCTGGCGTCCTCGACAGGTTGAACGCGTTCTTGGGTGAGCCATTCGACCACTCTAGTGAGTTGGGCTATGTTGGCCAAAAGTTTATTCACACGTGGATCCATTATTATTCCCTAGATAGTAAGGGCTTGTTGGGGTTCCAGTCGAATGGTGGGGTCCATCGAATCTTGCAGTGGCAACTCACTGCTTTGCGCAACTGGTTCCCCCAATGTTGGATTGAGGATGTTTTTGCTTGGCAGTTGAGTTTCTCCAATGGGAGGTTTATCCTAAGTGTTACTAACCTAAGAGTTGGTTGGGGGCTCCATTTGCACTATATTTTTGTTGCTGGTTTGTTTTAAGGAAACTATCAACTCTTTTTTTTAAAGGAAATTGTCGTGTTCCCACAAACGGCCCCAAACTGATGTGTCTAACTATGTTTTCCTCGAGATCTGACCTGCAAAACAGGGTTAGATTTCCAAATACCACCTTATTGATGGTCGTTGCTTAAGTCAGTGAATTGAGGAAGAATATGGATTTGGACAGAGTATAGTTGTAGGGTTTTTCGTATGTACCTTCCTCTTCTTTCTCCTATATCTTATATAATAAGAGTAATTAACTCTGTAAGTGATTTAAGCATGCGTGGCGCAATGAAAGGAGACGTTTGTCATAACGGTCTCCTTCTTCATTGAGATACGTCCTTGGGGGAGAGATTCCTGCCATGACCTATCTCCTTCGTAACGTCTTTCTTCTCTTATGGAGAGATTCGTTTGGGCCTTTTGCATGCGTCGTGGTCCATCATTAATGTTTCTGTGGGCCTTATTGATCGGACGAATTATTTCTCCCCAATGAGAGATGATTTATGTCACGTATTCAACCATGATCGAATGGTTGTTTAATGTATCATCAACCACAACCTCCATTCTTCTTCTCAAATTATCTCACCACCACTGCCCCCCAACATTAACGACCGCCACCTCCATTCTTCTCCCCCAACAACAACAATAACACAATCCCGTCAACACTATTTCCACCACCACCAACAGTAACAGAATGAATAAATAGATCCCTGCCCAACGTGTTTTCTTCTTTTGGTCAAGATCTCTTTCATCTAGGGTAGGAGAACACGTCCTACTCCTCCAATCAATCCATATCCATCCGTGAATAAATGAAGAACCTCACACTAACAATGAGATCAAAATGGAGACTCTTCTTAACGAGGATGTGGATGTTCATCACTTCTACCGATGAAGAGGATGAGGAAGTTCATAAGGAAAGCTCAGGTATAAGATGTGATGGGTGTGTTTCCAAAGTTGTGATCAAGGTACTATCCTGATACTCATTTTTTTGCCATTAGTTAGACTAGGGGTGGACACACTCTACAGGCGAGGATATCTAGTACATTTTTTAAGGGCCTTTGTATAGTTTATAAATAATTAGAGGACTTTAAATAAAATATTATATTGAAAGCTAAGTATAATTAATTAAGGTTTTAGATAAACTGATTTTGATTGTGAAAACATGAAATGTGAATGGCAAATGGAAAATAAATAAAAAAGTTTATAGATAATTGGGGGGCTTGAAATAAATTATGTTAGGGGCTTTGATATAATATATCAATGTTTAAGAGGGGTTAGTTTGGATTGTAAACATTAGAAAATGTGGAAGGAAAAATGGGAAAATCAAAAATCAAAAAGTTAAATGTAAGGGCCTTATAATTTATGGATAATTGGAGGCTTCAAATAAATTATATTAGGGGCTTAGGTACAATTAATGAATATTGATGGGGGCTGGTTTTAATTATAAATAATCTGAATTTGGGGGGCAAAAGTGTAAAAACTGTAATAGTTTTTTGTTTAACGACACAAACACTCTTTGTTACTTTTACCACCTTTTGATTTTTCTTTGCAAATGTTATAAAGTTAGGAGGGCATTGTCAAAACCCATAAATTAGGCCAAAGACAAATGTGTAGTAGTGCTTTAATTAAAGGACATACCCCTAACAATCTTCGTTGGTATGTTAATTTCATTTGTAATTAAAAAGAATAGAGAAGGGCATGTTGAAAAATTCAAAATTTGGAGAGTTGAAGACACAAAATTACTATTCCTAAGGGGAACATGCGTTATTGTGGTAAAGATGCTTTAGCAAATGAAAATCACACATGTGGCAACATAAGATGCAACAGGTTATGAAAACGACTTTCAAATATAAACCTTGATGAAAAAAAATGATTTTCTCATGCTCTTTAAATTTCATGATAACTGAGTTGATCGTCAGTTGTTAGGTACATTACTCGAGTGATGGTAGAATACCATGCATACGTTTTACCTACCACAATTTGATATAGGGTTTACGCATTATAATTTAATGTGTCTTATTGGTCTTTCCATCGGGATGAGTAAGGCATTAGAGTACCAATCCACTATGATGTCACTACAACAAATATTTCCAAATTTCGATCATATCATAATATGATACTAAGGGGATTAAGGTAAGTTGGTTTTTTAGTATCTTGCCGAAAACGATACCAGGGTATGGAAATAGTTGCAGAAGATATGATCTTTACAACATTAGTGTGTATCATGATTGGAAAAATGTTGTTAGTGACCAACTGTGATTTACTCAAGCATTCGTATTTACTGGTGGTGCGCACCGTATACTTTATTCATCAGTTCAATTGGGGGAGCCTAATATTTTGTCAACTCTACAAAATGCTTGACATTGTTTGTCGATTGAAGGGCAAGAGGTTATTTGGGATGTGGATGATACTGTTGGTAAATAAATTTATGGTTTTTTATATGTTACTTATTTTATTAATTATATTAAGCATATTTATATTTTATAGTTTATAATATAGTACATATTAAGAAAATAAATATGTTATAGTTTATATGTATATACTGAGTAATTATATTAATCATATGTATATAATATAGTTTATGTATATAGATTAGAAATTATATTAAATAAATGTTTATACTATAGTTTATAATGAACATGTATTGTTTTTTTTTAAATAGGTTTGGTAACATGAGCAATTTGTTTCATATTCACCGGCACTGATCAAACCATAAGAAGTTGAGTTTTCCAGACTACTAAGGTGGTCAATGAGTAAAAGAGCTAAAGTGGTTGAGGTAAAATTTAGTTTGGCCGCTACAAGAAACCGAATAAAAATGCAGATGTTCGATTCAATGGAATGGAATCCGTATCACACACGTGAAACTATCAGAAACAATGTTTATTGTCAAGATGTTTATGAGTTTTCATGTTAGATGAATAATTGTTGACACCAAATGTTTGGGCAAGTGTCTTAATTTTAATTTTTTCATATTTATATATTTCATCATTTGACAATGTGTAAGAGTAACAAAATTGCATTTCAATATTCAAGTTGTTTGGTATTTAAGCGATCTGTGTTGGAGGCAATTGACCAGACAAGTAGCCATATCCGACAATCCTCCGATTACCATATTGAACTGTAGTTGCGAAAATTATAATTAGTACAGACCCAAAGGATGGTGGGGTGCATACAAGTTTGTTTAACCCAGCACCAACCACATGTATTTGATTTGGTGGAGGATAGTTACTAGACATTGAGATCACTTACCGAATGTGTTACGATATGGTAATGAAGACTATGTTTGGATTTGCGAGTTTACAGGATCATATCCAAAGTACTACCTAAGTATGTTGTTGTTAGGGTGTATGTCACCCAACCATCGTCCACGACGTTAAATCTTGCAGAAGTACAACCCGTATGATTTAATATAATTGTATATCTACAAAATGAGTCCAAAACGACTACAGTTCAACCACATGCCACTTTTGACACAATTACCACATCCAGACACATTTTATAAGGTATTTAAATAAGTTCAATAATTATTTATCTGTAATACATTAAATGTTTAGATTAATAATTATTAAAATAATATATATTTGTTTTTAGGCACAATGGAGCACTTTTATAGCACAAATTAAACATGCATGCATTTGAAGGAAACCAAGTGGTTTCAAATGACTGAAGATGTTTTGCGCTTGGCCACATAGAAGACATGTATCATTAATGAATTGCAAAAAGAAAATGTTGATTTGAAGACAGAAGTGCAGCGCTTGTCAACAATTTTTTTTCTCGACTAACAACAATTGCAACTGAAACCCCTCCATCTTCTAGTCGCGTGTCGATTGATAGTCGTGAAAACATTCATAGGAAGCAATCATCACGAGTGTGGAAAATGATGGAAGAAGGTTCTCCAAATTGCAGCCCTTTGAGAAAGGCATTTACATCACTTTTTTATAGGATTGGGGACATTTACTTACCATTTTGAAGACGATGAAGGTTTTTCTACACCTGTCAAATTTTGACAGGTTCATGGATCCTCGTATGGGCAATGAGCGGATTTTCTGCAAACTGAGGCATTTTTAACCTCTAGAGACATGTTTAATACCCAGAGTATGCATTCTGGAAGTGATGATACACCTAAATACGTGTTCGAAACCCAGCCAGATCGCATGGAAATTATGTCCAGGTATTTAACAAAATCTATAGTATGATGTGGATTATTATGAAATATTTTCTTTATCCATTTGATTAGTTATGACGTGAATTATAATTTTTATATTCATGTGAATAATTTAACAATTATAAAATTAAGATTTTATCACGTGAATTAACAAATGTTAATTCCTGAATTACATAATAAATAAAATGCATTTCAATTTAAAAAAAATACATTTAATTGAATTACATAATAAAGAACATACACTTTATAATAATAAAATGCATTTAATTATATTACATAATAAATAAAATACATTTCTTAAACAAATAATTGCTATAATAATTGATTTGTTGAATTCTAGCGCTCACTAATTTCTCAATAGACTTTAGATTCTGATTTTGTTGCGCATTATGTTCAACCGACGAATTTATGTGTTATTCACTTGTTGCTACATAGCCAATATCATATTGACTTTGCTCTTCTACAACTCTAGTCGCTAGCAATTACTGTTTATTTTGCAAATCTTCTTGTATAAGCTTGACTAGTTCATGTATTTGTACAATTGTGCCTTCAAGAACATTGATTTCTACTTCAAGTGATGCAATATAAGTAGATTGAAAATTTCTTCGTGCTTGATTCAGCCTTCCTGCAACCGAATATGCCCATCACAATTGTTCTCTAAACTCGTTATATAATTCTAACATATGGTATCTTAAAAAAACACATCAAAACCATATTTATTAAGATTATCAATGTTATGACATAACTTTGACATACCCTGTATACGTTGATCGTCAATCTTAAAATAATAAACTTGTGGAACTGTTCTATATAACAACTCCCACATAGTTTCTAAAGCTTCAGCATTAATGGCTTTATTGTCCGTCAAATGAATGTCGGGATGTCGTGGACACTCTTCACAATATTGGGTTAACGCAATGTGAATTCTATTGGGCACTCGACCACCTAGCATCTCGAGACGATCAGGGCAAAAATCACCTTGTTCCACGTATCTTTTGCACCCTTTAGTTGGGTGGTATTGAGGAGATCTAATAGCATAAACATTTTCCATTTTGATATAAAATTACGAATGTAGAAAATAAAACAAAAAGAAAAACCTTGTTTTGAGAAGTGAAAGAAAAATGAAGTGTGGTGTGTGTGGCAGAATGAGGTGGGGGTTTAGGGTAGGAGTGGTGTTACAAAAAAAAAATTAATAATAAATCCACAACCCTTGAAGGGCACGTGAGCTTTTAAAAGCCACGCGACCTTTTTTTAACTCCACATGTCTACTTTGTACATGTGTCATTATAGCATACCCTTTTACCTGTAGAACTCCGAGGGAAGGAAGAGTTCTAAATTTAATTTTAGAACTCCATTTAGAAGTCCACTAGGTGACTTTGTAATGCTAAACTTTAGTATTGCTTTTTGCATTCTCGTTTAGAGGGTTACTGGTGATGTTCCAACTTCACGAGTCTCCCTAAAGAGACTCTTTAATTCATTGAAATAAGGGAGTTGCTACGTGTACCTGACTATTTGGCTCGATTTCCCCAACTTAATCTTTTAGATTTAGTTTTTAAAAATTGTTTGGTGTACCCAACCCTATTGTGTTAACCCTAAATCAAACAAACATTGGGAGAAGAAAATTACTTATTTTGTTGACTGCACACTTTATATGAAGGATTTATAATGTAATTTTTGGATGTATGATTTTTAGCTTTTAAATGCAATTTTTCAAATATGATATAATAGTTGCAACAATTTTAAAACTTATGTAAGGATTTACATTTTTTTAATTTATTTGTTTTGAAACGTATTAGTTTTGTCAGCCCCTCTATGGTTGATGAACCCATTAAAATTTAACGAATGCATGACTGAATTTCAATTTTCCTAGATAATTGCTATTTTAATTTTTTCATTCAAAAATCGAAACGTATTAGTTTTGTCAGCCTCTCTATGGTTGATGAACCCATTAAATTTAACGAATGCATGACTGAATTTCAATTTTCCTAGATAATTGCTATTTTAATTTTTTTCATTCAAAAATCAACTAACGCTCCTAAACGAGAATATTTTACCACCAAATAATTTTTATTTTAATTAAAATTGTGCCATTACTTGTGCAGTCCACCAAAACTTCGTAAACAAGAAGACAACCTAGAAAGCAGATTAAGATCCATACAAAGAATGCACTGTGAATCTTGCATGGATTTCAAGATGGTATTGGACTGGATATTGAAAGTTGTCATTAATGACTGAGAAAAAACAAAATGATTAGAAAAATATTTGTTTATGCTGACGGTCAATTTGATGAGGTGCATTATATTCAAGAAAGTTATAATTCAGAGGAAAAGAATTGGGATATTGAATATGAAGAGATACAAATGAAGTTTGAAGAGAATGAGTATGAAATTCCACAAAATGTGTTTTGAAGCTTGATACCTCTGAGGCAAAAAGATTGAATAGATGTGTTATGAATGGTGCTCAAAGTATGCTATGAACTTTTTGGAGACTAGTGATTGGAAGGAGTGACATTGGTAAGTTGATTTTCAAAAAATATGTTCATTGTTTCTTGATGAAGATGTTGAACTCCCCAGTAGAATTAAGAACCTAGAGATACAATGAACATCTCAATCAGTGGCCCAGATTAAAATCAACTTGCTGTACTAGATTGAATGTAATGATGAAGTATGCCTTAGATATTAGAAACTTATTTTTATTTTCTAATTGATTGAGCAAATGCTTCTTATTTCTTTACTTGTGTGATGTGTTGTTTAATTTTATATCTCTTTGTCTCTCTTTTCATTGTTTCATGAATACTAGCATGCTTTTACTGTTGGAAATTTTGTCGCTCTAATACCAAATTGTTGAAAATTTCGGCACCTTTGGATCAGTTACAGACTCACAATTACATTAAGACATAACAATTACACATACAACATAGACACAATGGTTAATCAACTCAGTTACACTTCTCACACACACACAAGACTTACACAATGACCCAAGATCAACACACAAGTCTTGGATGCCTCATATACAATGGGCCAATGCCTATTTATAGATTGGTAAGGTAGGTGGAGGAGCCTTGGAGAATACTCTAGAGTGAATTATGTAGATGTCACAATTTTTTACTTCTTCTTGATTCCATAACCTTCTCCAAGTTCCTTCCACCATCTTCATCCACTTCTTTTCACCTTCTCAAGTGTTCTAGAGAAAACTCACATTCTCTCAACTTCTCTAGAAGACTCCACAAGTTGGTGTTGATTCTTTCAACATTTATTTATTTTATTTTTTTAGTAAAATAGTTATATTCAATTCTATGAATAAACAAATTTCAAATTATGACATGTGAGTGTTTTTGTTATTTAGACACAATCCATTATTTTTCTATTTTGTGCTTTGCTCTTTTGATAGGTACCAATCTAGTAAATTGAATAAACAAACAACAATGCATATCATCACAGAGGCATATGTGACCTTACAATGTAGCTGATAAATGCAAACTCTTAATATCATTAATATATTATATATATTAATGAAATTAAGAGTTTGCATTTATCAGCTACATTGTAAGGTCACATATGATGTTAGTCTCGGAAGTATTTATGGCTATTTACATGTTCATTTACCTTAATTGTAGTGAGTATAATATGATTTGTTTCAAAGTAGCAGTGAGCCAGTGAGCAATTATTCTTGCTAGAGGTAGCAAATAAAATGTTTTAGTCGATTCAGAATTCTTGAATTATGATACATATAGAATGGATGTGGAATAAGAGTCAACTCTTTTATAAGTCTGTATTATATGTTATTTTCTTAAAGACAAATTCATTGGTTAGCTATCCCCTTAAAAGATAATGATTTTCATGATGAGATGTCTTGCTCATATCATCTTATATAGCAGTACAAAATGCTCATATCATCTTGCATAGCAGTACAAAAATCTCCTAAAAAGGAAAAAAAAGAAAACAAAAGAACAAAAATAATGCATAGTGGCAAACTATCTATACTTTTAAAAGTCTTCATTAATTTTAGATAAACAACGTTGCATATTTCTCAATCATTCAAAATTTTTTATATAAATGAAACTTGAATCTCAGCGGATGTGTGTAACCCTTGATTATTAAAAAAATAGATATTATGTTCAACAAGTAAAAAATAATCAACTACAAATGTTCATATTTATGCAAGTAAATGTCAATTCTTGCTATACTTATCAACCAAGAAAGTCATCATCCCTCCACCCACATCCTACACTACTACAAAGTTGTTGAGGTTTTAAGGATTCAATGTTGTGCGACTAAATCGTAGGCTATCATGTATTTAACAATTAACATTCGATGGTTGACAATAGTTTTTCGGAATGGAAAGCATCTTACCCTAAGAACATCCAAGCTTTACTTTAGAACATAATTTCATAAATTTCTTTTGAATGACCACTTGGTCATTCTTGTGAAATTTGATGTTCCATCCTTAAACCTATAAAAAATAGATATACCCACTCAAACCACACTCAAGATAGCAAAAAAGATGGTGATGAGGGATACGTCTAAATTATATAGATCCGATAAGAAAATGTCGAATCTTGCACTAATAAGAAGAAGGGCTTATTAGACATTTCAAAAAATTATCGAAATTGGAATCTAAAGTAAAACTTGGACAAGTTTGGGGTCTAAAATTTAAACTGGTCGTAATAGTGGGGGCAAAAGTTAAATATCCCTTAATTTAATATGTTGATGTAGATTTGTATTGGATACAACTTAATCATAAAAAGAACAATAAACCATCCACACATGTTCTAAAACATATAAAAGGTTGTTGGAAAATGGTAAAAGCTTAATCAATTTCAGGCGAGGACATAGTTGATGAAGGGTGAAAATATGTTAAGAGTAGGAAGGGTGGAGAGAGGGAAATAATGGAAATTTGAGGCGAGGAGTGATGGATTATATAAGAAGAAGAAGAAAATTTTGCATGCCTTTATATTCTAAACTTATTTTGAAGGTTTATTAGCTTTTAATTGATGATATGAAATATAATGTGTGAAGGATTTATAACACGAACATATGAAACTAAAAGGAGAAGAACTTTGCTAGGGCATACAATTAACCAAAAAAAAAATTTATTGGGAAGAAGAAGCTTATTGCTCAACTGAGGACAATAACATATAGGTTTGGTTAGTGAGAATGATAAAACTATGTAATTTCTAGACAACTTTAACAAGTATCAAGTAACATGTGCCGAGAAATTTGTTCAGTTGGATGGAAGCTAGTATATATGAAAATCGTTAGGAAGCATTTGCTGGAGAATGTGGTATTTTTCCACTAACACTTTGTACACATATTTAGAGAAAAGTGGGTGAATTGCATATATATCTACCTTTTTATCAAATAGCATAGCGAAAATAAAATATTCAATCTCAAGAAAAAGAAATAAATGAATATATGAAGAAAAGATGAGAAACCCTTATTCATATGTAAATCAGACATGAGTAGTTTACTTATTTATTTATGCTAACAGAACTTGGTAAAATGAAAATGTCTTGCAAGTGTTAAGGTGGTTGCACTCAAGTATGAATTAATTGGTGAAAGCTAGTTGAACTTAAAGTCGTTGAAAGAGGACCTAGTGGACAAAATTGTTGTGCACAACCCTTATTGTCACACCTCATTCCAGGTGGTAGAGTGGGACCCGCTACTAGAATGTAACGTGATAGCAACAACAAAAATTCAATCAATCTACTTATGACTCGAACATAACATCTTGAATATTAACTCACACTATAAATGAAATGCAACACTTGCTCAAACAACATTAACTCTGATCCAAACAAAGGGAAGAAATCACTAAGTCACAACTTACAACATTTCCACAAAATATACATACCAGTGGTACAAACTATGAAAACATAAGAAACAAAACTCGACCTCTCTAAAAGACTCTAGCTGTACAGTGGACCACCTCTAGCAGAAGACCTGAAAATCAAAATCATGTAATGGGTGAGCAATCCACAAGCTCAGTGAGTATTATAAAGTCATATAAAGGAAAAAGATTAATATAGTTTATAATTCAAATTTTAATGCTAGGAAAACACACATATACTAATTGTCATTCCCCTTTTAACGTCTGGAATGTGAGACAATAAATAAACATTCACCCTTCCACGTTTAACGTCTAAATGTGAGACGATGATATAACTACTTCCATTCCACTTTTAACGTCTGGAATGTAAGGCGATACTATAGCAATTAACATTCCAAGTTTAACGTCTGGAATGTGAGAACGGTAATATAACCAACCCACTTATGTCAGGGAACAAAACAAGAATTTCAACCATTCAAATTTATTTCATAACAAATAAATAAATATTAGTTCTCAAATATATGACGATCATACTCACATTAAACCAACTTATGCCTTACTCGATGTGCACTCTACTTTCTAGATGTTTCAGATGTAGCCATAGCCTTCGCTGAACCTAAATGAATTAACATAGGCTCAAGCTCAACATGAATCACAGACTCATAAATTATGTATAACATAAGCTCATGGAATAAATGAACGCATGAACACGATACAATGAGTAACCATGCTTCCTTGTGAAGCCCAAAACTCATAGACAATCCCCCTTCCTAACATAACCTGAATCATGGGTTCTAACCACCTTTTATTCTATAGGTTATATCTGATACTATAATTTGAATTTCATAATAATATCAGTTGTGTTCCAAAGTAGACATCACTAGCTTCAAAACCATATATCATATGCCTAAATTGGGTTCTTGTGGAGGGAGATCCATTCAACATAATCTAACATAATATTGTTGAAAATCAGGACATGACACAATATTTAGGTCTAAATGAACTGAATACAGAGAATTAAACTTCTATACAACTCTCCCTACCATGAACCTAACCCGATATGATCTTAAGCAACATGAAAACCCTGATTTCCTTGACCTTAAACAACATAAAACCTGATTTCCCTGATCTTAAACAACATAAAACCTAACCCATACCTAAAGCAAAACTTAGAGTTCAAAATTCAAGCACACACAATTACCTAGTTGAGAAGTCCTTCCAAAATCAACCAATTTTCTTCAAGGGAATCAGTTGGAAATCCTTCCCTTGGAAGCTCTTTCCTTGCACAACCAAGAGGGTAAAGATGATTGAAATATTGTCATGAGTTGCTTAATTAGCATATGGTGGCAAATATATCCCATATTTATTTCTTAGTCCTTCAATTTTCGTAAAATTTTCACTAAACACCTCAAAATTTTCTAATATTGTTTAAGTAAGTTACTTGATAAAATTTTCTCTTGTAACTGTGTCCTCAACATATTTTGTGTAAAAACTAAATTCTTAATCATTCAATTAAATTCGCACGCACACTTAGAACCTGACATGCTCATCATCCTTCGGTTCTTGCCAAAACAATTTCACTCGTGCTCACACTTGTGCTCTAAATGAGTTTGAGATATGTAACAATGTATGAAATGCATGTTTTCAAGACTCAACTTTCACAACTCTTCCATCCAAATTAGAATTTTGTCCCCAAAATTTACTTACCTGACTGAAATAAATGAGAATAATGTTTCATCCTACTATCTTCACTTTTCCACGTTGCTTCTTCAATTGAATGACTACGCCACAATACCTTAACTAGCGGAATGGTCTTGTTACGTAGTACTTACTACCTTTGATCTATAATTTGTACTGGTTCTTTGACATAATAAAGATTTTTTTCAACTCTATCGGTTGTTCTGTTAACACATGTGATATGTTTGGTATATACTATCGAAGCATAGAAACATAGAAAACATTATGAAGTTGAGCCAAGTTCGAGGGTAGTGCCAACTGAAAAGCTGAAAGACCCACACGTTATATAATCTCAATTTGTCTAATGTACCGAGGACTTAACTTCCCCTTATTTTCGAATCTCATAACACCCTTCCATGGAGATACTCGTAAGAAAACTAAATCACATTTTTCAAACTCAAAGTCTCTTATTATATTATTAGCATAACTCGTTTGTCCGCTTTCCGCTATCTTCAGCTTTTCTTGAATCACCCTGATTTTATCAGTAGTTGCTTGAACGATCTCTGGGCCTAACAATTTCCTTTCCCCAACTTCAGTCCAACACATAGGAGTTATGCCCCTTCTACCATATAAAGCTTCATAGGGAGCCATATTGATACTAGCTTGGTAGCTATTATTATAAGAAAATTCTATTAGTGGTAGGTGAACATCCCAACTGCCTTAAAATTCCAATACACATGCTCATTACATATTTTCAAGGGTCTGAATAATACGTTCTGATTTCCCATTTGTCTAATGATGAAATGCGGTTCTGAATTTCAGAGAAGTTCCCATAGCTTCTTGTAAACTAGGCCAGAACTTAGACGTAAATCTTGGATCTCTATCTGAAACAATTGAAACACGTGCACCGTGTGATCTAACAATCTCATTAACATAGATTTGTGCCAATTTATTAAGACTGAAAGTAGTATTTACTTAATGAATTGAGCTAACTTGGTAAGTCTGTCAACTATCACCCAAATAGAATCATGTCATGTTTGACAAGGTAAACCAGATACAAAATCCATTATAACATGTTGCCACTTCCATTCAGGAATAGGTAGAGGTTGTAGTAAACCTGCAGGGCGTTGATACTCGGCCTTAACTTGCTAGCAAATCAAACATTTTGACACAAATTCAGCTATTTCTCTTTTCATTCCCATCCACCAATAGTGCTCACGTAAATCACGATGCATCTTAGTACTACCTAAGTGCATAGCATAAGCTTAACTATGAACTTCCTCCATAATCTCTCTTTTCAAATTATCATCATGCGGAACACATAATCGAGTCCCAAACATTAATACACCGTCATTTCTAACAATAAAATCTGATTGGAAGCCACTCTTCACTTCATCCTTGATCATAATTAGCAATGGATCAGAACTCTGAGCCTCTTGAATTTCTCAACTAATATTGGCCTCAAAGTAAATGTAGCCACTAAAACTGTGTCGTTTCCCACTGCCAAATCAATTATCAGAGATCTCAAATCTGCAAATAGGTTCATTTGAATAGCTTGGAGGTGTGGTAAACTTCCCAATGACTTTCTAGTCAAAGCATCAGCTACTACATTAGTTTTTCCTGGATGATAGTGAATTACACAATCATAGTCTTCAATCAACTCCATCCATCTTCGCTGTCTCAAATTCAGCTCTTTCTGTGTGAAATCTCTTATGATCAATATAAATTTCAAACGTCTCACCATAAACATAATGTATCCATATCTTCAATGCAAAGATAATAACAACCAACTCAAGATCATGTGTAGGATAATTACGTTCATGAGTTTTTAATTGTCGGGATGCACAAGCGATAACCCCCCATGTTGCATCAATACACAACCTAAACCATGAAGAGATGCGTCACTATAAACCACAAAACTTCCATGTCCAGAAGGAATAGCTAACACGGGTGCTGATACAAATTTGCTCTTTAATTCTTCGAAACTCTGTTCACACTCATCTGTCCATTTAAACTTTACCCCTTTTCTGGTTAGTAGTGTCAAAGGCATAACAACAGAAGAAAAACTTTGGACAAAACGACAATAATAGCCGACTAGACCTAAGAAGCTTCAAATTTCAGTAACATTAGTTGGCCTCTCCTAGTTCACAACAACTTCAATCATCTTAGGGTCAACAAAAAATGCCATCTTCTGAAATTACATGTCCCAAGAATACAACTCTATCTAGCCAAAATCCAGACGTAGCTTACCATATAATTGTTCATTCCTCAAAGTTTACAATATTGTATACAAATGTTCCTTATGTTGTTTTTCACCTTGTGAATAAATTAAAATATCATCAATAAAAACTATCACAAAGGAATCACGATAAGCTTGAAATTCTCGATTCATCAAGTCCATGAAAGTTGCGAGAGCATTGGTCAGACCAAAAGGCATTACCAAGAACTCATAATGGCCATATCTCGTACAAAAAACACTCTTAGGAGCATCACTATCTTTAACTTTCCACTGATGGTATCCAGATCTAAGATCAATCTTTGAGAACATTCTGGCTCCTTGTAACTGATCAAACAAATCATCAATACGAGGTAAATGATACTTATCTCTAACAGTCACCCTATTGAGCTGTCGGTAATCAATACACAACCTCATAGTACCATCTTTCTTTTTTACAAATAATATCGAATTTCCCCGTGGTGAAACACTAGGCCTGATAAATCCTCTACCAAGTAATTTTTGTAGATGAATTTTTAATTCCTTTAATTCCAAATGAGTCATCCGATAAGGTGCAATGGAAATAGGTTGTGTACCCGAAAGTAAGTCACTAGTAAACTCAATATCTCTGTCTACTGGTAGACCTGGTAACTCATCTGGAAATACATCAGGAAACTCACATTCAACAGGTATCTCTACCAACTGCACACCCTTTGCCTCAGTGTCTACAATATGCGCTAAGTAACCCTGACATCATTTCTTCAATAATTTTTTTGCTTTCATAGCAGAAATAAGACAATCTGGAGTAATATTGTGTTCGCCACTGAAACTAAATGGTGATTCCTCTTGTATCTGAAACATGACTTCCTTGTGAAAATAAGCAATAAATGCATGATAGAAGACAACCAATCCATCCCCAGAATCACATCAAAATCATGTATATCTAAAGGCAATAAATCAACTGATATTTCATTGCCTCCCACTTTGAGAATACAATTTCTGTAAATAGTATGAGTCGCCACTACCTCGTCAACAGGAGTAAATATGAGCATAACATGATTAAATGGAGTAGGGTTTGATCTATATGCATTGCAAATGCTAATGATATAAATGAATGTGTAGAACCAGGATCAATGAAAACATGTGCATCTCTACCCATAATAGAAAACATACATGTTACTACCTCTGTGTTATAACAAAAACCTTACCTTGAGCTGCTCTCGGTGAGAAACCAGTACCTCTACCCCAAAAAGTACTAGCCATACCACTTCCTCAAAGAGGTGCACTTTCAACTGATGATGTTGGAGCTTTATTTTCTAGACATGCCCATTTTAAGTGACCTTGATGTCTACAACTGAAACACTTACGGTTATTTGTCCTCTGATGTGTGCAATCTCTAGCATAATGCCCTTTCTATTAAACTTATAGCAAACCACATTTTCAACGCAAATATTAGTAAAACATCTCCCTTGACATCTGACTAGAGGAACCATGCCCTTTATCTAACGGAGGTCTCACCTGTTGTGAAGTAGACATTCTAATTGATTGGGAACTTTGTCCTCTCCTACTTGAAAATTTATTAGAAGAAGTCATCGACTATGAAATATCAAAGCGGGTCTTCTTAAACCGTTCTCTCTTTCCAACTGCTTCTAGCACATCTCTTTCAGCTACCTTCGCCTTATCAATCAACTGTGCAAACTTATCGCATTGGAAGATAGAAATTCGTTGTCTAATAGCAAAATTTAGCCCCATATCGAACTTCTCACATTTACTTTGCTCTGTTTCTACTAACTTAGGTACAAAACGAGACAGAGCATGAAACATTACTTCATATTCCGAAACAAACTTTTTTTCTTGCCTCAATAGTACAAATTCCTTGTGTTTTCACGTTGATATGAAACAGAAAAATAATATTTCTCATTAAAAGCCTTGAGAAATTGTACCCATGTTACCGTACGAGGAATTAATGGAGCTGGGGCATCATCTGGTGGGATAGTTAATGATTTCTCAGTGGCCTCCCACCAATAAAGTGCCTCACTAGTAAACATAAAAATAGCCAACTTCACTTTTTGTTCTTCTCTCACCTCCATTACATCAAATATATGTTTAAATCATCTTTAGCCAATTTTCAGTTTTCACTTCCTCACATGTTCCTATAAATTTAAATGGATCCATCTTTTTAAATTTTCCAATCAACACGCCTATCTCAGTAGGTGTAACTATTGGAAATGGGGCTCTAGGTGGTGTTACATGTGCAAATAGTTGGGTACTTTGCAACTCAAAGAATCTAGCCTGATTATCTGCCAACCTTGTTAGTACATCCTCCACCTGCCTAATTCAATCATCATTAGGTTATTCAGGAATTTGTTCACCTTCCATATTAGGAACAAATGACGCTTCGTCTTCCATATGCTCAATTCAATCAATTAAGAACTTTTGCCATATAAAATTTGGTAAAACAAATATGCAATTTCATGCAAAACCCGGTATCCAGACTAATAGACTCATAAATACTCTAAGGTCCACTTGTACAGCTTGACTCGACCAGTCTACAGAATCTGACACTCTAGCTTTGATACCAAAACTGTCACACCACATTCTAGGTGGTAGAGTGGGATCCGCCGCTAGAATGTGACGTGATAGCAACAATGAAAGTTCATCAATCTACTTATGACTTGAAAATAACATCTTGAAGATGAACTCACACTATAACTGAAATTCAATACTTGCTCAAACAACATTAACTCTGATCCAAATAAAGGGAGGAAATCCCTAAGTCGCAACTTACAACGTTTCCACAAAATACACATACCAATGGTACAAACTATGAAAACATAAGACACAAAACTCGAACTTTCTAAAAGACTCTAGCTGTACAGTGCAACACCTCTAGCAGTAGACCTGAAAATCAAAATCATGTAATGGGTGAGCTATCCACAAGCTCAGTGAGTATTATAAAGTCATATAAAGGAAAATGATTAACACAGTTTATAACTCAGATTTCAATGCTAGGAAAATACACACATACTAATTACCATTCCCCTTTTAACGGTTGGAATATGAGACAATAAATAAACATTCACCCTTCCTTTTAACGTTTGAATGTGAGACAATGATATGACTATATCAATTCCACTTTTATCGTACGGAATGTGAGACGATAATATAACAATTAACATTCCACTTTTAATGTCTGGAATGTGAGACAATAATATAACCAACCCACTTATGCCAAGGAACAAAACAAGAGTTTCAACAATACGAATTTATTTCATAACAGATAAAGAAATATTAGTTCTCAAATATATGATGCTTATGCTCACATTAAACCAACTGATGCCTTACTCGATGTGCACTCTACTCTCTAGGTGTTTGAGATGTAATCATAGCATTTTCTAAACCTAAATGAAATAACATAGGCTCAAGCTCAACGTGAATCACACACTCATAAAGTATGTAAAACATAAACTCATGGAATAAATGAATGCATGAATATAATACAATGAGTAACCATGCTTCCTTGTGAAGCCCAAAACTCAGACAATCCCCCCATTCCTAACATAACATGAGTCATGAGTTCTAACCACCTCTTATTCTATATGCTAATTCTAATACGATAATTTGAATTTCGTAATAATATCAGTTGTGTTTCAAAGTAGACATCGCTAGCTTCAAAAACATATATCATATGCCTAAATTGGGTTTCTGTGGAGGGAGATCCATTCAACACAATCTAACATAATTGCTGAAAATCAGGACAGGACACGGTATTTAGACCTGATTGAAACCAATGGTGAGACCTGAATACAGGGAATTAGACTTCAAATTTTATATCTGCGGAAAGTTATATGTCTCTAGTTTCCAACCCAACAAACCGTTTGCAATTTGGAGTTCTTTACTGCAGATCACACCCATTTTAGTACGCAGTATGCAAATCAGTCCGAATTTGCATATGCATCTATATGAGCGTCGAACCTTCTATACAACTCTCCCTGCCATGAACCTAACCCAATATGATCTTAAGCAACATGAAAACCCTGATTTCCTTGACCTTAAACAACATCAAACCTGATTTCCCTGGTCTTAAATAATATCAAGCCTAACTCATACTTTAAGCAAAGCTTAGAGTTCAAAATTCAAACACAAACAATTACCTAGTTGGGAAATCATTCCAAATCAGCCAACTTTCTTCAAGGGAATCAGCTGGAAATCCTTCCCTTCGGAGCTATTTGCTTGCACAACCAAGAGGTGAAGATAATGGAAATATTGCCATGTGTTGCTTAAATAGCATGTGGTGGCAAATATACACTACACCACAAATCGTCATTTATAGCGTGCCAAAACCGCTATTATAGGATAAGATAGCGTTTTCAGACATGTTGTGTCAGCCCACACTAATAAAAGTATCACTCTATTATAGCATTTTGAAAACGCTATTAAAAGTGTACATTTTTGGAATATTATTAAAAGCATACCTTTAATAGCGTTTTGAAACACTATTAAAAGCGTACCTTTAATAGCATTTCTGGAATGCTATTAAAGGTTTATGTTTATAGCGTTTTAATAACATTTATAAAATGTTTTAATAACATTTCCGACGAATTTTTTTATGCTCATTTGTTTTAGCTTTACATATCATTTGCAGTCTGTACCTACTATTTATATACAATCCAACTATATAAAATTGCAATAGTAAATAGAATCCAACTATATAAAAATCACATCAACATTAATATAATCCAACTATGTATATAAAAGTGCAACTGTCAATACATGATTCATACAAAATAATTAAGTCTCACCAATACAGTACATAGAATCCAAAATAAGTCAATACATGGTTCTTCAAAAATAAGTACACGGGAGTACGTTGCAACTTTGCCCGAAACAACCATAGAAACTAAATAAAACATAACCTCGAAATATGCAACATAACCTGAAGAAACATAAAAACCAGTCTCAGAAACAGATCATTAGATCATTGAACTACCTGTTTTCCATTTTTACCATATATTCATGCGAGCCAAGTGTCACCACAGCCCATTGGCAATGCTTTTCCAAAAATTCTACAGCAGCCTCAGGACTGGCATTTTGTTCTCCCCTCAGCAGTTCAGTCTTCATTAGCCACTTTGAACCCCTTAAATCTTAACTATGTTCAACATATGTTCTGTGACTTCTATGCGCTGCAGGTGTAAGAAAATTTAATATCTTAGTTATGAGAACATATTAAACTGACTGTGCTCTTCCTTTTTTCCTGTTCAAGATTTCCAAGAACATCTATGAGATCAATGGATATTTTTCCTTCATAATTTTTGTGCATGGATCTTACTGAAGTGCATAAACATCTTTAAGATCACTGGATACCATGTTTACTCCACCATTACTATGAATGAATCCTGTTGAAGCTCACAACTACGTGAAGAAATTTTCATACTATACAAATATTTATTGCTATAAGTAAAGAAAACATTGCATATGCACGAAAAAACAGTTTTATATTCAATAAAATTGAATTCTCGCAGAGATGCAACAACTTGCTATCACTCAGGAGTATCTTGACCACAAACTATAACAAGTTGAGGTATAAATTTCATCAAACTTGCCATATGCCAAAAAAAATGAAACTAACAAACAACAAAAACCTGCAAACCAATGAACATATACTACTACTAAAGGATATGCTTGGAAATAGCTAATTGCGGATTGCTAAAAGGTCGAAGGTAGACAAAGATTTCAAGTTCAGTAGTGATAAAATAGGTAGTTGAGACTTTGAGTGAAGATCATGCACATGCACTTATTTGGATATTTGTCTAGGGTTTAGCTAGTTGTCATCAGTTGTGACTCGTTAGGTTAGGAGGATGATAGACAAAACTATCAGCAAGGAACCTTGGCGGAGGTCTCATTTCTATGTCCAGGTTTGTCATGACATCTGCTCACAGCAGCTAGCTTCAGAGAAAATGGTTTATACGCAATTAGAAACACAATTAGGCCATGTTTGGTTTACCGCGCAAGTCCAAATCTACTACACATGAAAATGATTTGTTTTGGAAATGTTGACCAAGCCAATAGGAAATGTGCCAAATGCCTGAGCATTAATGGAGCAGCTACATGGCAGGAAAAATGGATTAGAAGGTGCCAAGGAGTAAGAGACTTGGAAGGAGGTAAACAATTGGAGACTCTGGCTGCAATCTTCCCCAAAATAGCTCAAGTATATTAAAATAACTAGAACCACTAAAGTGAATGAGATGGCTAACTTGATTCTGAACCATGCAGTAGGCACAACAGTCTCAGATCCACAAATGATTTTTTGTTGCTCCTTCATTGGCCATCTACAAGCCATATATGAAACAACCCAAAATTTTAAAACAAACGCATACTTCTTATCTTCTTATTTGGCTTTTGCCAAATGATCCAATTTCTTATCTACAAATCACCTTATGAGCGAGAAAAAGGATAACACTATCGATTGAACAAAACATGCAACTTGAAATCCTACAACAATTTCATAACCTGATTAGAACACAAAATCAGAAATTACCTCATCTATGACCTTAAATGCCTCCAAAACTCTAGAAATCCATCTGTAACAAAGAGATTCAACCCAATTATCAGTATTGTAACATATGCTGCAATTTTCAAAACCATGAAAGTGAGATTCCACAACAACTCTAGCTGAAATAGAACCTGGAATTTTGAATTTGAGAAGAGCATTGTAAATACAAGAAACACACACGCGCGCGCAAAAATGGATGAACCCATACCCTTTGTGAAATTCAGTGTTTAAACTGTCAAATACTCAAGGGAGGCCATGATCAACAATTATGATTGGAAGACAATGCAATAAAATCTTAACATCAAGTGTAGTGAGATGGTAAAAGACAAAGTTATGCAGAACAAATAAAAATAAAACAAAAGACAAGAGAATACAAACAACCATATTTTAGACTGGCTATCGTCTGGGGAGAGTAACTTTAGTGCAGCATTAGTAGATGCTAGGTGCCTAGCAGCCACCACCAAAATAACAAAAAGCTTATCCACCATGCATACAAGGGAAAGTAATCACAAATAAGACCACTAAAGCATTAGTTAGAAGAATTTGACTGATGAAAAGAGACCTCAATAACCAAGCTAGCTAACTCATAAATAGCATAGGGTAGAGCTCACCATGGAAGTTGTTTGAGAAGGAAATTTAGGTCTTCCTGCAGTTCCATGCTCCATCTATGAAGTCGTTGATGGAGTTGTACTAACATAAGGAACTATCCCATCTATGACATTGATGTTGAAAGCATGTGTGTTTTGGGGCATATTTTCCTGGATTATCACCACCACATCATCTCATTTCCCAAACCTAAACACCTGCAAATCAAAGGCCTAATTCAGAAACATGATCGCCATGCATAATTGCAGATTGATTACAGAAGTCAAAAGCACAGAAACATGAAAGAAAAAATATATCACATATGTGTAGGTGAATTGAATTAGAAGAAAATCAAAACAAATTCTATAGAAAACATTAAATCATGAATTCAAACTGAACAATTACTTCAATAAAAAACTTTGAGAAACATAAACAGAAAAACATCACACAATTGTAGAAGAATCAAGGGTGAGTGACAATAACGGAGAGCAATTGCCCAGAACTGAAGCTGTTTGTACAACAAAGAGAACAAATGAGAAAACCATGCTTATGAACCATCTAATGTGCCAGTCACATAAAATGCAACCAAATTTCATCCCTGGAGTTTGCCTGCACGTTGAGCCTTAGCTTCCTAAGGGAAAGCCCTCCTCGAAATTTTGGTGTCCCATGCAACACTTAAGTCAATGGTGAAATAAGAAGGTCAATATTATCAATATATAAACACTTTTTACAAAGCTACAAAATTGGAATTATGTCTGGCAAAGATACACCAGAATAATGTGACTAACTTGTTAGATGAAAACAAGTGAGAGAGAGAGATAGAGAGCACCTCATGACAATTTTTTGTCTTCCAGAACAAAGATTGTATGCCTTAGACTCGTTTACCTAATAAAAGAATTACAAAGATAACTTATTCTGATAGTACAGACAAGGGGAGGCAATTTTCATTGCCTTTCAATACATTGACTACCTCGAGAATAATTTGATTATGATTGTATACCTTCAACACTGATGATACAAATCCATAAAGATCACTCTTTTTTACTTCCTCCACATGGTGGTGCAATATTAATGAAGCTTCCGCTTTTCCTTAATGTTTACCAGCTCCATGAAGTCTCAAAGTGTCATGCTTGTACTTCTTGACCTAAGTTTTGCACTAGAAAAGATTACTTAACGTTGATGAGACAGGTAAGTAGAGGTTACAACTTTTTTTATTGGAATGACATACAATTTGGCTCATGAAATCCCTGTAGAACTTCCAGAACATGATGTGATGAGTACTTCTGCCCTGACGACTTGATAATTCAACCTAAACACAAATTACAGAAACATTGCCACAATATGATCCAAATTTTCAAAGTAACTAAAATCACAATATATAAGAAAACAAAATGTAAGACAAAAGGAAAGAAAATTATTTCCTACCAATTGCCTTGTTGTATCATTGACATCCTTCTCTGTATAGCTTAAGCACTCGGAGCAATTGTCACAAGTTTTTCTACACTTGAACGAGCTGGAGGATACACCGACAATCTACCTCATTTTCACAATAATTGACCTATTCGTTCCCAGAGTAATCCACTATCAAGGATACTTCATTTGAGTAGAGTTGCAACAAGAAAAAAAAAAAAAAAATTTCAAGATATTACCATTTGCGAAAGGTTCTCAATATTTGTTTCTAGTACCCTATCTGAGATAGAAGTCGAAGAATTTCTCTGTCAAAAAGCAAAGGAACGTTAGTCTAATACTCCTTGGTTAAGCATATGCTTGACACGAATCTGCACAATAGGAAATCAATAAATAGAATATGTGCATTCTAGCATTCTAACAGTAACAAATATCATTAACTCAAAGAATGAATTGATATTCATTAGTAACTTACATAATCACTGTAAATGTAATACAAAATGCAAGATACACGCTGACCAACTCTACCATCTCTTCTCAAAGAATGAATTAATATTCTTGAATGTATGATACTATTTAATTTTTACCTGATGATAACCTTCAATAGAATTTGGAAGAGAATGATGGATGACGAATCGAACATCAAGTTTATTGATACCTGAAATCCCAAATGTCAATAAATTGTGCATAATACATATGAAAAACATAACTAGCATGACAACCGATATATACCCATTCCAAAAAGCATCACATGATTGTAGAAGAATCAAGGGCGAGTGACAATGACGGAGAATACTAATTTGTTAATGGCCATAAATAAATCTTGCACAAAGTCCCCCAAGTGACAAATCATTCAAGCACTCATAAGCAGTGGAAGAACAGATCCAAACTCTAACAGAGTTTCACGAAGAACATAGAATAACGCAGGAGTTTGAGGAGGTGTTGATTCATGAAGGAAGAAGGCAGTTGAACTAATATCCGCTCCTCCCCTGCTGATCCAACCACCTCTAACAGAGCTTCAAGAGCAGATCCGACCTCCTCTAACAGAGTTTCAAGAATAACATGGAAGAACACAGCCCCCTTCAGATCCAACCACCTCTTCCTTAGATCTACCACTTCATCTTACTCTTTCCTCCACCTCAAATCTCGGAGAATTAGGAAGGATTGAAGGGCTTTTCAGGGGCGGATTGGTTGATCTCTTTACTCGGATTTGTTGTTGTTGAAGAAGATGAGAGAAACACGAAGAAGAAAGTGAGGGTTTGCTTTTCACAAGAGAAACTTTTTTCCAGGAGATAGAGGGGGAGTTCTGGCTCTCTCCCTTGATCTCTCTCACCCCCTTGCTCTCACTCCCTGGAGGCCTGGAACTCGCCCTCTTCCTCGATTTCTCTAGTGTCTTTACTTAAAAAGAGTGGAAGGGTCTTCTAAAATTTTAAGTGAAATAGAGGCGGTTTCATTATTTTAATTTCCCGCTCTCGTTCAATAGCATTATAATTCGTCTATAAGGTTTTAATATTATACTGCCATTAAAATTTAGGTTTTTCATAGCACTAAATGTAAAAATGCTATACTTAAATGCTATTAATAGTAACTTGTGGTGTAGTGATATCCCATATTTATTTTTTTGTCTTTCAATTTTTGTAAAACTTTAACTAAGCACCTCAAACTTTTCTAATATTATCTAAGTGAGCTACTTGACAAAATTTTCTCTTGTAAGTATGTCATCAGCATATTTTGTGTCAAAACTAAATCCTTAATCAATCAATTAAATTTGCACGCACACTTAGAACCCGACATGCTCATCATCCTTCGGTTTCTTGCCAAAACAATTCACTTGTGCTCTAAATGAGTTTGAGATGTGTAACAATGTATGAAATGCATGCTTTCAAGATTCAACTCTCAGCCAATGGTAACCTAGTTGGATGGTTAAGGTTGTAGTGGTTTAACCCCCACGTCTTGGGTTCTATACCCACCGGTGACACGCTCGCCTTTCAAAAAAAAAAAATCAACTCTCACACTTACCTTACACACAAAATTTGTGTACCACTTAATGTTAAAAAACAAATTTGGTAAATAATTCAAAATTTAGAGAAATATCATATAATATAAGGGTCATTTGCACTTTCCCCCCTATGATAAATAGTTAATTCAGGGTTATCCATAAATTAAATCGGTGTTGCACTTTGCCCCCAAGACTAGTAGTCAACATGCCTTGACCGTCAATATTAATAATATCAATATTTAGATGACCAAAATACCTTTTAAGAATCTAATGCTGAGATTTAATGTTTTGTATCTCAAAGAGTTTGTCTCGAAGGTGACCAAATGGTCCAATTAAAATAATAAATGTATCTCAAGGACAATCTAACGATTACTAAAAACTCTTTCCAATCCCGATCTTCCCCATTCTTATTATTCTTCCTTTTTCTTTTTCTTTTTCTTTTTCTTCTTATGCTCCTCCTCCTCTTTGTTTACACCACCTCCGCCCCTTCTTTATCTTTCAGTTATGCACTACCACCTACCAACGACACTGCTCCCTTTTCCTCTATTTGTTTCATTTGCAACACCACGCCCCCTCATTCCTCCTTTCTTCCCCATCTGCGACAACACCACCCCCTCATTGCCTCCTTTCTATCTCTCTATTTCGAAAACACCACCACCCCTTTCGCCCCGCTCTTTTTCTACTCCCCTCCCCGCGACACCGATGACCCCCTACCCCTCATCTTCCTCTCTGTCGTGATTCCTCTCACTGCAAAAAAAAAACACCCAAACAATGGAAGGCCTGCAATGGCAGATCTCTCCAATGGCATAAACCAAATATCATAGAAAACCTACCAAGAACCCCCTCCCTCCCAAATACCAGTGAAGCTACCTTTTTGGGCAGTTGTTAGGAGAGAGTGATGCAAATGCCTAAAACAAGTTCACCCGATGAACACTATAAGTGGGGTTCAACTGGTTTAATGGGTTTATTTGGTTCTAATTGTAGTAGATCATTGAAAGCTCTTTTAAATGAAATCAATGCAGGTGGTGGTGGTTGTGGAGGAGTTGTGACTTCCTCTTCTTCTTCATATTTTGTATCTTCTGTTGGTGATGGGTCATTTAGAGGGAAGAATTTCAAGGTGTTATGAGTGTAGAGTGGTTGTTGATCCATCATAAGGGTGTTATGAGATTTTGGTTTTCTATTGGTTTCTGCCAACGACCTCGCCTTCTTCGTCTTTTTTATCTTCTTCATCAATGTTTCTCCACCACCCCAACCAATGGAAGGCTTGCATGATTTGGACCTCCCCCATTTCTGACCAAAACCTTTGAAATGGTTGAAGACCCATCGACTGATTCGATCGCTTCATGGAGTATTGCTCATAATAGTTTCATTGTTAGGGATTTGCACAAGTTGTCCAATGATATTTTTCCCAAGTACTTCGAGCACAATAACTTCTCAAGTTTTGTTTGCCAGTTTAACATATATAAGTAATCAACTGCCCCTCTTTGTTTTCCTATCTCAATGGCTTTAGCTTTGTTGTTGTTATATGGATGGAGTTTAATGAGGTTGAATTTGGATGGAAAAGCTTGGGATTGGATGGAAAGAGTGGTAAAAGGGGAAGATGGTAGTGTTGGTGGAGGCGAAAGGGGTGCTGAAACAGAGGCGGAAAGTAGGATGGTGGTGGGGAATTCAATCAGCAGAAATGGAGGAGGAGGAGGAGGAGGAGGGGGATGAGTGGGTTTGGGAAAAAGATATTTTGTAGCAACTATTAGATTATTCACATGATACACTTATCATTTTAATTGGACCATTTTTTATCTTCTTCGAGATTAACTCTTTGAGATAAAAACATTAAATCTTAACCTTAGATTCTTAAAAGTACTTTAGTCATCTAAATATTGACATTATGAAAATAAACGATTAAGATACATTGACTGCTAATCTTTGGAGCAAAATGCAATACTGATTTATTCTGGAGGTGACCCCTAAATTAGCTATTTATTATGAGGAAAATACAAATAACCCATAAGAGCATCTCCAATGGTAAGTAAAATGGGGATCAACCATCCCCATTTTAACCTAAAGCTAAATTTAGGGGTTTTCTATTTCTTAATCACTCCAATCACATCCCATATTTTAATTTTTTCATAATTTTTTAAATATATCTTCCATTTTTTTTTTCCCTTATTCATTTTTGTTTTTATTTTTTATTTTTTAATTTGAAAATTAAATGTTTGGAATATTTTAATGATATTTCAAATTTTAAGGAATGGTTGATTGCCCGGTGTATTGTATCTGGATTCTGTGGGCAATTTAATAAATTCCATGGATTTTGAAAATCCAAGTGTATTCAATTTGGATTTTAAAAAGTCCACAAAAGTCTAGGGGTATTCAATTAGGATTTTAAAAAGTCTTTCTGAAATCCACAAAGTCTAGGGGTATTCAATATGGATTTCAGAAAGTCCACAAAAGTTTTAGGGTATTCAAAATATCATTCATATTTATGGATTTGGAAAATCATGGATTCTCATGGACTTTGTAGTGTTAAATATAAATAACAAAGTTCAATAGTTTGCCAGCCTCCATATCAAAGATTTCAATGATATTTTAAATATTTTTTGGTTCCATCTATGATAACACAAAAAATGACTACTCCTCTTCTCATTCTCTCTGCCGAAATTCCTACAATCCCAACAAAACTAGAGCTGTGCTGAGCTGACAGAGATGTCTTTAGCTTCTTCACTCCCTTGCTACAAACTCCCTTCTCACACTTCTTCATCCTCTTCTTCCTCCAACTCTTCTTCCAGCCCTTCCTCTTCATCTTCTTCTTCATACAAGTTCATCACTATAAGGAGCTCCAATGCCGAAGGACCTCTTCGAAGACCCAGTGCTCCTTCTCTAAGACAACCCCCTTCACCCACTCTCAAGCCTGCTCCTTCCCCTTCTCCTCCATCTCCATCTCCATCTCCATCCAAGCCAGCTTCAAGTGTGGTGGAGCAGAGTAATTCAGTGGTGACTGTTGAATTGCAGAGGAAAATGGCTAAGGAGCTTCAAGATTACTTTCGTCAAAAGAAGCTTGGGGAAGCTAGTCAAGGTCCCTTTTTTGGGCTCTTTGAGAAAAATGAGATTTCCAATGGAAGGTAACAATACCCATTTCTCTATTTTCTATGAATTTTACTAATCTTCAGTGTTTGAATAAAAATCTTCAATTTTTCATGTTTTGGGGTCTCTGATTTCACCTCACATAATGAACGAAAAATTGATAGGATGAACTGTTGATGACCTTCATTAGATTCAACAATAGTTGTGGGAAATTGATAGTAGAGTTTGATAAATCAACATACAAATATTTAAAATATCATTGGAAGGGAACCATATGTAGATGATAGAACGCATAAGTTTGGGATTGAAAGGGCTAGTTTTTTTTAGCACATGTATCTCTCACTTTTGTTAATTATATGCGGACGTTTTTTTGTTTCATCACTATTTACCAACTTATTTTTTATCTTGCAAATAATTAGAAATCTGTAAAAGTCGTTCATATAAAGTCCGTGGATTTTCATAAATCTCTAGAAAGTCTGTAGCAGAAGTCTATGGATTTAAGAAATCAGCAGAAGTCCGTGGACAATTTAAAGAGTCTGTGGACAATTTAAAGAGTCCGTGGACTTTTCAAATTATTTATCAATTCCATAAGAATCCATATACAATACACCTCCCTTAATTTAGGAGAAAATTGAATGTGACGTTAGAATGAAAAATGATTTAGAGGATCCATTGGAGCATGCAATTTTTGACATGTGATGTCATTCGTTCCCCGCAAAACAAAAGCCAAGGGCTTAGAAATCTCCAGAAGAAGAAGAAAAGCCTCTCCAGAATCCTCTTTTCGTTATCCCCAAATCGATCGAACAAAAGGGGTTGTGTGCATTTCTCCAGTTCAATCGTCCTCACAAAACAAATCGACCTTTGATCAAGAAAAAGCCATTGCTTTATTTGGCAATGGCAAACGCTTCGTCTTCTTCAACCTCCCAATTCATGTACTCAAACGGATCGTATTTCCCGGTCCCCTTTCACCTTCAACATCCTTCTTCTACAATGGTTCCGCAATACGGCCCTGTTGTGGCGAAGCCCCCGGTGGTTTCGGTCCCTCCTCCTGCTCCAATTATGTATCCTTCTCCGGTTGCGAGTGCGTATTCTCTGCCACAATATCAGCAGGTGAGGTCTTGCTTCTTCTTTAATTCATAGTTTTTGTTGGATTTGATTGTTTGTTGAATGATTGATCGATCCAACATTTGATTGTTTTGTTTTACGTTGCAACTGATTTACATCGTAATGGTAGTAGAATGAGGCTAGTTTAGGGGTATTTTTGGCTTCAAAACTGGAGAAATGAAATGCAACTAGTAGTTCAAATGGAATTAAATAATGTAATAAAAACCAATGCCAACAAGGGAGGGTATTCATGGAAATGGTGGAGAAATTTTATGTCTGTGGCTTAGGTTGTGATTGGTTTGCCTTGCCTTTGAGGAAAAGGCGATAATAGAACTGATGTATTCATGTTTCCAGTATCGTACAACCAGTGAAATTGAACAGGCATAGCCGAGCCGGAACCTGGCTAGCTGGTTTTAGCTTATCTTTAGTAGGAAAATTCAACTTTATCACAGGGAACAACAAAAATCTGGGTTTAAAATGAAAAATATGCTAATGGTTTAAGTCATTCTGCTACTAATTCTCATCAAGTTAAGGATGATCCTAATTGAGGTTCTAATCTTGGAAGGGATTATAGTCCAATGATCCTGAAATTTCAGAAAATTTGGAAGACATCATTTCAATCATGTTTTAACCTCTGATTGTTTTGGAGAAAGATGGTATTAGTTTATGGAGAACAATTTCTTATTTTTAAGGATGATTATATCAAAGGGGTTCTGGTGCTGCTAGGAAGAGGACATATGCTCAACTTCTAGGAGGATGTTTGGGTGGGGGATTGGATGAATCTTTGAAAGATAAACTCCAATATTTTTCACATTAAGTGATAAACGACAAAGTACAGTGGCTGAGAATGGGAGCCTGATTGATTTCATCTACGTCGTATGGTAGTAGAGCTCTTAATGCTTTTAAGGCAACCCGTATTTAGTTGTGATTAGCCTCATTAGTAGAATTTTATCTTTTAAAAAAAAATACAGTGCATCTCACCATTTCTAGTAGATTGAATGTGGTTGGAAGAAGTGAAAAAGCAAAATTTTGGCATGAAAATTTGAATTTTCTAGGGGCAGTTAAAGAAAATTTTATACACTCTTTCGAGTTTGTTTGTATGTGAAATGACACCCTTATGAGGGTTTGGGGAGGAGATGGTCTTGGAACTTCATATGAGAAGGGTTCTCAGAAAAGTGGAGGTGGGTGGGGGGTCATGATATAAAGGTGGAGCTAAGATTTCTACTTGTTGATGACTTCTTATTGTGGGAAGTTGGTGAAGGAGGAACCCTTCTAAATGGTGAAAGCTTTGAATGGTTAAATCTAGTTGTTTTGATGGGAGGTGGTTTATATTCGGCTGCTTATTTGTTAAATTTTTGGCAGAGTATAGGCGTTGATGCGCCCTATTCACGCACGCGAGGTGTGTGTGGGGATGTAGTTTGCTCGAAAGATGTTGAATCACTTTATCTGAAGTTCAGTGTTCAAGTGATGGCTGTGATGCTATCTAATTTGGTTGTTGATACTCTTTGCATGTTACAATTAAGCCTCTGACAAGGGACAACAAATGGTGATGTGGTTTTTTCGCACCCTATACTGTAATGGTGATGTTTGGCTTCAAAGATGGACCAATTTTAAACAACGCATCCATGGCTACTGATTGGAGTTATTGTGGCATACAACATTGTTATTAAGGGGTCCAGTTTGAAGAAAACTAGGAATAATTAATGAACTTCTTGGCCTCAATTTTGTGGAAAAAAAAAAACCCCTCGAGCAAGTTTTCTGATTTGAACAATTGCACATGGTCGAATGCTAACGATCAACATTATTGCTAGAAGAGGGTTGATTATGGCAAATATGTTCAGGATATGTGATAGAAATCTCAAAAACATAAACCACATTTTCTTGATGTGTCCATTCACTAGGGAATTATGGGTGCCATTAATTTTAGAATGCAGGGGGAAATACCATAGGCTATAGCTCAATCAAAGGGTGGGAATATGAATAGAAGAATGTTTCATTCTTAGCTACGTGGGTAGGTTATGGGACAAACTTCTGGCAGCGGTGGTCACATTGTCTGGTAGCGGTGGTCACGTTGTGGGGGAAAACACTAGAGTATTTCATGGAAGGTCAAACAACATCAATCAGCTCCGTTTGAAGGTTAAAGCTCTAGTCTTGATGTGGGAATGCTTGATAAGCTGTGCTATTAATGCGGCCGAAAATTGGCCAAAAAGCGGTATGCGGGCTGGACCGAAACGCACAGGGCTGACTCGGCCGGCTTTAAACGGAACCATTGAAAACGGTCAAAATCGGCTGATTCAGTGCTTAATCGGCCGACTTGAGTCGCCGATTTTTAGGTCTTTATATATGGAAAAAAAAAACCTAATTGATTTTCTGCTCCCTTTTGCTACAGCTGACTGAAGAAGAAGGAGCGACGCCGACAACTCTTCATCCCTTCCTTCAATCGACTTCATCAACCTCTCTTCCTTCAATCTGAAGAAAAAGAAGTAGATCTGAACCTCCCTTCCTTCAATCGGTTGCTAAAGAAGAGATCAATCAACTGCTGAAGAGATTTGTTGCTGCTGAAGAGATCGGTTGCTGCTGAACTTCCTTCAATCGACTTCATCAACCTCTCTTCCTTCAATCTGAAGAAAAAGAAGTAGATTTGAACCTCTCTTCCTCCCTTCCTTCAATCGGTTGTTGCTGAACTGAAGTGAAGAGATCAATCGAAGACGTCGAAGAAAACTGCTGCTTACTTCCCAAATCAAGTAAGCTTTCCCTCTCCTCCCTGTCCCTCTTCCCTCTCATCCCAGTCGCTTTCTTCTTCCATTCGCTTATTCTGTTCTTCCCTCTGCTGAGAAGAGGGATTCAATTACAGACGAATTTTTAATTTGTAATGTTTTGTAAATTAGATACACATGATTAGAAACATTACTACAAGTTAAAAAGAAGTCTATGTTTTAAATTCTGTTCTTCTAACCATGTAAATTTACAACGATATGTAATACTTTTGTTCTTCTGTTCTTCCCTCTTCTGTAATTCTGTAAATGAATTTTTTTGTAATGTTTGTTAATTACAGACGAATTTCTAATTTTTTGTAAATGAATTTTTTTGTAATGTTTGTAATGCTATACTTGTTTGAGGTTTTTTGTAGTGTGGATCAAGTGATGAGAAAAAAATTGCAACAATATGATGACGATGTAGATTTTTTCTAATAGAGATGAAACACTCTCTGATTAGATTATTTTTCATCCCTGAATATTTTACTTGTTCTTGTTTTGTATTTGTATTTTATAGATTATGTCGTCGGTAGCTTCAAATCCATTTGCCAATACCAATGCCAATTCAACATTGTCAAATTCCTTGAAAAGGCCATCCGAAGATATGGCGTGGGAATGGGGAACATGTGCAAACCCAAACAATAAAACTTTGGTAAAGTGCAAGTTTTGCTTGAAGACAATCAATGGAAATTTGTTTTGATATAAATATTTTGTATTAACATTTGCTTATGCTACTTTTGCTATAGAAGTAGATTGATACTTCATACTCATGTGATGTGAATGTGAACGCGATTATACACTTGCTACAATTCTATAATGTGCTACATTTATTGTTGTATACATTTGCTATTATTGTTGCTTTATTTTTTGTTGTTACTTGCAAGTTGCAACTCTTGACCTCTTGCTTTTATTGCTTGCAGTTCTTGCTGTTGGGGTTATTGCTATGCCAGAATGCCTATGAGTTGCTGTTGTTACTTTCGTTGTATTGGTTGTTCGTAAACAAGTCCAGGTAACTATAAGTCTATAAGTGTTCCAACCTGCAAAATTAAATTCATTTGATTAATTAGTAAAATAATATATGACTATGATTACATATTTACACCATTTTGATTAATTATTTATTTTGTAATCTATGACTATGATTAAATTTTAAAAATATATACTTTGAAAAAATTGTCCGCATAATTCCGCTTAGTCCCTTATAATTATGAAAAAACGTAATGTGGTCCTGACCGCTTTCCGCATTAACTGCATAGTTGATAAGGTACCATTCCTTGATAACGTGTACAATTGGTTTCAACTGATCATTGTCCAAACATTAGGTTGTTATGTTGCTTGTAGGGTTTTTTTTTTCTTCATGTATTTCAATTTTCAGCTGCCTTGTAATCCTTCTGAGTTCTCACTCGTTTTCTTTTCCATTATTATTGGAGATATTTTTTTATCAATAAAAAAAGTAAACTTTATGCTAACTGGAATCATTATGTTGTGAACCAATAACCTTCTCTTATAGTCCCTTAGGTTTGTAACAGTGTGTCATGAACCAACAAATTCTTCCAAAAGCCCGAGCTGTCCAGGAGGGGAAGGTCCATGATTAGGATCGTAACATTGCCCCACGCTTCCAAAGTCAACGTCCTCGTCGGCCTACTCTATTGACACTGGCCCGTTGAGCTTCTCTCACCTACCAGTATTCAACAACTTAGCACTATGCCCATACATAATTCTAAATTATTTTAATCCAGCCTATAGGTCGTCCCTGCCGGGAATCGAACCTTAAATGTGGGGTTTGGCTCTGATGCCAATTGTCATGAACCAACCAACTCTCTCAAAAGCCTGAGTTGTCCAGGAGGGGAAGGTCCATGACTAGGATCGTAACACAGTGTTATGGTTTCTTTAAATCAAATATTGAGCATTTTCTTAAAAAATATAATAGAGTAAAAAATATGTGGCAAGGACATAGAATTGTTCCCACTAATTTGTCTTAGATCTTCTGATGTTGTGGCTATTGGTAGATATTTGTTTAACTGATTCTTTTTCCTGTGAAGAATAGGCCCAACAGTTATTTCAAAGAGATGCACGAACAATAACACCAGAAGCTCTAGAAAGTGTAAAGGCGACCCTTGCAAGCAGTGAGGCTGAGCATAAGATAGAAACTAAAAAGAAAGCAATACCACGTAAAGCTGCTGGAGAAACTTGGGAGGATCCAACACTTGCAGAGTGGCCAGATAGTATGAACATTTATCTTATATGTTTTCTTTTATCTTTTCTCAATCTTAGTTGCTAAGGTTTATATGTTGCAGGAAGCATTTGTTCATACTTAGTTTCTTATATGCACTTTTATTATGTGGGTGATCTTTTAGCTTCAATTTGATTACAATTTCTGCTCTATCAGATTGTCTTACAGTTTCTGCTCTATCAGATTGTCTGGTTGAACTACTTATGATCGTATATCAAATAGCTGGACACTGGTTTTGATTGACCATGAATATATGGATATGATGATTGAGGGAGTTTTTCTGGGCTGTCTCATGAGTTCAAAGCGGTTTCAGGTTGCGAGTGTGGGTTGCTTAAACTAGTGTTCTAAAAAGCGCTAGGCGGTGGGCGGGCGGCGAGCAGGTGCCTAGCGCCCAGGGGCCTAGGCGGTCTTAGGTTTTGTATTATAACTTTAATAATTTACAAAAGTTAAGCATAATACCTTATCAATTACATCCAATTTAATGCCAAGATACATATGCAAAATTTAAAAACATGAAAAATTAACAATCATGAACAAAATTTATTAAAACTCAAATGACTGAAGTTGGTCATGATGGGTACTTTATATAAAGTTGAATTTGTGGACAAATATCCAAACCTACTTTTTTATTTTTCTTCAAATTGCATGAATAAACTCAGTCATGTTTGATAAAATCTACATTACTAAAATTGGTACCGGCAAATCCTTTGAGAATTCCATTAAGTAATCGTCATTTGCTACATTCAGACATATACTGAATAAAAAACAATTAAATTGTTTATTTCTAAAAAAGAGGAAAGAAAAATAAAATAAGAACACAATCAGCCTTATTAAAAAAAAAAAATCGCCCATCCCGCCTAGACTGCCCAGAACTCGCCCAACCATTAATCTGGGCGTTTTTCTAACGCCTAGGCCGATGTTTAGAACGTTGGCTTAAACAATGATCCTATATGCAAAGTGATGGAGTTTTTGGACTTATTGGATAATGGCATGTATACAATAGATTTGGTGCTGTGTTGAGTGTGAACCATCGTCTTTCAAAATTTGTGGCCTATGCATTTCGGATCTTAATTTTCTTTACTGGAATAACTTTACAATGGTTTATGATTGAAAGTTTACAATAGATTTGGGCCATTTGGCGTTGTGTTGAGTGCGAACCATCTTCTTTCAAAATTTGTGGCCTATGCATTTCGGATCTTAATTTTCTTTACTGGAATAAGTTTACGTTGGTTTATGATTGAAAGTTTACATGAGTACGTGGATTCTTAAGGATACTCTTAATACTCCTATTGATGCAAAACAATATCAAATCTTCTCTATTTTCTGCCAAATTTGTCCAGTCTTGTTTTTACCCCTTTTGAACCGTGTTCATGTTAACTTCACTGTGATCTTCTTACACTTTCTTCGCATCAATTTAGTTCCTTAAAAAAACAGTTTTTTTTTTTTTTTTTCTCGATTTCAACTTATTGAAGCAAATCAGTAGCTGTTTATTCAAATATTTCACCCCGTTTGTTGGTGCATCAATCTCTAACATATAAATATTATGCAGACGACTATCGGTTATTTTGTGGAGATCTTGGCAATGAAGTGAATGATGATGTTCTTTCAAAAGCATTTTCACGATTTCCTTCCTTCAACATGGCAAGAGTAAGTCCCTTAAAACATATCCATACCAGTAAAATGTTTACAAGTGCACGTTACGATTTTGGATTTTGCATACGTTCATTTCATTTTTTTTAACCTTAATTGCTCACCAAACTTTATATCTTCTTAAGCAAGGCTGCTCTACACATTGGTCAGACACTTGATTGTGTGTATAGTCTGCGAGATGTCTAACATGAAACCGTTGAGAAGAAAATGATGGCTAATTGCAAATTGCAAATTGCAACTATCATATGTAAGTATTTCGGGGCTAATTTTACGGAATATTATGATGTGGGCTATGCTATTATCTTTTGATGTGGGTATTGTACGCTTGAAATGGGATGCTTTAGGAATTTAAACATTTCCGAGTTCAACCAAAAGTGCCTTGTGGCTTCCTATTAATCTGCTTAGCCATATTACATGATCACATTTCATGATTCATAGTTTTAGTCATGGCATCAGATTCTGTATGTGGGTTCATGAAGAAAGCTGTGTGATATATTCCATCAATAGGTATATGATACAAAATATGTGGAAAAGTAGAGGTGGTCTTGTTTTTGTAATTTGCCATGCGTGGGCGTACTTTATAATGAGATGTGCCACTTTTGGGCCACTATATCAATATATTGAGGTAAGAACCTTCTCGCATTTGACATGTGCAATAATAAGTTCAGCTCTCTTGTCCAGTGCTATCATGCCAAAGCAACACAACCTGCACCATATTTTGATAATCATATTTTATTTCCTTCTGACAGGCTTACAAATTTCTTGTTAAGTTATATGTGTAACAATGGTTTCTTGTTAAGTTAATTAGATTTCTGGCCAGCCAATCTAGCCAATCTATGAAACTGCCCACCTTTGTCAGCATCTTTCCCATATCACTGCAAGATCCTCTCGTTAAAATTTCATCCATTTGAAAAAGAGAAAAACATAATGAAATGACCAGTGATGCCCCCTAATGTCATAAGACTTCAGTGACAAAATGAGGGCAACCAAAGCCTAACGCACAAGAGTTACACCTATGTTATGACATAACCCACAACCACAAAATAAAAATCACCAAAGCCTGCATTCCCAGTCCTTACCTTCTAGTTCTGGATCGTCTCCAAGATATGATTTATCACAATCAAGGACTTGGATTGAACCTCATAGTTTTTTTCCCCATCAAAATCCTTTCTACTACAATTCTTACGATATTTTTCATTAGGCTATTGATTGCGGTTTCCGAGTGCCCATTGGCCTACATCTTAAGTTCACAATATGAAATACTTGAAAGGCCCAGCCTTTAGCCCTAAAGATTGGACCTTGACATGATTTTTCCCCATTGTTTTTACATGGATAGTGTGCGAAAGGAAATCCTTGGTTTAGACCTTACTATCACGATCTTCTCTAGCTCTTGGTGAAATCTTACCACCATGATTTTCTATGTTCTTGTACGGATAGGCTTAACACCCTTTAACCCCAATAGGGAGTCCAGCCACCCCTCTCCCACATCCGAAGGGCTCCTTTTTTGTGTGGAGCATAATATTTAATAAGATTTTAACCCAAGACAACCCGAGAAAGGGAAAAGAAAAGAAACCTATCTTGAATGATTGCTCCTTATGTCTCTGCCAGGGTTCATTGATCACATGTTTGTGTACTATCAATGTTCGTTTTATTTATTTATTTATTTATTTTACGTATATTTTGGAGAATGCTGATGTAACCACCAAATTTGTAGTGATTTAAGTCCAACACAAAACTGACAAGTATGGGTGACTAATAAATTAGATTTATTTTAATTGTTTATTCTTTTAAAAAACTTGGTTTGGACCCAACTTGTTAGTTTAGCGTTCTATTATGGTTTGGGCCAAGGTTCCACTTTTTAGGTATCAGGGTCAAGCTACCTTTAGGAGAATCAGTGTTTTGGTTATTAAAAAAAAAACTCCTAAATACGTTATAGTCAGAGTCAGCTAAGTTACAAATTATATCAACAGTCTGGTGGCATGCAACTAACTCATCAACAGGTCCAGGTATGTTGAACATATGGATATCTAAGGATTTGTTTGGTTGCATGGAATCCTAATATGGGAATTGGAATCCCATTCCATGGCATGGTTGTCCATGGGAATTGGATTCCAAAACAATTTACACATTGAAACCAATAAAAACCCCAAATCAAAGTGACATGAATAAACTTCAAAAACCATTAAAAGATAGGAAAAAAATCCCCCAAATCAAAGTGAGATTGATGAACCTTGAGACAAGGTAAAGCAAAAGGGATCTAGGTTTTAGACTAAGGAGAGATGAACTTACAGGGAGGAACTGAAGATGAACTAGTAGACAGAGATAGAGAAGAAGGAGAATTACTTCTGAATCGATTTTGATTTTGAGCACAAGCAACGATTGAGATAGAACGATGAGAACGATTGCGAGAAAGGGAGGCAACTCTTGCGGTTTGATTTTGGGAGGCTTTTGAGTCTCATGAATTCTATTCCCAGGTGGGAGTGGGATGGGGATTCCCATCAAAGGTGGGAATAGATGTCACGTGTGGGAATATGACGCCAGGGAATAAAATCCAAACCAAGAGTTAAAATCCCTTTCCAAATCCCATCTCATGGAATTGATGCAACCAAACCCTCCCTAATAGTATTAAAATGTTTTCTCAAGTCAAGTGAATTTAATGGAAAAAAAATCAGAAAATTTCAAGATTTTGGAAAGTTAGAGAATTTTCAGCTCACATGGACTAAACTGTAATCATTGGAAGTCTTCTAAAATTATTAAATGGTCCCAAAAAATCAACTATGAGCGATTTATAGAATTAACAGTGTATTTCACTTTGTATGATCTAAAACCTTTTGGGAGTTTTACAGTTAGTAGGGTATATACACCTAGTGGTGTTTATATTTTGTATGTTTAAATCTTGTGGGGTGATAAAAGAGGAAACATTCCTCACTTCCTATAAATGGCACAAAATATTCTTGTATTACCTTTTCATCATTCATTGATGTGCCCCAACTTCCAGGTTGTATGTGACCTCGTGTCATATACTTCTTACACCAATCACACCCAAACATTTCCCTGAAAAGCTCTCGAAACACGAAGTCACAAACAAGTTCTAGAAGAAGTCCAACTTTTCAAATATGACCTTGATTATGTGTCTTTTAGATGTTTGAGAAAATTCTTTCTAAACCATGACACAAATCTAACACAGACTCTCATATTTTCCTGCTCTCTAAGCATACTTGGGAGGTTGGACACAGGTTTTAAAGTGTGCGTACTAATTGTTTGATGAAAATTCCCAACAACTTCGTGTCTTGTGAGTATACAACTACTGCAAACCAAAGATGTTTAAGAAAATACTATCCAAATATTTGTGCATTCAAGCTGAAGAATTTTTTTTACAGAAAAATTCAGAAGGCTCTAACAAATCCTTTCATTGATGATGCACCTTGTATTCAATCTTAGATTGTTGTCTATTGCATAAAAAGTTACTTTGTTTTACAATTTATTGGTCGTTGTTTGTTTACTTGTACTATCCAACTTTGTTTCAGGTGGTGAGAGACAAGCGGACTGGGAAAACCCGTGGATATGGATTTGTTAGTTTTGCTAACCTTTTAGACCTTGCAGCAGCACTAAAAGAAATGAATGGTAATTCATTGTTTGTATTTAATCGTTGGGAAAATATTGTTCTTGCATGCTTTTTGGTTGTGGATTATATGTTTGTTGATTTTAAATGTTTTTTGCCACTTCCCTTCTAACAAATGAAGTAGAGGATGGATTATATTTTCCACAAAAATTCTATTTGTATTAAGATTATTAGGGGGTCAAAGCGCTCTACGTGCGCATGTATTCATTATTTTTTATTTTATTTTAAAACTAATAACCACAAATTAATTTTTTAGGGTATTTGGCTAAAGATTTCTAAGTATAATAATAATCATAAAAAAATTATTCATATTTTAGATTTCTTAATTATAAAGGTTAAAGAATATCGTAGAAGTTCTTGTACATGTGTTTGTTCGTATGTATTACTTGTAAATTTCAAAAGAAATTTACAACCAAATTTCCAAAAAATTTGTTACTCTTATTAGTCTAAAGGTGCATAAGTTATTATTTTTCAATGTTTATCTGATTTTTCGATAGAAAAAAGGGCTTATATAAAACTCTCCATTCATACAGACGATGCCCATAGGCGAATTTGAGAACCAATCACGTTGAGGGTTGGTGCCTTGGTGAGCTCTAAGCTCGAGGAAGCCCAACCCAAACACCCCACCAAAATAGGTTGGGCCTAAAAGTGGTGTAGACTTGGACTTTGGAGTCTGGATTTTAATGGACTTGACCTTCTATGCCATATGAATAAATGTTTCAGGAATTGAAGAACCGAAAAAATGGTGGAAGTGTTTTTTATTTCCCTTTTGATTTCTTTCACTTCCAGCTGTTCAATCTCTCTTCTTCTCGAAGGTTCTTCTCATTTTTCTTCTTCAAATTGAGTTTCGCTTCAGCTATGTAGCGCACAGTCTCCAAATTTCCTCAATTTTGTTCAATTTCGATCTATCCATCTGTTATGGATTGAACCACAACAATTTTGCCCTAAATTCACCCTTTTGCTTCCCCATCACAAATCGAAAGCCAGAGGTATACGCATCGAGATCTGCACCAGACCTAGGTTTTCTCACGATTTTGCCTGAGATTCCAACTCAATTCGTTGAAATTTTGTTCCAAAACTACTGTTCCAAAGAAAAGGGGGTTGGGTGGAAAGGGTTTGGTTTGATTTGTTGATTTGGTGCAGAAAGTGGTGTAGGTGGTGGTGGAGGAATAGGATAGAGAAATTGGGGGAGACTATATATATATATATAATTTTAATGAAGAGTTGTTTCTGGAGTTGACAATAACGGTGATGGCATTTTTGGAAATCCGAAATTTGTGCATGACAGACTTACGGATGAGTTACTAATACAAATTCATTTCTCGTTAACATGGTTAGATTATTTAGTTGCATAAAGTGTTATGTTTCCCATTTAATAGTAGTAGAATCTATTTAATAGGACTTAATAGTAGTAGAGTGAATTATAATAGGATCCTTTTTTTTAGTCTTGTTTATTGGGGATTTTTTAGCACGTAATTGAAGACAGTAGGCCTTTTGATTCAGTGCAATCATCCAAAATTTCAACTAATCAATTGAAGGATCCCATTTTCATCTTGCCGCAACATTCTTTGTCAATCGAGCGTGCCAACAGTTTCTAGGATAAGTTCTTGGTGTCTCCATCACCATTGTTGATTGACGCCATGGTGTTAATGTCATGTCATCATGGTGCTGCTTTCACTGCCACCCCGTTTATCTGCCTTGTTTTTATTATTATTCTTGTGTGTGTTGAAACTATTTCAAATGTCACAGGTAAATATGTTGGGAACCGACCTATTAAATTGCGCAAGAGCACTTGGAAAGAGAGAACAGATTATGAAGCCTTGCAGAAACAAAAGGTATGCTTGAACTTAGAACATCTGCGATTTGGCATTGGCAGGTTACATTCAGCTACTGATACATGATTTTTTTGTAGAACCAAACTCAAAAGAAAGCAAAGTTGCCAAAGAAGAGTGTTCTGCATAAGTGAGTGTATCGGCAATAATTAGCCATGGTCCGTAAGTCATGCACAATTCTGTCTTTTTCTTTATTTCAGTCTTCATTGTTCTTGTTAATTGTTAACAGTACAGAGTACCCATTAGGCCACATCGATTTCATTAGATGCTATTTATTTTGGCAGTCACAGATTGCTCCTAACTACTTAAACGTTCGTACCACAATTGTGTTACTGTCAGTTTTATTCTCGAACTAACATAGTAACAAGAAATACAAAAAACGTGGTGATCCTTTTGATGAATGGATATGGCATTTATTATGTGGAGATCTGGTGCATGTTGGTGCATGTTCCCTATTATTTTTTTATGGAAGTCAGTGCTGTCATTTTGAGATTTGTAGATTTAGGCTGCATTTGGCTTAGCGTCACGTCTTTTGATAATACACATGGTAATGCAAGCTTAATCGGTGATCAGAAGAAGTTGGTTTTCATTTATCTATTTTACACATTTTAGGATGTAAGTACAAGCTTGGAACTCAACAGTGATAACTGTTATGGCTATAAGCTTGAATGAATACTACTTTTGAACTAAGCCAAGCATGAACTTTGGATGCACATTAGCAGACTGATCCCATTGACCAGACAACTGGGAGATGCTCTCTTTCAAGATTGAATTTTGTGGGTGCATTGCATTACTGTTAGGGTGTGTTTGGTTGCATGGAATCCTATGCAATGGGAATTCATGAGGGGACTCCTATATTTTAGGCTAAATTGATATATCATTTCACATCTACCATTTGACCATCATTTGATTTTGTGATCAATGGTGGGAATGGAAGTCCCATGAACATGGGAATTCCACTCCTTGGTCTCCCAAGACATGTGATTCTCATGTTCATGGGACTTCCATTCCCACCATTGATCACAAAACTAAATGGTGGATGTGGAGTGATACATCAATTTAGCCTAAAATGTAGGAATCCCCTCATGGATTCCTATGACACAGGATTTCATGCAACCAAACACACCCTTGGTTGTACCTGTTAGTGGACTGATAAATTGATCATTGTAATATTTTCCATTTTGCATTCAGGTATGCTGAGCAAGATATGTGGAGAAGCTTCTGGCCTTCCCTGAAGTTGTTTGTGTCAACTGCAGATGTGCGTCATGAGAAATATAATGTTACCAAGGTGAACAACAGAGGATGGTTTGCAATTGTACAAAATTCTAAACATTTTGCTGTAATGCTAAAAGCACACCAATAGTTGTGTCTGGCATCAAGCTCCAATTTTTTAGTTGTAAGCTTTGGAATCACGTTGGGAGGTGAAACCTTGTATATGTAGTATGCTTTGCACTGAATGAGTTATGATATTGGGTTTTATACACCAAATTGGATCGGACCCTTCTTAGGACATGCCCTCGTGTTGTTAGGCCTTCACCATTTACCCACAACTCCCACTACATGCGGGGACCAATTGCTAGTTTACCAAGGGTTTTAGGACAGTGCTTGAAATGCACACCAAGCAGTGTAGTAGTAGTTTACTATGATGTTGTTAATAGGGAGGGGTAGGTCCGTCTGCGTCAAAACTGGTAATGGAAACACTTAAATGGATCTCTCCTTTTAAAACCTGTAATCCGTGTTTGTTGTCTTGAGCAAACTCTCCTCAGCAGGGGGGCAACTTTGGAGGAGGGGAGGGGAGGGGAGGGGAGGGGAGGGTGATTGATAGAAAGTACATTAGCATGGCCGTACTCGTATGGGACAAAGCCAAAAAGCGGAGAATACGTCCACCTTTCACAATCAGCCTCTCACTCTCTCTCTAGCATTTCTACATTCATACAGCACACAACACAGAGGGGGGGAGAGAGAAGAGGTAGAACCCAAAGCCAGGCATAGTAGGCACCACGACGTAGAACGACTCAGACACGCACACACTTGTACGAGAATCTACTCCGCATCCTCCACTCAACTCAGATGGGACCTATGATTTACACCCATTGGGACCCACCTTCCACCACCTTAACTTTGTACCACCAGTCGTGCGCTACTCACGTGCCACTGCGTCTTTGTCGGCTCTATCTCTCTCTCTCTCAAAAGTTTCTATTTGCATTTTCGCCCCCCCAAAAGATCCAAATAACAAAGGACCAGCTGCTTTTTTTGTAATCGCTGAAGAATATATACACTATATTTTTTGGTTATTCACCTTTTATGTGTAATTTGTTCTTCAAATTTTGCTAATAATCATTTTGAGCATTGATTATTAAGTCAATAAATTTGATTATCATAAAACATTACAATCTTTTAAATGTATGAAATATCTTTGTATCATTTCACGCGATGGATACTAAATAATAATTGTTAGAATTTTGTGATTGTCAAATTGTAAAATTTGTTAATATTAAAAAGAATTTTAAGGCAGACTACCTCCGACTCTTCCACTTTCGAAATCACCTCTAGATCTACCACTTAGCCCACTTCCTCTATCACCACCCTAACACTTCCACTACTTCTAAATCCTGCACCACTACCAACTCCAACTCATGTAACCAACTTTGAAACCACATCTACACCACCACCACCTCTAAATCCCCCTCCTTCAAATTTGCCTTGTCCACCACAAGCACCAACGCCTCTTCCTAAGCAACCACTGCCTCCATTGTAAACTAGAACAAATTGAGATAGTAAATTGATTTGGATCGGGTCAAGCCATCTTGGTGAAATTTTTTACAATGATTCATCGCCAATTATGAAGTCGATGAAGGCCGCCACCATCCTTTTCTTTTCTACAAAATGAATATGTATTACTATTGAGGTATGTTGTATCCTTATTTACCTCCATAGTGATATACTAATATCAAAGAATTTCTTTGATTAATGGGAAAGAGATAAAGGAATCCGAGGAGCTGAAATCACGTGGTTCTGTGATGTGATTTTTTCTCCATTAGCGCTGAAAGAACTAAATAGAACATAAGAGAACATAGTAGTGAGAATACATTGCCACTATTATCATCATCTTCTTTGTCGATGAAGGCCACCACCATTCTTTTCTTTTTAGCAAATTCACCTTTACCACCATGAACTATCAGCACAACAGGTAAACATCCAAACTCTCTTCTTCTTCTTTTTCACTGCACATACACTACATCAATCTAGGGATGGCAACGGGGCGGATTGGGGCGGATTTGGACAAATCCATCCCCGCCCCGCTAGAGATCACGGATATCCAAATCCGCCCCGAATATCCGTTTACCATATTTTGTAAAAACCATCCCCGAACCGGACGGATTGGCGGATATCCGCCCCGCCCAAAATACCCGGAGGAAAAAAAAAAAAAAAAAAAACAGATTCTCAAATATCGAATCACAAAAATTACAAAAAAAAACGTATTACAATGGATTATATTCCCGAAATTACAAGATATTCCAGAAATTACAAGATATTCCAGAAATTACAAACTATACAAAAATTAAACAAAAAAATTGCAGAAATTACAAACCATACAAAAATTAAAAAATTACAACAAATTAAAAAATTTTGATCTGAGATTAAGATCTGATCAGATCTTGAAATCTAATCATGATCATATCAGATCTTGATCAGATCTTGATCTTGATCAGATCTTGATCTTGATCACTGAGATCAGATCTTGATCAGATCATGAACAGATCAGATCTTGATCACTGAGATCAGATCTTGATCTTGATCACTGAGATCAGATCTTGATCTTGATCTTGATCAGATCCGATCTCAGTCTCGGATCAGATCAGATCTTGATCTTGATCTCTTGATCTCTGAAGGGGGAGATGGAAGAACAGCGAGCAGCGAGCAGGGAACAGAAGGGAACAGCGAGCAGCGAGCAGGGAGGATCTCGGCGTGAGGGGAGCAGGGAGGATCTCGCGCGGCGTGAGGGGAGCAGGGAGTGAGGGGGGAGGGAGGGAGTCGCTCTGTGAGGGAGGGAGGGAGAGGAGTCGCTCTGTGAGGGAGGGAGAGCGATTGGTGAGTGAGGGAGGGAGGGGAGGGAGTCGCTCAGTCGCTCTGTGAGGGAGGATAGCGATTGGTGAGTGAGGGAGGGAGGGGAGGGAGTCGCTCAGTCGCTCTGTGAGGGAGGATAGCGATTGGTGAGTGAGGGAGGGGAGGGAGGGAGAGTTTGGTGAGTGAGGGAGAGAGATTGGTGTGAGGTGAGGGTCCGAGGGAGGAAAGTTAATAATCTATATAAAGGGTAATTTTGTAAATTTGTTGCTTAAACGGATATCCGCGGGGCCTGCGGGGCGGATATGGCCAAATCCATATCCGCCCCGAAAAGTGAACGGATATTTTTTGGATATCCGAAACCACCCGAAAATCCATTCAGCCATATCCAAAACCGCCCCAAACGGATTGGGTGGGGCGGATATCCGTAAATATCCGCCCCACTGCCATTCCCTGCCACCAGCATCGCCTCCACTCTTCTTCTCTATGCGACAAATATCTCATAATTTGTTAAACTCCCACTATATGCAATTGAACCAACACCTTATCCCATCTACTCCAATCCCAGCAAAAACAATGACAAGCTTCATACTCATCCCCTCTTCTTCCGCCACTCCAACTCATCACACCACCACCACCCATCGGTAATGGGAAAGAAATATAGATGAGGATTTGAGGGTGGAAGCTTTTAAAAGAGGAGAATGAACCTCAATTTGCTTATCAATCTTCTTGAACTGATATGAAATGACAATTTGAGATGAGGAAAATGCGAGCATCATCTCCGCTGTTGCTGTCTTCTTTCTTCTTCACTTCTCTAAAAGACAACAGTGAATAAGAACAAGGGATTTGATTCTTGTTGGCGTAGATATTAAAATATTGTCATTGCATTTTAGGATAGAAGTAGATGAGAAAGAGATTAGGTGATGCTGGTGGGTAGTTATTATGTGCACATTAAAATGAGAGATTTGATTTCACTTACAGGTGGATGATGATGGGTTGGGTACAGCCGACGATTTTGGGAAAGGAAAAATGCACAAATAATGGCTCAATACCCTTCCTCAGCTCCATACCTTGCAGAAATAGTGTAGCACACATCCATACCCTTCCCCAGCTCCACTACTGAATCCCCCCCCCCACGTCCTAGTACACCACCAACACCCTCGTAAAAAGCCAATTCCAGCCCTTCATGCAAAGCCACCACTACCTCAACCTCCAAAGTCACCACCATTGTATTGGAACATCTTCTCCTCTTCATATCCACTATTGTTGCATATAGTAACACTAAGAACCAGAAAGATAATCAACTTAGTAGCCATGTTTAGAAGTCAAATTTTACTGTTTGACACTCACAATATTCTAGCAATTATTGTTTGGTACCCATCACATGAGAATATTTTAGACATTTCAAATTTTATAATTTTTTCTAGTGGTCAAACCTATTGACTTAATAGTCAATACACAAAATGAGTGTTACATGAAATTTTTAAGAACAAATGATTCCCACTTAGAATTTTTTCTACATTAATTGGGACTAAAAGGTAAATAACCCTATATTTTTCTATTTAAGTACATCCTATGGCATGTGTTATTTGCGTTAAATACAAAAATCTTCGGACGTGAAATATCATGCTCAATCCAGACAGATGACAAAGAGATAAACTATGAAAATGTAGGGGGGTCACGAAAGAAATGCCAAAGGCCATTAAGTAGAAAGATGCCACTAGGGAGGGAGGGAGGGAGGGCGGGATATGAAGAGTGATGAGGAGGAGACAGAGATAGTAGGCCGAAGAAGCAAGCAGCAAAGTCTTTGGGGTTGGGGTATAGCGTACGATTAATACTTGAATATACACCCGTTACGTCCCAATCAACAATGTGGTGGGTGTACATAGAATGATAATTTCATTAAAATCCTTCCTTTCTTCTGTTTTTGCTGCCTGGGCCCATACTAAGACCAGAACAGACCCCCATGGAGTCTCATCTTTTTTGACTGAGATTTGATATTTTCCGTACATCTCTTCTTTTTTCTCATAGATCATGTCAAAACACTATTTAATTCATATTTTTAAATAATATTAAAAAAAAAAAAGGACGAAATGTCATTTCATGTCGGAGACCGATATGGAAAATGACCCCGTTTAACCCCACTTGAGGTACCTCTCCCTTCAAAGTCCCCCCACCACCCTTTAATCTAGGCACACCAATAATTCTTCCCATGACATCCACTAGATGATGCCTAGATAAATGCACGCTTTTCTTGTTATTTGTTCATGTGATGGGGAACTGTAGTGATAAATAATGGAAGGGAATTGTTTTTGGCACCCAACTACGATACTAATTGAAAATTCTCAGGGCAACCGAGTAAAGCTTTGACTTAAAAGGGGGAAAAAATACCCAACTCTTGTTGTTTTATCACTAACTAATAATCGAAAACATACAAATTGTCTTTCATTAAAAATCTTATTATGGAGAACAAAACAAAAACTACATATCCATTTTGATACTGAGTTTGTTTTCAATTAATAATCTTAGTTATGGGCGCAAAATTCAAAATATTCATGTTAGGTTTTTGAAAGAAAATTGATAATATTATTTAATTAGGCTTTATGTTATATAATAATTGAACCTAGTCCAATTAAATCTCGATTAGGATCAAGATAGGGTTTAGTTTGTTAAGATAGACCACAGTCTAAAGTTTGTATTCGATTTTGAAAATTTATTGACATAATTATTCAAGTTTTGTCAAGCTTAATGAGTTAATTTGCGTACAAAAATCTTGATTAAGATGTCTCCAAAAGTCACCACAAGAAGATTGGATCTCCGATAACAAGCCCTGTTGATATCTTTCAGAGAGGTTAAATATTATTTTTTTAAAGGAAGAAAATAATGATGCCTTAAAGCTTCTAGAAGATTTCATGTCAAAGAAAATATGAAAGTTAGATGAGGTTATAAAAATAAGGGTTTTTATTATTTTTAGTTTGACGTTCGTTAGTTTATATTTATTAGAGAGTTTAGCATTTGTTTTAAAAATATTTGATTTTAACCCTTGTTTTCTGACAAAACGGTTAAGTCCACGTCATTGACCGGTCAAAATTAATTTTTGGACCATTTTGCCCTTACCTTATGTTAAACTAAGGAATGAGATTTTGCCAAAATCACAAAATAATTTTTTTATTGAACCTCCTCCTCCTTATGACGCACCTCATTTCTTCTTCTGGTGTTATTGCTCCTAATTGCTCCTAAATTGCTCAATCATAATCGTCTCCTTCCTTCGTTGAATCTCTTATTCACCTGTATTTCAAACAAACTCAATTATATTTATTTATGTGTCACTTTCATATTTCTATTTCTATTTCCATTCGGAGGAAATTCATTCATTCCATCTAGTCACAAAGCCACCAACATATTTACAACTTCTATTAAAAAATAAAAATAAAAATAAATCTCAACTTTGGATTTTTCACTCCTTTCGATTGAGTATCAATCTTTTGAGCGGTGTTGTAATGAAAATATGGTCTGTTTTTCACCACCAAATCTACATGTTTTAGTTGTTAATTAACCCCAAAATTATTGTTTAGCATCTTGATCTAATTATGAATTCAATTCAAGTATTGAATCGCTCATTTTCTTCTCTCTCTAGCTTTATCAAAGAAAAACCAAAACAAACCAGAGTAACTTCACCAATCTCTCTCACGCTCTCTCTGCATCATCATTACCGGGATTCCTCCTTGAGATACAAACTTGATTCTATCAAGTAATGATGTTCACAAATCCAGAATCATCAAACACGAGATCAATATACCAACAACAACAAAAACACTAAATGGAAGTCAGATCGAGAGCAACAAATATACTCATCAAAGCTTCTACAAGCGCTTCGCAACCGGATCCCTCAGCCGGCTCCTCCCCAGCCGTGTGCCGTCCGCGAAGCCGTCGACCGCGTCCTCGCCATCGCCATCGCTGCCAACGACCACTCCCACTGGAGTCACGCCATTCTCAAGAGTCACCGTCTCCGCCCATCCTCCAAGTTTAAAAAAACCAAGAAACCCAACCTCCAATTAATTATTATTTGACCCCTTTGGTTTTTCAAATAGGTAGTTTTAGTATTCATTTTCCCCAACAACTATTTTAGACTTAACTATGATTTAACCTAAGGTAAGGGCAAAAGGGTCCGAAAATTTAGTTTAATCGGTCAATGACGTGGACTTAATGGTTCCATAAAAAATGAGGGTTAGACTCAAATTGTTTTAAAAACGAGGGCCAAATTCTAATAGGTATAAATTAATGAGTGTCAAACTAAAAAAACTCTAAAAATAAATGGGTGGTTGTCGACAACAAATAAATTTTTCATTTTTCTAAAAATTGTTCCCATGACTACTATGGACAAAAGGGAAAAACGTAGATGGTTGAAAAACCTAATCCCTCCATCCAAACTCGAATAGGAATAATAAAAAGAGAGGAGATAGGAAACTGATTTAGTTTTCGAACTCCGTGAAATGCGTCATCAGGGTCGGTATTGAGATTTTGAGGGACTCAATGCGAACTTAAAAAATCCAGTCTCCTTTTATATATTGATCATAAAAAACTGGCATGTAAAAATAAAATATAAAAGTGGGGACTGTGATATCTGAAGATTTAGGGGCCCTTATTTATATAATAATACTAAATTTAGGGGCCCCTAAATCTAAAGATTTTGGCAGAGCCTGATTCGAGGAATTGTTTTGATCTCCTCAAGGTCGAGCCCGTGCATCGTTGGGTCATGACATCCTTACAAAACGTAGTGAAACCTATCCTAAACGCACTGAAACCCATGTTGACAGAGCAATTTTGCATCAACGTAGAACCGATTGCAACTGTCAAACTTGTCCAAAAAAGACAGTTCTCCCTAATTGCCGACTTTGATTTCTCTTAAATTCATACAATTATATATTAACATCACCAGAATATGTACCACCACAAGATTTTGATTCATGTGATTGAGATTAGTCAGCATTTGCATGTTTCCTATGTACAACGACAAACTATATGTTGCAATTTAAAGTGAAGTTTGAGAACGATTTTGTAGACATGTTTGAGAAAATTCGGAAATGGGATGGGCGTTTTTTTTGTGGAATCAAGTTTAATTTGATGGTGCTGAATTTGTGGCTCTCTCTAGTTAGCGGTGTATGAGCTAGTTGTTTTATTGTATGAGCATGTGCAAAGAATTTTGATCAAAGTGTTCATTTTGTTTAAGTGTTTTCATGTATCATGTGCATAGCCCTTAAATGTCGTATAGTTAATTCGAAAAAATATTAAAACAATATATTAGATATATATTTTACATAAAATATTAAAACAATATATTAGATTCAAAATTTTGAAAAAACAAACTAGGCATAACTCACACTGGGCTTTGGAAAACATAAATTTATACAGAAATTGGTTGGGGGTAGGGGTGGGCATCTCATCCTGCGATCCCGATCCCGTCCTAGTCTTGTCCTGTCCCGCCCGATTTTTTCGGGTCCTTATGGGATTGATCAAACCCATCCCAATCTAGAATGGGATGAGACCGAGATGGAGATTTTCAATCTCGCCCATCTCGTCCCTTCCCGAATTTAATATTTATTATTATTAATTTTAATCAAACTACTCTTCTAAACAAAAGTTTAGAATGTGTTAAAATTAAATCAAGATATCTACTGCTTGAAAATTTACTTGCTCGATTTGATATTATTTGTTTAGATAGAAACTTCAATTTGAATATTTTATGTCAAATAGAACTTAGAAAAATTTATGTTTTTTCACATCTTAGATTTTAGGTCAAATAGAACTTAGGAGAATTTAAGTTTTTTCACATTTTAGATTGATTATAGAACAATTATTCTTCTAGAAAATAAAGGCAAATGATGATTTGAGTTAGTTTTGCACTATGAGTTATGTAATTGGAAATTTGATAAATGAGCAGTATATTTTATTTTTGAACTTATATTAAGACAACTTAAGAACATTGATCCTAATTGTATCTTGTAGGAATGATATTTAAACTCTTGAGAAAATATACAAGACGGACATGTGGAGGGGCTCATTCCATATGCCATCATTCACTTGACAAACTTAATTTCATTGTAAGGTAACCTCCGCAAATTTTATATGACATTTAATATTGTAATGATAAAAGTAATATGTACATAAATTTCAAATTATTGGTGTGCGAGCAATGTGAGATGAAATGCTTTTGTTATTATTCATTGGAGGACTATTAAGTACCTGTTCATCCCGTCCCGTCCCAAACTATCTTAGGATGGGACGAGGTCAGGATGAGGTCTATCCCGTCTCAAACCCGAACAAACATGATGAGATAGGGGCGAGGTTCGCCCAATCCCATCCCATCCCATCCCATCATGTCTTGTGCCCCACCCCTAGTTGGGGGTTTCTTAAAAAGTCATACTCAGACTCTTTAATCTAACTCTATTTTGGGTTTCTCATTGGCTCACAACGATTGTTTTTTGCTAGTTTGAAAAAGACAGTAACTAAATGACACCACCAGTTCTGCTGAAGGACACCACCATTGCCCTACTTTCTAAAGGACACCACCATTGCCTTACTTTCTAAAGGACACCACCACCTTTTTGAAGGATACCACCAATATAAACCTTGAACCTCCACAATCCAATTTTTTCTCCTCTACCACGAACATCTTCTTCACTCTCCCAAATTTGAATTTTCACACCCACTCTCTTGCTGCCATTACTTTCCTTCTCATCTCTCCTTTTACCTTTTGTTTTCTCCATCTATTCTCACTGTGCGATACAAAGTTAAGGGCTTGGTGTGTGTTTGATGTTATTTTGTTTGCTGCAATTTGGGTTAGTTTTGGTCTGTGTGCGTGTAGCATCATAATTTTTTATTTTTATTTTTATTATTATTATTTTTTTCTGTTGTGAGGGGTTGTCTGTGCATTCAACTAAACCCACAAACCAGGTTATTTTGAAACTCTAAATCTCCATTTAACTAAGCAAGGAATGTCATGCCAATATCAATTTTTTTTAAATGTTTAGTATGACAAAGACAAACAAAGACGTTGCGTTTTTTTTTGGTTGGTGTTGGTGGTAGTAGTAGTGGGGATCATCCAGCTCAAAGACGACCAATAACGACGTCTATGAGAAAGATCATTGCAATAAAAAAATAAAGAAAAAATGAAAGAGAGAAAAAAGCAAAAAAATGTAAGAACGGAGGGAGTAAGAAGAGGAGATGAAGATGAAGATGAAAAAGGATGACATGGGGAATAATTTGATTAACACGGATGAAGTGGTGACACTACTAATGTTATCGCAAAGTCAACGTGGTGTGGTTGGTGAGGGTGTTGTACATAAGGTTGAGGAAGCAAAAGAGGGTGAGGTGGGTGGTGGGTGACGATGGGGATGAGGAGGCTCAAAACGAAGAGGGTGAGGAAGATGAAGAGGTTCAAAATGAAGAGAAACTAGTTATTTTCTTCGAACCTGGTTTCGATGAAGATGAAGAATATGACAAATTTTCGTATCCTGGTGGTCTCAAAAAATGGCTTCATATTAGAGGATTATGATGGCCATGTTTCTCGGTCCCTTTGGGCAGGTGAGGAGGTAATTATAATATTTGTAAGTTCTTAAAATATTGTGATTGATGTTATTTTGTTTGCTGCAATTTGGGTTAGTTTTGGTCTGTGTGCGTGTAGCGTCATAATTTTTTATTTTTATTATTATTTTTTCATTAGCAATTCAAATATTTAGTGCGAACCTTTGTTCCAGTCTTATCAGCAAAGATAGTCATGCACATGAGAAATAACAAGTAACCCCTAGCAACTTATTGTTTCTATTGAAGAGAATCAGTTATAGTCACTTTCCCACAATAGTTGTCCTTAATAAATTTCATTTCCACAAAACTAAGATTCTTCTGGACATGTTTTTATCGCGTTTCAGATATTGAACTAATTAATTTGATGTGTTTTTTTATTTTTATTTTTTAGTGTTGGATATATGATAACTTTAGGCATTAGGGTACCGCCTGAGCCTCATCGTCTCCCCATCATGGCTAAGTGGGATTGCCACCAACTTAGCAGGGTTGTGACTGAAGAAATCCTAACTCTTAGAGAGCATCTCGATGACATGTCTCACGAAGATGCAAAATTTAGTCATTTAAGATGTAAAATTTGGCCATAACTACTCGGTGAAGCATGAGATACTGTTGTTGTTTGCTGCAACTTGGCAAAATCATCTCATGTAAATTGATAACCAATGTGCAACATTGAAGCTTCCATGGGATTGCAACGAAGACTTCTTGAGAGTAGTTTCATGACATTATCCATCCTTTCATCCAACCACCGAGAACTATGAGGAAACTTCTCTTGAGAAAACAATTGTTCATATCGGACAATCGGGTAATTTATCTATACTTTAACAAATTTGCATACATTTAAAATACAAAATTTAATTGTTTTTGTTATTAAGATCAATGTTTTCTATGCAGAACAAGTTGGTTGATGAAGCTTGTCTATTGGTGGACGTCTCTATTAGAAAACAAGAATGTCAATAAGGTTTGTTGTTCATGACACAAAAGAAAGTAGGTGACCTGCTAAGACAAATGTCTGCACGTCACCTTCAGAGACGAAGAGGAAGTGCAACATAGTGTGGTACAACTGGTGATGGTAGTGGTGCTCCAGGTGGTAGTAGAGGAAGGTGTGAAGGTGGTAGGGAAGGGGTGGTGGTGGAAGAGAAACGGGTGGTGGTGGTGCTTCAAGTGATGGTAGATGAAGGGGTGTTGGTGGTGGAAGAGATCTGGGTGGTGGTGGTGGTGATGACATTAAAGAAATCCTAGTTGGTGGAGGAAGTGTGTACAAAACCAAGAAAAAACATGACAAAATCACTTCAACTCAACCTAAAAAAAAAAGACTAAGATGATGCGATGTTCAATTTTGATTGTTGTAGTTGTTAAACATTTGTCTTGGTATAAACTTTGTAGTAAATGAAACGTAATGATTTATAGTTATTGAAATGAATTATGATGTCTCATTACACGAGTTATTTATGAATTATTTCTAGTTTTGGTTTAGGTTGCAGATAAACTTATAAACATGGATACAAAGTCAAATCCGGATATAAGGAGATTAAATTGTTAATAGGACGGTAACGGCGTAATAAAGTGCAAACACAATTATGATAAGGGACATTATTTATGGATGATTTATATCATAATAGCGGTTACAAAGTTAATTGAAAATCCATTAAACATAATAACTTTTATCAATCAACTCGGAAAATTGGATACAAAGTCAAAGTAAATGACAACAACTATTCTGAATGTAAATACACGATCCTCTGGGAAAATAAACACCCTAATCACAAGACTCTATGCGAACATAAACATTTGCAGTAGTCGTTGCTTTAGTTACCTAACACATTTTTTGAGATTTTTTTGTGTATGACTCATTTTTTGAATTTTTCAATTTATATGGTTTAGATATACTCTTGGCATTATTTAATCTATTGCAAAACTCTTGCAATAAATTAAAAAATGCGGGTTTTGCAATAGATCAAATATGCCAAGAGTATATCTAAAACATAGAAATTGAAAAAAATTTAAATAAATGTCAAACACAAAAAATCCCAAAAATTGACAGTCTGTTTTTTGTCAAATCGTAGAGAATATTGCGAATGGGAAAAAGATAATCACAGAGTCCTCTGAGAATGGAAAAAAAAAGACTGTCCATTTTTGAGATTTTTGTGTTTGAGTCATGTTTGGATTTTGTTTTTCAATTTTTATGGTTTATATATACTCTTGGCATATTTGATCCGTTGCAAAACACCAATTTCTATAAATAAATAAAGAAAATGACTTTTAAGGTCTACTTCTTCACAAAATAGACCATTTAGATATCGTAGTCGATGTAATGGTTAATTTGTGCATACTTTTATACTTTTATGACCGAAAATGACTATTTTATTAACTCAGGTTAACTCATAAAGTTATATGACATATTTACCATATCCAAACAAATAAAAAAAATCTAATTTTATACTTTTATGACCAACAAAGATTCTTTTATTAATGATTCTATTTTTTGTTTTTATTTATTTTAAAATTTTTTTAACCCCTCCCACCCCATGTTGCTGGTTGGTATCGATATTAATTATTCTAATTATGAAAAACAAATTATAAATTTTTTAAGTTTTCATTGACTGACAAGTTAATCAAACTATTATGCTAAGGTTTGGTAAAATTTTCATAATTTAGTTAATGATGATTAGAACTTTGGTTTCAATTAATTAATAAAATCAATAACTTGTCATAAATTTTTACATTCCAATGGAATTATAACCAAGGATTGTGATTTCGTTTTTCGAGTTAATTTCGGTCTGCTGATTTTAAGAAATATTTCTCTAAATATTTTGGTGCATAAAGAAAAAAGGTAAATTTTTTAGGATAAATGAAATATATATAGTGAATTTCAAGGGTATATTAAATATGTGAAAAATAAGATGCAAGTAAATAAATGTATTAAACACATTAAATGAAAAAAATACTTATAATTAGAAAATCAGGGTTAGTTTCAAAAATCAATATATAAGTAGAAGAAATATTAATTAGGAAATTAGGGGGTGGTTTAAAAAATCAATAAATAATTAGAATAAATGATAATTAGAAAAAAAACTAGAAATTTACGAAAATCCCGAAATGTTTCAAAAATTTCCCGAAAAATGTAATTTTAGTAGTTGTTTTTTGTACTTTTATGAAAAAAGAAATTTATCAAAAAACCCTGAAATTTATGAAAAAACCTCAAAATTTTTCAAAAAACTCGAAAAAATGTAATTTCTTCTTTTGTATTTTTTCTTTTTGTAATTTCAAAAAAACAAAAATTTCAGCGAAATTTCACGTAATCACAATCCTTTTCGTTGCCACACTTACAACTTCTTGATTGATTTTTTTAATTTTTTTTTAGCATCAGTGGTCCTAAGTATTGTAGGAAGAAAAGAAACTTAACACAAAGAGTATCTAAATTAAAAAAAAAAAAAAAGTCATTGTTGGTCATAAAAGTATAAAATTAGGTTTTGTATTTTTTTAGGATGGATAAATATGTCATATAACTGTATGAGTTAACATGAGTTAATGAAATAGTCATTGTTAGTTATAAAAGTAGGTACAAATTAGCCATTACATCAACTATAATATCTAAATGGTTTATTTTGTGAAAAAGTAGGCTCTAAAAGTCATTTTCCGATAAAAGTTTTGGAACAAATTGAGTATGCCAAAAGTGTATTTAAATCATTAAATTTGAAAAAAAAAGTGTCAAACATCAAAAATCAGAAAAATAGTCAGAATCTATTTTCTGCCCAATAGCAGAGGAACGGTGAATGGGAAGAAGAAAACCACAGAGCCCTCTGCAATTGGACAAAAGACGAACTCTTTCCATTTTTGTGATTTTTTGAGTTTAACTTCTATAGTTTAGATACACTCTTGACATATTTGATCTATTGCAAAACCCCCCATTTTTATGGATGCATGAAGACAATGTCAAAATTGGGGTTTTGCAATAAATAAAATATGTCAAGAGTGTATTTAAACCATAGAAATTGAAAAAAATGTCAAACATAAAAAATCCCAAAAATTTGACAGGGTTTGTTTTATTTCCAATCGTAGAGGATAATGCCAATGGGAAAAAAAAACTGCAAAGTCCTCTCCGAATGGACAGAAAACAGACTTTGTCCATTTTTGTGATTTTTTCTGTTTGATAATTTTTTTAAATTTCTATGATTTATACTCTTTGCACATTTGATCTATTGCAAAACCAACATTTTGAAATTGTCTTCATGCATCTATAGAAATCGAGGTTTTGCAATAAATTAAATATGCCAAGAGTGTATCTAGACCTTAAAAATTGAAAATATAAAAAAAGTCAAACATAAAAAATTCCAAAAAGGATTTCTTTTTTCTGCCCAATCGCAGGTGATAATGTGAATGGCAAGAAGAAATAGCAGATTCCTTTGTGAATGGACAAAAAACTGTCTCTGTTCATTTTTGAGATTTTTGTGTTTGACATTTTTAATTTTTTTTTTCAATTTCTATAGTTTAGATACATTTTTGACATATTTGATCCATTACAAAACCTCTACTTTGACATTGTTTTTATGCATATATAAAAATGCATTTTTACAATAAACCAAATATGCCAAGAGTATATCTAAACCATAGAAATTAAAAAAACTTAAAAAAATGAGTCTATAACAAAAACTTCCAAAATTGGGTAAAGTCTGTTTTCTGTCTGTTCGCAGAGGACCACTACTCACAAATTGCCTGCAACCACTCACAGGCCCTGCGTTTGTTGTGTCAGGTCACTAACACAATGGTTACTACAAGTAATGTTGTTATGTTTGCAAAGAGTCTTGCGATTGGGGTGTTTATTTTGGTAGATTGATTTTCAGTTATTATGTTTAATTGATTTTTAGTTAACTTTGTAACCACTATCATGATATAAATCATTCATAAATACAACCAGTCATCCATAAAATATATAATGATAAAAGTTATCATGAAATGTAAAATATAATTTGTTGACATTTAATGATCACAAATGTACAAGTCATCTGTAAATACAAAAACAACGACTTCTTTTACAACTAGATCATCGTATGTATACATGTCATTACAAAATGTGCAAAAAGTTACAAAATGTGGATCAATCTATTATATGAACGACCTCCTCCAACTTCTTCATATTCATAGAAATCTTCATATTGTACTTCTTCACCAACATGTGACTAATGTGACCAATTTGGAGCTTGCCATTGAATGAACTTTTTCATGATACTGCTTCTTAAAACATGCGAGGGAGCAAAGTAGGTACTTTCCAAGGCAATCGTGATTTTGGTGTCATATGGTGCAAGATGAAGTGAGAATTTTGGGCAAGGTGTGCCTAAAAACATACTCATAGGTCGTTCAAGTTTGACGGCAACTGAACATATGAAAAACATGTAGTGCTTTGGTTCCCATAACACACAAACACACAACCATAACGGTTCGCCTCTAGCTCATATCTGGTTGAATCAACCACTTTCAGTATGTAATTGTACCGTGCTTTCTGGAGTTGTCAAAACATAATTGACAATCGTCACCCCACCCTCGTTTCAAATTCGAATCTACAATTCATTGTTAGTTTCTAGTTCCATTAGTAGCTCATTTCTGACTTGCTTCCAACCAATATTCTCGTTGTAACCTAGGAAGTTGCCTATGCTTCTGAATCCACTATTCCCATCGGCAAGTACATTATGAATGTTGTGAACATAATCCAGAATCCAAATTGGAATTTGTTTCATAAACATATTCTTCCACTTCTTCGCCTTCTGTTTTGGCTTAGAAACACTTTCTTGACTTCTAAGCTCTTATTTTGTCTTAGCGTACTCATGACCAGTCGAGTCCCTTTTAGTGGACTTCTCATATTTGGACAAATTTTTTAGGTTTCCCTTTGGCCTTTATAGGTTCAGATGGTTTGAACATGACACTGGAACCAGGGCAGCTCAACTCTAAAACCTTCCTATTCAATACTAACCACTGATAAGGAGTAGATTCTATAACTTTTGCTTAATGGTGTCGACCAATGGGTTTATAATCGCATCCGTACTTGCACAAATAGGTGTTTTCCAAGTTGCATCCAATGCTTGTCTAAGATAGACAATTGAAGTTGTCCAGTAGGTGTCGTATATTGTGCCATTTCATAAGCACAAGAAAACCCATGAGTGGTTCAAAATTCAAATCATACATCGACACTTAACTGGGTTGTTGCCCACAAATTTGGCTTCAAACTACAAATTTTTGATATCATAAAATCTAGAGCCTTGTGTGACATGGACACATAAAGTTTTCCAAATAAGTGTAACAAATGTTTTTTCTTGATTCGTAAGACTTCTTCTAAAGGACACTTCAATCTCTATTAGTTGGATTTGGATCATGCCATGCATTTTTGTTCATACATAAAAAGGTGCCTTGGAAATTTTGCAACATTTTCTTTTATTTGGAGTGTGCACCTTCAACGTGACCGGTTGTCGGTTGGCCAAATGCATGAAAGTGTCGGTCCATGCATTAAAAAATACTCCTTACGTAGATACCAAACCGTCTGCAAATAATCCAAACATTTTGGATGTGATGCCCATCTTCTCTTGAAATCCATACGGCTCTTATTATATTTTTGCTCTGTAGTTGATCTATACAAATTTGAGACAGATTCTATAAATCCGTTTCAACCCTCATTATCCTCAAAGTGGTTTTTTGTAATTATTTTCAACATTTGTATTTACGTGCCAGCTGCACAACAATCTCTTTGCTTTGGGGAAAACTCGTTGAATGATTTTGATCAAACCCAACTATCTGTCAGTCACAAACACGGTGGCAAGTTGTCTGACTAAAAATCCCCAATTGTTTTTCCAATGCCCAGGTGTACAACTCTTCATTTTCTGTAGACATAAAACAATAATTAATTCTGTCGATGTGAAACCCACAATCTCAAATAGACTCATTCGATAACGATCGGTTTTGTAGGTGCGATCCATAAGCATCACTAATGGGAAACACTTAGCTAGTTGAATTGACTCCATATGCGACCAAAAAATATTGGTGACTCTATTCTAATCGTCGATGGTGCCACTCAATATAACCATTCTCACTCAACAAGTGCATTGTGTATTGGAAAGTTGTCATGTCTTTTAGTTTGAGTGTCTTTAACTGATGAATGACATTGTAAACATTCTTCAAATATGACACATTGTTGGTAAACATCTATTTAAAACTGGACAATATGAAGCGAGGGGCTATACTAGATGTTGACATGTTTTGCAAATATCCGATCTCTGCTTCATTAAGTCTGCGATCAAACGAATGGCGGAGAAGAGATTTTGATAGTGGATGATTGTGGTTCCACAGGTCAATTGCAGCTTCCAATGATCATTACCTTGTGACACCCATCTCAACTGATATGGATACCTACTATTCTTTGTATTGGTTGATCGACCAACTTTCAATTTTTGCCTTTGAGTTTTCCTCCCCTCTCACATCCCAAGTAGATTCTTCCTTTACGTATGTGATCATTGGGTTTTGATTTAGTGATAATCAGAACCATAATATCATCCCTACCAACACCTCAGCACCAAGCTATCAAGGACGACCTCGATGGAAATACCTACAAAAAGGAAGAACGTATATTCACTTTAGGAGCACTAATAAACTTGTTACTAAAATCAATGAACTTGTGAAACAAGATTATACAAGAATTAACCTTACCTCTTATGTAATAAATAAGACGCAATCGTCGACTACCTCTTCAAGTGCTATTTCCTCAATGTTTGCGTCGAACTTAGCCTCATTGGTGTCTACATCACCATCTTTCTACATTAAATAAATAAAAAATTGTAATTCTAATCATATATTAAGAAAGGCAATGATGAAAATGATTAAGGAAATTGTTATTGATGCATCCAAAATTCGGTCTCGTGTAAGTATGATCAGCAAAACAAATGTCACATTGCCAAAAACCACCTTTTTGGTGGCTGAAGGCACTCCGATGCTTGAGTTAGTAACTCAGTTGGAGATGGAGATAAATCTGGACATAACTCAGTTAAAGTTGTATACCTTTGTCGAATGTTCCTTTTACCTTATATAATGGTTGTTGTTAATTTCCTGTGTGACTTAAGCATGTGAGGCGCAACGAGAGGAGACGTTCCTTGTAATAGTTTCCTCTTTAATGAAGATACATCATCGGAGGCGTAACTCCCTCCATGACTCTTTTCTCTGTAATATTCCTCTTTTTTTAAGGGAGAACTTTATCGTGCCTGGATTTGGGTATTTAGTTATGGTTTATTCTAATGGGACTTGTTTGGGCTTTTATGACTGGATTCACCCTTTTTGGGCTTTATGACTCAACTTGGTTTTGGGATACTTGATCCTCGTAATGGACGATCTCTGCCATGTGTACGACTGCGATAACAGTCTTATTTGATGTATCATCAGCTACTCCCCCTTAGTTAGTGGGTATGCTGACGTAGCCACTAACTGTGCGATGGTTGGATTTTTTATTTCACCATCGCGGCGCATTTAATGTCGTTACCAGCTGTTACTGCATTTGTTCTCCGATGTCTCATCTGCCTGTTTGTTTCGGTGTGATTTTGGGATTTCGCACGGCCATCGTGTCTCGCACATTTTCCTATGAGTAGTCCTTTCGTTGTTCAACCCTATAAAAATGAGGAGGTGGATACAATACTTTCTTTTTTATGCTCTTTTCGTTCCCATGCTTTGATTTCTTTCACTTTCGTTTTTGTCTCATAACAATGTTTACCTTCAGGGTTCTAAGTGGTAATGTTTTTACTACTTGTGAGGCTTACTTCTTGCCTAAGTGGGCGACGCGAACGACTCTAAATTGTGTTCGTTACAACTATTCATTGTCATTTGACTTCGAGACCATTCTGCCCGAAGAGGGTGAAATTTTTGTCTTCCAAGGTCTGGCTATATTGCGTTGTACACTGGCATGTTTCAAATAGGTCTTAGGCTTCCAGTTCCATAAATCTTCTGGGATTATATAGGTTTATTGGGCATCGCCCCTTCGCAGATGGTTCCTAACGGCTGGAGGGTAATGATCGCGACTTTAGCGAGGGCCGTTTTATCTGGGATTTCCATGAATGTCAGGGTTTTGCACTCTGTGGTGGGGTTCAGTGTAAACGCGAACAACACTTGCTGTCTTTGTGATCCGTCCTATTTTGAAAATATCAGAGACGAGTATAGGGGTTAGTCGAGGCCCTGGTTTTACGTGTCGATTTCTTTTGATTATTTCATGTTACGCAATGTGCAAGTTCTGTGATCATTTCGAGAACCCAAGAGAAATTAATTATTTTTGTCTGTGGAGGAGTAAGGGTTCCGTGATCGATTCAATAAGCTGCTCAAATCCCCAGTAGAAACTTTTCTTACCACGGATATTCTTGATCACAACGGTCTGTATACTCAGAGCGAGGTGAATCGTATGGTGCTTAAGGTGTTTTGTGCTTCAAAAATTACTGTTGTGCGCACCGATACTGTCATCATTTCTGACGAGGGGCAGGACCGTACTCCCCAAGTTGCCATTGGCGATGTAGGCATTGATTAGGAAGTGAGCTCCATTAAGAGTCTTACGGATCACGACACTCCTGTTGTTGCCAGAGGTGCCATTAATGCTGGGTCAAGCATCAGAAAGAGGAAAGTTTCCCGATCTGCTAGTCCGTCTAAGCTGTTAGGGATCGGTCCTAGTCATGTCTCGAAGAAGAAGAAGCTTGCTACTTCGGTTCCTTATATTACCAGGGCTCCCCTTCTTCTTACATCTTCCGGGAACGATGTTGGTGATGTTATTGATCTTGTTGTTCGAGAGGTTGAGGAGATAAATCAAACTCTTGAGAGGAGCAAGAAAAAGGTTCATCGTCCTTTGGATGATCATGAGAATAGCCTTGTCTCTTCGTATGGCGTGCCTAATTTTTTTGGCTTGCCCGTTGATGATTCAAGTGGTCAGGGTTCTAAGGTTTTTGTTCCCTCTGTCATTGCGAATACCTCGGAGTTGTCTGCTATTCTCCCTGCTGCCCTCCCTACTGCTGTTACTTTTAAGAGGTTCAACTGGTCTTTTGAGGCTGACGTATAAGACAATGTTAGTAATCTCATCGTCAAATGTCATGGGAAATTGGCAGAGATGGCTCCTATGCCTATGCGACTGCTAGGCAGTCATATCGATGAAGGTCTCGAGCATCTTATGGAGAGGATGAGTCACCTCGTCTATGCTGGCATTATGGGATAAGATTATAAGGCCGCACGTGATCAGGTGTCACTTGTTGAGTGAAAGTTGGCATGGCAGCCCTTGGTTCTCTCTCACGTTCTCCGTAAATTTAATCCGTTAAGAGCGCAGTGTATGGAGTATGTTAAGGCTGCTGAGGCTGCACGAACTTCACTGAAGGAAGTTGAGGCTGTTCGGAATAAGTTTGTTTCAGACCTTGAAACCTCCGAGGTGGATTTGGATAGACTGCAGTCTCAGTTGAGTACTGCTAAGAAGGAGATGTCCGATCGAATGGATGATTGTGCCGATGCCAAGCGTTCTGTTGTAGAGTATTCCGCCAGTCTGATAGCTTCTTTGGCGCAAGTTGCTTAGTTGAATATCGAGTTTGCTACTGCCAAATCGAAAACTTCTACCAGGCTTACTGTCGTTGAGGACTTGCATCGACGCGGGCTGAACTTGTATCGGTTATTGACAAACTAAAGGATGCAGAAGCAGCGGATTGGAAAAGAGTAGTTGATGGTTGCCACGACTTCTTAGATGTTATTGAGTCGCAAGGCTTGGATTTATCTAAGTATCGTTACTGTGTTGCACAAGTATTCGAGGATGAAGAGGAACTCATTCCAGATTCGCTGAGTGATCCTGTTGATGAGGAACAATCATTTCTTCGCCCGTCTGAGTCTGTGCCATCGAGTGACATTGCTATTGATGCGAATGCCTCTTATTTAGTACCCTTATTGGCCCTTTCTCGTCTTCATGTAATCTTTTTTGATGTAATGAATTTAGAAAATCAATGAGATTCACATTTATTATTTGTGCGCAATATTTCTTTTCGTCTAACTTGTTAGACTTAACTTACGACAAATATCTATTTTACTTATATAGGTATCTACTGATATTGATAGGCGTATACGTTTGTGACTAAAGTGAAATGATTAGGATTAGGGATCTGTCAGTAATTTGGCTACGCTATCGACATTCCTAGCAAAATTTTGACTTATTTGTCCGAATTTTTTCAAGTGTGCTTTGATGTTCGACGTATTAGTCGTGTATTTTTTTTTTAAATCCGATTTTTCGTGTCTGGATTTTAATTTCGTACGTTAAAGTCAACAAAAGAAAAAGTTCAGCTCATGTGTCCTAGTACTTTATTACTTCACGGTTGATCAGACTAGAAGTTTCATGTTTATGCCCGACTTGTTTATCCTGATACATATATTTAGATTTTATTCGTAGGTCAATGCTTTGGTTGTGTGTTTTTTCGAGTAAAACTTTTAGTCTGACTTCTTTGTCCCAACATGACCTTGTAGCGTGAACGCGAAATGGAGGATGTAAAGGAGTTTCATTGATAATATATTTTTTTTCAAATGCTCTACATTCTACGGTCGTGGTAGTTGTTCACCGTCCATATTTTCTAACCAGTATGTCCCTGGTCTGTTGATTTTTTTTACTTTGTATGGCCCTTCCTAATTCAGATTCAGTTTGCCCGCGCCTGGTTCCTTTGTGTTGAGTTGAATTTTTTTGGAGTACTTAATCGCTGACATTGAACGTGTGAGGCTTTACTTTTTTGTTATAATAGTTGACCATACGTTGTTGGTAGGCCGCTGCTTTGATAGAAGCCTTTTCTCGCTTTTCTTCGAGGAGATCTAATCCGATTCTCAGTGCCTCATTGTTGTCTTCTACTCCGAGTTATTCGGTTTTGAATGTTGGCATACCAACTTCTACGGATATCATTGCCTCAGACTTGTATGAGAGGGCAAAATGAGTTTCCCTTGTTGGAGTCATTTTCGTTGTTCTGTATGCCCAAAGGATGCTAGGTAGCTCGGATGTCCACAATCCTTTCGATGCTTCAAGCTTCCTTTTGATTGCCTCTAGGGTCGTCATGTTGGTGACCTTGGCTTGCTCGTTTTCCTGTGGATGGGTGGGTGCTGATAAGTATTGTTGGATGCCTATGTTTTCACGCAGCTCCTTAACCTTCTTGCCTTTGAATTGCTTTCCGTTATTCGTTACAATTACTCTTGGGATATAGAATATGCATATTATGTCTTTCCAGAGGAATTTTTCAACTTGAGCTTTTCATATCTTTGCCAACGGTTCTATTTTCACACACTTAGTGAACTAATCTACCGCTATGAGGAGGAATTTCTTCTTGTCAGATACTGGGAGTGGTCCTACGATGTCCATCTCCCATTGTATAAATGGCCATGGGCTGCTCATCGGGATTAAATTTTGGCCTGGCACGTGAGTATATCGGGCAAATCTCTGGCATTTGTCACAAGTGCGAACGAGCTTATTTGTGTCCTCTTGCATTGTCGGCTAATAATATCCCAATGTCAGGGCTTTTTGGGCTAGTGTTATTCCTCTTGGATGGTTTCCACATGTTCCATGATGAATCTCACGCAGGACATAGTCAACATCATTGGGCGAAAGGCATCTTAATAGCAGGCTAGTGGCAGATCTCATGTAGAGTCTGTCATTGATCACCATGTATCGTGCGGCTCAGTTTAATTTGCAGTTTTTGGGCCTTCATCTTGTCCGCCGGAAGTTTTTCATTTATTATATATGCGAGGATTGGAATTGTCCAATTATTTTCCTGGCCTGTTGTGCATGCCTCTTGCACTTGGTTTTCCAGTATGGAACTTTCTTGCATCGTGACGAGTGGATTGTCATTTTTTTGGCTCATGATGCTTCCTTGGCTAGTCGTCAGCTCTTTTACTCTCTGCCCTTGCACATCCTTAAATGGTTGTAGTCTAGAAACTTTTTATCAGCTCGGTGGTAGACTTTCGTTCGAGCATCTTTGACTTGAAATTCACCATTCAACTGAATGACCACCAATTTTGGTCAATGAAGACGCTAATCTTGTTTATTCCCAAATATTTTGCCAATTGTATCCAGACTATTATTGCTTCGTACTCAGCTTCGTTGTTTGAGGCTTTGAAATTGATTTTTATCGCTTTCTTTAACGTTACGCCTTCTGAGTTGTATAGGATCATTCCAGCTCCACTTCTCGCTTCAATGGATGCTCCATCGCAATGAAGGATCCATTTGTGGGTGGTTTGTTTTGTTTGTTCCTCATCATGGTTACCGTCTAGCTGGTGGTTCCTGCTGCCTGTGAATTCCGTGATGAAATTCGCAAATACATGAGCTTTTATTGCGATTTTGGGGCACAACTAATGTCGAACTGTCCGAATTCTATTGCCCATTTTATTATTATTTTGGATAGCTCTGGTTTGTGCAATACTGACCGAAGTGGTTGTTCGATCATGATAATGATTAGGTGAGCTCGAAAGTATGGTCGTAGCTTTCTTGAAAATACGATCAGGGCCAACACCCATTTCTCCAAAGTCGTGTAGTTGATTTTCACATCTGCAAGTATTTTGTTATGTAATATACTGGCTTTTTTCTGCCTGTCTCCTCCGTATCAATGCTGAGCTTACTGCATGGTCGGACATGGACAAGTATAAATTCAATGTTTTTCCCCGGTGCTTGGTTTTGATAGCAGCTCTGCGCTCCCCATGTACGCCTTCAAGCTTTGGAAAGCCTTATCACATTCTTCATTCCACTTCAATGTCTTGTTTCCTTTCAAGATTTTGAAGAATGGTAGACATTTGTCCGAGGACTTAGAAATGAATCTGTTTAAAGCTATCGCGCCATTGAGACATTGCATACCCTTTATGTTCATTGGTGACTGCGTGTTGAGGAGTACTTGTATATGTTTTAGGTCAGCTTCGATTCCTATTTGGTTGACCATGTATCCGAGGAATTACCCTGATTCTATTCCAAATGTGCATTTATTCGGGTTCAGCTTCATTTTGTATCTTCGGAGTTGGGATAAGGCTTGTTCGAGATCTCCGATATGGTCTGCTCAACATAAGCTTTTGACTAACATATCATCGATGTAGACCTCCATCGTCTTACTAATTTGGTCTCTGAACATTCTGTTGACCAATCGTTGGTACGTGGCTTTTGCGCTCTTTAGTTTGAATGACATCACTCGGTAAAGTATGTACCTTTCTTTGTTATAAAAGATGTATTTTCTTGGTCAGGAGGGTGCATCTGTATCTGATTGTACCCAGAGTACGCATCCATGAAGCTCAAGATTTCATGTCCCGCAGTGGCATCCATTATCTTATCTATGCGTGGGAGTGGGAAAATGTATTTTGAGTAGACTTTGTTCAAATCAGCGTAAACTATACATACTCTCCACTTGTCGTTCTTCTTCTTTACCTACACCGCGTCAGCTAACCAGTCCAGGTAGTGAGATTCTATGATTATTCCTGCAGTTATCAGACGGTGTGCTTCCTTGTTTATTGCTTGGTTACGTTCTGGGGCAACCGACCTTATTTTTTGTCGGATCGATTTCTTGTCCGGATTGACTTGCAGTTTGTGAGTGATGACATACGGGTTTATTCCCACCATGTCTTTTATCGTCCAGGCAAAAACTTCTTGATTATCCTTCTGCCAATCCTAACCGCGCTTTGTCTGTTGGACCAGTTTCATGGCGAATTTTTTATAGATGTTTTGCCAATCCTAACTGCTTTGTCTCATCCGTCGTCCAAGTAGACTACTGTCGTTTCTTCTTCTGGTTGTCTAGTGTTTGGTCGATCTCTTGGACTGGTTGGGGCTGTGTCATCATCCAAAAGGTCGGGGTCTATTTGACCAAATTGCTGCAGCGGCTCCTCCGGTCATTGCAGTAATTGCTATCTGTGAAGAGCTTTCATCGCTGCATAGTGGCATTCACATACAGCTCTGACTTATCTCCTTTGATTTTTCCGATTCCATCGTCGGTATGGTACTTCAAGCATTGATGCATGGTGGAGGATACTGCGCCCATTTCGTGTATCTAAGGCCTTCCAAGAAGCATGTTGTTCGCGGATGGGGCGTCGACAACAAGGAAATTTGTCAACAAGACTCGTTGTCTTTCTGGTCCTACCGCTTCGACTGGCAGTTGGATCATTCTGAGTGGATGATATTCTTCTCCACTGAAGCCTACCATTGGTTGATCGTCGGGCGAGAGCAGAACGTTGGTCGAGCTGCCTGTATTGACCAATACTCTTTTAATCCCCAACCTGGCTATCAGTACTGAAATTACCAGGGCACCATTATGAGGGAAATGGACTCCCTTCGCGTATTCGTTGGAGAATGTTAGAGTTTGCTGCATCGTTCTGGCACGTTGTGTAGAAAGCTTTGGGTATCTGATATTTGTTCGTAAATCCGGATTGATCGCTTCTGAGACTGATTGGACGACTCCTTCTCTTCGATTACGCCATGTAAGATGCATATCAGCGCCCTTGATTGCTCATATGACCTGGCTTTTCTTTCTTTGGACTCTTTCCTACCATAGACTCTCTTCTTGAAAGGAAAATTGTTGTTCCCCACAGACGGCGCCAAACTGATGCATCCAAAATCCATCTTCTATAAGTATGACCTGCAAAACAAATGTTAGATTACCAAATACCACCTTTTTAGTGGCCGAAGGCACTCTGATGCTTAAGTCAGTAACTCAATTGGAGATGGAGATAAATCTGGACAAAACTCAGTTAAAGTTGCATACCTTTGTCGAATGTTCCCTTTACCTTATATAATGGTCATTGTTAATTCCCTGCGTGACATAAGCATGTGAGGCGCAACGCGAGGAGACGTTCCTTGTAACAGTTTCCTTTTTTATGAAGATATGTCCTCGATGCGTAACTCCCTCCACCCCTCTTTCTTATCTGTAACATTCTTCCTCTTTTAAGGGAGAACTTTATTGGGCCTGGATTTGAGCCTTTAGCTATGATTTATTCTAACAGGCTCCTGTTTGGGCTTTTATGACTGGATTCGCCCTTTTTTAGGCTTTATGACTCGACCTAGTTTTGGGATACTTGATCCTCGTGATGGGCGATCTCTGTCACGTGTACTGCTACGATAACAGTCTTATTTGATGTATCATCAATTACCTTTAGAAGGTTGGTCTTTTCCAAATATGCTTTAAGTATGTCCGAGTTCTCAAGATTGTTTGAAGGTATCTCAAAATCTATTAGATCGGCAATAAAACATTAAAACCTATGCCCAATTAAATTAATAACTTATAAGTAAAATTGACAAACAATTTCAGCAACAACAATGATCAAACTAATCTTAAAAATATTAATAAACAAGTTTTATGGTTCAATTATTAACAACTAACCATAAAAGTAACAATGTTGCTTCAAATATAAATGAAAAAGAAATTAAGCATGATATTAAAATAATCACAACAAAAAAGTAGCCATGCCTCATCTCAAGTTGAGAGTGTACCTCAAGTGGAGTGGGACGTTTTTCCTCTTGAAAATATATATCTTCTTCATTTACTCCTATAAATGAAACATAATGCAAACCCTCAACTTCACAATTATCATTTTTAAGCCTACAATCATCATTTTCACTAAACTTATCAATTTCTAGATACAAGCTTCACCCAAACCCTTCTAAACGAAGATGAAGAAGTAAAAGAGAGGGAGAGAGAAGATGAAGATATAGAAGAGAAGGGGAGACACCGGCGTTTAGGGTCGTTCCGACGTGCTTGGGAAGGGGCGGCTTGTGAGTTGTGTTCGTCTCCTCGCAGATCACCCAAACCCTTCCAAGAAGTAGAAAAGAGGCAAAGATAAAATGAAGAAGTATAAGAAAGGGAGACGACTGGCGTTGGTCGTTTCGACGAGATTGGGAAGGGGAAGAAACGGTGCGAGTATGCTTCGCCTTGTTGCGGATTTGGGAGAAAAGCATGTAAATATGTTTTTCGGGTGTATATATTGGTGGTGTCTTTCAGCAGATAATAAAAAAAGTTGAGTTAGTGGTGACCTTCAGCAGAACTGGTGGTGTCATTTAATCACTGCTTTTGAAAAATACTAACTTAGAGTAAATGAAATTGCACCACGTCAGCTGCGACTTAGATTATAAAGTCAGAATGTAGTTTTTCGTCTCTAAATTTAGGGAATTGCAAACCAGTTCTAGATTGGTTTCATTTAAGCTCCCACGCTTATTGCAGCGCATAATTCATGTTTCACATACCTAGTGATGATACATCAAACCGTCATCGAATCAGCACCGTACACGTGTCATGATAATCTCGTCAACAGAATAAAACAGACCCGATTGCATGCTCAATTCAGCGAAACCCAAACAACATTAAGCACACTATTGGCAGATTCAAGAACGTTGGACCCGAACTGCATTGCCTTAATAAGTTGGTATGTCACACAATCAGATCCAATACTCGTAAGCCCTGATAAGGCAAGTATATGGGAAATCGACCCAAAATGAGCAGGCCATCAGTACATCAGTTCCAACTAGGAAACAATACTAGAGTACAAGTCGGGCAAGGAAACTTCCTTGCATGGACAACACTTATAATGGGAAACCTCTCCCACAGATCTAAGAGCACAAGTCGTGTAGGGAAACTGTCCCACATGGACAACTCCCAAACAGGAAAGGATTTTTAGCAAGATCTCTTTCCCTAAACTACGCCACTGAAGGCATAGTCGAACAAGGACTTTCACACTATAAAAGAGAGATAAGGTCGATGAATTTAAGGTACGCTACAAAATTCCAATTTACAGCTTTAAGCCTTATCTAACTTAAGCTTCGGAGTGCCATCGGCCGCCACACGGTGGTCTTTGGCTCACGTGTGCTACTTGTGCAGGTTTAGGTAAGCAGCGAGGAAAGATAGCAGGAATCGACTATATCAGTTTGGCGCCGTCCGTGGTGAACGACAAAGTTTCTCAGAAGAAACAATAGTACCACCTTTCCCATAAAATCATAAAGATGGTGACAACTATGTCTCGCAACAATGCAGATGCTGTGGAACCCTCGAATGCTCAAACTAGCAGAGCGCCGCCCGCTCAGGCGCCACTACCACCGCGGGAGGAACCCTCTTAGACCCCCGCACTGGTGGCAGCCATGGCGGACCCAATGGTGGATCTACTATCAACTCAGATGCAGCAAATCACCGAAGCTCTAGAAGACCTCAAATAGAGGAACTCTCTATTGGCAGAAGGAAACCGTGAGCAGCGAAGAGCCTAGTCCCCAGTAAGCTCTAGAGAACACGTTCAGGAGAACCGCGCAGCCCCAACAACTTCTCGGTGGACCAGAGGTGGAGGAACGGCCAACAAAGACCTAGCGGCCATTGCTGACAGACATATCTCGCACAACCCCATTTGGAATGGGCCCACAAACCCAGACGTGTTGTTTAACCTCACGGTCCCCTAGTTCATGGATCATATCATGGACAAACCGCTGCCAAAGAAATACACACCACCGAAGCTGGAGTTTTACGATGGGACAGGAGACCCGTCCGATCACTTTCGCCACTTCCAGCATGTTATGGCACTCAAGGAAGGGTCTGATGCAATAATGTGTCGATCATTCCCTGCTAGACTAAAGATGTCAACATTGACCTGGTTCCACAGCCGCCCTCCGAAATCTATTGATTTAATTCGAATGTTGGCGATGGCGTTCCTCACGCGCTTCGTGGGTAGCCAACGACTCAGGAAGGGCCCGCATTATCTGCTAACCCTAAAGCAAAAACAGAACGAGACGTTGAGGGAGTATGTCACTCATTTCAATGATGAGTTGACCTTCATCGCCGACTGTAGTAATGACACCACCGTCACGACTTTCATTCGGGTATGAGAAGAGGCAAATTCTACAACTTCCCTGGAACCCCCAACCAGTATGACAGACTTGCTCAGGGATGCCCAAAGATATATCACTCTAGACGCGATGGTGACCGCCAAGAGGGAAGAAACCCTCTGTCCCCAGGGACAAGAAAGAGGGGAAGAAGAAATAGGACGACGTTGGGAACAAAAGGAGGCACACTGACAGCAAGACTGATTCGGGCCGCACAAGGCATGACAAGCCCTCGAGTTATGTCAGGTCCAAATTTGTCACCCCTCTCAACACCAGTCTGTCTGATATTCTTGACTCCATCAAGGATTGGGAAGAGCTGAAAAGGTAGCCTAAGCAGCGAGGAGACCTCGCTCGACGCAACAACAACAAATACTACGCCTGCCACAAAGAATACAAACTCGATACTGAGGATTGCAAAAACCTCAGAGGAGAAGTCGAGCACTGGATCAGGATAGGCAAGCTCAAAGAGTTCCTAGGCTCGGACAAGAGGCTGGGCCGAGCAAGGGAAAGAGCAGACGTTGTCAAGGAGATTAAAAAATAAGCTCCTGATATCATTTATGTCCCCTACAGGGTCGGTCTTGAAGAAGAGCAATCTAACATGTCCTAAAAAGGACACTGACCGAGATCGGACACCATATCAGTGTGAGGACTGACAGGTGCAGCATGCACGAATTCACAGCCTGATCGCACCACTGACGTTTACGGAAAGGGATTTCCAGGGGGTACATTCTTCTCACAATGACGCCCTAGTCATCTTCGTCCTCATCGCTAAGTGGAAGGTAAATAGAGCCTTAGTGGATACAGGAAGCTCACTCAATGTCTTGTTTTTCAACGCATTCTACAACATGCAACTACAGGAGAAAGACTTGACCCCCGCCAACCACCCCATGGTAGGATTCAGTGGAGAAAAGTACTTCCCCATCGAGAAGATAAATCTAATGGTGGATGCGGGAGAGCCACAACTGCGGAAGTACCTTGTCCAAGAATTTATGGTGGTCGACGCTCCGTCCACCTACAACATTATTCTAGGAAGGTTGTGGCTTCATCATATGGAGTCAGTGGTTTCCACTTTACACCAATGCATAAAATATACAGCCAACCAGACCCAAGGAATTATCCGAGGAGATCAACCTGTTGTAAGAGACTGCCATGATGCAACCCTAAAATAGCTGAATTGTTTCTAATTGCAGCCCGAGCCCACATAACCAACATGTCAGGCACGAGGCCTAGACAAAAGAGGAGAATCACTCTATGAGGGGGGAGTAGCCTCGATAACCAAAGTGAAGCTATGCAGAGAGCCAGAATTCATAGCTAGCATCGCAATCCAGACTAATAAAGAGCTAAGTAACGATACTTCAGCAAACGAGCACCTACTCCAAGAGCTGTTAATCAGCAAGGAATTGCTCGCCAGCACAAAGTCCATTATTCAATAACTTCGCTAGCTTTGGAAAAAAAAGAAACTTCGCTAGAGAGCTATGCAATTCGAGCCAGGACCATTTGTGCTTGATTCAGGGCCGGGTTAGCTTAGCCCCCGCTCAGAGTTAAATTATTTGTTGCTTTGATATCTCTTTTTCATTTCAGTTTAGTAGAATTGTTCGTACCAGAGACATTCCAGAAATAAAACAGATTTTATTAATTCTAATGAGAGTTATTACAAAGCTTGAGACCAACTAGTACATCAGTTTATACACTACGAGTATCTAAGTCTGATGCAAGTATCTATTTGCTGAAACAAGGGTAGAGATTTCGATTTGGTAATCCGCCTCCAGAAGAAAAGGTGGTGAAAGTGAAGCGTCTGAGAAAGAAGACGAAAGAGCGCACTCAATTCATTGCTCATTCGAATCACCTTACAAAGATGACTTGAAAGTAACAACATGAACCTCAAAATGAAATGCAGACATCTGGCTCGACTCTTTGCTCCGCCAATCTGCCTCATGAAGAGGAACAAAAGGAGGCCACAAAAAGCTGGTGAAAACGTCATTGAGTAGCGGATCATCGAGGTTTCTCAGTGCTGCCAAATGGGGACGACTCTCAAACGTGTAATGCCTGGGGTGACACAGAGATACCACCCTAGGAATGAAAGTCACGACCTCCAATGCTCCCATCAACCATAACCTAGTTGCGAGGACCATCCCAGGAAAGCAGTAACGGATGAGAGGGTGACTAAGCACCGGAAGATGGAAGACAGATCTGACCCCCGAGGGAAAGTCTGTAACTCTTTTTTCGCAATATAAGAAAATATTACAAGATCTCATGTGATCAATCAGATGCTCACGCAGATCAGAGGGCACCGCATAATAGCAAGTCTTATCAAGACTCATGGTTGCAAATGTTAAAACATTTGAAGACTCTGGCGAGGGAGATTTTCCTTCAACTTTTAGAAAACCCAAAGCATACTCTCTGGTAAGATGCATTTGATTAACATGCTCTGCTATTCTCATTGTAGTGCTTGAATGCAGAATAACCAGCCTATATATAGGCATAATGGTTTACGAGGCAACATCAGCCAACAATTACTTCAACATTAAATGTCGTACGGGAAATCGGGAAAAGACGTTTCCAATTGAACGAGTCCACATATTTCGAATTAATGATCCTATAGGCAGCCCCATTAAGTGGGGGAGTAATCGATACTGAACTATCTCGCAATATGCGCTGTATCCCTAGCACGTTGATCTACAATTTTTTTTCTAATTGGGCCCCTCCACTAATGCACCCAAGCTTATGCCCTGCTAGATCCACCCCATCACATGCAAAGGAACAAACAATGAAGGCTCTGAGCACCCATGGAATAAGGAACGCGCCTACAGAATATTATCATTAAATTCAAGGCACCAACTCTATTATTATTTCGCAGTTGATCAATAAAGCCGGTCAATTTATTATTAGTCCGATCAATCAATCCGACTCTGAAATCAGACCGCCAGGCGAACTAAGTAAGTCAGGACACCCAAGTCAGACTTACAAGCCCAAAATCTAATTCTGACCAAAGCTTAGTCAGCTCCGACTGATTACAATGGCTTGTGGTCCGCTCTAACACCTAGCCTGCCAATACTTGACTGCGATGGCTGGCCAGGGGCCATTGTCCAACTATAGATAATGGTTGCCGAACCCAACAAATGCTTAGTCGATTTTGACCTATGACGATAGCTTCTGCCCAGTCCGTTAAACTAAACAGGTGTCAACGGTTAGAGAGTGGCAACTTAGTCAGCGTTCTAATGCCTGATCGAGATGGATTGCCAGATATCATTGTCCAAACATTGACAATAGTGATCGAACCTGACTAAAGCTTAGTCGGTGACGACTGAGGACGATGGCTTTTGGTATGCTCGAAGCCTAGTCCGCCAATAACGAATTCCGGCGAGTTAGAAAGTGGGAGTCTAGTCAGCGGTCTCGACGTCTGATTAATATGGCTTGCCAGGGGTCACTACTCGTATGTAGATATTAATCGTCGAACCCCGACCAAAGCTTAGTCAGTGGTCGTTGATGACGATGGCTTTGGTCTGCTCGAAACCTAGTTCGCTACGCACGGATTACGATGGCCTTGAAAGTGGGAGCTTAGTCAGTGCTCATGTAGCTTGGTGAAGAAGGCTTGGTAGGGATAATTGGCCAACTACAACCAATGATCGCCGAACCCCGCCAAAGTTTAGTCAAAACGACTTACGATGATAACTTCTAACTCGCTCCAATTCCTAGTCCGCTACGAACAGATCAAAATGGGTTGGAAAGTGGGAGTCTAGTTAGTGCACTTGACGCCTGATCAAGGTGGATTGCTAACCTGACCCCGATTTAATCAGTCATAACTAGTGATAACAACCCCCGGTCCAACTAAGCCTATTCTACAAATAGCAGGTAAAAATGAGCCAAAAGTCTGATCAAAGCTTTGGAAGTTCGACTCGGATGACTCGCGAGGACTATTGTCCAATCATCTACAGCGGTGTATGTGCCGGGACCACAGTTTGACTACTTAGCTTATGACAACAATTTGCTGGTTTAACATACAGCCAAGGCGCCAGTCAAATGGTGTATTACACTCCCCGATCTCTGCAAGGATTCTGATAAGAATTTCACAAACTATTGCAGTACAGGAAGTTAGAACTCTCACCAACAAATTAATGATAAAGCTTCCTGGCCCAGTAGAGCCTTTCGTCAGACAATTAATGTTAAAATAAGACAAAGCGGGTAAAAGCTAGCAGTAAAACAAAGGTAAAAACGAACACGTACACTGTACTATTGATTTGAAAGTCGAAAAGAAAATACAAGGTTCACCCCTCATCAGGAGGAGAGTCAGATACACTAGAATCATACTTAGCAAGGGAAGAAGCAGGAGACACATCTGTACGTGTTGTCTCTCAATCACCCTCATCAGAGTCGCCTTCTTCTTCAGACGAATTGGAGGCCACTCCAAACTTTGCATATGCAATTTCTTTATAATATGAAAGATCCCAGTCGAGATTCTCTTCATTCATCAGATGCAACAGCTCCAGCCTTCTGTGTACATCTCTGTTGAACTCGAAAATGCCTTGGGCCTTGAGAAGTTTCTCCTCGCGCACTCTTGATTTAGCAAGCTCCTGCTCCAGCCGCTCCAGTTTGTCTGACAGTAGATCAGTCTTGGATTGCTCAGCACCTAGCTTATCATTGACAGTGCTTAGCTCAATCTGTGCTAAAAGGAACTGCTCTTCAGCGGTCTGCACACACTTGGCATTAAATTTAGTGTCAGCGTCCATTCAGACTCCTTCTTGACCTTCTCGACGTGCAAAGCCTGTAGCTCAGCCTGCACTCCGGCCACAGTCTCACGGGCAAGTTGCAAGTCACGATGGAAAAGTTCAATTCATTCTTGAACTGATCCCTCGAGGACACTGCCTCGGCTAAGTTGGACTCAAACGCTTTCAAATTTGCAAAGACTCACTCCATAGTATACACTCTTTCACGAGTGGCCTCAACTTCAGTTCCAACCGCGACCACTTGATTCAGGTATGATATCCCTAGCATGAGATGTTTCTGTCCTTCATCCATACACTCTCCCAGCGTCTCTCCAACTGGCTTTGGAGCACAGTTCGCCAACCAATCATTTCATCTTCTAATATGCTTCTTCGAAACATAAGAAATGTCAACCTCCTGATGCCAAGCTTGGTTGTTCATCCTTACTACGTTTAGAACAAACAGATTGATCCGCGCATCCGGATGAAGATCATTCAAAACCGAAATCATCCCAGCACAGGCCATGACCGTCTTCACTGCATCAGGACCCCCATCAACAACTTTCCCTTTGCCCGCAACCATCCTCTATTTTTCACGCGCCAATTCAGTATCAGTTGACGTGGAAGATGGAAGCGAATTATTCCTTAGACCCATCGTCAGTTCAATGTGGGGACAGGAAGAGATGGAAGACAGAATGGGCGATGCGAAGGAGACCCCTCAACGGGCTCATGATCCACAGAAAGGTTGAGCTCAAAGTCCTTTATTGAAAAGGGATGACAGACGAAGCTTCCACGCTTGCTTGCAGCAACATTTTGTTCAGAAACTCTGCAGTATTGGTACTCAATTTGGTTACATCCTCCACGCCACCATTTGCAGATACTCACTCTCCGAGTCAGGAAGGGAGATAGGGGCCTTGGTCTGAGCATCATGCCCCTAAGAAACAACAGTCTCATCTGACACTTGCCCGACAATATCACGTCCTTTGAAGGAGGCCAAGCGCTTGCAGACAGGTTTAGACAAAGCACGAGACCTCTTAAAATGCACAGGAAGAGAAAGCGCCTCATCTATTTCTGCCCTCCTTAAAGGGTTTGGAACCTTAAAATTGGAAAGTTTCCTCTTCCTCGAAATAGACACACCTTCAGGTTTTGGCTTCTTTACCCAAAAATAAGTAGGAGCCACATGCCAATGAGCCAGTCCGTTGCGCTCGACATTAGAAGACTCCGTGACATCCACTATCGTCAGACAACGCATGTCGTGAAACACATCCAAAGTTGCTTTATCCTCAGCAGAAAGTGATGAAGTTGGGAATTTCCCTACGAAAAACCACTCAGGTCAATCTAATATGCAGTTAACACAAACAAGACCAGAAAAAGAGTTGAACTTACTCAGTTGTCTGATTCACGGTCGATCGGACGACTAGCAAGCTCAAAGTACATCGAGTCCACTAGAGTCATGAAACAAAATTTCATCTAGGATTTGAAATCATCAGGCAGGTTGTCGAACTAGTTCGGTGACGTCAGCATACACACAACATGTTCATTTATCCGAGGGGAAGTAAGCAGTTGAAGCACCCTAGAAGATACTCGGACACCAGCGCCCCTAGCCCTAATCAGAATGACAATCACAGTCCTATAACCGTTCGACACCAGTTAGGGGGTGCAATGCTGAGGTACGCCAGGAACTCCCAAATCTCCTTGATTACAGGAAAACGGACACCCGATTGAAACATACCTCGATGAAGACAAATAAATCCCTCAGGAGGGGACAATGGCGTCAGATCGGCGCCCAGAGTGTAGAGAACCAGATCATCAGGAATTCCGTATGTTTTACGAAGGACTTCCAGATCCGATTCAGAGAGCAATCTCTCCTAGAAAAACTTGCGACCCTTAGCGAACAGTTCTTCGGAAAACTGATTCCAGCCCAACATGAAATATAATACAAACTTTTGAATACAAAGGTTAAGCGAAGTCAAAAACACAGAAGGCGATACGACAAAGCAGAGTCTCTTAGATCGAAAGAGTAAAAAGGTTATACTCCACAGGCAGGAGATCTATATAGAAAACATAGCTCCCGTTTTTCTTTCTTTTGAGCTGACAGGCGTCTAATTAATCAAACTTGCCGCTCGAGGAAACAACTTAGACTCAACCATCATGACTACACAGTTGCTTCATGAAATGACTTGGTGGACCGATGAGATGGCCATCCACTCTAGGGGGGGGGAGGGGGAGGGAGTAGCTGATGATACATCAAACTGTCATCGGATCAGCACCATAAACATGTCATGATAATCTCGTCAACAGAACAAAGCAGGTCCGATTGCATGCTCAATTCAGTGAGGCCCATACAACATTAACACCACTATTGGCAAATTCTAGAACGTTGGAACCGAACTACAATGCCTTAATAATCCCGTATGTCACGTGGTTAGGCCCAATACTCGTAAGCATTGATAAGGCAATTATATGGGGAATCGACCTAAGACAAACAAATTAGCAGTACATCGGTTCCGACTAGGAAACAAATACTAGAGCATCAGTGTATAAGTCGGGTAATGAAACTTTCTTGCATGGACAACACTCAGAAAGGGAAACCTCTCCCGCAGATCTAGGAGCACAAGTTGTGTAGGAAAACTATCCCACATGGACAACTCCCAAACATGAAATGATCTCCAGCAAGATCTCTTTCCCTAAACTACTCAATCAAAGGCCTAGCAAAACAATGACTATCACACTATAAAAGGGAGATAAGGTCAATGAACTTAAGGTATGCACAAAATTTCAATTTACAGCTTTAAGCCCTTCCTAAGCCTTATCTAACTTAAGCATCGAAATGCCATTGACCGCCATACGGTGGTCCTTGGCTCATGCGTGCTACTTGTGCAGGTCTAGGCAAGCAGCAATGAATGAAAGCAGGAATCGACTACATTACCTAGTGTGGCCAAATTTAACATCTATTGGAGATGCAATCAGCATGGGATCAACATGTCTGATTAAACCCTACCCCAAATAATAAGCTTAGTACTGTGCTTTCTTCTCCCCTCATGAACCCCAGCTCTGTCATTGACACCCCATGCACCCCCTCTGCAACACAAGTCTTTAGTCCTTGCCCTTTTCATAAAACGTGCAATGATCAACTGCCTGACCTTCTTCCCATCTCTGCTCTCTCTAACACTTTACTGTTTACCGGTAACATGGTACATTTATTGTACAGTGAGAGATAGTAGCCATTCATAACTCTGCCCTATGTACTTAGAAAACTTGTCGTTCTGTTTCCCTTTATATTGCTTAATTTCCATGGAAAAAATTTTCATTTCTTTGGTGAAACTTGTCATCTCAATAGATTAGACATATAGCTAGCGATGCATGTAGGTGAAAATGTTGGTTCTCTTGTACTTCCATGCCCCATTTTTATTTCTCCAAGTAGTAAGAAAAATTTGAACCCAAAATGGGGAAAATAGTGAATGGATGGATGAGTGATGAAATATATATAATTGGGACTCCCCCTAGGTATGAAATAAGAAGTAGGGGCCCTTTCTGGCATTTGTGATAAAAGAAGGTTGTACAACAATAAAATATAAACCGTGTTCTGTATCTATGGTGCCAGCTTGATGTGAAATCTGATCAAGAATTAATGTAATCTGATCATTATATATGTTTGAACAACAACTTCAGAAAAATGCATGAATTGGTACTAGTAGCTTCGAGGTACCATTACTACCATTCAAGGGGAATTAAGTGTGTAGTGCGGTTCAAGGTGTTAGAGAGGAGGGAAATGTACATCTCAACATTATATATGGAACTGGCTGGGTAATGCAATGATGTCGTTTTGGAATATATTTCTATTCTTTTTTAATTTCATATGCTATCTGATAATTTCAAATTTATTTATTTATGAGAACTTAATATTTCAATATTGCATATTTGGATTATAGCAAGGCAGTCTAGGGTTCAAACCTGGCCAAAGCTATTTTATGCATGGTCTAGGGATCCAATAAAATCAAGTGGATATGATACACCATAAGTTGGATGGTGGCTGATTCAAAGTTTGCCCATTAAGATCAAATAAACATAATAACACGTGGACTTAAATTATAGATGGACGAAAATAAAGATCGAGTCGAGCATTGACGCCTGGTCAGCTTCTTACAGTGTAAAAGAAGAAAATTGATACGCCATCATTATAAAAATGTAAATTATACAAATGTACACGTAAATGTGCATACAATATTTTTCATGCAATAATCTTTATAAAAATGGTTTTAAAAAAGAACACATTAGGTAAAAATGTCTGAAAAAAGTTATGCACATTTATACTCTTTAGAGTTAATTTTCTATCTAGAATTGACATGAACTATCTTTGTATATGTCCTTGAAAAATGGTGGACTCTAACATGTTTCATGACATCTTTTAGGTATAGGAACTTCTTTCTCATGCACAATATAACCAAAGAGCTTGTTTGTTAAAAGCACTGAAACTGAAGTGTTTCAAAATCTGAAAAAAATGTTCAAACTCCTTAATAAGATGGTCATTGAAATTTCAAATTAGGTGTTTAACACGTTCTGACATTTCATTGTTCCCGCTATATTAATTTTGGTTCATACAGAAGGATCAATGTGGTACATGGTCTTTGAGAAAAGTAAAATAAAAATGTGCCCTTGAGAATACTATAAATTAACTGTTTTGAACAATGGGAAATCTCATGACATCAGCAGATTTATTTTCCTCTTTATTTTCGGGCCCCCTAAATCTAATTTAGTCCCCATTTATATCATATTACTAAAACCACAAAACAACACTTCTACTTATTCCCCATTTATATCATATTACACACTGACAATACAATCTTCCATCTAAGTTGGCTCTTGGGTTTGTCTCATTTTATGTATTATGTATATTATTAGGGTGTTTTTTCTAAGTTTCAGTTCTGCGGGGTTTCAGTGTTCAATTCTTAAACTAATGGGGTAAAAATATATGCAAGTGTTTTTAGACAATTAAGAGAGAGCAAAACAAGCAAAGAGAGAAACATACACAAAACCTACTACACACATGTACATGTCAAGAGGGAATTAAGAAGAAACATATATCATCATGATCATGTCATCACATTGGTTCTGACATTTTTGCAATTCTTTCTTTGTCCTTCAAATCATGAAATGACAACTCTTACATCTTGACAAGACAACTTTATGCAAATTAGAGACATTGATGAGATTTTTCATTTCTAAAAAGCTCCATAAAACTCTCCCAAAACAAAACTCTTGTAAGATATATTTTTTCTTCATGTTCTTTCTTCGAAACTTCTGAACAAGATGCAAAAACTATAGACACCATGTAAACAAGAAATGCTCTATAAAGGGTAAAACAACAGGAAAAGCTAAAATGAAAAGACCATCTTCATCAAAGTTGTTAAAAAAAATAATGAAATGCCATTGCCATTAAAATATAAGAAAGAACAGATAAAAAGCTAGAGGAGACAAGATTTGCAAATCTATTACTTGGCATTACATGAAGCAGAGTAAATAGTTACATTTCATGAGTACTTGGACACTTAGCTCGATCCTCATTAATCCCCATAAGATCATAAATTCATTTGCTACTACAACAACAGAGAAATACATAAACCACTACTACTAAGGAGTAGCCATTAAATCCAGCAACTGAAAAACTACCTAGCTAACCATACATATTAAGTGCACCAATCGAAGATAAACATAGAGATAGTTGATTACCATATGTAGATACGCCAACTAAGAAGAAGTTTGGGTCTAGAAATATGCCAATGATCCTTCACCAAATTCTCCTTGAATTATCGATGATTCAATTGGGGAGAGGAATGATCAACAATGTTAAGTTGCACCAGAAGGTGGAGGCAACTGAGGTAGCTGTGTCTGTTGCTGCGGTGGGCGCTTTCGTTTCTTCTTCTCGTAGCTAATCCCCCTTGCTTTTGCTTGCAATTCGCGAACTTCGCGTAAATAAAGCCTTACAGCACGTGCCCCAAATGGGTTGGCCTCAGGCTTGCCTCCATGTTCTTCAAAAGCAGCTCGAAGGCGTCCGATGAGGGCGTCGAGGCTTCCCCAGGCTTGACGAAGAGGACAAGGGCACGGGGCAGGGGGGTTTGGGTGACCGTAGAAAGGGCAGATTTGGGTGTGGACTTTAGTCTTGCCAAATTGGTCGAGGTAACGGAGGAATTCAAGAACATGAGCACCGCTGCAACGAGATAGGGACAGTGGGGGCCTGTGGTTCTTTAGGTATTGCCCGAATGTGTTCCAGTCTCGACGTTTCTGGTTTTCGTATCGGCTGAAGGTTGGTGGTGAGGATGATGAGGTTGCTATGGTGTTGTTAGTGTTGTTGGTGGCGGTGTTGATGTGGTTGGAGCTAGTGTTCTCTGAGTTTGAGGTATCAGCTGCTCCAAGTGCTTCCATGGAAATGATGTTCATATGATGATGATGGTGATGGTAATTTTCCTAGCTGTTGGTTTTCTTGGATCCTGCAATAGTGAAGTGAAATGGGATTTGTTAATACTTTAGTTTATGATAATTAATGTATGAAATGATGATTATGATGAATACTATGGTCCCATTTCTTGCTTTTCTTCTTCTTCTTTTCTTTTCTTTCTAGGGTTTCACTACTTATTCCTTTTTGTAGTAAGAGAAAGACATAGACAGAAGAAAAAGATGCGCAACTGTAGTGATCAGTGCAGATGAAGAGACTTTGTGTTGTGTTGTGTTGTTTTGATGAAGAATCAAGAAGAGAGAAGTGGGAGAGAAAGAAATACTATAGAGAAAGACTGTCTTCAAAATTTGTAAAGGAGAAAGAGAGAGAAAACATAACAGGAAACTACCATAAAGATCTATGCACTTTAGCAGAAGAGAAGAGATGAGAGATGAGAGATGAGAGATGAGAGAGCTTACCAAGAGAAAAAGGGGTTGAAGACGTGTGTGTTGTTGCTGTTCTTCAGCTCCTAGCACCAGTGAATCTGTTTAACAAGTCATCACTACAACATACAGATTTATACTGTTAGAAAAATAGAAGAGAAATACAAGAAACAACAACACATTAAATTATGAATATGGATTTTTGACATAGTTTCCACTTATTGATGTACAGGAGGGAAAGAGAGGGAGATGGGAGAGTGAAAATAGCAAAATATGATGATGGGTTATGAAATTGATGAAGACCAATTAATGTTGGGGCAATACTAGAAATTTTAGGAGGTTGTGTTGTGTCTTGTTCGATGTGGGCAAGGAAAGACTTAGTAACAATTTTGTTTGTTTTTCTAAAAATGTTTTAAAGAGGAGAGAAGGAGAAGGAGAAGGAGAAGGGTAAGATTTCCTTTTCCAACAAAAGGGGGAGCACCTGATTGATGATTCCTTTTATCTCTCTCTTTCTTGATCTCCTCTTGTTGTTGTTGTTGTTGATGATGATGATGAGTGGTGGTTCCTGTTGGTAGATATAGAGAATAAGAGAGGTAAAGAAACTCACTTCTCTGGTATAGGGCTTTTGTGGTATTGGGAAAGAGGAGGTTGGCAGTAAACAGCAGAGATGATGGAGACAGGAAAAAGTTTGTGGTAATATCATAAGGAGGGAATAACATGATTTTGTTTCTTCACCCCCTTTCCAATTTTTTGTGTGTAGTCATTTTGGTGAATGACAATACCTTTTCTGACCCAAAATTAAAATACCACCATCATCTGATTTTCATTTTCAACCCCACTCCAAGCAACTTTTATCTGATTTGGCACAATCTTGATAGTTAATTTTCTTTATCAATTCCTAGCTCTAGTTGTTTTTTTAGTGATCCATTGTTAGGAATTGGAGTACTTAATTTGCTCACATGCAAAGTGAAAATAAAAAGCAAAGAAAATAGGGTTTTGCTAATGAGGCATAACGGTCCTTGAGGTCTGCTTTAAGTAATCCATATCTTTCGTTACGCCAATGAGTCGTATATTGTTAGGGAAAATCCATGGGCCATTGTTCAGTAAAAACACAAATGGCATAACTAACCGGTGATTATTGCACATTTTCATTTGAATTTACAATCGAACATCCTCATGTAAGCATTGAGAGCCACATGTCATTCTCCTCTTGAACAACAATACAAGCTAGGAACAAAAGATTCCTCCTATTTTCACACCTATGAATTCACTTTTGCATAGATACACATGTCAATGCACTACTACATCGTATGTGTTTAAGGTGGGCCTCTAACTAGACGATTGTAAAACTTTACTCAAAATAAGTTATACATATGGTTCAACAAGATTTCCTTCATTCACAAACATAAAACAGACAAATCTAGTACTTTTGTTCACGATGATTGAGAAATTTAAGAAGAAAATGTTTATGCATTACAATGACCTTCGTTGATTAAAAAAACGAGTTTGAATTGTTTGCATGCGCCATATTATAGAAATTTGGCCTATACCCTCTAAGAAATCTAAGCGTCAAGTCTTCACCCTCTGGGAAAAGAGAGACATGAAGGCAATATACAAAATTGAAAACGGTAGGGGTTTCCCTCATTTTTTTTTACTAATATTGCTTAACTCCATGGGCAACGCATGTTTGGGATATGTATTTGTTGGAAAATACATTTTTAGATGGTCTTCTATTCTATTAATTTATTTGAATTTAAATTTGGAGGAAACTATAGATTAGTACTAGGAAGAATCAACCAAGAATAGATCCATGAGACGAACACCAGGATGTGTAATTTGTTGATTGAAGCCCTTCGTCTCGCTCCAACTGAGCTTATACTTTCATAAAATGACTAGCCACCTTAGCCCGTGCTAAGCACATGTATTCTTTTGACATTACATTTTATGAAAATAAACTTTCAACACAAATTTTCATATGTTTCCTTCAATAAAATCAATTAAACTTTTATTTTCAATTTTTATCGATTATATTGTCATATTCAAGGATAATTTCTTTAAGTAAATTTTACTTATTGTTGTTTTATGTTCACTTCAGGTATATTATGTTTAATGCTCTTATTAAAACTCTAATAAATTAAAATAGAAATTAAATCTTATATTTTCTAAATCAAAATAGGACAAAGGTCTTATATAGAGAAATGATATGGCTTTCTAACTTTGATTAAGAATAATCATGTTTTTTTCAACTTCATTAAGCAAGTTTCGAAGACAAATATATATTTGTAATAATTTTTGCTGAAGATATTTGATAAAGTTGATTTTTTAAATTTATGTGTTTTTTTTATACCCCTCCCATCCCAGATGCCGCCAATTGGGTTCGACCTTTTGACCTAGTGATACCATCCGCCACTACTCAACCACTGAGCCATCACACCTTTGGATAATTTATGTTATGTGAAATAGTGAACATCATTATTATTTAATTTGAAAATGCGTATATTTAGAGATGTTTTTAATTGATCTTACAACTCCAAGTTTCATTCCTCCAAAGGACTCTAAAAGACATAATGAATGTATTTTCAAAGTTTCTTCACTCCAAAATTAAAAAGTACAAAACTAAGGGGAATTGAACAAACCATAAAAGAGAAATACATGGATTGTATTACATTATATAAAAATTAATATTGAACGAAAGTTTCAATAATACGTTTATCTTCATATCTCATCAAATAATTAAATAATAGAAAATAGAAAGTACATATGAATCATCAAAGCCAAATATTTGTAAAATATATTAGTGAATAAAATGTTTGAAAACATCATGATAGGGGAAAATCACTGAATAAAAAGTGAAAATTAATTTACTGAGATCGAAAATCTCATTAGAAAGTCACGGTAAAGAAGAAAATGTGTAATAACACGCAAATACCTTTATAATCTAGAGAACGTGACACCCATACACACACACACACATAAAAAAGGTTGTAACAATGAGTAAAAAAAATGAGAAAATAATTTTATATTAATTCAAAATTTTAAATAAATTATTATATCAACGATAACTAAAAATAAAATATAAAAACTCTAAATAAAAATAGGAGTAAAGAAAAGTACAGAAAAAATGAGGTGAAACATACACTGGAAATAATAAGTAAAAGACCCGCTGAGAAAAGATTGGGGTAAGATTATATATATGGATTAACGAAAATGTGCAAAAGCTCTATTTGCCTCTGTCATTCTATGAGTCTCTTCCTTTTTGCTATAGCATCACTACTCCCTTTGGCAGCATCCACTAATTCAGAACTTAATTTGAAAGCTATATATATATATAACATCAATAAGGGAGTCAAGATAACAATAGAGAGGCGACACTCTGACTTTTGGGCGAGTTTGGGCTAACAAGGGGTAATTGCGGAAAAAGTTTCTCAAAAATTTTTATAGCATCAGATTAGTTCTAGGATCTATCCTAGTCGTTCAAGACTAGGGTTTCAGCCCCTAGCCATGGCAGCTCAGCCAATGGAAACTAGCGGCTAAGTACTGGCGAGAGTGGGAGGGAAGATGGAATCGACCCTCCAATCCCCATGAACCTTTGTACAAGCACTAGGGCTTGCCAATATTGATCAAATCGAGGAAAAACCGATAGATTCAACCAGCTTTCGGAAAGAAGGAAGCCTTGCACTAACTTTGTCGGATTCCGATGTTTCAAGGGGCAAATCCCATGTTTCGAACCATGTAGTGGTATTAAAATTCTCAAGTATTCGTTCGTCTTTAGATGCAATAAGGGATTTAATATATAGATTTTGGGGCTTCTCGGGAGAGTTTATTATGAGTCTTTTAGATCGAAGGCATGTTCTAGTATACTTCCAATCAGAAGTTGAAGTGAAGAAGGTTTTCTCCAATGATTCTTTCACTATTAGGGGTGTAAAATTCAAGATTTTTGTTGGCATCCAGGGTTTAGTCTTCGGGCTGATCCAAAATTGGCTCCAATATGGGTAGTAGGGGTGGGCACGGGACGGGATGGGATGAGATGAACCCATCCCTATCCCATCCCGTTCATTCGGGATTGAGACGAGACGGGATAGACCTCATCCCAACCTCGTCCCATCTCAAACAGGATCGAGATGGGACGGGATGAGCACGTACTAAATAATCCTCCAATAAAAAATAACAAAAATATTTTTATCTCACATTACTCACACACCAATAATGTCAAATTTATATACATATAACTTACATCATAAATAATAATAGATATTAAATAAATAACTAATAAACTTTTTTTTGGAAGGCAAATAAATATTAAATTTCATTTAGAATTAATGATTCAATTCATTTAAATTTCATATAGAATTTCATCTTACATTGATTTAATTTCAACACATCCTAAACTTTAATTTATAAGAGTATTTTGATTAAAATTAATAATATTAAATATTAAATAAATAAATTCGGGACGGGACGGGACGGGATAGGCGGGATTGAAGATCTACATCCCGATCCCATCCCACTCTAGATCGGGTCGGGACAGAATTGGGGAGTTTGATCAATCCCAGAAGGACCCAAAAAAATCGGGACGGGATGTGATCGGGACGGGTTCTGGATCGCGCGATGGGATGCCCACCCCTAATGGGTAGAACTCCATAATCTCTCACTTGCCTTCTTCCTAACGGATCTCATAAAGGCCATTGGAAATTCGTTTGAAATTTTCCTATGGATTGACAATGGTACTCATTATTTTGTGCATTCAAAGGTTGCACGTATGTGCATCAACATGGAAGTCACTAAGCCTTTACTGGCTAGGATTTGGCTTGAAAGTCCTAAATATGGCGAATATTGGCAATAACTCGAGTGTCCAAGCTTCAAATACTGCAAACATTGTGCACTAATTGGTCATGAAAAAGAGCATTGTATGAAGCTTATGGGTAAAAAAAGGGAAATCGAAATAAATAAATAGAGAATGGTAATGAAGAAAAGAATATGAGTAAGGCGCAACAAACTCCAAACGTGGTTAAGCAAGTATATATGCCGGTTAATAGAAAATCGAAACAAGCCAAGGAGGATATTGGCACAAGTGGGGCTAAAGATAGTTAAGGAATTGAGATTCCTAGTGTCCAAGAAGGAGATGAAAGGTAGAAATCCGCCAGCAGAAAATCTGATCAAATTAATTTGACGAACAAATACCCGACACTAGTAGATGCACCTACGAAGAATGAACCTATGGAAGATGAAGGTATCTCGGTCCAAAAACCAAGAGGAACACCCTGTCAAATTCAATGATAAACTTGAACCTGATCTGATGCAGGAGGATCCGAGTCAGATAATGCTGAGCTGTCAGATAGCACGTTATTAGCACTAAGATATTTTGAATTAGCAGATCAGTGCAAGGATGGCAGGAAATCATGATTCTATTTCTAATTTGGAAGTTTTGGGTGCGTTTTAGTATTTTGGCCATAACTTTGGCTACGAGTATCAGAATCGCGCAAACGACCCCAATTCGGAAAGCTTTTTTCAACGGGCACGTCGTGGTCAACAAGCTACGCTTGTTGCACATCTTTTCGAGGCCAAAATCCACCGTTTTCCCTTCTGAATCCACAAATTTAGCAGTTTATTTCCCTTTATAGTAATATTTCAATTATTATTTAGGAAGTGGTTCTGAACCCAATTTGGGCCAGATTTCTGACAGTTTATTTCTTTTATTATGTATTTTGTTTTAGCATGATTATTGGGGTGTTTCCAATTTTGGTAAAACTCCAATATTGATGAGTTTTAGCTATAAAGCCCAGCTTGTAGGCTGATTTTAGATATACCTTTGATTTTATTAAACATTAGAGTTATTTCTCTGTGTTTTGGGCTATTCTTTTGTATTCTTCTCTGTCAATTATCTGTTGCTATTAGCCTGCAGAATAATCGCTATTCTGTCCGGCGTCACTTGGTATCAAAGCTTCAACATCTTCTTGGGGTGAGATTTTATTAGTTTCTATGGCTGGTGGTCGTGGTCCTGGTCGTCGTGGGCAGGTTCCAAACGAGGAAGCCCTTGCCGTGATCGTAGCGTTTAGGATGTGATGATTGAGGATTTACAGAGGCAAGTTGCAGAGCTAACCCAGCGTCTAACGGTGCAAGATTTCAGTAATCGTGATATGGAAGATCACGATTCTGATTCCAGTTTCGAAAACCCGTCTCACAATCGTGCTCAATTCTGAGAGTGCCGTGGTCAGGAGGATCGTCATGGAAATCTCGGTTTCAAAGTAGAGCTACCCGAGTTTTCGAGGACGTTACAGGCCGAAGGCTTCGTGGATTGGTTGAATGAAGTAGACCGTATTTTTGAGTATAAGGAAGTTCCAGATCATGTCAAAGTGAAATTGGTTGCCATCAAACTCAAAGGCAGAGCATCTGCGTGGTGGGAGCAGTTGAAGCGATCACGCGACAGGCATGGCCTGGCCAAAATCACTGATTGGAAAAAGATGAAGAATAAGATGAAGGGTCACTTCCTTCCTTTCAGCTACACTCAAACTTTGTTTCAACGACTTCATTCATTGAGGCAAGGCACAAGATCAGTTGATGATTACACGGAGGAGTTCTATCAATTGGTAGCCTGTAATGACTTATCTGAGACGAAATAGCAGATGGTGGCACAATATTTGGGGGGATTACGGCAACCCCTGCAAGATGTCCTCAGCCTTCACTCACTGTGGACCGTTTTTGAAGCCTACCAGCGTGCACTTGCTGTGAAAAAACAGCAGAACAAGAGGCCTATGATAAGAAGTGATCAAAGCAGTCGGCTAGTTCGCCCTCAAGAATCCCGTCCACCGCAGAGTAACTCTACTATTAGATGTTTTAGATGTGTTGAATAGGGACATAGAGCGACTGAGTGCAGGAAGCCTGCTATTCAGAAAGGCAACAAGATTTTGATTGAGGAAGACGTGGTAGATGAAGTTGAGGAACTTGGAGAGCCTGTGTATGACTATGATGAAGATGGCGATGTGCTGTATGGAGATGGTCATGAGACTCTGGTTGTTCGTAAGAGTCTACTGACTCCCAAGGATGATAAAGTCTGCAAGATGATCATTGACAGTGGCAGTTGTGAGAACGTCGTGTCTGAAGAGGCTGTCCAGAAATAACAGTTGAAGATAGATCGTCATCCCAAGCCGTACAAGTTATCATGGCTGAATAAAGGCAGTGAGGTAACAGTAGATAGGCGATGCCTAGTGTCTTTTTCGATTGGTAGGAAATACTTTGATAATGCTTGGTGTGATGTTGTATCTATGGGTACTTGTCATATATTGTTAGGCAGACCTTGGCAGTATGATCGTAGTGTTATTCATGATGGGCAAAAAAATACATATTCCCTTAGCATTAAAGGGAAGAAGATTATGTTGGCACCTCGTCGAGAAGGAACCACTCCTACCCCGGTAGCCAATAATACTAACCTGCTTTCTAGGTCCAGGTTTTTAGTTGAGATTGATCGTGAAGATGTGGTCTATGCTTTGTTACCTTGTGGGAATAGTGTAGCCAATGTGAATTCAGATTTGCCAGCAGAGGTGCAGCAGCTTCTTGCAGAGTTTTCTGACCTGATGCTAGAGGATCTTCTTCCTGGGCTGCCGCCTATGTGGGATATTCAGCATCAGATCGACCTTGTTCCGGGGTCCAGTTTGCCTAATCGGCCGGCTTATCGCCTCAGTCCTAAGGAATTTGAAGAGTTGCAGTGACATGTGGTAGAGTTATTGGAGAGGGGCTACATCCGTAAGAGTATGAGCCCATGTGCAATACCTCCTCTGTTAGTGCCAAAGAAAGATGACTCTTTGCGTATGTGTGTTGATAGCAGGGCATTCAACAGGATTACAGTGAAATACATGTTTCCAATTCCCCGCCTGGATGATATGTTAGACCAGCTTTCCGAATCTAAGGTCTTCTAAAAAATTGAACTTAAAAGCGAATACCACCAGATCAGAATAAGGCCTGGAGATGAGTGGAAGACAGTGTTTAAGACGCATCATGGGTTGTATGAGTGGATGGTAATGCCTTTTGGCCTATCCAATGCGCCCAGTACATTTATGAGATTTATGCATCAGGTTTTACGACCTTTATGGGGAAATTCGTTGTAGTTTACTTCGACGACATCCTCATTTATAGTCCGACATGGGCGTCACATTTTGATCACCTTCGTGCTATTTTTGATAAGTTGAGGACGGAGCACCTGTTCGTCAATCAGAAGAAGTGTTCTTTCTTCACTACTTCTTTTACTTTTCTTGGTTTTGTTGTGTCTACTGATAGTGTTCATGTAGATCAGTCGAAAATAGATGCGGTCTTGGAGTGGCCCAAACCAAAGACCTTACACAATGTCAGAAGTTTCCATGGATTGGCACCAGTTTTGGCACTTCCTGATTTTGAAAAGGCGTTTGAGGTAAATCTGGGGTTGGCATTGGTGGTGTAATGAGTCAGGAAGGGCGCCCAATAGCATTTTTCAGTGAGAATCTATCAGGATCAAAGAAAAATTATTCCACCTATGATCTAGAGTTTTATGCCATAGTTCAATCCCTGAAGCATTGGCGTCACTACCTAGTACAAAGGGAGTTTATTCTTGTCACTGATCATGAGGCCCTAAAGTACATCAATGGGCAACACAAGCTGAGTCGACGGCATGCCAAGTGGGTGGCGTACTTGCAGGAGTTTACGTTTGCGCTGAGGCACCAAGCAGGGAGTCTGAACCGTGTTGCAGATGCACTGAGCCATCGTACGTTACTCCTCACCACCATGAGCACTAGCGTTGCAGGATTTGAGGCTTTCTCTGATATGTATGTTGCAGATCCTTCATTCGAAAGGATAATTCAGAAGGTAACTGATGGTCAACGACATGACTTTATTTTGCATAATGGTTATTTGTTTCGTGGATTACAGTTGTGCATTCCAGATTGTTCACTAAGGCAGCAGATTATTCGTGAACTTCATAATGAGGGTCACTTTGGGCGAGATAAGACGTTGGCCTTGATCTCTTCTTCCTATTATTGGCCCAAATTGACCAGTGATGTGGCTCATTATGTGGCGCGTTGTTATGTGTGTCAGCGGTCCAAATGAGTTCTCACTAATGCGGGCCTGTACACACCTTTACCTGTACCTGAGCCCCCTTGGTTTGAGTCAGTATGGACTTTGTGTTGGGTTTACCTCGTACCCAACGGGCCTGGGATTCTATTTTGGTTGTGGTTGACAAGTTTTCCAAGATGACCCATTTTGTAGCTTGCAAAAAAACAATGGATGCTGCCCGGATCGCCCATATTTATTTCAGGGAGATTGTGCGTTTACGTGGTGTTCCCCGATCCATTACTTCAGATCGTGACACCAAGTTCATGAGTTATTTCTAGCGGAGTTTATGGGAGAAACTAGGGACAAACTTGAATTTTAGCAGCGCCTACCACCCTCAGACGGATGGACAGACTAAGGTGGTAAACCGCAGTTTGGGGAACCTTTTGAAGAGTTTGGAAGGCACTAAAAAAAAACAGTGGGATTTGGCGTTACCTCAAGCAGAATTTGCCTATAACAGGTCGAAGAATAGAACCACAGGAATGAGCCCATTTGAGATTGTCTATGGCCAGAATCCATCCGGGGTGCTCGACTTAGCCCCTATTCCACACGTGGGTCCCAAGGCAGATGTGATGGCAGAACATCTTCGGGGTATCCATGAACAGGTGAAGCTGGCTATTCACGAGAGTAATTCCAAGTACAAAGTTCAAGCCGACAGTCACCGTCGTCAGGTACTTTTTGATGTTTGTGATTTTGTTTGGGCAGTATTAACCCGTGATCGTTTTTCTGTTGGAGAGTATAATAAGCTTAAGGAGCGAAAGATTGGACCCTGTGAGATCTTGCAGAAGATCAATGATAATGCCTACAGACTGCGCCTCCCCAGTCATTTGAGGACTTCTGGTTTTTTGAATGTAAAACACCTGAGTCCTTGTTTTGTAGATCCCGATGATGCTATTGTGAACTCGAGGACGAGCTCTTTCCAACCCGGGGTGGCTGATGCAGGAGGATCAGAGTTAGATGATGTTGAGCTGTCAGATAACACGTTATTAGCACTAAGATATCTTGAATTAGCAGATTAGCGCAAGGATGGCAGGAAATCATGATTCTATTTCTAATTTGGCAGTTTTTGGTGCGTTTTAGTATTTTGGCCATAACTTTGGCTACGAGTATCAAAATCGCGCAAACGACCCCAATTCAGAAAGATCTTTTCAACGCGCACATTGTGGTCAACTAGCTATGCTCGTTGCACATCTTTTCGAGGCCAAAATCCACCGTTTTCCCTTCTAAATCCACAAATTTAGCATTTTATTTTCCTTTATAGTAATGTTTCAATTATTGTTTAGGAAGTGATTCTGAACTCAATTTGGGCCAGATTTCAGGCAGTTTATTTCTTTTATTGCTTATTTTATTTTAGCATGATTATTGGGGTGTTGCCAATTTTGGTAAAATTCCAATATTGATGAGTTTTAGCTATAAAGCCCGACTTGTGGGCTGATTTTAGAGATACCACTGATTTGAGTAATTTGATTAAACATTAGATTTATTTATCTGTGTTTTGGGCTATTAATTTGTGTTCTTCCCTGTCAATTATCTGTTGCTATTAGCCTGCAGAATAATCGCTATTCTGCCCGGCGTCACGATCCTAGGTCAAATGGGGATAGAATGCAGCAAGAAGAGAACACCCAAGAAGGTGTTGGAGGCTAGATATACAGTTAGTGAGACAACAAAAGCTCTGAAATCAGGCGGAAGTGATGAAAATAAAATAGAGTTTGCGTCCCCTATTTCAGAGACTGCGAACTTTATTTCAGAACTTGTTTCAACTCCGCTTTTGATTGTTCATTCGTAGTAGAGAGCCACACAGAAGATCAGATTGTTGGGGACGAATCAATGGAGGTAGGTACGAAATATTCTGAGATCGTTGGAGTAGCTCCGGTTGATAACGTCTCAGCTGGCAATGTCCCTGCTGGCAACGTCTCTGCAGGCAAGGGCTATGCTGGCAACGTCCCTACTGAGATCGCCCTTGCTGGAAACATCATTGTTGATGTAGTAGAAGGTGTTGTTAGTGCAACTCCGTTGAGAACTAACTCTATTGAAGCTATGGTGACTTTAAAGGGTGCAAGAACGACAAAAAAAAGTTTTGTTTACAAATCAAAATAACCAGGGAAATGAAGCAGCTATCCATTATGATAAGGATTCGTCCGTAAAAGAGGTTTGCTTGGATAATGATTCTGATGCTAATACAAATGTTGGCATTGAAACTTGATATCAATCAGATGAGGTTAAGCAGACAAGATAAAAAAAGAGCTCTAGAACTGGTCCGCCTATGGGGGAGCGTAGAGTGACGAGGAATATGCCAACCCCTACTAGTAGTGATGATAAATAACATTATGTACTGGAATGCCTAGAGAGTTGATAATCGGGCGACCCGTTGCAGGATAAAGAAACTCGTGCAGGAAATAATGTAAAATTGTTAGCTATTGCCGAGTCGATGATAGATGCTGCTAGACACATGGAGGTTGGTCATAAGATTTTTTTTTTTACCTTTATTTGCTTCCAATAAGGATGTTGGCGATAAAATTTGAATATTTTGGGATAATGATTTAAATATTGAGGTGTTGAATATTTGCTCGAACAAAGTCTTCTATGTTCAGATCAGATTATGCATTGTAAGGTGACGATTATTTGCTCGAACAAAGTCTTCTATGTTCAGATCAGATTATGCATTGTAAGGTGACGATTATTTGCTCGAACAAAGTCTTCTATATTTCCTTTGTATACGCTAAATGTGTACTGCAGGAAAGAAGGAGATTATGGGAAGAGATGGAGCATCTTGCTATGGGAATTTCTGAGCCCTGGATCATTGGAGGGGACTTTAATGTTATTGCATAAGGAAGAGAAAATTTGGGTGGACGTCCTCCTCTTCAGTTGCCCTTTCAGAGTTTTCGGATTGTATTTCCGCCTGTGAGCTAACGGATATTGGGTTTGTTGGTCTGAAATTTACTTGGTGTAACAACCAACAAGGTGACAATAGAACATGGGCGAGATTGGATAGATTTTTGGCGAATTCAGATTGGGTAGCGGCAATGGATCGTACCCGGGTGGAACATATGCTTAGGACTTGCTCGGATCATGCGCTTTTCTTGATCTCTGTGCCAATCGCCCCGAGTGCAGGTATGTCTCCTTTTAGATTTCAAAAAATGTAGTCCACTCTTCATGATTTTCTAAATTTTGTTGAAAGGAAATGAAATAACAACTATGAAGGAGTTGGAACTATGCATAAAATGGCTTTTAAACTAAAGCATATGAGGCGCGCTTTTGAAAATATGGGACAGAGAAACTTTTGGAAACATTTTCAGTCATATGAGGAGATTGGAGGAAGAAGTTAAACAATTGGAATTCAGATTAATACAGGGATGGGATATAAATGATAGTGTGAATTTAAATTGATGTCAGGCAGAACTTAAATTAGCAATGGTGCGAGAAGATATTTATTGGAAGCAAAAGTCAGGCGAAAAAGAATTTAAAAAAGGGATGCCTGCACAATTTTTTTTTTTTGCCTCTGTCAAAGCTAAACAAATGAGAAGAACTATATCAAAGATAAGCAATATGGAAGGTAATGTTATTACAGAGCAAAAAACTATTATATAGGAGGCGAACCGATTTTTCAGCACTTGTTGACATCTGAAGGATATTAGGAGGATCAGGAACTCTTGGAGTTTATACCTCATATTATCCAGTCAGAGGAATGTGATCGAATTATACAGTAGCTGAGTTTAGAGGAGGTCAGAAATGTTGTGTTCAACATCCCTTTGGATAGTGCCCCTGGTCCAAATGGTTTCACAGCTTAGTATTTTCAGTGTTGTGCGCAAATCATTGGTTATGACATATGGCAAGTTGCGAAGGAATTCTTTGAATGTCATTATTTACCAGGTGTCGTCACTGCTAATTTTTTAGCACTTATTCCTAAAAATGATGAACCTTGCGTTTTTTCCTCTGAATTCAGGCCTATTAGCTTATGTAATGTGGTGTATAAGGTCTTTAGTAAAATTCTATGTGAAAGGTTGGCGAGCATTCTCCCAAAACTTATTTCTTTAGAGCAGGGGGCCTTTGTAAAATGAAGACTAATTATTGAGAATAGCAGGCTGACGCAAGAATTAATAAAGGAGATTGGGAAAAAAGCCATTGGTAACAATCTCATTTTCAAATTGGATATGGAAAAGGCATATGACAAAATTGAATGGGGTTATCTTCTGACGGTGCTTCGCATATTTGGTTTTGATAATAGAATATGCCATCTAGTTTCTAATTGCATGACTCAATGTGTGTTTTCGATTGTGTTACAAGGAAGATATGATGGTCATTTTCGCTCATCCAGGGGTCTTCAACAAGGATATCCTTTTTCCCATCTTCTTTTCGTTATTGCTGCAGAAGTTTTAAGCAGGGGACTCAAGCGGGCATTTCGCAGGGGATAAATTGATTTTTACCACACTCCTAGGGCTTGTACGTCGATTACCCATTTACTATATGTTGATGATTATTTGGTGTTTTTAATGGTAGGAAAGAATCTGTGGAGGGTTGCATAAATTTCCTAAAGAGATATTATCTGGTTTCAGGGGAAAAATTAATATTGGCAAAAGCTCTTTCATGCTAGATGAAAAAGTACGGGCGAAAACAATGAACCAGTTTCTGTTATATACCCTCACATTTTATTTAACTTGGAGTGCCTATATACCAAGGTAAATGTAAAACTGTTTACTTTGAATCTTTGGTGACCAAGATACAACAACGAATCCAGGGTTGGAAAACGAGATTTTTATCCCCGGGGGGAAGATTGATCCTCATTAGACACGTGCTTTCATCGATGCCTGTGTACACCATAGCCGCGACGTGTGTGCCCGTAAAAGTCTTAAATAATATTCATAAATTGATTGTTGATTTCTTCTGGGGGGATCATGAAGGTAGACACAAGTGTAAATGGGTTGCATGGGAAAAACTTAGTGTTCCGACTAAAGAAGGAGATTTGAATGTGCGTAGTCTAGATTGTGTGGTTAAAGCTTTTCGCATAAAGGCTTTGTAGAATTTGGTGAATACAGACTCCTTATGGGCTATTTTTATGAGAAGAAAATATATAAAAACTCGGATTCCCATTAAACTCCAGGAGGCAAAAGTTGATGCCTCCCCTTTCCCGAAAGAGTTAATGGAATTCGATCAAGAACTTTATGGTGGACCACTCTACATGGAAGATCAGTAGTGGACATGTCAGTTTTTTTTAATGAACACTGGGTGGAGGGTGAGATATTTCATCATATTTTGGCCGAGGCAGAAACAAAAAATAGGTGGCCTTCTTTAAGGCAAATGCATAGGGTGAGATATTTCATCCTATTTCATGTACATAGACCGGTGGAAGTTTACACTATGCTAAATGTTTGGTTTAGATATGCAAACCCGCTTACTTACTCAGGTATTCTTATACACCTTACCCCTTTCTTCATTTTATGGAAAATTTGGATCCAAAGGAATAAAAAACTGTATGAGGGCAAATAATGCTCTATTAACTATGTGATAATTAAAGTATATCATTGGATTAGATGTGCCTCTAAATTTTTTGTTCCCAAGAAAAAGGAAGGTAATGGATCGTTGATTCAGAGATTGGGCATACCAGCTAAGCTGGTAGTGGAGGCACCTATGCGGGTGGTTTATTGGACTCGTCCCCCAAGTGGGTGGATAACCCTTAATGTAGATGGATCCTCAGTTGAAAATATAGCGACTGGTGGCTACGTTGTTAGGAATGACAAAAGAGTTTTTGTTGCTACTTGGAAATGTTTTTTTTGTTCGGGTTCAAATAATGCGGCGAAAACAAGAGCTTTATTGGAGGGTTTGAAATATTGTAACTTGAAGGGATTAGACAATTGCAAGATTCAAACGGATTCAATGTTAGTTAAACAATGGTTTTATCGGGAAGCAAGGATTATGTGGTTCCTTAATGATTGGTGGAGGGAGATAGGAGAAATTAGTAGATCTATGGTGTGCCATTGCATTCATGTTTTCAGGAAAACTAATTCAGTGGCGGATGCCTTGGCTAGGCTAGCTCAAAATGAACATGCTTCTCGATCTTTCACATGGGGGTCACTTCCGAATAGACCGAGATCCTTGCTCATTCTTGACAAGAACATGACCGCATACATTAGGAAGTCGAAATGAATTATACATATAAGACAGTTTGGCATGGTATGGAGTTCGGTTGCTTGGGAAGCTTGGCAGAGTTTCTCTTGGAAATTCAATGAAAACGATCTTCTGGAAAGAAGTCAAATGACCGGATAGTGTTTGGTTTTAGCTGTTTGCTTCAATTGTGTTATCTTTTATTCACGACCTTTGATGGAACGTGGAAGTTCAACAGTTTGCTCGGTGAACATCAGAATTCTGTGGTTACAGCACGGTGCAGTGGGTGTGCAATGGGTAGCAGCGTTTGTTTCATTTCTTTGGATACAGTAGCATGGGGAGATGGTTTTTGGATGTTGCAATTCTTGGCAGCAGTAAAAGGTTGGGGACAACATTGGCAGCATGGTGGTTTTCTTGTTGGGGGCAACGACATGACGTTGGCAGCCTTGATGAATCATCCTTAGCAAGTTGGTATGTCTTGGTTGGTTGCTTGGTTTGCTGCTAAAGTTGTCTTGATTTTATTTGCTTATTTATTGGGTGAATAAGGTCCAGACCTTATGGATGGTGAATAAGGTCCGAACCTTGATTTTATTTGCTTATTTATTTGAATAAGGTCTAGACCTTTGGTGAATAAGGTATAAACTTTTTCGTGAATAAGGTTTGAACCTTTAGGTTATAAGGCCTATGTTTTAGTTTTTGTTTTCTTTGTTTAGTAAGGGCTAGCTCCCTAGTTTTATTTTATTCGGGTAAACTCGTAATGTACCCTTGAAAAGTGTAAAATCTTTTAATAAAGTAATAAAGGTCTAGCATCCCATAGTGCCCCTCCACCCTAGAGGTTAATTTTTTTTTAAAGTATAAACATGAATAAAGTGAAGGAAAATTAGCAAAAAAAATTCTAAAAAATTGAAAAAGCATAAAATGTGAAGAGGAGAGAAAAAAAATCATATAAGTAAAACTGCTACCTAACTTCATACAAATACTTATATGATTGTTTTTCTACCTTTTCATAAGGGTTCAAGGGGTAAATGGAGAAACGAATGGCATGAAGAACTATGAAAAGTCTTTGGTGGCGTGAAAGTAAGACTTCGTTACCAACGAACAAAACAGAGAGAAGAATGTGGAGAGTTAGAGTTCGAGAAAATAATGTGAAGAGAAACTAGGGGAGACTCTCCAAGAACTTTTTTCTTCTCCAATTCTTATGGAGAATGGGCTAGGTTTAGGGAGTTTTTTTTCACCACAATTTTAGTGGTTTAGGTTGTGGATAACATGTGTTAATCTGTAAGGAGAGATATTAGGGAATATTAAATACACTTACTAATGTATGTGGATTCACTATGATATGTTATACATATATATTTAGCTAAAGGTGTGATGGCCCAGTGGTTGAGCAATGGCGGATGCTATCACTAGGTCACGAGATCGATCCCAGCCGACGGCATCCGAGGTGGGAGGGGTTAAGGAATTTTAATAATAATAAATAAATAAAAACTCACGAGGTCGATCTCAGCCGGCGACATCTGGGGTGGGAGGGGTTAAAGAATTAAAAAAAAAAAATACAGACATATTTAAGGTTAAAGAATATTAGTGAAAAAGTTATTTGTAGAGTTATTTTTGGCCAAATGTGTGATGGCTCAGTGGTCGAGCAGTGAAGGATGGTATCAATAGGTCACAGGGTCGAACCCAGCCGACGACATCTGAAAGGAAAGGTAAATATGTCATATAAATTTATGAGTTAACATGAGTTAGGCATAGATTAGTCATTATATCAACTACGATACCTAAATTGTCTATTTTATGAAAAATAGGCCTTAAAAGTCATTTTCCGTATTATTATTATGAAAGTTATGTGTACATAAATTTTATATTATTTGTGTGTGAGCAATATGAGATGATATTTTTTTGTTATTTTCAATGTAGGACTATTTAGTACACGCAAATCCCGTATGTCCCGTCCCGAATTCATTTGGGATGGGACGAGGTCAAGATTAAGTCTATCCAGTTCCAATCCTGAACAGGATGGGATAGAAATAAGGTCCATCTCATCACATCACATCCCATCCCGTGCCCACCCCTACTGACTACTAGGGATTCAATACTCCTATAATTGGCATATTTTTCAATTGGGGAAAATCCAAACAACAATGCCAGCCCATGTTGGAAAAGAAGATTTTATGCGAGAAGGTAGAATTCTTTTTGCCAATCAAATCAAAGAACACGAATCCATATCTTTCCTCTTCTATTACTTATTTAAATGTGTGCATTTAGAGTAATTGATCAAACATCCAACTCCAAGGCCAAACGCATCTAATAGGAGGGCTCAACTTTTAACTCTCCACTCTGTTTCAAAAGTATCTTGCTTTGAACACTCTCTTAGAAGGCAAACGACATGTGCATTCATACCATATTTAGAAGCTCAATTTAGAGAGAGAATCTTGTAGACCAAAGCTCTATCCATCAAAGCATCATTGTATAGTCAAGTCTAGCATAATTCCTAAACCAAGACCTTGTGCACTATTTCTTGCTAAGTTTGGAAACTCTGCTTTCTAAACCTACAAAATTTCCCAACCCCCACTAATAACACCCATCTTAAACTAACAATCGATGTAGCGAGGGTTGCTAAATGATCAAATTTGTAGAAAGAGAACAGAAAACCATTTGATAAATGGCGTATAAAACTCAATACAATATGGCTTGTTAATGAACTCATTCAGTGCAAACTGCAAAGCGTAAAATACTGAGTGGCCACAGTCCGGGTCAGTTTGGGATTGGGCTTGTCCTAGTCCCGGTCCGGTGAAATGAGACTCGTATGGTCCAGGATACCAATTTTTTCTGGGCACACCAAGTTGGTCTCGGACCGGTTTGAACTGGGACGAAACCATGCCATCCCGGTTAAAAAAAACAGCCCAAATCAAAGCTTGAAACTTGGGCTTGGGCTCAATTATACAACCTGACTCAAACTTGGGTTGGACTTGGGGGCTTGGAAGAGAAAGCCCTCTTTTTCTCTGCGTGGTTATTCTTATTCTCTTGTGTAAGTGAGTATTCTGTTCGACAAAGGAAGAAAGAGGTGAAAGCCTGGAGCGCTTTGAAATCTTCTTTGTTGCTGCTCGAATTGGAGGCTTGGAGGAGAAAGCCCTATGCATGTGTCACGATTTGAAATACTGAGTGAAATAATTAGCGGGAAAATCAAATGAAGAAGAAGGGTAAAATTGTAATTAGTGGTCCAATTGTTAGTTGGGACCACTGTAGAAAAAGACACGCGTCAAATTCTAATAGACCAACTTGAAATTCTGTTAGAATCTCTCTTTAAAAGGGGAAAGAAACCCTAAAACAAGATAAGAAAAATGTGTTAGAAGAAAAGGCTCAATTCTTACCAATTGAGAAGTGTGCATGTAATCTTAGAGTTCGATTGAATGCAATATCTTTGAAATTTCCCTTTCCATCTATTGTTGTCTTTGATTATTGTTCTTCAGCTTGTCAGGTACGTGACGATTTGTATTAGAGCAGTAGATACCTAGACCTATAACATGGAGACGAGGGCTCGTGAAGTAGAAGCGTTTATGAAAGAAACAAAGAAATAGTTAATTGAATATTCCAGTCAAATGGATTGGGTGAAAGCTGAGCTTCAAAGGATCTCTGTGAGTAATGAGAACAGCGAACAAAGGTTAGATGCAAAAATGGACAAATTGATTCAGTTGTTTCAAAACACCATGGTGAACAATACTGGAGGGGAATCGAGCAATTCGCAGGCATCAACAAACACTGGAAATCCAACACGAGCACCCACCCTCCCGCCCACTGAAATTGGAAGTAACATGTTTCACTTCCCTGAGATTGATTTTCCACGTTTTGATGGGTCCAACCCTAGGTCTTTGGTGAAAAAATGTGAGTGATTCTTCAATTTGCATAGTATTCTTGACCATTGCAAAGTTTCAATCGCCTTTATTCATTTAGATGACAAGGCAGATAATCGGTTTCTGGATTACAAATTACTAAGCCTATTGTATCTTGGTCTAAGCTCGTTCACGATCTGTGTCTCCGTTTCGAAGACCCAATTACTGATAACTACATAGATGCATTTAATAAGATCTCTCAGGAACAGCCTGTGGAGTCATACTACGATCACTTTGAGGAACTGAAATCACTTATGTTATTGCACAACCCATCCTTGACTAAACCTTACTTTGTGCTAAGTTTTGTGAGTGGTTTGAGGCAAGATATTAAATCAGTGGTGCAAATGTTCAAACCCACCACGGTGTCACAAGCCTTTTCATTGGCTAGGATGCAAGAATCTTGCAATCCTACTCACTCTCAGGCCTCTTCCTCTGCTAGTGCTCCAAAGAAACAATACACTGCTCCGTTTCAAACTACTAATTGGACTAAATATAACACCATGTCCAATTCCTACCTACAACCTTTAACTCATACAATTCCCTCTTCAAGTCAGAAACCAACACTTCACACACCAAATCCCTCCTTCACACCTCTCAAATTTTCTTCCCCAAACCCACCAATCAAAAGGCTTACACCTATTCAAATGAAGCTTCGAAGATATGAGGGCCTATGTTATAACTGTGATGAAATATACAAACCAGGTCATTTATGAAAATCCTAACATTTTTACATGTTGATTCCTAACTCTGATCCCCAAGAGGAACCCCATCCTTTGCTAGCAAATACTGAAAATTTGATAAAAGAGATATCTTCAGATATGGAGCTTTCATGGGAACTCCCTCCATGCCTTTCATGGGAACCCTTCATCAAACACAATCCTCCTCAAAGGCTTCATAAAGAAACATCCTATATCTATTCTCATAGACACGGGAAGTATACATTCCTTTGTTGACCCAAAGGTGATTAAAATCACCAATTGGCCTACCATGATCACACCACAAATGGTTGTCAAAGTGGCCAATAGCCAACATCTCATTAACAATGCCATTTGTCAACCTTTGAAATGGTCCATGCAATACCATCAATTTGAAGGTTTAGTTAGAGTGTTACCCCTAGAGGGCTATGACGTGGTATTGGGAGGGGATTGAATTAAACCCCTAGGAGACATTATCATCAATCTTCAAACTCTTCAACTAACCATTTCCTACCAAGGCCAACCAATCACACTCCAAGGTGTCCATGACACAACTTCATTATTTCTCATTGGCCCATCAAAATTTTCTAAATTTTTAAAGGAACACTCTCCTTCATTGGACATTTCTTCTCAATGACACCATCTCTAGATCAGCCTTCATATCACTCTCAAACATCCTCTCTCTTACAGACTTACAAAAATGTATTCCAAACTCCATCTTCCCTCCATCCTCCAAGAAGCCTAGACCATAAAATCCCTCTAAAACCCAACACTCTTCCTACTTCACAAGCCCCTTATAGGCTTCCTCACATTCACAAGGATGTAGTTGAGAGTTTGGTCAAGGAGATGTTAGAAGCTGGGTTGATCCAACACTCACATAGCCCCTTTGCCGCCCCCATTCTATTGGTGAAGAAAAAGACAACACTTGGAGGTTTTGTGTTGACTATAGAAGGTTGAATGAATTCACCATTAAAAATAAATTCCCCATGCCCCTCATTGATGAGTTACATGGTGCCCATATCTTCTCCAAGCTAGACCTTAGATCTGGCTACCACCAAGTCCTAGTTCACCATGAGGACATATACAAAACAACCTTTAAGACACACCATGGCCATTTTGAGTTTAGAGTTATGCCTTTTGGCCTAACCAATGCCCCAACTACCTTTCAAGCCCTTATGAACCAAGTCTTTCAACCCTTCCTTAGAAAGTTTATTTTGGTTTTCTTTTATGATATTTTCAATTACAGCAAATCATTGGCACAACACATATACCACTTGGAACTCACCCTTCCATCTTGAGAGCACACTCCCTATTTGCCAAACTATCTAAATGCTCCTTTTTCTCAACCTGAATTAGCATACTTAGGGCACATCATAAATTCCAAAGGAGTGGCAGCAAATTCTTCAAAACTGGAAGCTATAGTTCATTGGCCAACACCCAACAATTTGAAGACTCTAACTAGCAATGACTTCTACCCATGTTCTTCAATTGCCTAATTTTTCCCTTCCCTTCTTCATTGAGACAGATGCAAGTTCAGTTGGAGTGGGAGATGTGCTTTCACAACAAGGTCACCTAATTGCTTATTTTAGCAAAGCCCTTGGTCCAAAAAATTTGGGGTTGTCAACATACGAAAAAAGCTTTTAGCCATTGTGATGGTTGTGCAAAAATGGAAGGCCTACCTGCTTGGTGCCAAGTTCTTTATCATGAGTGATCATCAAAGCATTAAGCACCTGTTACACCAAAAGTTAACTACAATATTGCAACAGAAATGGCTTGCAAAATTTCTGGGATTCGATTGCTCTATAAGTTACAAAAAATGGACAAAAAACTTTGTTGTTCATGTTCTGTCAAGAGTCCCAGACAATGCAACTTGCTGCTTAGGAATATCCCAAGTAAATCCTCAGTGGTCAGAAGACATCACCTTTTGCTATTGTAATGGCAGTCAAGCTCAAGAGATGATTACAAAGTTGCTAGTACAGCCTGATGCAGTTCCTAATTTCACTCTTCAGAAAGGTATTCTCACATACAAAAACTCCATTTATATTGGGTGTTTGGGTACCTTAAAAAGGCAATTGATTCAATCTCTCTGTGCTTCTCCATTGGGATGACACTCTGGAATTACAACAAAGTATCAGAAAATAAAACAACACTTCTATTGGCCTCAATTGAAGTCTCAGATCATGGAATTTATCACCTCATGTGACATATGTCAACATAACAAGGGTGATCAAGCAGCCTATGGTGGTTTGTTGCAACCTTTACCAGTGTCAGAGCATGTGTGGCTACACATCAGTATGGACTTCATCGAAGGTTTGTCATTGTCCCGAGCAAAATCTGTCATCCTAGTAATAGTTGATAAGTTAACCAAATTCAACCATTTCATTGAAAAAGCACACTCTTTCACTACTCATATGGTTGCATCCTCTTCTTACAGCAAGTCTACAAACTTCAAGGCATGCCAAGTTCAATTGTATCCGATAGAGACAAGGTGTTTCTCAATCTGTTCTGAAAACAATTGTTTACTGTTCTAGGTACCTCCCTAGCCCTTAGCACGGCCTACTACCCATAGAGGGACGATCAAACAAAAAGAACTAATTCATTCCTGGAAACTTACCTCCGCTGTCTCACTGGTCATGCCCCTTCCACATGGTCCAAATGGTTGTACTTAGCTGAGTATTGACTTAATATCAATTTTCACTCAAGCTTAAACACACACCATATCAAGCACTATATGGGTATCATCCCCCTCTATTGGCATTTCAAGCAACAATATCTTCAACAGAGAACTGAAATGATGAACATCATTAAGGAGAGATTGCACAAGGCTCAGGAACGAATGAAAGTATATGCAGATCGTCATCGCCAAGAAAGGACATTCTGTTGGTGATTGGGTATACCTGAAGTTGCAACCTTACCGCCAAGTTTCAGTTCAAGTACGAAAGAATCTCAAGCTATCAGCGAAGTACTACGGTCCATTTCAAATCATTAAGGGTATTGAGGCAGTTGCGTACCGTCTCGAGCTCCCTGCAGAGTCCAAAATCCATCCGGTCTTCCAGGTCTCCCAACTCAAAAAGAAGGTAGGCTCCTCGCATTCCACTTCCCCTACACTTCCCTTAGTCAACCACAATGGTGATTTTGTTGCTGAACCAATCGCAATTTTGGGACGAAGACTCATACCTCGACATAACAAAGCAGTAACACAAATGTTGGTTCACTAGTCGAACTCCTCTTCTGATGCTGCCACTTGGGAGGATTGGCCTTCCATCCACACTCGTTTTCCATCCTTGAAAACAATGACGATTTGAAGAGGTGGGCAATGTCCCGATTTGAAATACTAAGTGAAATAATTGGCAGGAAGTTCAAATGGAAAAGAAGGTTAAATTGTAATTAGTGGTCCAACTGTAGAAAAGACGTGTCAAATTGTAATAGACCAACTTGAAATTCTGTTAAAATCCTCTCTTTAAAATGGGAAATAAACCCTAAAATAGGGCAAGAAGAATGTGTTAGAATAAAAGGCTCAATTCTTACCAATTGAGAAGTGTGTCTGTAATCTTTCAGTTCGATTGAATGCAATATCTCTGAAATTTCCCTTTCCATCTATTGTTGTTTTCGATTATTGTTCTTCAACTTGTCAGGTACGTGACAACATGTTGCCTGGCTCTCTTGTGTGAGTATATTTTGTTCGAAGATGGAAGAAAACCCTAAATTTGTTTTTTGAATCTCATTTTTTTTCTTACGTGCCTCATGTTACTCGTGGTGACTCACTTCTCTGGCTTTGGAGGAGCTCAATGAAGGTATTGATGGCATGATTTGGATGGATGACAAGCTCAAAGAGCGGTGGTGATGACCTTATTTGTTTGGGGGAGGTTGATCGAAAGTGGTGCTTGCCTGAAAGAACTCAACCGGAACTGGTGGTGCCTTGGAGGAGCTCGATGGAATTGGTGATGGCCTGATTTGGGTGGAGGAGCTCAATCGGAGTGGTGGTAGCCGGATTTGGGTCGGGGTTGATGGCAATAGCCTGATTTGGGTTGGGGTTGGTGGCGGTCTAATCAAAAGGATGAAGTGGAGTAGGAGCAGAGTTGGTGGTTCGTGGTGGACTTATCCGATCAAGGCCAACACTATCTGTTTATGTCTATGTCTTGATCTCTCCAAACTCCTCGAGGAAGACCACGACAAAGAAAGAAAAAGTGAAAAACTAAAAAACCAATGGCTCTATAAATGCTTTGGTTGGGCTTTGTAAATGCCACACTAACTAGCACGATCCGAGACAGTCCAGGACTAAAGTTGTGGAAACAGGTTCCGATTCAAAACCAATCTCAGACCGGAATGAAAATGGGAAGAACCGGTTGATCCCAGTTTGAACCAAGTCGAGACGCTTGCCCACCCCGAAGAATAGATACACGTTTCTCTTCCCTTCACGATCCCTCCTTGGTATACACCTTAGTTTTGTTTTCTACTAAAAATTTGAGCATGGTGTCAGAAATGACAGCAATTGGCGTGTTTTCAGCATTACAGCAAAAAAGTTAAGATTCGGAACAATTGTAAAACTTCCACCGTTCACATTGGTACCACTGTATTGTATTTCTCATGAAGCAAATCTGCGGTGGTTCACATAAATAACTTCGGGGAAGGCCAGCAACTTCTCTACATATCTTGCTCAAAATACCTGAAATGTCATATGGAAATAATTACCCTGATCATTCCATCAACCCTCAACAGTAATAACTTAACCATAATGCAATGAACACACAAAATCAAATCCTGAGAGTGAAAGAAAATTGCTTCCAAAGTCCATGTTTGGTTTAGCTTAACGTGGTAGTAGCAATTCATTTAAGTCTAAGCATAAACACGATTATAGTTGAGTTCCAAGCATGTTCATGCATCCTAAAATGTGAAAGAGAGAAATGAAGAGTAGCTACTTCTGATCACCAATTAAGCTTGCGTTACAGTGTGTATTACGAAGCTACGCCAAACAGAGGCTCATTCCACATTTCTCAAAATAAACTGTACAAGAAGAAAAAATAACAAGGATATGCGCCAGATCTAGACATAAGAAATACGGTGTCCATTTTTTTTTTTGGAAGGCGAACAGGGTTTTTATAGGATCCCAGAACCCATTAAAAACCAGAATTGGTCAACACACCATAAACTGATAGAGATGCCGTAAGCTGAGTTCGAACCCAAGACCAAATGATACCATCCGCCAAGCTCCAACCATTGAGTTATCATGCCATTGGCAATAAGGTGTCCATTTATCAAAAGGATCACCCCTTTTTGTATTTCTTGTTACTATATTAGGACAAGAATAAACCTGACTGATGCATCTGTGGCCCCCAAACTTTAGTTAGGGTAATCTGTCACTATAAAGATAAATGAGAATCTAATGCAATTGATCAAAGGTCAAGTTTGTAGATATGGTTGCCATGGGTATACACTAACAAAACAGTATATTTAACTTCTTTGCTTAATGATACACATCAAAAAAAGAAAAGGAAAAATAAAAGGCTACAATTCACGCCCCACTATGTGGAACCCTGCACTACTAACAGTTAACAAGAAAATAAAGAAAAAGATAACCGGAATGGTGATGACTTACCTACCAATGCTAATTGTTTTGATTCACTCACTCATGCAAAACTCTCTTCTTTGGCAGCTTTGCTTTCTTTTAAGTTTGATCTTACAAAGAAAATCATGTGTCAGTAAATGTCAGATACCAACACCAAATCACAGATGTTCAAAGTTAAAACATACTCTTTCTTCATTGCTGGAAAGAGAAACAGTGGTCGCGTCTTCATTACCATTAGTTGAAGTATGTATGATAACTTGCTCCTGAATTGCCACTTTATTTGCTTCCTCCATGCTCCCATTTGCTGCCACCATGTTTCCTTCCTTGGTGAGAACTTCAACAACAATCTCTGATTGGGTAGGAACTTGGTCCACACCAGCATTATCATCTGACACAGGTTTAATAGTTGTTTCTAATTCAGTTTCATGTTGGATCCCTTCCTGGACTACAACCACCTGCTCAACTGCTGCTGCAGTCTCTAAGTCACTATTTGCGGACACCGTATTCAGTTCTTCCATGAAAGATGCCACAATGTTCCTTGCTTCACTAGGCATCTGGTCCAAAACAGAAACAGTCTTCTCCTCAGCATCGCTGCTTGAACTGGGTACAGAAGCACCATTCTCGGCACCAAAGGTCTCAATACCACTTTGATTAGGGTCTTCAGAGTCATTACCTTCTACCAACATTGACTTGTCCCCTTCAGTAGCATCCTCATTAATGCTTGCATCCCATGCTATGGCAGATACCCTTTCCCCATCAACTTCCATATCTGCCACTGATTTTGCATGCTCGTGCAGAGTATCTACTTGCTCTGTTAGTGCAGGAGCATCTGGCTGATCAATACACAGAGAATCACCTTCAGAGGAGGCTAAAGGTTCAGCAGATACCGTGTTCATGTCTGACTGAATTTTAGCCAACTCTGCCAACTCACAAGCACGATTATTTGCTGCAATTTCTTCCTGTATTTGGGCTTGTCGTTGGTACTCTTCCAAAAGCCTCTGTATCCTATCCTGCTCGGTTATTAATATCCCATAACGACTTTGCAGATGTTGTTCTAGTTCCTTCTGCTTTTTAATTTCCTCAGACAAACCACCAATCCTGTAGATTGCAGCTAACTGCTCTTGTTTTTGTAAAACTTGGAAGCACTCCAGTTCAGTTGCAGCAGTGTCCATTTGCTTGAAGGTGGCCTCTATTTCTGACCAAAGTTTTCCGGCACGCATCTGATCAATCAAATTTAAATGAATATTTACTTGGTGACCAGATCGCCAATCTTGCAACGAAAGGGCGAAAAGACAACAGAATTGAATAATAAACGTTGCGGAAAGATGAATCATATAAAACACCATTTAGTTCACTGATCTTCGATTTCGAAGGGAAATGAATTGACTCAGCAAGCAAATCACATCCTTACCTGATAACCATTTGTTAGAAGTTTTATCTTCTGCTCAAGACGTTGTGCTTTCTTAGTTTCATCATCCATCCTACTTTTCACATTCTCAAATTCATTCTGCAAGGCCTCTAATTTTTCTGAGTTCCCAGCAACGCTAGATAGACCATAAGCATTACGAGTAGGGAAGTACATGAGATCTTCTTGACATGCATCGTGAGCTTTAACAAATTCATCAAGAGCTTCATTTTCATGTCCCATTGCAACACGGAGAAATTCCACCTCTTCCTTTATGATCAAATCAGCCTGAAAAAACTTGAAAGTATTAAATAACTGTGGCATAGTTGAACGCATTTGCATAAGTAAACTTGCAAGGTAAGTTTATTGAGATATAGCAGGGATCAGAACAAAAGACCCTCGAAATGAAAAGCACAATCGTATTACCAGAAACTGAAGTTCATTTTGAATATGATTATCTAGACTAGCCATAAAAGAACAATAAACAATCCAGGGGATCGGCTAAGTTACTAATCAAAAAGTGCTGATTTGGCTATATAGCCCTAGATGAGAACATTTATTCCCCCCATACTGAACCCTGCCAACCCCAACACAGTCCCTTGACTTTTGTGGTACTACTTCAGTTTCCAGACCATCCCAGCTATACTTCTTAATTGAATTTCTTCTGTCTACTTCCCGCACCTGCCAAGTGCCAAGAGAATTTTCTTATTGCAACAAAACTAAAAATGACTTACAAAAATGAAGGTCTTAAACATAAAAGACTAAGGGTGTGCTTGTTTAGTGTGTAGATTGGTTGGAAAACCATTTTGTCATATAATTTGTTTTTAGTCATAATTTATTTACCAATGTATGGTTGCAGTTTTTACTAAGTGAATCATTTTACACTAATACTGATTTTCACATAAAAGTGTGAAAATAAATATCTCCCCCGCCTCCATAAGTAATTATTTACACAAGATTTTTTTTATTCTCAGCAGTGAAATGGCAGAACCGTACAAGGTGATGACAATATCAAATCCTGTCACCTGCGGTATCATATATCGTAAGGCCCAGTTGAAGGGCGGTTCCCTTAGATGCCAAGTTGAGGCTACCCAATTTTACAACATTTTCAAAGCCCAGCAACTATTTAGTGAACTGGTGCTCCTCCTTAACAGTCATGTTAGTCAATAGAGACTTAACATTGAATTCATTGGATTTAAGTGCCGGTTCATATCCTAAAGGTTTAATTGCGAAAAGAAAACCGTTCTACAAATATTTAAATAAATCAAAAATTGCATAAGTAATAATAGCAAGGTTGGACAGTATGAGTATTGACTTAACATTGAGTTCATTGGATTTAAATGCCGGTTCATATCCTAAAGGTTTAATTGCGAAAAGAAAACGGTTCTACAAATATTTAAATAAATCAAAAATTGCATAAGTACTAATAGCAAGGTTGGACAGTATGAGTATTCTGGCATTAGTCCCCATGAGTACTGTTGGGTTTGGGAGCACATTAATTATCATTTAAAATAATGTATCTAATTCAAAAAAACTTCTAATTTGTAAGCAAACACATGAAAACAATTTTCTAGCGAAACTGCCAAACAACAGAAATCGAAAAACTGAGCAACCAATTACATAGTATTAAGAGAACAAGAAACTGATTTTCACATTAATAATCTGCACGGAGACAAACACATGAAAATAACTATTAGTCATAGTCAATAATAGCACCATCTCAGCAAGTAGTTCTCACTAGTCACTAGTTGCTCAAGCAATAAATTTTGTGACTTGCAAGAAAATACTGGGCGCTTGGTAATTGAAAATTGGAGCAGTTTCCAAATAGGTATGTTGTCATAAACATACAATGGTCAAAGAATATGAAATAAATGCGATAGAAATCAGTTTGTTCAGCACTTGATGTACTCAATATAAGAATCTAAAAACCTTGAGATTAGACACATATTCTAAAGATAAAACTTCAAAGAAGTACCTCTTTCAGTACATCTTCTTCAAAATCTTCTATCTCAGGGATGGATATAGCAGAAACACCCTTCGAAGAGCGCCTCCCACCTTTCCTTTTCTCTTTAACTGCCTTTTCATCAAGTGGATACTTCGCATTATCGTGTTCTAATAAAGTTAGGAGCTCTTTTTGAATCATTTCATCAGCCTTTTCAATCGATGTAGGAGGTACAAAAGAACTTTTATCTTCATTAGCTCTCATCAGTGAGTTTCTAATAAGCTCCAACGAAGCCGCAGGAGGTCTAGGCAGTTCCCTCTGCAATACCTTTGACTGCTTCCTAAGTAATGCCTGCTGTCTTGCTTCCTCCTCTGATTTTTCTCTTGCAAGTTTGTCTGACATGTCTTCCTCAATCTTTTCCTCTTGCTCTTCACTTTCCTCTGGAAGTGGCTGGATAACTACTTGATACTCATTTTTTGGCTGTGGAAGATTAGTTAATCCAGAACGCAAGTTTCTCCTCCATTCGGCCTGCCTACGTTGTTCAAGTTTGGCACTGTCATGCATTTCCATGTCTTCATTTATTCGAAGTTCATCACGTAATGGAGTTCCTCTAGGGGTCATTCCAAAAGAAGAGCCATCATTTGAAGGAGTCATGCCAATTCTAGGAGTAAGACCCATAGGTCCAGGAGTAGCAGAAGGAGTAGCAATTGGATTTGGAGTTTGAATTTCCCTTTTCTTAGGTGTAACCCCTGAAAAATCTGATGGATGTAGCTCTGGATTATCTCCACCCAACAATGGAGTTTGTGACTCTCTCAACCTTGCAAGATTCTCCGCTTCCATCATAATAGCATCACCTTTACCACCAGGTGTTCTTTGTGGTGTTCGGAATGGTGTCATACCCTGCCGTGGAGTCTCTGAGTAATTTGCAAGCAGTGTGTGTGTTGCACCACTTCCTCCTGCAAGATCCTCACTTCCTGAAACAAGATCACTAGCATAACCCATCTTTGCAATTTCCTCCAATTCATGGTCTGAGATCTGTGGTGCAGGAAGCATCAGCTTTGATCTTTTCCTAACTGTTTCTGGATCATTTAGCTTGTTGACTTGCAATATAGACGATGGTGCATCCTGCCTTTGTGCAATTTTGTTCCTTGCTATATCTTGCTTTCTTAATTGGGCTTCTACATCAACCCTTCTCTTCCCTTCGAGTTCTTCAATGGTGGTAGGGAATTTAGGTTGTTCCACTGCTCTATCCTCATCAGCAACATCAAAAAACCCTGGTGGAGGTTTTTTCTCAAAGGGGATCTCAGCATTATAGTCTATTCCCCTTCTTTTCCTCTTCCTTTGCCTGGTGTCAATACCAGCAGCTTTCAATTCTCTTCTTTTCTGCAAAGAAGCAAGCCTCCTAGCTTCTTCAAGCTGTTTCTCACGGGCTTTTCTCTTTGCTTTCTTACCCCTAGTGTTCGCTAACCGAGCCCGCGCTTCTGAAAGCATCTCCTTTTCATCTTCATCCATATCAACAGGATCTGGTCTCGCAGGCTTGGATTCAGGGTTTGGATCAATCTCTCCAGGTCGCAGTTTACGTGGGTCATCATTTGGCTCATAGTTTTCGTCCTTGACACAAGCAGCATCAAGCAACTTCTCATAACGCTCAAGACACTGTGAAGGAGTTCGACCAACAATAGGAGCGATTGTTCTCCACTGGGTGGGCATGAGTTTGGCAAGATGCAGCAGTTTTTCGTCTTCTTCCCTCGTCCATTCAGTCTGCACAAATGACAAGTTTTACATCATCAGTCACCAAAAATCAAGATGAGTGTGAATAAGCAGCATCTGCTACTTCTTTTCCATCTTTTTATTATGTATTCCTAGGTTGCCTAGGCGAGCACCTTTGATAAAAGGATTTTTTTTTTTTTTTATATTTTTACATTTAGGTGTTGCCTAGGTGGAGGCAGTCAATGTCTTTGTCGCCCACCTAGTTTTTCTATACGCATCGCCCAAGACTACATAGGTAACAAATTCAAAATGTACAGGTAGTGATTCAAAGATAACACAGGAAGAAAACGAACTCTAGTAAAAAAGAGTAGGCTTTGCAAGTCAGCTAGACAAGTGAATAAGAACAATGAAAACAAATAAATTATTTAAAGAATCTATAAAATAAAATAGTTTAAGAAATGATAAATAAATTACATCTTGTAAAGTCAAATCAAGCAATCAATAAATTACAATTTGAACAATCATATCAACCAAAACATTTTAGCTCAAAAGAATGATGGAAATGCAAGCTAGAAATCCCTGTAACTATGTTTAACATTTCAAACAAACACTTCCTAGTTTCTACATTTTGAGAAGACAATGTTTAACATTTCAAACAAACACTTCCTAGTTTCTACATTTTGAGAAGAGCAAGAGAGGAACATATTATTCCTGAATTACCAAAGAGAAATAGTTAACCACAAAATTTCCAAACTCAAGATTCAAAAGACACCAGACACGATAACAGAGTAAGGATAGATTAAGCAACTCGTAAATAGATTAAGCAACTCGTAAATCTCCAGTTGTACGTTTTGTGCATACCTACATATAGAAATAGTCTCATCCGTCACATCAACATATTATCCCACATCTTTCTCTCAAGCACAATTGCTAGGTAAGGTATCCTATGTAGTTAAAACAACATTATAACGCCGATATAACTATGATATAACTCTTAACGTGGGTGAGCCGTTACGTTATGACACTATCACGTTATGGTATCACAACTCCAATATAACGGCGTTATGTGGCCGTTATTGAGATAACATTTTTTTTAATAACGCCGTTTTAACGTTTTGTTCTAATATTTGCACATTTCATTCTCGATCGAACCAGAACCCTGGACTCATAAGAAAGAAGGACCATAGCTTGCCGTCGTCAATCGCCAGAGAACTAGACCTCGCCGTTTGACAAAGAATGAGATAAGAAGGGAAGAGACGAAGAGTCGATCGCACTCTCTCTTGCGATCTCACTCTCATACTAAGGGAAAATGTTTTTTATTAAGGTTTTTTGTTTTTGAATTTAATCTTATGAACATGATTTACTTTTTTTTACTATAACATTAATATTTTGTAGGGGTATTAAAATATATATTTAAAAAACTATTTCGTTATATGCCGTTATATCTTGGTATATCCCGTTATAACCTATAACGCTCTTGAACCGTTATGAGTCCGTTATCCGTTTTAACTGCATAGAAGGTATCTAAACTTATTCATAACTTTCTTGTTCCTCCTTTTTTCAGGATATCAAGGAGTTAGTTGACTGAAACAATGAGAACCTGGGAGCACCAATTTGATGACTGACCATGTGCTTATTCAATCTTTCTCTTAGAGGTGGACTGTTGGTTTTTGTTCCATGTAATCTGTTTAGATATGTAGGTTTCCAGGTATTCAATGGCTTGTTGACTACAACTGGCTTGATGTTGACCAATGCAGTACTTTTGAGAAAAGATAAATTTCTATTATTGACAGAAAAATACAATGATTCAATGAAGGCAAGCAATAAGGATTGGGAAACCAGACCCTAGGACTATCTCTTCCATTTTATCAATCTTAATATTTTTTTTGTTTATTTTCTTATATAAAAAAAATGAAAAAAAAAACAAGTCGCACAAAGAACTTGTTGCACTCTCAAAACATGGAAAATGAAGCATAAATGAAAGACAAGGAGTCATAGCGCCGTAGTTTAAAGTTTTTTTTAGGGGAAAGTGCCTTCAGCCATGACGCATTGCGCTTTCTTTTTCGAGTTGATGTTATGTCCCATTTCGGCTTTATAATAAAATTGAACCTTTACAAGTACCAAACAAAGTAGAAAAATATTGTCTATGGCATTATAGTTAAAGCGGTGAGGCGGACGACCCGAAAACGCCCGAGGCGTGAGGCGAGGCGGACGCCTCAATGATGTGAGGCGGTCTTAACATTTTTTAAAGATTTTCTAATAATAAATTGAAACATATTAGCATAGTAGAGTATACATCATCATTTTGATCAGTATCATAAGCAAATATGTACAAAAAGTGACAACTGCCTATAATCGAAATAGAAATATATTAAGTTATATAGCATAGCGAAAAGATATAGTACATAACTGGCAAGTAACTTGAAAACATCCACTAAATGAATGAAAATAATCTTGAAATAATAAAAACTTGCGAATATTGAGCATTTGTTAGAAGAATTTGTTGGAATGGTAAGTAAAAATCTACAAGTATGATCGCTATTAGTATTCCATAAGCATAAAAATCATTAAACTATGTTATGAAAAATCAAGATTGATATTGATCACAGACTGATCAAAACATGATATGTTTTCTCCAAAATATGTGACACATTTATCAAAACCTAAAAACGTTTTATCTTGTTTTTATCAAATATTACATCAACAAAACATAAACCCCTGTTATAGAATGGGTTGCAAAAAAATTTTTTGCTGCAATTAAGCTGCAAATGGGTTGTAAATGAGTTGCATGCACCTATTTTTGGGCTAAGGCAGTGAGGCGGGGCAAGGCGGACGACTCATTTCATCGCATCGCATTGCCTCACTATGAGGCAAAATTTTGTAAAAACGCACTGAGGCGCGCTTGGGCGGTCGCCTTGATTACACTGGTATATGGTACATCAGGATCTAGGAACCTACAATCACCCGACAGTTCAACCTTACGAGGGAACAAGTTCACAAATGCCATGATGCATGTACAAAATATCCTAGTCCAATTCCAATCAAGTTCAGTAACAGGTTATGATTAGATGGATTCAGTTGATAAAGGTTTTGACCCGACTTTTGGTAAGAGTTAACGATGGGACTTATCATGGATTGATAGGTTGTTTTTTTGGGTCAATGAAACAATAAATATATTGATGAAAAGAGGAAATAGAGAAAACGAGCTAGAGGCTTGAAGGGACAATGGTGGGTTTCAATAAGGTGGTTCATGGGGATTGAGTTACATATTTATTGTCTAAGAAAATCTATGCTTACTTGCATTTTTAGTACAAGTCGCTACAGGGTTTGCCATTACTTTTTACAACTATCCAACCATTATCAAGGCTTTTACCTCAGTTAAATAAATAATGACTGAAGCTAACTTTGGTTAGTTAATCCAATAAGTTCATCGATGGTCGGCAAGTACGATGGTTCTAATGATAATCATGCATGTATATTCGTTTCTATCACACCGGTGGGTTGGGGTTTAAAGAAGTTGGGTTTGCCTGAAGTCGAATATGCCTCGAATTGATGCATATCCCTAGGGGCATTTTATTCTAAGCTGATTTTTTCATTAATAACAAAATCTAAGTAACCCTATTTAATGATATCTATGGGGCCATCGCAAACTCCGCCCGTTGCAACGGCCGGTCCCAAGCCCAGATAAAGGAGGGTTGGTGTTAGGCTTATGATAGTCAACCGTAAAAAACCCATCACATCCTTTTTCATGGAATTTGGTTCAAAACGATTAATGCAGAAGGATAGGGTGTCCCCCGCTATAAGCGACGCGCTGCACCTACGCTCGGGTGTAGTGACAAATGAGCAAGGCGCGCTGCAGCGGCGCCCGGCTGTAGTGTTAAATAGGCAAGGGTTCTCGCACCATTCTGGACGGGGGCGAGTAAAGAAGCTAGTCCAGGTTAGAGCTAGAGATCGAATGATTAAATTAGCCTCTTGAAACATAGGAACCTTGACGGGTAAGACAGTAGAATTAGTGGATGCCCTGCATAGGAGAAAAGTAAACATAGTTTGCCTTCAAGAGACAAAATGGAAGGGAAACAAGGCTAAAGATTTAGGAGGAGGATTCAAACTCTTCTATTCTGGTAAAGATGGAACTAAGAACGGGGTGAGAATAGTGGTAGATAAAGTTTTTAAGGATGCAGTAGTCGACGTTAGGAGGTTTGGGAATAGAATCATAAGTATTAAATTAGCTTTAGACCTAGAGATAGTGCATGTTATTAGTGCGTATACACCCCAAGTGGATTTGGACGAGGAGACTAAGAAGGATTTCTAGGACTCTTTAGAGGAGTTAGTTCTTGAAATTCCCTCTTTCGATAGGGTTTTCCTAGGCGGGGACTTGAATGGCCATGTCGGTAAGGATAGAGTTGGGTATGAGAGGGTACATGGAGGTCAAGGATTTGGGGATCGAAACACTACGGGGATTTCTATTAGAGATTTTGCTTTAGCTCAGGATTTTGGGATCGTAAATACTTTTTATAAGAAGAGGAAAGATCACTTGGTGACCTTTGCGAGTGGGCGCAATAGAAGTCAAATTGATTATTTTCTTGTTAGGAGACACGATTTAGGTAGGTGTAAAAATTGTAAGGTTATACCAGAAGAGTGTCTGACAAACCAACATAGGCTGTTAGTTCTCGATTTGTCTTAAGAGTAGGGGTCGTATTGCTATAGAACAGGTTAGACCGAGAACTAAGTGGTGGACCTACAGGGAGATGTGTGCCAAAAATTTAGAAAGAAGATTTTGGGTGGCCAGTCAGTTTCAGAGGGTTGGGAGAATCTCGAACTAAAGGATAGGACTAGTAGCGCGGATCTTTTTGAACATTTGGCAAACCGAATAAGAAGATGTGCGAAGGAAGAGTTAGGAGAGGCCAAAAGAGGAGGTTTATATGGTAAGGAGACATGGTGGTGGAACGCTGATGTGCAACAAACCATTGCGGAAAAGAAAAGATGCTTTAAGGAGTGGCAAAAAGATGAATGCCTAGAGTCTTATGAGCTTTTTAAGCAAGCTAAGAAGTTGAGTAGTAAAGCAGTAGGGAAAGCTAAGAAGAGAGCATATGATGATCTTTATATTAGGCTAGGTACAAAGGAAGGGGAGAAGGATATTTTCAAGATAGCTAAAGCTAGAGAACGAAAAACTAGAGACTTGAGTCATGTTAAGTGTGTTAAGCATGAGGATGGAAGAGTTTTAATGCAGGATAAAGCTATTTTAGATAGATGGAATGTTACTTTTGGAACCTACTCAATGGAACACATGTAGGGGAGTTAAACTTGGAGGGGTATGCTTCACAGGAAGGGAGAGATCGCGTATTCCATCGCAGAGTTAGTGCCACAGAAGTCAGAGAAGCTTTAAAAAGAATGAAGACAGGGAAGGCCGTTGGACCGGATGATATACCAATTGAAGCATGAAAATGTCTGGGAGAAGTTGGGATTAAATGGCTAACAAAGCTCTTTAATAGAATTTTGGAAACTAGAAAAATGCCAAATTTATGGAGGCATATCATTGTGGTACCAATTCATAAGAACAAAGGGGATATCCAGAATTGCTCGAACTATAGAGAGATAAAGTTTATGAGTCATACGATGAAACTTTGGGAGAGGGTTATAAAACAAAAACTTAGGAGTTTAACCACGGTTTCGGAGAATCAATTTGGATTTATGCTGGGTAGGTCTACTACGGAGGTCATCTTTCTGCTTAGGCAAACTATAGAAAAATACCGAGAGGCACATAAAAGTTTGCATATGATTTTTATTGATTTGGAGAAAGCATATGATAGGGTCCCCAGGGAGTTAATTTGGTGAGTGCTTGAAAGGAATAAAGTGTCAATGTTATGTCGATATCATTAAGGATATGAATGAAGGGGCTGTAACAAGTGTTCGCGCAGTAGGTGGGATGTCCAGTGAATTTTCAGTGTCAGTAGGACTACATCAAGGGTCGGCGTTAAGTCATATCTATTTGCTTTGGTCATGGATGAGTTGACGAGACATCTGCAAGAAGATGTACCTTGGTGCATGTTATTTGCAGATGATATTGTCTTAATTGATGAGACTAGTGCAGGTTTAGGTCAAAAATTAGATAGGTGGCGGAAGGCTTTAGAGAGTAAAGGTTTTAGAATTAGTCGTTCGAAGACGAAGTATCTGGTCTGCAACTTTGGTTGTGAACCACGAGGGAGAAGTAATGCAATTGAGATCGAAGGTGTAGAGGTCCCAGAGTGTGAGGCTTTTCGATATCTAGGATCTATAATTCAAAAAATGGGGCTATTGGAGAAGATGTAGACCATAGGATTAAAACTGGTTGGTTGAAATGGAGAATGACGTCAGGAGTATTATGCGATAGAAGGATGCCTGCAAGGCTAAAAGGGAAATGCTATAAACAATTGTTCAACTAACCATGCTATACGGTTCAGAATGTTGGGCTACTACGGGACAACATACGCATAGGATGACAGTATTAGAAATGCGTATGTTAAGGTGGATGTGTGGTAAAACTCGTAAGGATAAAATTAGAAATGAAAGAATTAGGAAATACTTAGGTGTAGCGCCCATAGAGGATAAAATTAGAGAAAGACGTTTAACTTGGTTTAGTCATGTGCGAAGGAGACCAAGTACGGCGCCAATTAGAAAATGTCTAGATTGGCAAGTTAATAGAATGTGTAGATGGAGGGGACGACCGTTGAAAACTTGGATGAAGGCGGTGAATGAAGATATCATTGAGCTTGGATTAGGCGAGGATATGTGGGATGACCACATTGCTTGGAGAACCAAAATCCATGTAGCCGACCCCGAAAATATCGGGAATGGGCTTTGATGATGATGATGATGGGGCCATCGCAAATTGCCTATTTATAATGAGTATTGCTAATTAAAAGGGAAATGTTTGAAAGATAAATGAAAAAGTTGTTCATCAAAGCATGAGTATCCGGTCGAAGTGTCCAACACGATTTTTTTCAAAATGAAGTGACATTGTAACCAAGGATTATGATTTCATTTTTTGAGTTAATTTCAGTTTCCTGATTTTAAAAAATATTTTGATGTAAACAAAAAACGTAAAAGTTTCGAGGATGAAAAATATATAATGAATATCAAGAGTATATGAAATATGTGAAAAAATAAGATGCTATCAAACAAATCTATTAAGCACATTAAGTTCGGCCTAAATACCAAGAAATTAAACAAACATGAAATCAATATATAACTAGAAAATCAGGGAGTGGTTACAAAAATCAATATATAAGTAGAAGAAATGATAATTAGAAAATCAAATGATGGTTTCAAAAATCAATAAATAATTAGAAGAAATTATAATTAGAAAAAACACCTTGAAATTTACAAAAGACCTCAAGATTTCTCAAAAAAAATGTAATTTTTTATAGTTATTTTTATTTTACAAAATTTAGGAAAAAATCCAAAAATTTACGAAAAAAAACTCGAAAGTTTTCGCTAAAAAAATGTAATTATTTTTTTCGCCTTTTTTCTTTTCATAATTTCAAAAAAACGAAATTTTCGCCGAAAGTTCGCGAGATTTTTCCTTGGTTGAAACATAAATTTTTACATTCTTCATGACTTGTTCAAAATCTCTATTATATTCATAAACATTTTTAAGAGAGAAAATGTTCAAAATCTGTCAAAAGAAAAAAGGATTCATCACAAAATTGAAACCCAAATTCCTGAGAAAATAATGTTATTACACCTTCATAAACTGCTCATGCCAGGTAATGATGCCCAAAACCTTGGAAAAAAAGACATTAATAGAGCATACTTACCAGAGGAAACCCATTATTCGTTACAATATGGCCACTAACAAACACTTGCATGTTGAATTAAACTCCAAACCACTTTGCTTTTGCCTTTCGAGTGTGCCTAGCATTTCCCTTCATGCAACACACTTGCAGAAAATGAGACATAGCACAGGCAACAATATAATGAAGAAACAAATGATCCCTCATTTCACCCACTTTCCCGCACATGAGGCATTCCATTTCCATTTCCATGTCCATGCTCCTACTGATCTACACATCTTTCATGACTAAACAATTTCACATAAATTCTCACACAAATAAGGATACTTTGAAAGGGACCACTTTTGTATAGGAAAGTTGGCTTTGGCCCATGTCAGTGGTCTAGCATCCACCAAATGCTAATAGAATCCACCAAATGCAAATAGAAAGAAGGATATGAAAAGGTCTGCCTCTGGACCAATGTTAGTGAATCGTAAATCGTATTGTAAATCGTAACGTGTAAGATTTAGATTTAATCGTAAATCGTATCGTAAATCGTAAGATTTTTTTAATTATAATATATATATATATTTGCCTTCATTTAATGGGTGTCGAATTTGCTCTTTATAGACAAAAACTCTCTCTGAAAAATAAGGTTGTCACTATTATATTAATTATCTTTGAGAGTTTAAGCATGATAATTAAATAAGGGTCCCTCTCTCTCTCTCACACACACACACACACACTCTCTCTCTCTCGATTCAACCCAAAACAACACATAAATAGCACACACACACACACTCTCTCTCTCTCTCGATTCAACCCAAAACAACACATAAATAGATTCACACACACACTCTCGATTCAACCCAAAACAACACATAAATAGATTCAGCCAACAACAACACAGCCAATCGATTCAACCGCACAGACAGACACAGATCGATTCAACCCACCCACAGACGCAGAGATCAGACGCAAACGATTCAACCCTCTTTTCTCAGTTCGATCAGACGCAGAGATCGATCGATTCAACCCTCTTTTCTCAGTTCGATCGGACGCAGACGATTCAACCCTCTTTTCTCAGTTCGATCAGACGCAGAGATCGATCGATTCAACCCACCCACAGACGCAGAGATCAACCCACCCACAGACGCAGAGATCGATCGATTCAACCCACCCACAGACGCAGAGATCAACCCACCCACAGACGCAGAGATCAGACGCAGAGATCGATCGATTCAACCCTCTTTTCTCAGTTCTTCCCCATCTTTTCTTGATTTTTTTGTATGTATTCATCTTCAACAACACTCGAACGATTTGTAACAATTGCGATTTGTCGATTTACTCCTTAAATCGGGGGCGATTTGCTCTGATTTGGGAGAATCACGATTTAATCTGTGATTCAAATCGATGGTGTACCGATTCGAGTCAAATCGGCGATTTGATTCGCGATTTGGACCGATTCGTATAACACTGCTCTGGACCATAGTCATCTCTATCCATCATCGTCATTGTTACCTCGCACCATAAAAACCAGGGACTCATTCAAGCTGCCAGCCTCAACTTCCTCCCACTCATTAAGCGCTCTTTAGAGGTGCCACCACCCCATTACCACTGTTGACATAAAAATCTTTCACACACCACACCCAAAAAGGTAGACCTGGTATAGACTAGGGAACACATTGTTGAGAACCATGGACTGAGACCACTTATCATGTCCCCTCTTCCAAGAACATATTCAACTCGAAGAGTAAGCCTCACGCTAGAAATGCCTTTCCATATGAGTTCGACAAAACTGAATTCACCTAATAAGTTCAACATGTTGATCAATTATTCATTTTATTTTTAACTTTCTGTTTAGAGCATTTGTTTTTGTTTAATCAAAATATGGCAAAACAAAGATCAGAATAGAAGACAGAACAAAGCGCATACAACACAAAGTGAGACTCTTCCTTTAACAGGAAAAGAGGAATTCTAAATTATCAAAAACCAATATTATGCCAAATAAACATGTGTCGAACAGTATAGTTCTAAGGTGACTCTGGGAGTTCCCTCATCTTGAAAAGGCTCTTGGATGTCCAAAAAGATCCGCCTCTCCAACATAACTTGTGGTCAAAGATCTGAGAGTTTCTTTCCTTCAGTTGGCCAATCATTCTCCCAACTAGCCAACTATCAGCTTAAACAACCAAATTCACGCAAGAAGTTATGCCAAAGGAACCTGACAAGTTGCAGCTACCTTTTTTAATCAGAAAAAACCTAAATTTTTATTAGTTTGTATTGTGGGGAAAACCAAAAAAAAGGAAGGGGGTGTATACCTAGACAAAAGCCCCTTCTCAAAAGGTATACAAAATCAAGCACTAGATAGAATAAGACTTTCCAACTAAAATACAAGATGCAAAATTAATTTCCCTAAACCTTTCCCAACTAGACCCCATATCCACAAGGTAACTTTCACATCAACCCACAGTTGTCGAACTGATTTTGCTAAATTATAAAACATCGTGTTGTTTCTTTCACTCCACATAACCCAAATCAGGGTATGACTAAGTCTATCCCAAGTCCATCTACCAAAGGCAGTCAAATGGGGAAACCTCTTGGCAACTACAACTAGTGTAGTCAAGGCGACCGCCTAGGCGCGCCTCAAGGTGTTTTTTCAGTATTCCACCTCAAGTGAAATGAGGCATCCGCCTCGCCCCACCTCAGCCCAAAAATGGTTGCAGCCAGCCCATTTGCAGCCCAATTACAGCAAAAAGATGTTGCAACCCACTCTTTAATAGGGTTTTATGTTTCTTGGTGTAATATTTGATAAATTTGATCAAAACATGATAAAACATTTTTAAGCTTTGATAAATTTGTCACACATTTTGGAGAAAACATATCATGTTTTAATCAGTGATCAACATCATTCTTGATTTTTCATAGCATAGTTAAATAATTTTTATGCTTTAGAATACCAATAGTCATCATACTTGAGGATTTTACCAACCATTCCAACAATTTCTTCTAACAAATGCTCAATATTTTCAAGTTTCTATTTTTCAAGATTATTGATTTTTAATAATTTAGTGGATGTTTGCAAGTTACTTGACACATATAATGCATCTTTTCGCTGTGTTTCGTTTTTTATTAATTTTCTCCAAATCCAAAAAATCCTTGTACTTAATAAATAGGTTGTCGATTCCGCATTGGAGAAAAAGGGTGGTGTGCCTATTTTTTCAGTAAATGGTTCAAATTATTTTATCGATGAGTGTTCAATATCGTAGAAATTGCAACTACTCAATTTTAAAACCATCTCCCTACTAAATGTAGTGGTAGAAAGAGTACCAATGTTGCGCCATGACTTCAAACCATCTCCCTACTAAATATAGTGGTAGAAAGATTATTGATTTTTTTTCTATTTAATACTGAAAGGAAAAAAAATTAATCATCCGGTTAGAATTGAACCTACCAACTATCTTTATCCTCTCCTAGTAACCCTCCCCCCAAAAATCGATTTATGAAATTAGAACTCGAAATCCTTGAATTAAAAATTAAAATCATCAGTAAAAAGTAATAACAATATTTTTTTTTAGTTCTTTTTTAGTTCTGATGGAGTGGGATAATGATTTCTCATTCCAAATCTGTAAAAGAACAAGATAAGAGATCAACAATACGATCGATGTCCTTGGGATCGTCGAAGGGAATGGAAGTAGACTGACATTTCTATTGGGGCGTTGGCTTTGTTACCTTGGTTCTAAGATGCCAACGTATTTTGCGAATCTTAGAGGACAATGTAAATCAAGAGTGTAAATCCGGTGATGGGGTAAATTTCACTTAACTCCTCGGTATTTTAGCCGGTATTTTGGATTTATAGTCCTATACGATCTACAATTCCATAAATTTTGGCTTCTATTGCGGACATAAAAGCATATCTTTCCATGTTGATGGATATAACTCGGTACGGATTATTTATAACTTTATTAAATTTCCATTTCGATTCTAGGTAGTTGTGTCACTTTTTGTACATATTTGCTTATGATGCTTATTAAAATGATGATGTATACTATTATACTGATATGTTTCAATTTATTATAATAAAATCTTTAAAAATGTTAAGACCGCCTTACTTGAAGGTCAATCCAATACACTAAACACACTAATCGGGAAGAACCTAATCCCTCTTGTTAATGTTGTCAACTGCAAGAGTTCTTCCATGAAGGTCAATCCAATACAGAAAAGATGCCCCGGGAGGAACTTCTTTTAACCAAACAAATTGTTGAAGTTTGCAGATTCTATTGTGATTTTGATCAGAGTGTTAGGAGTGACAACGTTGTCCCATTCCTTAACAGAGTAGGCTGGTCTTGACCAGCCAGAACCATTTGTCCCCCTCTCATCAAGTTTCAACTCTCCAATCAAAAAGCAAGCAAGTTTGTCATTTGTGGAATCTCTCAATCATTCAAATTTCTCCTAAGATGGAAGTTCGAAGCTTGATCCTGAGAGTCCCAATACTCCTTCACTAGACGTGCTTTAGAGGAGACCCTCTATTGTACTTCAGCCCTGTTATTCATAATCCCCCCTCCACAGGGAGCCTCCATAGTTGTTCCTAGGCTCAGGAGTGAACCAATCAGTCCATGTAGCTCCATATTTGTTAGCTATAACTTATCTCCATAGAGAGTTGGTTTCCACACCAAATCTCCAAAGCCATTTGGTAAGAAGAGCTTTGTTGAACTCCTTAACCCTTGTGACTCCAAGCCATCCTTTGGACATTGGTTAGCAAACAAAATTCCAATTGGGGAAATGGAACTTTTTGAAGGAAGGCAATGAGCCCCACAGGAAGTCTCCTCATGTATCTTTCAATTATATGGGCAATAGAGGTGAGTATAACACAGAGACATCATTTGCACACGCACAGAAACTGAAGCAAGAGTGATTTGGATCAGGGTGACTCTTCCTGCCTTGGATATGTATAACACAGAGAGGTGAGTATAACACAGAGACATCATTTGCACACGCACAGAAACTGAAGCAAGAGTGATTTGGATCAGGGTGACTCTTCCTGCCTTGGATATGTATTTCCTCTTTCATGTGCCAAGTATTCTCTCAATTCTTTCAAGGGTTTCTTCCCACATCTTGGTGCTCTTGTACTTTGCTCCTAAAGGAAGGCCAAGATAGCTACAAGGGAAAACGCCCTTTTTACATCCCAAAATTGCTCCTCAACTGAACCAACAAAAAACATTTGAGTCTTGGCAACATTAACTTTTAGCCCTGAAATCACTTGAAACCACAAAAGGATATCTTTAACAGCTAGCACTTGGTCCAAGGTGGTATCAAAGAACACCGCTGTGTCATCTGCATATTGGATGCAGGAGGAAGGGAATTAGTTGAGATGCAGGAGACACTTAGAAGCCAGCAAGAAGACTAGTAGGTTGGGCATTGATTATTAAGGTTGTGAGACCTTTTGCTGCCAAAGAGATTAGGAGGGTGAGACGAGGTCCCCTTGCCTAAGACCTCTAGAGGATTCAAAGTGCCAAACTGGGAAGCCATTGATGGCTATAGAGAAAGAGGCAATCGAATGTAGAGTGTGAATCCAATTGCACTATTTAGGCCCAAACCCCACAGTTTCCATCATTTTCTGTAAATAGCTCTAGGAAAGTGTCAAAAGCTTTTTAGAAGTCAACATCCCACTCATCCCTTGCTTCAATCTGGAGTCCAAAAGCTCATTAGCATAATTATCAAAAGGTTTATCGTATCGTGTAGTGGAAACTTTGTTTTAAGATACATGCGTTATAACATATCGTGTTATTTTAAGATACATGTGTTATTTTAAGGTACATCCTAGCATCATTATATATTGGTGTATCATAACATATATGTACCGAATCGATGAGGCTTAGATACGATACATATCGTGTACTCTATTGTAAAAATCGTAAGATATTGATAACTATACTCATTAGCAATAAGAACTCCATCAATTAGTTGTCTACTACTAATTCCAGCAGTTTGAAAAGGTGAAAGAAAGAACTTTGGCTATCAGTGGATTGAGGTCAGCAAACTGTTAGGCTTGAAGTCAACAATTGATGAAGGTTCCTTCATTTTGGAGAGTTATGAGACTAGTATTTAGCCTCCACTCCAAGAATCAGCTCTTATTGAAGTTGGAATTTATTCCTATCAAATCATGTTTCATGAAATCAGCAGTTTTGAGGATGAGATCAGAGGGGAAACCATCCAGTCCAGACAGACACATCTACATCTAAATGTTCCATGGCTAAGAATAACTTATTTTCTGAAATATCATCTTGGAGTTTGTCTCTAGAATGAGCCTCAATACATCTAAATTATTCTTGGCAGATAAAGGGTCTCCAGGCAGCAGTCTCAATCAATTATTTGGAGTAGAAATCAACAACATGGGCTGCAATTACATTCTGATCTTCAGCAGTGGAATCATTCTATACACACTGAAAAGGCAAGAGTTCAATCGACTCATACTCATTTACATGCAGTGTAACGACCCCTCTTGGGTCCCACTACAATCCTTTTTTATGGTTAACAAGGCTGTATCTAAAGCATCTTTTCATATTTGATCCAGAATTATTCGGGAATTATTTGAGACCAGAACTTGTTCCTTCATTCGGAATTGGTGGAATACTTCTGAATTCTGATTATGATTGCCTAGCTACACATTTCCGTACAAGTCAATGTTAATTAAAGGTAAAAATACTTTGTACTATTTCTAAAACCAGGTACCCAATCATGTCGTATTTATTGGACATGGCATATGTTTAGACTTCCTTTTCTGACCCAATTCAAAGCAAGAAAGCTATACTATCCCCACAAAATTTATCTAGTTTTTTTTAATGAAATATATTTATTTTTGCAAGACATATAGTCATATAGATGACAATTGAAGAGGAAAACATACACAAACACATTAGTCACTTAGGGTACCCCGCCCAAGAATCTATACTCTTTGTTCTAAGAAATAGGCATTGATGCTTCATTTTGGGTTAATAGAATGCTTAGTATAGTGATGATACATACACACCAAACAATAGGAGTGTACACTGAAGCTATATTACAAGGTATTTAACATTGACTCATGTTGATTTTGTGATTAGTTAAAAATTAATTCTTAAGTAGGTTAACTGCAGGTTTTATATTAGAGTAGCCTTCATCCAGGATAAAATCAATTAGAACTTAATTAGCAGAAAAAAAAATTTCCAAAATGCAGCCCTTTGAAAAACCCTCAACAACCAAAAGTGAAACACATTTACAATCAAATATTTTGCAATGATCAATCATCATAGTTACATGAACTTGAAGATGACCCATACATTGCAATTTACAAATAAATACAACTAACGTATATATAAATCAATAAAAGCAGTTAGATGAAAAATCTTTTTTCAATAGTGAAATGAACAGAAATACAATTTAGAGGGGGAAATAAAAGAAGAATGGGAAGTAGAAATTAAAGTAAAAGAGAGAAGAAGCCTAGAATTTGGTACCAAAATTATTGACCTTTTTAATGGACGGATCGAGCCACTCGTACCACCTGGCCTTGCACTGCTTTGCGGATTTACGAACGAGAAGCGAAGAAATTCGAGCCCATTGGTTCTTGCCATACTTCATAACGGCGGCTTTGAGGATCTCATCCTCGGTGTTCTTCCAAACACCGCCCTTTATCATAATCCTCATCTTCGCCTCTTTGGTTGCTCACCCTGCTTCCGCGCTTGTTCAAGAGAGAGATTGGGTTCTTCTAGGGTTTCGGGTTACAGAAAGCTCCAAATCGAAACCCCCATTGGTTTAACTCATTCAGATAGTAAACAAGAGAAAAAGGGTTCAGATGGAGAGCTTCGGGAGCTTCAAATGGTGTACAGATACATCTCCACCTTTGACATCTTCGTCTTCGTGATCATCTTCACATTTAGGGTTTACGAAGAAACTCTGTAACTCGCTCTCGGATGAGAGACCCAAGCATGAAAAACAAAAAGGCTCTCCTAAATAACACCACCAACACCCTCCTTTCTAAAGGACAACACTACCTTTCTCAAAGACACCACCGATATAAGTCCTTAACAAAAAAAAATTCCCTTTCTCTCCCACATCGAAACGGTCTCTCCTTCTCCCAAAGTTTGAACTTCGCACACTATTCCCTCCCTCTACTCTCTACTATCTACTCTCTGCTATTTCCCTCTACCGTCACTGTGTGATATAAAGGTTAGAGCTTTTCGTGCGATTTGGGGTCTGTTGATGTGCGATTCAGTGTGTTGATGTGTGATTGAGTTTGCGCGTGATTGAGTTTGTGTGCGCTTCTAGGGCTTAGTTGGTGTCGATTTGGTGCGTGTTCTATTCATTTCTCCGTTCGATTGTTCAACCAAACCCACGATTTCAGGTAAACTTGTTTCTCCCTTCGTTTTGTTTGATTGTTTTGTTTTAATTATTTCATATTTATTTTAAATATTTAGTATGGAAAAGACAAACAAAGATGTTGTACTGGAGGTTGATGGTGGTGGTGTTGGTGGTAATGTTGGTGTTGGCGTTGGTGGTGATGTTGGTGGTAGTATTGGTGGTGTTGTTGGAGGTGGTATTGTTGGTAGTGGTGTTGGTGGTGGTATTGTTGGAAGTGGTGTTGGTGGTAGTGTAGGTGGTGGTGGTAGTGTTGATGGGGATCATCCAGCTGAAAGACGACCAATGATGGCGTCTTTGAGAAAAACCATAGCCGTAAAAAATAAAGAAAAGATGGAAGAGAAAAAACAAAAAATGCAACAATGGATAGAGAAAGAAAATGAGATGAAGAGGAGAGAAGATGCAATGAGGAGTGATTTGATCGTCGTGGATGAAGCGACGACACTCTTATTGCTATCGCAAAGTCAATGTAGTGTGGTTCAGGACGTTGAGGAAGCGGATAAGGGTGAGGGTGCAGAGGAGGGTGAGCAAACGCTGGGGGATGCGGTGCGTCAGGGGGATGAGGAGGGTGAACAGGGTCAGGGGGATGTTTGGATGCGGAGGGTCAAGAGTCATCAGTTATTTTTGTAGAACCTAGTCCCGATGAAGATCTAAAACCTAGCAAAGTTTCTTATCCTAGAGGTCCCAAAGATGCATCCAAATTAGAGGATTATGATAGTCATGTTGCTCACTCCATTTGGGCTGGTCAGGGAGTATTTATAATATTTTCAAGTTATTTTCAATATGCAGTACTTATTGTTTTTACATTATTTGGACACTGACTGGTTTTTCTTATTGTATAGGAACGATGAGAGTTGAGATGTCGGCATCAGTACAAGAATTTTATAGTTTGGAGGTTGTGTGATGAGCCAAAGGAAATTATTTCAATGGTCTATAAGACTGGTCTCTGATCATTGATAGACCATTGTAAGGATCATATCGATATGGTCACAATTTGTGTTTTCATCGAGCGTTGACAACCTGAGACCAACATTTTTCGCCTCTTTTTTGGAAAAATGACCATCACCATCGATGATATCTATCGTATCACTCATTTGCCGATTGTTGGTAAGTCGGTTATGGTGAAGAAAACTCAAATGAAGGTAGAGGAGTGTGTTCAACTTTGGGTGAAAGGTTTGAGGATTCAAAAAAGTGAAGCATAAAAGCATATCCAGAAGTATCAGAGTTTCGTGGAGATGAAATTTATTAAGGATCATTGTTGTGGGGAAGTGAGCACAAGTGATTCTCTTTAAAATAAACAAGTTACACGGGGTTACTTTTTATTTCTTTTGGGCATGACGATCTTCGCTAATAAGACTGGAACCAATGTGCGCAATGAATATTTGAAGTTGCTGATGAAGGTGGATGATGTTGGAACGTTCGCATGGGGAGTTGGTACTTTGGTGTTCTTGTAACGTCAACTTGGTTGTGCTAGCAAGAGCGGGTACGAAACAAATATCAGGATATTTGCCGCTTTTGGAGGTACAATTTTTTGGTTAATTGTTCAATTAATTATCTTTTTAGTGTTTTAGATATTAATTCTTTATATTGATATATTTAATTCTTTTGTAGTGTTGGATATACGATCACTTTAGCCTTTGGGATACAGTCCGAGCCTCGGGAAGGATTGTTTCCTCACCATGGCTAAGTGGGATTGCCCCAAACGTAGTGGGGTCGTGGTGAAGAAATTTTGACTCTTAGGGAGAATTTTGATGACATGTCTCCAGAAGAGATAAAAGTTAGTCATTTAAGTTCATGTTTCATCTTAGTTGATTTAATAAGTTCATGTTTGTATTGTCAGGTTATTTAGGACCCTTATGTGGAATCCAAGCAAAGAACTCCACTTCACAGCATTACATGGTTCAAAGGATGTTTGTTATGCCCTGATGTTGAAGAACCCTATCACCTAGATCGAGTAATGAGACAGATGGGAAGGGTACAAGGCATTCCAAATCCCCCCATCCAAGCCAAAATGAAGAATAGAAATCGATTTGGCCACAACTACTCGGTGAAGCATGAGATACTACTGTCTTCATTTGCTGCAACTTGGCAAAATCATCTCGTGTCAATTGAAAACCAATGAGCGCCAGTTAAGCTTTTATGGGATTGCAACAAGGACTACTTGGAGTGGTTTCATGACATTAGTCATCCGTTCATTAACCACCGAAGACTAGGATGACACATCCCTGAAGAAATCAATTGTTCATATCTCACAATTGGGTAATTGATCTAATAGTTTAACAAATTTGTAATGCAGAAGGATTTCTAGGGTTCCTAATTTGCTCTCAAAGTTATTTACAAAATAACTTATTCGTAATCTTTCAATTTAATTAGGAGTATTTTTAGTTTCCTTTTAGGATTAGGCTTTATTTTTTCTTTTAAGAATAGACTGTTTGTTATTTTAGTATTTGATTCTATTTTTTCTTTTAGGAATAAGCAGTTTCCTATTAAGATTAGGCTTTACTTTTTCTTTTAGGAATAGATTGTTTGTTATTTTAGTATTTGATTCTAATTTTTATTTTAGGAATATGCTGCTTATTATTCAAGTTATTTGAGCACTATAAATAGAGCTATTCCTCAATATTGTAAGTGACTTTTGGATTTGAGTAATTTTAATTGAACATTAGAGTTGTTTCTCTGTGTTTTGGGTTATTCTCTTGTGTAGTTTTCCTGTGAATTGTCTGTTGAATTAGCCTGCAGAATAATCGCTATTCTGCCCGGCGTCAGTTGGTATTAGAGCTTCAGCATCTTCTTGGGGTGAGATTTTATCAGTTTCTATGGCTGGTGGTCATGGTCGTAGCGTTCAGGAAGTGATGATTGAGGATTTACGGAGGCAAGTTGCAGAGCTAACCCAGCGTCTAACGACGCAAGAATTCGGTAATCGTGAGATGGAAGATCGCGATTCTGATTCCAGTTTCAAAAACCTGTATCACAATCGTGCTCGATTCTGGGAGCGTCGTGGTCAGGAGGATCTTCATGGAAATCTCGGTTTCAAAGTAGATCTACCTGAGTTTTCTAGGACGTTACAGGCCGAAGGATTTGTGGATTGGTTGAATGAAGTAGAACATATCTTTGAGTATAAGGAAGTTCCAGATCATGTCAAAGTAAAATTGGTTGCCATCAAACTCAAAGGCAAAACATTTGCGTGGTAGGAGCATTTGAAGCAATCACTCGAAAGGCAGGGCCAGGCCAAAATCACTGATTGGGAAAATATGAAAAAGAAAATGAAGAGTCACTTCCTTTCGACTACACTCAACCCTTATTTCAGCGACTTTACTCATTGAGGACCGTTTCTGAAGCATACTAGCGTGCACTTGCTATGGAAAAACAACAGAGCAGGAGGCCAATAATAAGTAGTGATCAAAGCGGTTGGCCAGTTCGCCCTCAAGAATTTTGTCTTGCCCAGCAACCACCACAAGGTAATTCTAACTCAAATATTAGATGTTTTAGATGTGGTGAACAAGGACATAGAGCGACTGAGTGCAGGAAGCCTGCTATTCAGAAGGGTAACAATCTCCTGATTGAGGAAGACGTGGTAGACAAAACTGAAGAGCTTGGAGAGCATGTGTATGACACTGATGAAGAATTGGATATTGTGGATGCAGATGGTTTGCAATATGGGGATGTTGGAGTTGTTATTGAAGACGGTGAAGTGCACGAAGAAACTGATGGGAAAGGAGGTTGGGACCTTGAGGACTTGGAGATGCCCAACCAGGATCAAAATCCCATTGAAACCAATATAGAGCTCTCAGTTCTCGATGCAAGATCTCTAGAAGAAGCTTTGAGGTAGGTGGGGACAGATTTTAAGTATTATTATGCTCATACATGGTTCAGGCAGATGGATAAGTTCATTCCTTATGTCAATATGGATGGGCGCGTGAATGCCCTTTACTCCACCCCATCGATATATACTGATACAAAACATGCAGTAAATGAGACATGGCCATTTCACACTGATGACTTTTTCCCATATGCAGCCCGTGCAAATGCGTACTGGCCAGGTTATTTCACAAATAGGCTAGCCATCAAGCGATATGTTAGGATGATGAGTGGTTACTATTTGGCAGCAAACGTGAATCCAGATTTGCCAGCGGAGGTGCAGACACTAGTAGAGTTTTCTGACCTGATACCAGAGGATCTTCCTCCTGGGCTACCGCCAGAGGATTTCGATGAAGTTGTTGTGAACTCGAGGACGAGTTCTTTCCAACCCGAGGTGACTGATGCAGGAGGATTTCTAGGGTTCCTAATTTGATTTTCTAGGGTTCCTAATTTGGGTTTCTAGGGTTCCTAATTTGCTCTCAAAGTTATTTACTAAATAACTTATTCGTAATCTTTCAATTTAATTAAGAGTATTTTTAGTTTCCTTTTAGGATTAGGCTTTATTTTTTCTAATAGGAATAGACTGCTTGTTATAGTATTTGATTCTATTTTTTCTTTTAGGAATAGGCAGTTTCCTTTTAAGATTAGGCTTTACTTTTTCTTTAAGGAATAGACTACTTGTTATTTTAGTATTTGATTCTAATTTTTATTTTAGGAATAGGCTGCTTATTATTCAAGTTATTTGAGCACTATAAATAGAGCTCTTCCTCAATATTGTAAGAGACTTTTGGATTTGAATAATTTTAATTGAACATTAGAGTTGTTTATCTGTGTTTTGGGTTATTCTCTTGTGTAGTTTCCCTGTGAATTGTCTGTTGAACTAGCCTGCAGGATAATCGCTATTCTGCCAGGCGTCAATTTGTAAATAAGGTTGTGTTATTCATGAGACAAAATAAAATAGGTGACCTACTAAGACAAATGTCTATTCATTTCTCATTCTCAAAAGATAATGAGGAAGAGCAACAAACCAGTCGAACTGATGATGGTGGTGGTGCTCCGAGTGGTGGTGCTGCAGGTGGTGGTAGGGGAATGGGTGGTGATGTTGTTGGTGCTGGTGGTGGTAAAGGAAGGTCTGAGGGTGGTGGTGGTGGTAAAGGAAGGGGTGATGGTGGTGTTAATGCTGGTGGTAGTGGAAGGGGTGATGGTGGTAGAGGAAGGGGAAGGGGTGGTGGTGGTGCTAAAGACAGTGAAAAAATTCTTGATGGTGATGGTGTTGAGGGTAGAATGAAGAAGAGGCATGAAAAGAATATGACTGAAATTGAACCTCGGAAAAAGACTAAGAGGAATTGATGTATAATTTTGAGAAACAATTTTGTTGTTTACATGTTTGTAGTTAGTGAAAATGTAATGATTATACATTTATGCAATCAACTATGATTTCACAATTATGATTCGCAAAAGTATTTATGTATATCTCAGTTATGGTTCTAATGTTAACTGTAGTCCAAGTAAAAGTAACAATTTTATCAAATAACCTGAAAATTTTGACACAAAGTCACCTAAATCACAAAATTTGAAGAAAAAATTTCTGCAAACGCAAGAGCAGCTGCGAAGCTTATTTAAATAGTCGCAGTGACCTTTGCGAACACAGTAAGACAAATTGCAGACTAAATTGCGACTGGTGTCTGAAAACTAATCAACAACCAATGACACCAAATGCAGCGACTCATAGGATATTGAGAAACTCAGCGGTCACTGCGAGGATCTTTATCACATTCCCAGCGACCACTGCGTTTGGACATAAAACATACTCTTTCCAAATTTGTGATTTTTTGTATTTCAATCTTTCTATCATTTTTTTCAATTCCTATGAGTTTGATATACTATTGACATATTAAATTTAATGCAAAAACTTCACTTTTGACCTTCCCAACTTGAGAAGGTCAAAAGAGGAGTTTAGCAATAAATCAAATACGCCAATAGTATATCAAACCCATAGGAATTGAAAAAAGATTCAAATTAAAAAAATCAAAATTTTGGACAGAGTTTGTTTTCTGTCCAAACGTAGCGGTCACTGCGAATTGGATAAAGATACAATGACCATTGCGTTCAGACAGAAAACAGACTTTGTCCAAAATTTTGATTTTTTTTATTTCAATCTTTTTTCAAATCCTATGGGCTTGATACACTATTGGCATATTTGATTTATTACAATACTCCAATTTGGAACACTCTAACTTAAGAAGGTCAAAACCGGAGTTTAACAATAAATCAAATATGCCAATAGTGTATCAAACCCATATGAATTGAAAAAAAAACCCAAAAAATAAATATAAAAATCAAAATTTTAATAGAGTCTATTTTCTGTCCAAATGCAGCGGCCACTGCGAATTGGATAAAGATCCTTGCAGCGACCGTTGCGTTTAGACAGAAAACAGACTCTGCCCAAATTTTGATTTTTTGTATTTCAATTTTTTTTTCCCATTTTTTTCAATTCCTATAGGTTGATCCACTACTGGCATATTTGACTTATTGCAAAACTCTAATTTTTGAACACCCCAACTTAAGAAAGTCAAAAGTGGGGTTTAACAATAAATCAAATATGTCAATAGTGTATCAAACCCATAGGAATTGAAAAAAAAAACCCAAAAAATGTCAAATACAAAAAATCAAAATTTCAGACAGAGTCTGTTTTCTGTCCAAACGCAGTGGTCGCTGCAAGGATCTTTATCCAATTCGCAGGGACCACTGCATTTGGACATAAAACATAATTTGTCCAAAATTTTGATTTTTTGAATTTGAATATTGTTTTTCAATTATTTTCAATTCCTATGGGTTTTATGCACTATTAACATATTTGATTTATTGCTAAATCCCATTTTTGACATTCTTAAGTTGGGGTGTTTAAAATTGAGGTTTTGCAATAAATCAAATATGCCAATAGTGTATCAAACCCATAGGAATTGAAAAAAATGGAAAAAAAATATTGAAATATAAAAAATCAAAATTGTGGATAGAGTCTGTTTTCTGTCCAAACGCAGCTGTCGCTGGCAGGATCTTTATCCAATTAGCAATGACCCTACATTTGGACAGAAAACAGACTATGTCCAAAATTTTATTTTTGTATTTCAATCTTTTTCCATTTTTTTTTAATTCATATGGGTTTGATACATTATTGGCGTATTTGATTTATTGCTAAACCCCGCTTTTAACCTTCTTAAGTTGGGGTGTTCTAAATTGGGGTTTTGGAATAAATCAAATATGCCAATAGTATATCAAACTCATAGGAATTGAAAAAAAGATTGAAACACAAAAAATTACAAATTTGGATAGAATCCGTTTTCTATACAAATGTAGCAGTCACTGCGAGGATCTGTATCTCATTCGCACTGACCGTTGTGACTCGTAATATCATCATTGCATGAGCCATTGCGTTTTCTGTCATTTGCTGGTGATTATTTTTTAGGCACCCATCGCAATTTAGTCTGGGATTGGCTTTACTCTAATCGCATCGGTCGCAACGAGTATCTTTGTAATACTTGTAGCGGCTTGTGCGATTGGAGTCTAAAATTTTTTTGAAAGCGAAAAATCAGACTCTGTTGTTAATTTTTTTTTCAAGTTTTGTCTTCCATTTTGCAGTCTGAATCTTTTGGTCATGTTTAAGTTAATATAAGTTTACTTTTACCCATTACCATGATATAAAAATTCATACAACTAGTTATCCATAAAATACAAAACTAATACAAATATTCATGAAATGTAAAATATAATTTGTTGGTATTTAATGATATAAAAGATGCAAGTCTGACTATAAAAAAGTTGGCTTCTCTTGTAATTTGATCATCGTATGTATAAAAAATGTCATTTACAAAATGTCCAAAAAGTTGCAAAATGTGGTTCAATCATATAGTAGAACGCCCTCTTTCGACTTCTTCTTTGCTTTTGATGCATTATATTTCTTAACCATCACTGCACCTATATGTAGTTGGCCATCGAACGAAGTCTTCCATGATACTACTTTTGGGAACATGCGTAAAGGCCAAGTCGGTACTATCTGAGGCAGTGGTGGTCTTGGTGTCATATGAAGGAAGACAAAGTGTTCACTTTGGGGAAGGTGTGCCATGAAACATATCCGTACATCGTTCAAGTTTGATGGCGGTGAAATATACAGAAAACATGTATTGCTCTGGTTCCCATAACACACAAAGACACAACTATAACGGTTGGCCGCCAGCTCTAACATATCCAGTTGAATCAACAATTTTTCCCTTAGAATGTGTATAGTGCATTTGGGAATTGTTAGAGCATCTTTCATAATCTTCACCCCTTTGTCATTCCATATTCGAACCCACAAGTCATGGTTACCTTCAAGTTTCAATAGTAGCTCATGTCTCATTTGCCTCCAACCAATCTTCTCATCGTAACCTAAGAAGTTGCCTATGCATCTGAATCCACAATGGCCATCGGCGAGTACATTCTGAATGTCCTCAACATAATCTCGAATCCACATATGAATTTGCTTCATAAACGTAGTTTTCCACTTCGACGTCTTTTGTTTTTGCTTAGAAACACTATCTTGACTTCTAACCTCCTTTTGTGTCTTCGCGTACTCATGATCAGAGGGGTCCCTTTTGGTGGACTTCTCATGCTTAGACAACTTCATTTTGGGTCTCTCCTTTTTCTTTACAGGTTTAGTTAGTTCAATCATGACACATGAATCAGGGCAACTCAAAATCTGGCAGCTTCTTCTTCAACATCAACTGTTGATCAAGGGTGGATTCTAAGAACTTTTGCTTAACGATGTCTACCACTAGATCTATAATCATATCTGCAGTTGCACGAAGAAGTCTTTTGCCAAGTTGCATCCAGTGCTTGTGTAATATAGACAGTAGAAGATGACCATTAGGAGTAAAATATTGGGTCATTTCACGAGCACAAGGCAATCCATGAGTGGTTCTCAACACACATAGACACTTGACTGGTCGGCGCCCACAAATTCAACATCAGACCTACCAATATCAGTAGCATCAAGTCAAGAGCCTTATGAGACACGAACCCATGAAGTTTTCCAAATAATGGAACAATATGCTCTTTCTTGACCTTCATGAAACTTTTTCTGAAGGACGCTTCAATATCTACAAGTTGGACTTAGCTCATGTCATGCATTTTCGTCCGTACATTATAAAATGTCCATTGGGAATTCTCCAACATTTAGATCAACCTAGAGTGTGCACCTTTAACACGACCAATTGTCCATTGGCCAAAATGCATGAAATTGTCGGTCCATGCATTCACAAATAACTACTTATGCAGATACCAAACAATCAACATATAGTCCAAACACTTGGGATGCGATGCTCATCTTCTCTCAAACTCAATAATGGCTTTGTTCCATTCTTATTCTGAAGCTGATCTATACAAGTCTGAGAAAGATTCAATAAACTCTTGCCATTCTTCATTATCCTCAAATTATTTCTTGCAATTCTTTTACACATTTGTATTTTTGTGCCACCTACACAACAACCTCCTCGCTTCTGGAAAGACTCGCTCAATGATTTTGATCAACTCAAGCTCTCTGTTGGTCACAAACACCTTTGGTAAGTTGTCTAGCTCAAACACTCCCAGTAGCTTTTCTAATGCCTAAGTGTATGACTTTTAAGTTGTAGACAACATAAAACAACAAACATTGAAAGTCATGTCGGTTGACGTCACACCTACAACCTCAAATAACGGCATCCTGTAGCGATTAGTTTTGTAGGTGCAGTCCATAAGCATCACCGTTGGGAAGCACTTAGCCAATAGAATTGACTCAAGATGACACCAGAAAATATTTGTGACTTTATTTTGATCATCTACTGTATGTCACTCAATATAACCATTCTCGCTCAACAAGTGCATTGTGGCCTACAAAGCTGTCTTGCCTTTCAGTTAGATTGTCTTTAGCTGCTGAATGATATTGTAAACGGTCTTCAAATAAGACATATTGTTTGGGAACATCTCTTTTAAACAAGACAATATGTACCGAAGGACTACATCAGATGTGAGACATGTTAGCAAATAAGTCATCTCAACTTCATTCAGTCTCCCAGCAAAGGAATGGCCAAAAAGAGATTTTGATTATGGATGATTGTGGGTTCCAAAGGTCATTTGCAGCTCCAACGATCATTACTTTGTGGCACCCCTCTCAACTAGAATGGGCACCCACACTTTTTTGAACTTGTCGATCGACCGGTTTCCAATTTTTGCTTTTGATTTTTCTTCATTCTCCATCCACTCTCACATCCCAAGTCGATCATTCCCTTGCGTCTGCTATCAGTAGGTTCCAACTTTGTGATAATGAGAACAATGTTATTCTCCCTGCCAACACCTTGACATAAAACTATTAAAGATGACTTTGATAGGAATGCCTACAAAAAAACAATGCATATTGACGTTATTTACACTAATCAATTAACTTGTGAACAAGATTAAATAATGTCATGCCTACAAGAATTAACCTTACCTCTTCCGTCATAAACAAGTCACCATCATCAACTACTTCTTCTAGTGTTTGTTCATATTTCGCTTTAGCGTCATCATCATCTTTCTACATTAAGTAAATAAAAATATTTATTATTCTAATTATATATTAAGTAAGGTAATGAATAAAATCATTAAGGGTAAAGTTTTTTTTTTTTGAAAGGCAAGCGTGGGGGTTTATATGGGCTCCCCATACCACTGAAAAATAAAGGAAATCAAGCTTGGTTACATTCGAGAATATTTCCTACCTCTAGCATCATCAAATACAATTTTCTTGATGTCATCCGCAAAAGAGCTTGGAATGATCTCCACAAACTCGTGATTCAGTAGTAGTCTGGCTAGTTTATCTGCTGCCTGGTTCGTTTCCCGTACTACATGCATCACCCTACACTCCGTAAATTTCCTCCTTGATACGCCTAGTTGTGTGAACCGCTTCCCATGGAGGGACTTTATTGGTAGTTATGTACTTCATGGCATTACTTAAGTCCATAGTTAGCTCCACTCGCTAGATGCCATGACTATGAGCTAGCCTGACTCCCAGCTCAATACCCTGTAACTCATGCAAGATCACTGTTTGTGCTCTTTGAGACCCTGCTGCAGCTGCCACCACAAGCCCATCATGATCCCTGATCAATACACCATAGCCCCCTTTAGTACCATTTAGAGATCCATCTGTATTGACTTTGAACCAACCTTGTTCAGGCCGTTTCCCTGCATGCAAAGTACTAGTGCGCATATGGAACTGAGTTACAATTCTCCATCTGTTAAAAAGGCCTCTATTATCAGCATTGTCCTCTACCTGAAGATCCAGGACTGAGGCTCGTAATCTAACATCCCCAATGACCTTTGGAACCAGTTCAATTGCTGCTCTGAATTTGGATTGGAACAGTCTGCAATTTCTCTCAGTCCATAGGTGATAAATGGTAGCATTCAAAGCCGATTTTTTTAACACCGTGCTAGGTGATGCACCACTGAAAGTCTTCTTACACCATTTCCACTATGCTTCCCACTCCATTGGTTGATGTCTATATCCTAGGTGAATGAGGATACGTGACCAAACAAAACAAGAATACCTACACTTGAAAAACAGAGGCTCTTCACATTCTGGCTCATCACTACAAAGAGAACATAGTAAGCATTCTAATACTTTCCATTTTTTCAGTTTGTCTTGTGTTTTGAGCGCCTTGTGCATACTAACCATGTGATAAAACTGTGTCTAGGTATCCTTTCAGTGAGCCACACTAATTTGGACCAAGATACTGCTTGCATTCTCTGTCTCATAGAGAGATACACACTTTTGTTTGTGAACTCCCCTTCATGACCCCCCATCCAGATGACTTCATCTTTATATGCACTATCTATTTCCACCGAGCCAAGTTCTTCAAAGATGTTAGCTATATCTGTTCTCTCTTGCATTCTTGTATTCCATTTGTTGTCAGTGATAAGAGCACTCACTTTAGCATTGCAGTGCAACACTGAATGGTATGTGAGGTGTTGTGGGAATCTATTAAGTAGAATACCCAAAGGATGCCATGGGTCTTTCCACAGGAGAGTGCCCTTGCCATCCCCATTTGAATGAACAATAAGAGATCTTGCTTGTACTCTGGACTGAAGGATTTTTTGCCAACACCAGGAAGACTCACTTGGAGTATCCATGGTCCAGAAACTTTTGTCTTTGATTATATTTCTTTTGGTCCATTGTACCCATATGTTATTTTTATTCGAAACAATATTTCACACATGCCTCATCATAGCAGCTTTGTTTGAAGTTTCAATACACCTTACCCCCAGACCTCCCTCATTATAAGGACTACAAACTTGTTACCAGTTCACCATAGGTGTTTTTGTGTACTTATCAGAGGCTGACCACAGAAAGTTCCTCATCATTGTTGTTATATCCTCTCTAACACATGAAGGCAGGATGAAGCAAGAGGTCTAATACACATGAAGACTATTCAGAACAGCTTTAATCAGAGTTAGTCTACCTGCATATGAGAGGGTCCTATTCTTCCAAGATTGAACTCTTTTTCTGACGACAAATACATAGAAGAGAGGGAGAGACGCCTATGTTGGGGGTCATCCGGCGAGCTTGGAATGGAAGATAACTTTGCTGGAAAGTAAAGGAGGGAGGAAGATGTGTTTTCTCACGAGAGAAAGCAAATGAAGTAGTAAGAGAGGAAAGGGAGGATGAAGACGATTAAGAGAGGGAAAGGGAAACTGAAGACGGTGGTCGGCAGGTATATTTCTGGCGAGACTGGCAAGAGAAAAGGGTGGGAGAGGTGGTCGATTTGTGCGAGTGGGAGATGAGGAGTTGCTGGATTTGGGAGAAAAGAAAAAAAATCCATTTTTTTGTTATTCAGAAAGAAAAAGTTGATGGTGGTGTCATTCAGTGGAACTGGTGGTGTTCTTTATCAGGGGCAAAAAACAAGGGGGCAATTAGACATACCCTCAACAAAGATGCCTAATTAGTTAAAAAAAAAAACCAAAGATCCAAAATTAGACAACTAACTTTTCCATCATTTGACCATTAGGGTCATATTTTTATGACCAAAATACTCATCCTATGAGGAGCACACTTATGTTAAAATTTTTTATTTCTTGGACATTACAACTATATCAAAATATAAATTAAATCGTTACTCATCACGACGTGAAATTGAGGGGTTGGATTGCCAAAAAAAAATCTTCTTATTTTCTTCTTCCCTGACAACCCTCCACCGCTCACCACCACCACTTCCACCCTCATCCTCCATGCATTTCCTCATCCTCCTCTCACTTCCACTCCTTCTGAAATGAGCTGAACACACCCTTACACTTCGCTTTGTCTTATCCTTCTCTCATCTCTCTTCCCTTTAATCCAATATTTTATTTTTTTTCCAAATCACTCTATAACTCTTGAGAAAAAAAAAGATAACCCCCTCACCAAGTTTCAAGAACAATGTCGTCCTATTTCTTCTCCAAACCCTCCCAACACCCTCTCCACCTCCTCCATTTCCAATCCAATCTGCTCCTTTCCATTCCATCACATCGCCCCATCAAATACTGAATCACAAACTAATGCACACTCTCTCCCTCAACTAGACAGACACAAAAATTCATTATTTTTTCTTCTAGAAAACAAAGATGTTTCCCTTCAGGCACCGACAAAAGCTTCAACTCACTACACCAAAATGGGTAATTAGTAACATCAATATTTTTTTTATTTGTAACTCTTCATTATGTTACAAGTCTTGTAACCCAAAAAAGATGTTACTAATTATTGACTCAAGTTACTATTAGTAATTTTATAAATATATTATTTATTAAAATAACTAAGAAATAAAAAATATTTAGTTAAGTTAATAATTAGTAAAATGAAAAATAATAATTAGATTATTACTATTTTTTTCTAAATTCTGCAAAAGTAAAACTTCTCTCAAACTAGTGTTACTGATTCACATTCAATAAGCAATTCCATCGATCACTCTCCAATAAGTCCATCGATCACTCTCTATCGACCACTACCTTTCATTCGCTCTCATCATCAATGTTGTAGACAAATCGAACATGCTTGCCTTCGAATTCAAGCAGTTTGTTGTCCACCACAGAAATCTTGTTCAGACCCGCATAAGGGTTTTCACCTAACATCTAAGCAAAGCTTCCCCTATTCCATGAGTCTGTTTGGGTTGATCCCTCTTCTTCATCAGAGACGAAGGGATCCCCAAGTTTCCTGTTGCAAGCCTAATGATAGGCGAGTCCTTGGTGATATAGATAAAAAACTGATCGATCGAGCTTCACCTTCCTCTGTCTTGAAATCCCATCTCTGGTCCTTCATTCTTCTCTGTAAATATCAAGAAAAAATTGAGAAATTTATCTAAATCAAGAAATGAGTATTCTTTATCTGTCGACTTGATTGGTACAAAAAGAAGAAGAAAAAGAACTTGAGGACCTTTCTTGGTTCCCCAATTGGGTTTCTTGTAGAGATAGAAAATGATCCGCATTTGCCAAGAAGCTTGCCAAATAGCATAAAGTTGATGTTGGATTGGTTTCTGGGTCAGGGTCATTTGGTTGAATTACGCCAATAGATATTGAAGTTGCTTATGGATTGAACATAAGAAAAGGTGGAATGACAGTGATAGAAGTGTTTAGTTCAACAGTGGTAGAAGTGAAGGGAGGAGGAGGAAATGAAGGGAAGAGGAGAGGTGGAAGTGGTGGTGGTGGGCGGTTGCTAGGGAAGAAGAAGAAGAAATGAAGATTTTGGTTTTGCAATCCAAGCCCTCAATTTCACCTCATGACGAGTAACAATTTAATTTACATTTTGATTTAATTGTAGCATTTAATCGTGTATCGAGATGCATTATTATCTCTAGGAATACGTTGACAAAAAAATTCAACATAAATGTGTTTCTCACGTAATGGGTATTTGGTCATAAAAAATATAAACCCAGCGGTCAAAGGATGGAAATGTTAGTTCATGGGGTATGCCTAATTTTGGATCTTTTTTTAGGGACGGGTTTACTAATTAGGCATCTTTGTTGGGGTATGTCTAATTGCCCCAAAAAACAAATAAAGCGAATTTCCAATGGCGGATCTGAAGTGACTCGTCGAGACTCGGTGACTCAACAAATAGGTGGTCCAACACGAGCATTTGACAATTTGTCCCGTACCCGTCTAATCCAAAATTGAGCCCGAAAAGAGGCAACTCAAGCCCAACTCAATTTGGGTTAGTTGGGTTGGTTTATTCGGGTCAATTAATTTTGATTAAATTTTTTCTAGACTTGTAAATATATCATGAGACAAAATGCTCTAGAGTGATCAAATTCATCATGCTGCCCTGGCAGGGGCGGATCTAGGATTGCAGACAAAGGGGGGCAAAAAAATTATAGATAATTTAATTTCTAAAATAAATAGATAAATATGATTAAAATAGAGTTTTAAAAGTGTTACAAGATAAACATACATACTGAGTCAATGTAGATGCGCTGTAGATTTAGGTAAAAGCTCTCTGCGGGTTTTCATGTTCTGGTAATGCTGCATAATCACCTCATCATCGATGCCATTAAATATATCTTTCTCAACATATGTAATCAAACTATCTGTCATCCACTGATCACCCATACGATTACGTAATCGATTCTTGACAATCTTCATAGCAGAAAACGTTCTCTCGACACTGGCAGTTGCAACTGGTAATATTAAGGCTAAAGTAATAAGCCTATAGACCAAAGGATACAAAATATTTTTTTTTGTCCTTACCATCTTCTCAGCAAGATTGCTAATTCCTGTCAAATTCAAGAACTCACTATTCGACCTCACATCAATGATAAATGTCTCCAACTGATTATCAAGAGCATCAAGTTGTACTTCTGAGAAATCACTTGGATAAAACTGAGCAAAACGAATCAATTTTCCCTTATCAAAATTCGAGAAGAAATCATTTGGACTCAAGCATGAAAGACATAAAAGCAATTCAGTATTCACTTCATTGAAACGATTGTTGAGCTCTTGAAGTTGCAAATCAATCACAACATTAAATAACTGAACCCGATAACGATGCATGTTTGTCACCTTTTCAACATTACGTCGTGACCGTCCCCGAGCAACATAAAATTCATCCAGGTTAGGCATTTCTATAACATGTTTGCTACAAAATAAGGAAACTTCACCTAGCAAATTATTCCATCCATCATCTCGCATCAACTGTAAGCGTTTCTTAGCTACTATGACCAAACTCATGGCATTCACAATATCTTGATCATTTCTTTGCAATGCTTGTGACAATTCATTTGTGATTCCTAATGTATTTTTCATCAAATGAAGTCCAAATGCAATATCAAAAGATAGTAGTGAATCTAATAAAGTGCATGCTTCAACTCTTTGCTCAGTATATTTTGAGGTCTCCTTAATGCACTCAAGCACATCGATGATAGAATTGAACAACTTAATCAAGCTTATCAAAGTATTGTAATGTGAGCCCCAACGTGTATCTCCGGCTCTTTTAAGAGTTGATTGTTGATTTTGGCCACTTCCACTTGCAAGTTCACCACTTTCAAGTGCTTTTAGAGTGTTAATAGATTGTGCTTCTAAAAGAATATCATGACGCTTACATGAGCCACCAACCACATTCACAACACTCGTGATCAAAGAGAATAATAAAACAATGAAATCCTCATTCTTTGCAACGGCAATAAGTGCTAATTGAAGTTGATGTGCAAAGCAGTGAATATAAAATGCACTTCCATTCTCTTTTAAGATTAATGCTTTAAGACCGTTGAACTCACCTTGCATATTGCTTGCCCCATCGTACCCTTGGCCACGTAGTCTTGAAATGCTTAACTTGTGCTTGGAAAATAAAGCGTCAATTGATGCCTTTAGGGATAGAGCAGAAGTGTCAGAAACGTGTACAATACCTAAAAGTCTTTCAATCACATGCCCGTGTTTGTCCACATAACGGATCACGGAAGCCATTTGCTCTTTAATTGATACATCACGAGCTTCATCAACTAATATGGAAAACAAAGAATCTCCAAGGTCTTGAATGATAACATTTGTGGTTTCGGTTGCACAAGCATTCACAATATCTTTTTGAATTTTCGGTGCTATTAATTTGAGATTCCCAGGGCATTTATCCAAAGTTACCCTTTTGATGTCTTTATTGTGATCACCAAGAAAATGTAACATTTCCAAGAAATTTCCTCGGTTGTTTGAATCACAAGATTCATCATGACCACAGAAAGCTAATCCCTGTCGGAGTAAGAATCGAATACAAACAACAGAAGCATTTAGACGAACCTTGTAATCATTTTGAGCTTCATTTGTTTGCTTAATCACAACAGTCCGAAGATGTTGTTGTTGATTCATTAAAGCTTCACAATTACTCCAAGCTTGATTGTGATCACTGTTAGACCCTCCAACATGTGTTTGTAACTTATCCTTTTTCTTCCAATTGGTAAATCCTTCAACGACAAAAGCATCACAAGTACCCACATGCTCTTTACTCTCAGATCTAAAAAGGTAGCAACACAAGCAGTATGCAGCCTCTTTCTCTATGCTATACTCTAACCATGTAGGAAATTCATCAAACCATGAAGGATTGAAACGCCGTAAGACTTTTCCTTGCAAAGTTTGCTTAAAGTTATGTGTCCGAGGTTGGCAAGGACCTTTTTGCAAGTATGTTCTTCGAATTTCATCCCTTATGTTGGGATGATACTCCTTGATTGACTTACGTAATCCAGGGTCTGCTGGAAGAGTTTTTGGATCAAACTTAGTCTCAATACAACTCCTTTTGGAACTAGGAAGCTCCTTATCAGACCTATCAGTGACAGCCTGAGCAGTAGAACTAGAACTCACATTATTTATTCTTTTAAAGTATCTATCCATCACTCGTCAGCACAAGTGCTCAAATATTTAACTACACAAATACAACAACACAATCCCAATATTCATATTAATAAATGCTATCCCAGATTCCCAAATTATCAAATTTGTAATGTAAATCAATAATTAATACATGAAAGAGAAGAAACCTTACCAAATATTAAGAACTTGAGATAATGGCATTTTCAGCAGATGAAATTAAATACTCACTTAAGCTTTAAGGATCAAATATTCGCTTTGTCAAAGCCTAAACAAATAAACAAATTAAATTAAATTAAAAATCAAATATAAAATATTCCTATATAAAGATAACATAATAAATTAAATGCTTAAACAAATATGAAATACCTCATTAAAGCTTAAACAAATATGGTACAAAAGAAAGAAATTTACCATATATTTGAATGATTAAAATAATATTTTAAATAATTTTAAAAATAACAATCCATTCATAATTTCATTTGTCTTTTTTATCAAACCCAAGTTACCCAACCAAACCAAACCCATAGCCACACTCAACCCTATTTGTCTTTTTTATCAAACCCAAGTTACCCAACCAAACCAAACCCATAGCCACACTCAACCCTCACGCCTCACTTCAATCTTCTTCATCTCACTCAAAGTCAAACTCTTCATTTCACTCAAACAGAAAGAAAGTTCTTCTCACTCAAACAGAAAGAAAGCAAGAAAGCTCTTCTCACTCAAACAGAAAGAAAGCTCTTCATTTCATTTCACTCAAACAGAAAGAAAGCTCTTCATTTCACTCAAACAGAAAGCTCAAGGTCCTCATCTCACTCAAACTCAATCTTCTTCGTCTCAGTCAAGATTCAAACTCAAGCTCACTCTTCTTCATCTCACTCAAACTCAATCTTCTTCATCTCAGTCAATACTCAAGCTCAAGCTCACTCTTCTTCATCTCAGTCAAGCTCACACTTCTTCATCTCAGTCAAGCTCACTCTGCATCTCACTGAGAATCAGGGAAATGAAAATCAGGGAGATCGACTTCATCAGAAGAGAGATCGATCTCCATCAGAGTTCATCAGAGTTTCTGATCTAGGTTTCGATCTCAGAAGTTTCTGATCTAGAGTTCATATGGGTTTCAATCAGAGTTTAGATCAGAGTTTCTGATCTAGAGTTTCGATCTCAGAAGTTTCTGATCTAGAGCTCATATGGGTTTCTCAGAAGTTTCTGATCTAGTGTTTCTGATTTCAGAGTTTCGATCAGAGTTTAGATCAGAGTTTCGATCAGAAAGATCAGAGTCTGTGATTTCAGAGTTTAGATCAGAGTTTCTGATCTCAGAGTGTCGATGTCAGAGTTTCTGATCAGAGTTCATCAGAGAAAGATCTGAGTTTCGATCTCTCAGAGTTCATCAGAGACAGATCTCCATCTCTCTCTGATCTCTCTCCATCTCTCTCTCTGATCTCTCTCTCGAGTTTCTGATCTAGGTTTTTTATTCATCAGAGCAATCCAAGGTAAGAAGAGATATTAAGATTAAAGTTGATTTTATTATTCAATTGTTCTGTTGATTTCACTTAGAATCTATAATAAAAAAAACTCACCTTGTTTCACAGGGATGGAGAAGAAGCTATTGTTGAGGACCGAAAGCGTGGAGGCGGAGATTAGAAGCGTCAATTGTTTTGTTTTTGTTTTTGTTCTCTTGAATTGTGATTGTAATTGTAATTAGGGATTGTAATTATGATATGTGATATGTAATTGAGATTTTTGTTTTTATAAGAGGGGCAAAATAAAATTTCTAAGGGGGGCAAGATTGAAATTTTATATTACTTTGGTAGATTTTTTTCAAAACCTAAGGGGGTCAATTGCCCCCCTTACCCAAGCTGTAGATCCGCCCCTGTGCCCTGGCCGTCAAACCCAACCAAATTTCAACATGGATCGATTTTTTTTGAACATATGCCTTTTTAAATAGTAAATCATGAGCCAATTTTTTTGAGTTAGGTTCTAGTTGGCTTAAGCATGTTGCACCCTTAGGTTGAATGTAAGTGTATTCTTTTGATTGATCTCAAATCTTAACGCAAGTACATGGTTGTCTATTGAGTTAGAAACCAGCAAATACGAGTCAAATTTGAAAAACTTGTTCTAAAATCAAACTTGAAATACTTACCTAGTAAGATAAAAAGTTGTTAATGAAAATATAAAATAGATGGAAGTGCATGAAAATGTAAAGTAAAACCTAAATGTGAGAATTAGGGCTTTGAGTTTACCGTCATGAGTAGATTACACCATTAGGTCACTCTTAGATTAATCTGTTCCAGTTTCATGAACACATCTTAAGGTAGATTCTCATCTGACCTTAGGACAGAGAATATGGCATTATAAATAAATTGATTTCAAGCCTAAGTTATATTAGTAACATAAGAATCAAATATGAATTTAAAAACATAAAATGAATCTACCAAGATGAAACACCCAATATCTAATAAATCATAATAAAACTTATATTAATAATATCTGAACATTGTACTTAGGGGTTTGTTAGATAAATTGCAAATGTAGAAACTTATCTAATCTTGAGTTTAAGAAGTATAAGAATAAAACATGAGTTGAATTCATATAATGAAATACAAAACATCTAACTTACCTCATAGGTTCATGACATATCAAACTGCAAGACTAATCTAACTAAACATGCTATCTAATACATGAAAATGGAAAAAAAAAACCTAATCTAAAAGAGCCATCTTGGAGCTATCCTGCTATGGGCTCACCCATACCATAAGGTGGAATGTTAGCCACAAATGGTAGACTCTAGGCTTTCAATCTACTTATTTCTCTCTAAACTCTACAAAATACTGCAACTATTTATCTCTTACTAGTATCCTCCCAAATATGAAAGTGTTTATAGGTAAAGAAGGGTGAGACTATTACATGGACAATGTGAAAATGTTTAGGGATAATAATGTGGTTTGTATTTTGAGTCTGCACATGGGCTTGATGAATTATGAGGAGTTGTTTATGAATGAGAATAGTAAAATGTGCATGTGAAAGGTGGAGTAAAATATGGAAAAATAAAATGAAAGTGATAGATTGAAATAGGGAAAAGTGACTCGGCTGTGAATTATGCAAATAAAGGAAACATAAAAAGTATAGAATGGATAGTGGGGGGTTTGCTTAACACTTTTGGAGTTTGTAGAGATTTTTTGGTTGTGATAAAGTTGGTAATGTGGGTATTTAAATCTTCATGTTGATTTCCACGAGATCCGTATATGGTGGTGCTTGATGGGCTTGACTTTTTGGGTATTGGGCTCGAAAATCTTTTGTATTTGACAATGCATGTGTGAAATTCCAATAAGCTTTCTACTAGTTGAACTTAGCCTTATTGTGCCACTTTGTGTATGATTTGATAGTAGTGCTTGAATTTCTACAAAATACACAAAATACATGTAATTTGATATTTTTATTAGATAATTGGACTTAGCAATTGTAAATATATAGGCATAAAATGTCACATTTATATGTTTATTAATCACCCAAACTTACATTTTGCTATCCTCGAGCAAAATAATAATAAAATAAAGACTAAAACCTAACTCATTTTCATAGGAATCACGATTACATTTAGCATATGCAACAAGCCTTTAACCTTTAGGTTTCCCCTAACGGACGAGTGTTACTCTCGTGAGGATTTTCGGAGATAGTACCCACAAACATCGGTGATACTCGAAACTTAAGAATCTCTAAACCATGGTCTATGCAATCATTTATTTATTTATTTTTAGAAAGTTCATAATCAAATGTGATGTGTCCAAAATCCAGTCTCCAATAAGTAAAACCTGCAAAACAAATATTATATTGCCAAAAATCACCTTTTTGGTGGCCGAATGCACTTAGATGCTTAAGTCAGTAACTCAGTTGGAGATGGAGATAAAACTGGACAAAACTTAGTTAAATTACATACCTTTGTCGAATGTTCCCTTTACCTTTTATAATGGTCGCAGTTAATTTCCTGCGTGACTTAAGCATGTGAGGCGCAATAAGGGGAGACGTTTTCTGTAACAGTCTCCCCTTTATGAAGATGGATTTGTGGAGGTGTGACTCTCTCAACTACTCATTTTCTATGTAACGTTCCTTCCTTTTAAGGGAGAACTTTATAGGGCCTAGTTTTGGGCCTCTGATTATGATTTATTTTGAAGGGCCCTTTTGGGCTTCCATGATTAAATTTGTCCTCTTTGGGCTTTATGAATTGACCTGGTTTTGGGACAATTGATCCTCGTGATGGATGATCTCTGCCAAGGTAATCAAATAGTGAAGCGAAGGCAAATCGATTTACCATGGCTTGGCTTTAAGCAAAAAAAGAAGCGATGGCTTTACGCAAGCAAAGCCACCCTAAAAAATGATTTTAACATTATATAAAAAAATGTAAATATATGCATTTTGCTTATATCTAAGCTTCTAAATATATGCATTCTGCTTTTCATCTAGTAGAGGTGTTAGCTCAAGTTAATGTAAGTGTTCATATTGCTTCCTATCTTATGATGTTTGTTACCATTTACTGCAATACCATACTTCCAACCAATGTTTTCCCGAGAACTACTCTCCCTTGCCCCACAATTTTCTTCCATAATCAATCAACTCAATCATCTTAAGTAAACAAAAATTAACAACATTATTAATGCATAGATAATTATAGTATAGATGTGGGTTCCTTCTTTGGGGTCATTATGGCAGAAATTTCAGTGAAACTCTGTTGAAGGTAAGAATATTTGTACCTCAAACAAGATCTTCAATTCATGCTCTGTTGAAACTCCCTAATTCAGCCATGAAACTCTAAAAAGAGAAGGAGAAAGAGAAAAAATATGAAAAGAAGAAGAACAAAAAAATGCATAAAAAGTTTTTGTTTAATAAAGCCATGGCTTTGGTGGCTTCACGCTGCAACAAAAAAAACACTAAAAGCGATGGTTTTTTTTGTGTTTTCAGGGTAGTGGCCTGACATTGAGGAAGACGAAACGAGATGTCATGGCTTGGCTTGGCTTTTGGCTTTAAGCAGTGGCTTTGACTACACTGATCTCTGCCACGTGTATGGCCGAGATGCTGTCTTATTTGATGTATCATGAGCTACCCCCTTAGTTAGTGGGCATGTTCGTGTGGCCACTACCATCATGACACATTTAATGTGATTACCAGCTGTTAGTGCTTCTGTCTCTCCGATGTCTCGTCTGTCTAGTCGTTTTGGGATATTTTTGGATTTTGTGCGACGTCATATCTCGTTCATTTTTTCCATGAGTGGGTCTTTTATCCTTATAAAAAGAGGAAATTGGTAAAATATATTTTCTTTTGTTTTCACCTCATTCCAGTTGTTGATTTCTTCTTATTTTGTTTTTGTCTCATAACGATGTCAAGCTCCAGACTGAGCGGCAACGTGCTTGATGCTTGTGAAGCTTTCTACTTACCTAAACGAGCGACACAAACGACTTTGGACAACATTCGTCAAGACTACTCTCTGCCAGCTGATCTCGAGATCATTCTTCCTGAAGAGGGCGATAGTCCTTGTCATCCAAGGACTGGATTTATCGCTTTGTACCCTAGCATGTTTCACTCTGGTTTCAGGCTTTCAGCTCTTGAGTACGTTTGGGAATACCTAGATTTCATGGGTATTGCTCCCGCTCAGATGGGACCGAATGGCTGGAGGGTGCTGATTGCGACCTTGGCGATGGTCGTTTTATCCGCAGTTCCTATGAATGTCAGAATTTTGCACTCCTTGGTGGGGTTTGGAGTAAATGTTAATCGTAGGTGTTATCTTCGTCCTCCATTTTGCTTCAAAAATTTGCGAGAAGAGTATGGGGGCCGGTCGAAGCCCTGGTTTACGTGTCCATCACTTTTGACTATTTTAAGTTGCGTAATCACCAAATTTTGTTGTCATTTCGAGAACCAAAGAGGAATGAACCGTTATTGTCATTGGAGGAGCATGAGGTTTGTGACCGGTTTAATAAGCTGCCCCGAGTTTTTGTGGAGGATTTCATTGCTATAGACGCTATTACTCATAGTGGTTTATATTCCTTAAGTGAGGCGGATCATGCAAAGCATACGACAGCACGCGCTTCGGGAGTTACCGTCGCATGTGCTAGTAAAGTCGTCGTATCTGGTAAGGGGTTAGGACATCCTCCCCTGGTTAGCGTTGGTGATGCAGATGTAAGCCGGGAGACAAGCTCCGTTAGGGAGTCTGTGGGCGTGTTGCTCTTGTTGTCACCAGAGACTTTGGTATTGCTGGCTCTAGCATTAGGAAGAGGAAGGTATCGAGGCCTCCCAGTTCGTCAAAGTTTTTGTCGATTAGTTCTGGTCGTGTCTCGAAGAGGAAAAAACTTGCTACCTCAGCTCGCGGTTCTACTATGGCTCCTCCTCATTCGATATCTTATGGGAAGGGTGGTTGTGTTATTGGTGATTTCGCCGCTGAGGAAGTTGTGAAGATGGATCAAGCTCTCGAGAGGAGCAAAAAGGAGGTTTCTAGTCCTTTGGTCGCTCGTGAGAATAGTCTTTTTTCTTCATAAGGCTTGTCTAGTTCTGTCAATTTGTTAGTTGACGATTCCTGTGTCCTCGACAACAAAATGTTTTAGCTTGGTGTCGAGTTGTCCAAGAATCCTAAAAGCACAAAGACTCTGGACGACTTTGAGTTTGGTATTTTGTTGGAAGACCGACTTGCTGCTCGAGGTTAGGGTTCTAAGCCCCTTGTGTCCTCTGTTGTTGTGATTGTTTCTAGATTGCCCACTACCAATTCTTCTTCCTGTTTTGCCGCGATTGTTCCCAAGAAGTTCTACTGGCCTTCTAAGATTGATATGCAAGATAGTGCTTGTAATCTCATTGTTGGTTGCAATGGGCGATTGGCTAATAAGACTCCTATGCCTGTGCTCAACCATGCAACCATCTCGATGAAGTCTTTAAGCATCTCATGGAAGGTATGAGTCATCTCACTTATGCGGCCGTGATGGGGTTGGATTATAGGGTTGCCCGCGTTCAGGTGGCGCTCATTGAACGGATGCTGGCAGGGCAGGCTTTGGTTTTTCTCACGTTCTCTATGAGTTTGATCTGCTAAAGTGTATTGCGTGGAGTATGTAGAGGTTGTTGAGGCCGCACAGCCTTCGTTGAAGGAAGTTGAGGCCGTTCAGGACAAGTTTGCTTCTGACCTCGAGACCTCCGAGGTATAGCTAGAAAAGTTGCGTTCTTAGCTAAGTACTGCTAAGAAGGAGTTGTCCGATTTGGTTGCTAAACATGATGATGACAAGCGTTCTGCCATAGAGTACTCTGCTGATCTGAAGGCTTCTGTGGCACGAGTTGCCCAACTTAACTCCGAGTTTGTTACTGCACAGTTGGCAACTTCTGCCAAGCTTGCCGCCATTGATAATGAACTCGTTTCGACTGAGGTTGAGCTTTCGTCGGTCACCGACAAGTTAAAGGTCGCAGAGGCAGTGGATTTGAAGAGAATAGTCGATGGTCGCCATGACTTTCTAGACTTTATCAAGTTGGGAGGTTTGGATTTATCTGAATATCATTGCTACGCTGAGCAAGTATTCAAAGATGAAGAGGAGTTTGTTCCAAATCAGTCGTGTGATACTGTTTTTGAAGAACAGGTAGCTTCTACCCTGTTCGAGCCTATGCCATCGAGTGACATCGTTGCTGACATAAATGCCACTTCTTGAATACTTCATGTAATCTTTTTCGAAAGATCAATGAGAATTTCTTTTTCTTTTATTGTTTTACACAGTATGTCTTCTCGTCTAACTTGTTATACTATCCTTTTGCTTTTGACATTCCTGGTAATATCCCGACTTGTTCGTCTGAGTTTTTATAAATTTGCTTTGATGTTCGACATACTAGTCGTGTAAACGTTTTTTTATGAAATCCAATTTTTTGTGTCTGAATTTTGATGTTGTATGTTATAGTTGACAAAAAAAAGTCCGGCTCGTGTGTCCTGGTACTTTATTACTTTATGGTTGATCAGACCAAAAGTTTTAAGTTCATGCTCGACTTGTTTGTCCTGATGGATGTATCTAGGTATTTCTTATAGCTCGATACTTAGGTCGTGCTTTATTCTTTTTCAAGTTAAAAATTTTAGTCTGACTTTTTTGTCCCAACTAGATTTTTGTCGTTTGAACGCAAAATGGGGGATGTAAAGGAGTTTTATTGATAATATTTATTCAGGTGCTTTACATTCCACAGTCATGGTACCTGTTCCTCCTTCGTATTTTGCAACCAGCACATCCCTGGTCTGTTGATTCGTATTACTTTGTACGATCCTTCCTAATTCGGATTCAGTTTGCCTGTGCTCGGTTGTGCTGAGCTGGATTTTTCGGAGTACCCAGACGCCAATATAGAAAGTATGGGGCTTTACTTTTTTTATTATAGTAGCTGGCCATATGATGTTGGTATGTAGCTGCTTTGATGGAAGTCGTTTCTTGTTTTTCCATAAGGAGGTCTAATCCGACCCTTAGTGCCTCGTTATTGTCCTCTGCACGGAATTCCTCGATCTTGAACGTTGGCATGTCAATTTCTACAAGTATCATTGCCTCAGACTCGTACGTGAGGGCAAAATGAGTCATTCATGTTGGAGTTCTTTTCGTTGTTCTGTAAGCCCAAAGGATGCTAGGCAGTTCGGTTGTCCATAATCCCTTTGATGATTCAAGCCTCCTTTTTATTGCTTCTAGGATCGTCCTATTGGTGACCTTAGCTTGCCCATTCGCCTGTGGATGGGCAGGTGCTAGGAAGTGTTGTTGGATGTTCAGGTTTCACACAACCTTTTGACAATCTTGCATTCAAACTGCTTCCCTTTGTCGTTGACAATTACTCTTCGGATTTCGAATATGCATATTATGTCTTTCCAGAAGAATTTTTTGACTTGGATTTCTCCTATTTTTGCTAGCGGCTCTACTTCCACCCACTTAGTGAAGTAATCCACTGCTATGAAGAGGAATTTATTTCTGTTTGACACAGGGAGCGATCCTACGATGTTCGTCCCCCATTGTGCAAACGGCCAAGGGCTGCTCATCGAGATAGATTCTGGCCCGACATGTGAGATATGGGGCAACTCTCTGGCACTTGTCACTTGTGTGAACGAGTTTATTTGCATCCGCTTCCATCGTGGGCCAATAGTATCCCAGAGTCATTGCTTTGTGGGCTAGCGTTCTTCCTCCTGGGTGATTTCCACACATACCGTGGTGGATTTCCCGTAAAACATAATCAACATCGTTGGATGAGAGACATCTTAATAGTGGACTGATTGCATACCTTTTGTAGAGTCTGTCATTGATCATTGTGTATCGTGCCACTCAGTTTCGTAGTTTTTAGGCCTGCATCTTATCTGGGGATGTTTCTCGTTCCTTATATAGGCTAGAATTGGGGTCATCCAATTGTTTTCTTAATCTGCGACACATGCCTCTTATGTTTGATTTTCCAGTATGGAACTTTCATGCTTGGTGATGAGTGGATTCTCATTTTCTTTAGCTCGTGATGCTTTCTTCGATAACTCGTTAGCTCTTTTGTTCTCTGCCCTTGCACACGCTAAATAGTCGCAGTTTGGTAACCTTCAACTAGCTCAACGATCTTTTGACGGAAAGCTTACATTTGAGCGTGTTTGACTTGAAATTCACCGTTCAGTTGACTGACCACCAATTTAGAGTCAGTAAAGACACTGATCTCTTTTATTCCCAAGTGTTTTGCTAATTGTAGCCCAACTATCACTGCTTCGTATTCGGCTTCGTTGTTCGAGGCTTTGAAATTGAACTTTATCGCTTTTTTCTAACGTTACGCCTTCTGAAATTGAACTTTATCGTTGTTCCACTCCCCGTCTCGTTGGATTCTTTGTCACAACTGAGGATCCATTTGTGGGTGTTTTGTCTGGCATGTTCCTCATCGTGGTTGCTTTCGGGCCGGTGGTCGCTATTGCAAGTGGATTCAACAATGAAATCCGCCAATACTTGGGCTTTTATTACGGTTCTGGGGGCATAACTAATGTCAACCTTTCCAAGTTCTATTGCCCATGTCACCGTTCTTCAAAATAACTCGGGTTTGTGCAGTATCGACATAAGTGGTTGTTCGGTCATGACGATGATCGGGTGAGCGTGGAAATATGGTCGTAGCTTTCTCGAGGATATGAGCTTGGAAATATGGTCTAGTTTCTCCAAGGTCGGGTAGTTGTTCTCTGCATTTGCGAGCGTTTTGCTGATGTAGTATACTGGTTTTTATGCATCTTTTTCTTCCCGTATCAGTGTCGAACTTACCGCATGGTCGGATAGGATCTGTATAGGTATAATGTTTCCCTCGTGCTCAGTTTTGTTAATAGTTCTGTACTCGTCATGTCTGCCTTCAAGCTCTGAAAAGCTTTTTCACGCTCTTCGTTCCATTTGAATGTTTTGCTTATTTTCAAGATCTTGAAAAAAGGTAGACATTTGTCCGAAGATTTGGAAATGAATCTGTTTAAAGCTGCTATTTAGCCGTTTAGACTTTTTACGCCCTATATGTTTGTTGGTGACTGCATGTATCTATTTTGGATCGGCTTCAATTCCTCTTTGGTTGACCATGTATCCGAGGAACTTCCCCGACTTTACTCCAAATGTGCATTTTTTTGGGTTCAACTTCATTTTGTACCTCTGGAGCTGTGAAAAGGCATGTTCGAGGTCTTTGATGTTGTCTGTTTTGCGTGAGCTTTTGACCAGCATGTCATCAATGTATACCTCCATGGTGTTACCGATCTGGTCTTTGAACATTCTGTTGACCAGCCGTTGGTACGTAGCTTCTACATTCTTAAGTCTGAACGACATCACCCGATAGTAGTACGTGCCTCTCTCTGTTATAAAAGACGTCTTTTCTTGGTTGGGGGAAGGGGAACATTAGTATCTGGTTGTACCCGAAATACGCATCCATAAAGCTTAGGAGTTTGTGCCCGACAGTAGCGTTCACTATCTGGTTTATGCGCGGGAGTGGGAAACTGGCTTTCGAGCATGCTTTTTTCATATTAGTGCAATCCACACATACTCTCCACTTGTCATTTTTCCTTTTTCAACAACACAGTGTTAAAGGAAACTAATTGATTGAGTATCATTTTTCCTTCTCCACTTATGAAATCTGATGATACATAATTGGAAGATGACGGTTCCCAAGGAAACTACGCAGAACACGTCAATCAATTAATGACAATGCATGTAACCCCATCAATTGAGAGGGAGTAAATGATACTCAACCGTCACGCAACCTGCACCGTACACGTGTCACCGCATGATCTACACTGTACACACAACATACCTTGTAGAAAACCCTAGCCTTTCTTCTGCGGGCCCATGGGCCCAACCTGATAATCGAACAACACCCGGCGCATGAATGGCACGAGCACTAAAAGATCCTAGTCAACCCTAGCATGCAGATCATACCTACAGATCACTAGTCGGTTTAAGGTAACTTCCTCCACACCATGTGCCACGTGGATGGATTAGGTTCACACGCCGCTTTAGCAGACGAAACCTCCTTTCAAACCAGGCAAGCTTAGTCAGCCATGACTAATGACGATAGCTTCTGGTTCATGTCGACACCTAGTCCGCCTAGCGCGAGCATCGACGGTTTAGGAAGTTGGAGTCTAATCAATGTTATCATGCCAGATGACGACGACTTGCCAGGGATCATTGCCCCCTTCGCGGACAGTGATCGCCGAACCTAATCATGTAAGCCCAGTTGGTGACGACTAGCGACGAAAGCTTCTGATCAAACCCTGGACTTATAGCCCCCAATGCGAGGGTGTAGATAGTCTAAAAGGTGGGTGCCCAGTCAGTCCCGAACTGATTCCGACAGCTCGCCACGGGATCACCGTTATTCAGCGTGGTCGCTGAATCACCAACCCTAGACTTGTAGAATCAACACAAGGGTGTAGGTAGTCTAGAAGGTGGGAGCCCAGTCAGCCCTGAACTGATCTCGACGGTTTGCCACGAGACCTCTGCTTTTTACCGCGGCCGCCGAAACACTCCCAAATTTGTAGCCTGGTGCACTCAGGTGTAGATAATTTGGATGGTGGGAGCCTAGTCAATCTTGAACTGATTTTGATGGCTCGCCATGGGACCATTGTTTTTCAGCGTGATTGCCAAACCCTATCGAATTTGTAGGACCCACCACGCGGGGAGGGCGTCGACGGTTCGAAAGGTGGGAGTCTAGTCAGTCCCCAAATGATTCGGATGGCTTGCCACGAGACCACCGCTCTTCAGCCTGGTCGTCGAACCCTTACTCCCCGAATCTGTCGTCCCCCTTGATAGGTCATAAATGATTCGGATGGTGGAAGTTTAGTCAGTCCTGAACTGATTCCGACGACTCGCCACGAGACCATTGCTTTTCAGTGCGATCGCCAAACCCTATCAAATTCGTAGCCCCCACCGTGTGGGGAGGGCGTCGACGATTCGTAAGGTGGGAGCCTAGTCAGTCCCGAACTGATTCCGACGGCTTGCCACGGGACCATTGCTCTTCAGCCTGGTCGCCGAACCCTTACTCCCCGAATATGTCGTCCGCCTTGATCGATCATAAATGATTCGAATGGTGGAAGCCTAGTTAGTCCCGAACTGATTTCGACGGCTTGCCCCGGGACCACTGCTCCTCAGCCTGGTCGCCAAACCCTTGTTCCCTGAATCTATCGTCTGCCTTGATCATTCATTGATGATTTAGATGGTGGGAGTCTCAAGCAGCTCGCCACACGGCCTTCGCCGTCCCTCTCAACCAGTGGACGCAAATATGAATCTAGACAAGTCAACACCTTCACGCTCAAACGGATTGGCATCTTAACATTGGAAAAGACCACTCGTGCCAATACAAAGATAGTATAGCCAGTGCCCGCATAAAAGCTGATTAGGATGCTGACCCGAGCTTACGGCGCCTGACTCAGCATGAACGCTCTGGCACGAACACTCGGCCACCACAGCTCACCCAAGGCAACGGCTACAACCAACTAGTCAGACAAACAAGCAACGACCTAGCTCATTCACAATACAAAGCGGTCAAGCCCTCTACCGCAGATAGACCAGTCAACGTCCTATTAATTCAACTAGCCTATGCCAAAGCATGCAATAGAGACAAAAGGCATAAAACAAATAACATTGTTTCATTAATGGTCAAGACAAAAAGAGTACAAGCACACAAAATCGTTCATAATCAGAAGAAGGCACGGAAACGGAAAAGTTAAGCCTAATAGAAACAGGGGCAGAAGTTGCATCCATATGCGCTTCAACCTGGACGTCAGGGACCGAATCATCTTCCTCGTCCGACGATGCAAAAGAGATAGACAAGTCTACATATGACATCCTCTTATAACAATCAAGGTCCCACTCCAGATGCTTCTTCTTCATCAGCGACAACAGTTCCAGCCGGCCATGAACGACCCAACGGAACTCACATTTGCCTTGTTCCTGGATAAACTTTTCCTTTCGCACCTTTGCATCAATAAGTTCGTGCTCCAGCACCTCCAACTTACCAATCATCGCATCAACCTGAGACTGCTCTGTGGCCAGGCTACTCTTCACAACACTGAGTTCATGACACCCCAGCCTCAGCTGGTCTTCGACTTTCCTAGCTTCTCGAGCATAGAAATCAACATCGAATTCCAACTGTTACTTCTCAGCGGCCCAGCCAACTTCCTTTAAAGCACTCTATTCAGCAAAGGATTGCAGCTTAGAACGCGCTTTATCCGCAACCTCCTGCGCAACCTCGACTTCTCGACGTATCCGGCTCAGCTCCTACCTGAGTCTGTCCCTCTTGGACACTGCCTCTGCCAGTTTGTGCTCATGGTCCTCCCGATGAGCCCTCTGAGCCTCAGCGGCCACAGTTGATTGATCCAACCGTGTCTTTTCGGCCTGCTTCTTAAGCCGCTCAATTTCATGGAACGCATCAAAATACAACGTCTCCACATACGAGAAGACACGCTCCAAGATGTACACTCTCTCACGAACCGCCTCGACTTTTGTTCCAGCAACGATCACATGGCTCATACGAGACATACCAAACATAAGGTACTTCAAACCCTTATCCATACACCCTTCAAGTGAGTCCTCCTCGGGATTCGGAGCATGGTCCATCAACCAGCTGTGACGCCTACTTATATGCTTCCAAGAAGCATAATCTATATCCACTTCTCGATACTAAACCTGCGAGCTCATCTTCACCAAGTTCAGTGCAAACATGCTTATCTGCGCATCAGGAGCGTCCCCTGATCTGGAACTACGCCAACACCACCCTTCACGGTCGCCACTGTCCTCAGACTCTCCTCCGTGGCTTTACCTTTATCGATAGCAGCCGACCCTTTACTGCGAGATGGCTCAACAGGATCCGGAGGCAGATGAGGAAGTAAAGTATCCAAAGGGCCCTCCAACACTTCTAACCATGGCCCTCGACAAGACGGTGAACCACGTGGACTACAGGAAACCCGACCGGTACCACAGTCACACTCAGGCAAATAATCAGTGGGGCGATCAGATTTGACTACCTCGAGCGAATCTTCAAAATGGCCTTCTATCGGAACGACCCCACACTAATTAGTGCCAGAGAAGCCACCATTGCAACCCACACCAGACGATCATTCAAAGCCTCAACTTGCACGTCACTAAGGTTCGACCCATCAACAACTCCCGCCAACCGCAAATAATCTTTCTCCAAGCCAGGAACATTAGTCTCCGCCTCAATAGGCTTAGCAGACTCGCGCTCCTCTCTAAACGGAGCGGGTCGTGCCGAAGATGGCCCAGCCCTAACGCGAGGCTAGTTCATCACAAAGGAAGTAAGCGTCTCAGATGGATCCTTCGCATCAGACATAATGAGAGTCTTGGCCCTAGCAGCCTTCCTCTTCCTGGAAGGGCCCCCTTCTTCCAGCTTAGTGCGCGACTCTCAATACAATGTGGGGGCTACATGCCAGTTGTCCCACAGCCCACTGCGGATGAAGTTGGAAACTCTGATTACATCAATCACCTCCCTTTGAGGCAAGTCACGAAATTCCTCCATGGTGGTTCACTCTTTTAAAGGAAGAAGTGAAATGGGAAACCTTCCTACAAAAGAACACAGGCAATGATCATTCAGACCGATCTCAAACACATCAAAGTCACAGGAAAGGAGTTCAACTTTCGAAGCGGCCTGAATAGTCGCTCAAGTGAATGAACTTTGCACTGGAAACACTTCCAGTCTGCAGGAGCCAATAAGCAGTACTTCTGCCAGAACTTGAAATCATTAGGCAGTCTACCAAAACACTTCGACATCCTCAACTTACAGACAACATTGCTATGCAACCGAGGAGCGGTAAGCAATTGAATCACCCGTGGTGTCACGCTAACGCCAGCCTCCTTAGCACGAAGCAGGAGATCTTCTCGGGCCATGGAGAAGACGAACCAACTCTTCTATTCAGAACAATATATTCGAAAGCAAGAAAAGTAGAAGAGTCAGACTCTAAACTGTAGATGACCTATATAGGCGATGGGTTCTCGCCTCATTTTCGCTAAACCAACACACGTTCAATTAATGCAGCGCGCGACTCAAGCAACGATTTAGATTCCATCATCATGAGTGACACATCCCTTCCAGATATGACTTAGTGAACCGATGTGACAACCCACTAACTCGGGGGGAGTAGCTGATGATACATAAAAATGATCACACCTCTAAGCCATACATGTGTCATGATAATCTTGAGGAGCTACGGGTTCAAGCAACATCCCAATACGGATCCAGCCTGAGCGGTTCTCAGCTCGCTCAACTTCAGCCCACCAGACGGGCTCAGACTCTCACAACATGCTAGGCCCACACATCTCACAGCTATCCTCAATGCCCGTAAGCCCTTTTCAAGCAACTATCTCGAGGATCTAAGTTGGACGGGCAACCACAACTGCTATTTGCTCCCAACTAAAAAGCAAACACTAGAGTATCTTCCACACATGGAAACTCCCTTCCACAGAATGCTCTCGGATTGGGAACTATCTATCGCGTATCTAGGAGCTCGAAGCTAACATGAAAATTCCCTCCTACAACACGACTCCTAATTAAAGAGGGATATCCATTAAGATCTCCTCCCTAATCTACGCCTACGATGGCCTGGTTAAACAAGGACTCCTTGCACAATAAATAAGACATGAGGTTGGTAAGCTAAGGTACACTACAAATTTCCTGTTACAACATTACACCTTCCTCAAATCCTTGTTTGACTTTAACATCAGAGTGTCATTGGCCACCCCACGGTGGTCTGTGGCTCACGTGTGCTACTTGTGCAGGTCAAACACGTCAGCGGGAACATGTCAGAGGAGAGAGCGAAAATGACTTCATTAGTTTTGGCGTCGTCTGTGGGGACGATATAGTTCTTAACTTTACACTAAGCGTCGTCTCCTACCAAATCCCTAAGAGATGGTGATCACTAGGTCACACAACAACGAACAAGGGGACACGTCCAACGCTCTGGCTGTCCCTATACCAGTTCCTGCCATGCACGGGCAACCTACTCATGCCCCTGCACCAACATCAACAACATTAGACCCCAGAATCGTGGTGCTGGCATACCAAATACAGCAGGTTATCAAGGCGGTGGAGACACTCACATGACAAAATTCACCCGCTGCTGATGGAGGCCAAGAATAGCACGAACCTCTATCTCTAGTGGACGATAGGGAGCAAGAGCAGGAGAGCCAAGCCCCCACCGATTTCTATTGGACTAAGGGAGGCTGTGTGGATAACGCTGATCCAGCTGCCAGAATAGAGAGGCTTGGCCCCATGGATCCCCTCCGCAGACGAGTGCATGATTATGATGTTCTGTATCGCCTCTCCGTCCCGCCATTCGTAGTCCGGATAATGAACGAGGCCCTCCCAAGGAAGTTCACTCCCTCGAAGCTAGATTCCTACGATGGGACCGCCGAACCTTTCGATTGTCTATGCTACTACCAGCACATGATGGCTCTCAAGGAAGGATCTGAATCCATCATTTGCAAAACCTTTCCTACCAGTTTAAAGGCATTGCATTGATGTTGTTCCACAGCCTTCCGCCGAAGTCAATTGATTCTTTCAAAACACATGCGAAGGAATTCCTGACCCGCTTCGTTGGAAGCCAGCATTTCAGAAAAGGCCCGCACTACATTCTCTTTTTAAGGTAGAGGTCTGGCGAGATGCTCCGAGAGTATGTCACGCTCTTCAACAACTAGCTGACCCTCATCGACGGGTGCAGTGATGATACAGCCGTGACGACCTTCACTGCGTGCCTCAGAAAAGGAAAACTCTTCAGGACCTCACCTTGGAGCCACTTCTGGACATGGCGGAGCTCCTCAAGAGAATTCAAAGACATATCACCCTGAAGGAGTCAAGATCAGCTAAAAGGGAAACTGAAGGCGACAACAAGCCATCTGTTTCAAGGGATAAAATGAAGGAAAAAGACACGAGGAAGAGAGTGGAGCGGAGCAAGAGGAAGCGCACTTACAACAGACTGGATCCTGATCGTCCCAAGCCAGAGAAGTCATCCAACTATGTTGGATCCTTAGCCGTGACACCCTTGAATGCCAGTCTGTCAGATGTATTCAAATCCATGAAAAATTGGGAGGAATTGAAGTGGCCCTCGAAGACACGAGGAGACCCTGCTAGAAGGGATAACGGCAAGTGTTGTGCGTACCACAAAGAACGTGGCCACATACCAATGACTGCAAAAGTCTGAGGTATGAAGTAGAACACTGGATCTGCAAAGGAAAATTGAAAGACTTCCTGAAGCTTGAGAAGTAGCCAGAATAGACCAGGGACATGGGGGAATCAGTCAAAGAGATTAAGAAGGAGACTCCCGAGAAAATATACGTCCTTCATGGAGTCAGACTGAATGAAGACCAGTTGCACAGGTCCCGCAAGAGAACTCTGTTGGATATGCGAACACAACCTTCGGACGAGGATAGACGCATCTGCTATTCAAGAATTCAAAACCCCATTCTCACTTTGACCTTCACGAATAGGGACTTAGACGGAGTCCGAGCGCTACATAACGACGCCTTGGTCATTTCTGTGTCAATCGTAAAGTGGGTAGTGAAGAGAACCCTCGTTGACACAGGAAGCACGCTCAACATTCTGTTCTACAATGCTTTCCGCAGCATGGACCTAAAGGAGGAAAACCTAACGCCATCAGAGCACCCGCTGATTGGGTTAGCGGGGAGAAGTGTTTCCCCGTCAGAAAGATAAGGCTAGCCACAATAGCTGGAGAGCCACAGCTAAAGAAGGACCTATTTCTGGACTTCGTAGTGGTAGACGCACCATTTTCCTACAATCTCATCTAGGGAAGGCCATGGCTCCATCAAATGGAGGCAAGATCTCCAACCTTTATCAGTGTGTTAAGTATACTGCTAACCACTCCGAAGGCACTATACGTGGAGACCAACTAGCGACACGAGGTTGCCACTACGCCGTACTGAAACAGATAGAGTGCTCCCAGGTCCAGCTACATCATGCAATGCAGCCTGACCCGGTGCAAGGCCTAAAGACAGAAGGGGCACCATTTTGGAGCGGTACAGGAACAATCAACTTTCCCGCCGAGCGAGTCGTAATGGCAAAGGCAAGCGGGAACACATCCCCCCCGACATTCTGTCGCTGCGGTGATCCGCCCCTCTGCAAGGTTTGCTCTTCATGGACCTATGTAACGCCTCGACAGTCCGCTAAATGATCCACAAAAGCTATCTGAATTTGCTTTGGGGCCAAGATCCAATTTATCTCCATCAACAATTAGTTTGCTTTAAGTTATTTGTTTCCCTTTCCGTAGTCAACATTGAGTTTAGAGTTCTTAAAAAACTTATGTGATTCACAATCATTTAAGAAATAAAACAAGAATTTCATAAACAAACTCTATTGATTATTGGAAAGATGTAACAAGTACCTTGAGGCTGATACAAAAAACTACATACTACGAATGCCTTGAGGCGGACACAAAAGATTACAAACTGCGAACGGTCTGCAAGTGAGATGAAATATAAAAGTTGTTCTACCCCTTTCGAAGACGACAACGGAGTCAAAAGAATGAAAGATGCTTGACCCTTTCCAAAAATAAAGACAAAGTGTAAGAAGGGATTGAAAGGACTGAGCTGACGGATTACTCCGTCACATCACCCCATGGAGACACCCTTGTTGCGACATTAAACACCTCCCAAAGAGCTCTGATCTCCTTTAGGAACATCTCACCCCTTCTCACTTCCATGCATGGCTTTGAAGCGGGCGGATAAGATGGCCGCAAGAGGTCTCACAATGCTGCCAAGGGTGCCACTTTTCACACATGCGATACTCGGTGTGGCTGAGAGATACCACACCTGGAGACATCACACATCAACCAACACTTCGATCTGCCATTGGTCAGCCGCGGGATCCGAGTGCACGAGGATACAAGTGGTACGGTGTAACATCAGAACATCTCATTTGGTAATAAACCCGTACTGCTTCTCCGCGATATGAGAAGGAATTATGAGATCTCAGCGGATCAACTAAGTGCCCACCCATATCAGATAACCACGCATAATGACAACTTTCACCTTGCTTGAACGACATAAACATCAGAACACTCGGAGACTCCAGACACAGAGATATAACTTCAGCCTTTGGAAAATCCAAAATGTATTTTTCAAACAAAAGCATTACTGGAGATAAACTCTGAGAAAGATACTGCCTACAACGATTGGGAAACACCATTATTTAGACGTAATGGTTCACCAAACTGGCACTCAAGCATTAAATGCCAAACATGGATTAGCGTCTGGAAAACAGAAAGACAACGGTTCCCAAGGAAACTACACAGAACACGTCAATAAATTAATGGCGCTGCACGCGACCCCAACAATTGATGGGGAATAACCAATAGTCAACCATCACGCAATCTGCGCCGTACAAGTGGTATCGCATGATCTACACTATACACACAACGTACCTTGCAGGAAACCGTAGCCCTTCCTTTGTGGGCCCATGGCCCCAGCCTGATAATCGAACAACACCCTGGCGCTTGCATGGCACGAGCACCAGAAGATCCTAGTCAACCCTGGTATACAGATTGTACCTACAGATCACTAATCGGTTTAAGGTAATTTTCTCCACACCATGTGCCACGCGGATGGATCAGATTCACACGCCTTTTAGCAGACGAAACCTCCTTTCAAACCAGGCAAGCTTAGTAAGCATGACTGATGACGATAGCTTCTAGTTCATCCCGACACCTAGTCCGCCTAGCGCGGGCATCGATGCCATCACGCCTGGTGACGATGAATTGCCAGGGATCATTACCCCCTTCGCGGACAGTGATCGCCGAACCTAATCAGGTAAGCCTAGTTGGTGACGACTAGTGATGAAAGCTTCTGATCAAACCCTAGATTTGTAGCCCCCAATGCAAGGGTGTAGATTGTCTAGAAGGTGGGAGCCCAGTCAGTCTCGAGCTGATTCCGACGGCTCTCAACGGGACCACCGCTCTTCAGTTTGATCGCCGAATCACCAACCCTAGACTTGTAGCCTCAGCGCAAAGGTGTAGATTGTCTAGAAGGTGGGAGCCCAGTCAATCCTGAATTGATCTCGACGGTTTGCCACATGACCTATGCTTTTAAGCGTGGCTGCCGTAACACTCCCAAATTTGTAGCCTGGTGCACTCAGGTAGATAATTTGGATGGTGGGAGCCTAGTCAGTCATGAAATGATTTCGACGGATCGCCATGGGACCACTACTTTTCAGCGTAATCGCCAAACCCTACTGAATTCGAAGCCTCCACCGCACGAGGATAGCGTCGACGGTTCGAAAGGTGGGAGCCTAGTCAGTGCCGAACTGATTCCGACGGCTTGCATGGGACCACTGCTCTTCAGCCTGGTCGCCGAATCCTTATTCCCCGAATCTTTTGTCTGCCTTGATCGGTAAAAAATGATTCGGATGGTGGAAGCCTAGTCAGTCCCGAACTGATTCCGATGGCTTGCCACGGGACCACTACTCTTCAGCCTGGTCTCTAAACCCTTACTCCCTGAATTTGTCGTCCGCCTTGATCGGTCATAAATGATTCAAATGGTGGGAGTCTCAAACAGCTCGCCACACGGCCTTCGTTGTCCCTCTCAACCAGCGGACGCAAATATGAATATTGCCAAGTCAGCACCTTCATGCTCAAATGGATTGGCATCCTAACATTGGAAAAGGCCACTCGTGCCAATACAAAGATAGTATAGTCGGTGCCCGCATAAAAGTTGATTAACGCCGACCCAAGCTTACGGCGCCTGACTCAGCACGAACGCTCTGGCACAAACATTCGGCCACCACAGCTCACCCAAGGCAACAACTGCAGGCGACTAGTTAGACAAACAAGCAACGACCCAGGTCATTCACAGTACAATGCGATCAATCCCGACCTCGCCCAATCCCAAACGGGTTCGGGACGGGGCGGAATCAACAGGCAATAAAAAATTTGTTGTAAATGTGCCAAGCATGTGTTTATTTGTACAAGTTGTGGAGACCAATTTGCTGAAAATTTGCTAACTATTTAAAAAATCAATTCGGAATGGGATGGGCAGGATTGAAGATCTCCATCCCGATTTCATCCCACTCTAGATCGGGACGGGATGGGATTGATCAATCCAAATAAAACCAAAAAAAAAGGGACGGGACTGGATCGTAAGATGGGATGCCCTCCCCTAGTGCATTCCACAAGCCAAAGGGCATCCGCCTATAGGTAAAAGTGTAAAATGCACAGGTAGACGTGATTTTCTCTTGATCTTCCGGTGCAAGTGAGATTTGGTTATAGCCAGAGTTCCTGTCGAGGAAACAATAATACTCATGACCAGCCAACTGCTTTAATGTTTGGTCAATGAATGGGAGGGGGAAGTGGTATTTCCTAGTAATAGAGTTTAGCTTCCGATAATCAATACATACCCACCTTCCGGTTTGGATTCGAGTTTGCACTAACTCATCAACATGGTTATTCACAACAATGATACTTGATTTCTTAGGAAAAACCTGAACAAGGCTAATCCATTGATTGTCTGAAATGGGGAATATGATACTTGCATCTAGAAGTTTAATGACCTCTGCTCGCACAACTTCCTTCATCACAGGGTCAAGTCTTCTTTGTGGTTTTCTAGAAGTTTTTGCATTATCCTTAAGATGAATTTTATACATCACTATTAAAGTTATACGGCGCTCCCAGAATCGAGCACGATTGTGATACGGGTTTTCAAAACTGGAATCAGAATTGTGATCTTCCATCTAACGATTACCGAATTCCTGCGCCGTTAGATGCTGGGTTAGCTCTGCAACTTGCCTATGTAAATCTTCAATCATCACTTCCTGAACGCTACGATCACGGTGAGGGGCTTCCTCGTTCGGAACCTACCCTCGACCACAACCACCAGTCATAGAAATTGATAAAATCTCACCCCAAGAAGATGCTGAAGCTCTGATACCAACGGACGCTTGGCAGAATAGCGATTATTCTATAGGCTAATAGCAATAGATAATTGACAGAGAATAACACAAGATGATAGCCCAAAACACAGAGAATTAGCTCTAATGTTTAATCAAATTACTCAAATCAAAGGTATCTCTCAAATCAGCCACAAACCGGGCTTTATAGCTAAAACTCATCAATATTGGAATTTTACCAAAAATGGAAACACCTCAATAATCATGCTAAAACAAAATACGTAATAAAAGAAATAAACTACCAGAAATCTGGCCCAAATTGGGTTCAGAATCACTTCATAAACAATAATTGAAATATTACTATAAAGGGAAATAAACAGATAAATTTGTGGATTTAGAAGGAAAAACGGTGGAATTTGGCCTCGAAAAGATGTGCAACGAGCATAGCTGGTTGACCATGACATGCGCGTTGAAAAGAGCTTTCCGAATTGGGGTCTTTTGCGCGATTCTGATACTCGTAGCCAAAGTTATGGCCAAATTACTAAAACGCACCCAAAACAGAAATATAATCATGATTTCCTGCCATCCTTGCGCTGATCTGCTAATTCAAGATATCTTAGAGCTAATAACGTGCTATCTGACAGCTCAACGTCATCTGAATCGGATCCTCTTGCATCACAATGCTGCTCCACTAATGCAAATACTGCTCCCTCCTGTGCAAAGGTTGCCTAGCCCCGCCCGCCAGCAGCCATGTACCAGCTCCAAACAACACCAAAGAGACCGTCCCTACACAACTTGAGCTCACGACAAACAATGCCAAGAAAATGATCTTCCAAGCACCAACAAGCTGCCAATCGCCAAGCATTCCCCAACTGCACGACGCTGCCATTGCTTGCACTATGCTCATGGAACTGCTCACCTGCAACACCGTCCATCCAGCAAAACAACGCCATTTCCTAGTTGATTTTTGCTGCCAAAAATCAGCCCCCGAGTAGGTACTCGCTGCCAATGAATTCACATGTAATCCATAGGCAAGAAGCCCCCAAAATGGTTGCCAGACAGCATCCAAAAGACACCAAACGGTTCTAAAAACAAAGTGTTGTTTCTGTTTTAGGCAATACTAAAAAACAGAGGATTCTCTCTGTTTTAAGCTCTGAACCGTAGATATCACAACCTGATGAGCTGCAATATACACAACCCTGCCACAACACAATAAGCGAGCCACAAAAATTGCCTGCAAATGGATATGATCCATACTTACCAAGACAAAAGGCACAATAACCCAACTCAAGCTACACGAATATAAGCTATTCTCAACTGATCTTAGCCTAACCAATCCTTTATTTCTGGCTGGCAAGGCAATACTGTCATAGAGTTTAGAACTTTTATCCTTCTACGCCTTGCTTGCCAACGAGTCAGCAACCGCATTCTTTTCCCTAAGAACATGGATACATTGGAGCTCTAGCCCTTCCTTAGCCGCGTTTATATTTTTCCACACATCTCCAAGGAACCAAGGTATTTTAAACTCTTTATAGAACCAGTCTTTGACTATCTTTGAGTCCATTTGGACAAACACCTTCATTTGTACTAAGTCCGTTACATAACTGTAAGCCTTCTAACATAGCTAAATTTTCCGCCTTATTGTTAGAGCCTTCTCCGAAATATACTTGTTTAGCAATCAAACAAGCACCATTAGTATCTCTAATGATTGCTCCACTAGCTGCACAATTCTTATCCGAAGAACCATCCACATTCAATGCCACAAATCCATCTTGCGGAAAGGCCCAATACACAATTCTACTTTCATTCAACACCATGGGGCACACTAGGAAACCAAACGCTATAATTACATCATAATTTGAACTGGCTTGTTTTGGAATAAAAATTGAATTGGCGAGTCTTAGCCACCTACGGACAGCCATGATTACCCCAAAGGTGCTAGTTTTGACATCTTCAAAAATGTTTTTACAGTGTTGCTTCCAAATCTCCCATAGCACAAAAAGAGGCGTCAACAAAAACAAAAACCCGGATTGGGATTTCATTGGCACGACAGAACAAAACAGAAAGGATAGTCAGAATTCCAGTTGGTCTTCTGGCATGAATATTAAAAATACCTTCGAAGTGGCGCCAAACTCGCGAAGCCAAGTTTCCAGCCACAAATAGATGAGACAAAGTCTCAATTTTCGGATCCGGGCAACAACGACATCTAGACGCCAAGCTAATGCCACAACGGGCCAATTCCCCATCAATTGGGATACCTCTAAACAAGACTTTCCAGATGCAAACTGAAATTCTAAATGGCACTAAGGTTGCCAAATTTTCTTGTACAAAGGGGACAACGAACCCTTTTCTCTTAGTACCTCATATGCCGACCTCGAAGTAAACACACCATTACCTTCAAGCATCCAAACACAGGAGTCCAAACCCGTTCCTATAGCTTGTTTTCAAAAAGCTCATGCGCCAAACCTCACAATGAAGGGTCAACCAAGTCGAAACCACCACTGCGTGCTTCCTCAATAGATGGCCATTCGCCCATTTCCATTAACTCCAAAGGCCTCACAAAAGACCACATACTTGTTCCAATTTTCCTCAATGAAACTGATGTTTCCCAAACCAATTCTCCAATCTGAGTTAGACAAGAGAACATTTTTTATTTTCATCAATTCCTTCATAAATGAGGACGCCTCAAACCAATTCTCCAAACTGAGTTAGACAAGAGGACATTTTTTATTTTCATCAATTCCTTCATAAATGGGGACGCCCCGCTTTTCTCCTTTTGTTTACTAAGTGACCACTTTTCCAATAAATTTTCCTCATAAATTCATCCCACAATGAATGAGAATTCAACATATTCCACAACGCCTTCAGTCTAAAGGTCTTAACAACTAAAGAGAAGTCTCGCACGCCTAGGTCTCCTTCCCTAATAGGCGAACAAATTTGTCCCCAACCAATCCATTTCTTCCTGAACCTACCTTCACAGTCTCCCCAGAAGAAATCCGCCATAATTTTCTGAACTCTAGATAGGATCTTTTTTGGCACATGCATTGCGCTTAGGAGATAAACTGCGATGGAGCTCAAAACACTTTTAATCAGAACCAGCCTACCTCCGGGGGAAATCATCTTAGCCTTCCAACCATCCAGCCTTTTTTTTGCACCTTTCGTACCAATTCTTCAAAATAAGCAATCTTACAACAACCCTGATACACGGAGCCTCCTAGGTACTTCATCGGAGAGCTTTTGAAATTGAAGCCCGTACATGTTTTGGTTACTACCATCGGCTCAGCTGTCGCCTTATCGTCTAACTTGAAGGAACTTTTGGTTTCATTAATTTTTTGGCCCGAAGACAAGCAATATCTCTCCAAGAAATTCATACATCCTACCAGAGAAGTTTTCCTTTCATTCAGAAATATCAGGGTGTCATCCGCATATAGGATGTGAGTGATCGGTTTGCAAGCTCCGGGCGAGAAAAAATAACCAAATTTTCCTTGCTGAACAGCCCGAGAGAGGCCCCTATTAAGCACCCCAGCAACAAAAATGAACAATAGTGGAGATAGCGGGTCTCCCTGCCTCAACCCTCTAGTAGACTTAAAATAACCTTTGTAAACCCCTTGCAAGAGCACCGAGAATCGGCAGTTGGCAAAACAATTAGAAATCACATGACGAATCTTGTTGTTGAAACTAAATCTTCTGAGCACTGCTAACAAAAAACCTCATTCTAATCGATCATAAGCTTTCTCCATGTCAAGCTTCAGTACCACATTTCCTTCCACCAAAATAGTTCTTTCCTATATTTCAGACCAGTTCTTGCGCCAACCCTAGATTCTCAGTGATAGACCGTTCTCTAACAAACGCGCTTTGTTCCTGACAGATCATGCCTGGCAACAGAAAAGCTAATCTAATACAAAGATTCTTGCTAAGGATTTTATAAATGACATTACACAGGCTAACAGGTCTAAAATTTGAAAAAGAACCCGGATCATCCACTTTAGGGATCAAAGCAATTAGATTAGCCGAAAAGGCCGCAGGAAGCGCCTCGCCCCTAAGAAACTCCATTGCTGCTGCCCAGATATCCATGCCAATTGTATCCCAACATGCCTGAAAAAAACCGGATGTGAATCCATCAGGCCTGGAGCACTATTTCTTGGGATATCAAATACCACAATTTTAACCTCTTCCAAGGACGGCTGAGCTAACAACATATTATAGTCCTGTATATGTGGCATTATCGGAGCCATGAGAACACTAATTCTCCATCGCCATATGAGCATATCTAAGTAATACGAAAGAAGAAAAAAAAAACTTTTAAAATTGTGACATACTCATGAAGACATTGTCAACATAACACTTTGGTTAGCACTAGTCTTTGTAACACTTGAATAAATGTTGATGGCAATCTTGGTTTTACATGAAGTGGTGAGATATATATGCATGAGTGACTAAATACATTCTTCCAACTTCATACTTAAACATCTTGTTTGAACTTCTACATATCAAAGCTTAGCAAGTTAAGTAATAAAAAATCTCCAATGGCTTCTGGTCAGTCTTCGGTGGTTCTTTCCATGCTTGCAGTGCTTCTCCCAGTTGTTGCTCTAGCTTAAGTGTTATGGTTGGTGATGAGGTGGTAATGCTGATACAATGTTAAATTGCCCAAGAGGGTGGATATATAATGTCCAATGGACTTTAGTCTCCTAACTATAACTCTTTATGTTTCATTGTCGTTGCAGTACTTCATTATCCCGTGGGAGTTCACGTCTTCAAAGTGAGTGCGACCGACTGTCAGGCCTGCAGCATATCACTCAATGCCGAGGCATTAACAACTGGACATGATGTGATTACCCTTTTAACTCCTGGAACAAAGTGGTATATATGTGGAGTGGGCAACATTGTGATCTTGGTCCTCAGAAAGTAGCCATCACAGTGCAACCTGGAATGTTGGCTCGAACAAGTGCTCCAACATGGGCTCCAGAAAGTGCTTCATCCATAGCTCTTTCACCAGATTCATACTGGTGGGGCTGGTAATTAATTTATTACCAATACCGATCTTACACTGATATTACCAATTTTGGTAGTGTGTTATCTTTATAATTGTAATTTTGTTTATAATAGTGCATTATATATAGCGCAAGTTTTCTCCAATCATGTTTGATGCTATTTGAGTTATTCGTGAGATTTGTGACATTTTCTTCCAAGTGCTGTAATCATCTTAGCTATTGAATTTTAAGTGAGCAACAGATGAACATGTTACTTGTCATACTTCATGTTCATAATCATTCTCTGTTCTTATATTTATCTGAATCCCACTGTCTAAATTCTAATGCAAGCCAATTGTATCTTCTAAGCCATTATTTGGGGAAAAGAACACTTTATAATAGGTGACTGGTGATAATATTGTTTGGGTACAGATTGGATGTAATATGTTAGCGGAACAGAAGTATATCTTTAAAAAGAAAGAAAAAAAAAAGTAATTTGTCATCGAGGTTCATCAAAACCATTGGATACATCCATAGACTTGTGAGAGACATGCATCCACCATACATAAATGATTAAAGACAGTATCAATATGGGATGGTATATGGGTTGAATTACATATCTATAAAAGTTTCATCTTATATAGTTCATTTGGGTGCAGAACTGGATTGAAGACCAGTTTCTGTGCCGAAATAGTCTAGAGCGAACAATCTACATAATTGCAAAATCCTTACTTTCAATCTGGAGTCTTTTCAGAAGATGAATCTGTGTGCTCAGTGAGAGAAATGATGTTGGATATATCTTATCTGCAACAGTTTGGTTTGGGAACGAGCTTAGGATCATGATCGTAGCTCTAGAACAAGAAGGGGCCTAGCACTTTGATGTTCAAGTTTGGAAAGGAAGAGCATGGAAAGCTGCAAGTACTGGGATACCTAGAGCTGTAGAAAGTTCGATATTATAAAGACTGGGCTCTAACAGTTTGGCTGAGATTAAAACTCCCGTATTCTTGTATACATTCATGTTTTTTTGTGTGTCTGCCATCAAACACAACATTATTTGAGACTTTATTATCAACATTGAAGGGTCCTAGATTGAACTGTTATAATCTCACAAAATTTTTCACCGCTATCCCAATTTTGGTGTGTGAATGTCAGCCAAATGTCCATCAGATCAGTCAGAGAGTACTGTTATTAGGATTTCCGAGTGTATAAGCGAGGCGACAATCAGAGTGTAATGGTACATCTATAATTACAAGAAACTAATTGGGGCCAAGTTGAGGTAGGTTCATAAGGTTATCAGACATGATTATTGAGATACAATTTTATGGTGAATTGGAGGACACGGTCCATGAAATATTTGGTACTCGTAACAAGTAACAATTATTGCATAACAATTATAAGAAATTCTCAACATAATGTTGAAGTCAGAGTTCAAATTTCTGAAGTAATTTGTAAATATGGGAGCTGGGATCAATTGGAGCGAAGTTGGGAAGTGGCCGGACACACATCACTAAGTTGACACCTCCACTTTTACTCGAATCTAACTTATGAATATTTATTAGGAACGACAAAAAAAAAAGTTATTTTCAGGCAACATGCATCTGAGCATCCACGACATAGATCCACCAATTTTATTAGCATGGTTTGGTTTCAGCTCATGATAATGTTCTCACTGTTATGTCATGCTTGGTTCCGTACCTTTGAAAATGTTCATAAATACTTGAGGAAGCAGATACGTCTCATCTCGAACTTGAACTACCCAAATGTAAAAGCCTAACAACCCAAACTTATGGACAACACTCTTCCATGTCGCCCAATCGATCCCAATTTTCTAAGACACCATTGTTTTCTTACTACCTTGTTTTTTCCTTTGGCGTGCACGAGAATACCTCAATTCTCCATCTGCATATAACCATATCTAAGTAATACAAAACAAACATTTAATAGTCAGAATCTCACAAAGACATGGTCAAAACAACACTTCCTTCACACTTGCCTTAGTATTACTGGCTGGGGTTGAAGGCCATGCCGGCAGTCTTGGTTTTACATGAACTGCTGCATTATATGCATAAGAGACTATAAATACATCTCTCAGACTCCATGCTCAAACATCTTGTCTCAACTACTTAACAAGATCAAAGCTTACTAAGTAATTAAGCTTCAATGGCGTCCAGTTGTTTGTTGGTGTTCCTTCCAATGGTTGCAGTGCTCCTCCCGAGCGTCGCTCTAGCAAAAGTGTTCATGGTTGGAGATGAAGTGGGATGGACTATAGGATTTGACTATCAAGCTTGGGCTCATGGCAAGGATTTCAGGGTGGGCGACCAACTTGGTATGTCTCCGTACTTTTAGATCCCTGAGAGTGAATTTTTTGTTTCAATACTCCTAGCTCCCATTCCCCTGGAGCGGAAAATAAGAAAATCCTTCTAGGACAAATGCTCCGTTAATCGAGCATATATCGAGTAAAATAGAGTTCAGTTTCAATCATCTAAATCTCTATGAACTAATAACGTTTTATTATTCAATGACTTTGCAGTGTTTCATTATCCCGTCGGAGTTCACAATGTCTACAAAGTAAACGCAACTGACTTTCAGGCTTGCACCATACCACTAGAGGCAGAGGCATTAACAACAGGGCATGATACGATTACCCTTTTGACTCCTGGAACAAAATGGTATGTGTGTGGTGTGGGGAAACATTGTGAACTTGGTCCTCAAAAAGTAGCCATCACAGTGCAACCTGGACTGCTGGCTCCAACATGGGCTCCAGAAAGTGATCCAACATGGGCTCCGGAAAGTGTTCCATCCATTGCTCCTTCACCAGATACATACTGGTGGGGTTGGTAATCAATTTTTAATGTTATCGATCTCACTGGTGGGACTAATTATCAATATTGATAGAGTGTGTTATCCGAAGAAGTGTGATGTTGTTTCCAATAGCGTACTATAGAGCGCAAAGTTAGTCTCCATGTTTGAAGGCAATCACGTTGGATGCTATTTGAGTTATTAGTGAAATTTGTGTCATTATATCCAAGTGTTGTAATCTTAGCTATTGAATTAAAGTGATCTACATGTCACTAGTCCAACACTACATCAAATTTACATATTTGTAACAACTCCTAAAACAGTAGCACTTTTGAGCTATAACAATCCACCAAACAATTTCAAGTCAAAATTAAATTTAGTCAAAAAAATGAAAACCAATTACAAAAAAAAAATTGATACAATAAATTGGATCACCATGAATAGTATCACTTGTAGGAACATACTATTTATAGTGATACAATTATTGTATCACATTGTTTATGAAAATGTGTAAAATTGTTTTATGAATTGTAATATTTCAAAAATGTTACTGTTTTAAGGGTTATTACAAAAATGCCAATTTGGTGTAGTGCAACTTCATATTTGCAATCACACACTGCTAAAGATTAAGATCGAAAACACATTTCCTCTCTGCTCGTAAATCTTAATCTCAATCCCACTTTCGAATGCAAGCCAATATTTTTGTTGCATTACTTTCATTGCTTCCATAAGCAATTGTTAGCCGGGAAAAATGGTCCTGAACACTATAAGGACCCCAAATCGGGGGATTGGTGATGGAGCCTGTGTGCCCTGTAGATTGAATATGGCTGCGGTCATAACAGATGAACTGTAATTAAAATGAAAAAATAAAAATAATAAAACAAGATAGTTTGGTGTCAAGGTTACTCAAAACTAGTGGATATATCCCTAGACTCGTAAGAACCATCCGTTACATTGAAAAGTGAAAACTACTTCAATATAGGTAGGTATGTTTTGAATTATACCCCCATCAATGACAAAAACTTAATCTTCTATGGTTCAATTTGGTTGTAGAAGTGGAGTAAATATCACTTTCTGTGCAGAATAATTTATGTAATGGGGAAGTCATTGAAGATTTGTACTTTTTTTGGAAGATGAATTTATGTGCTCAAGAGTGAGGTGGCCAGTGTATTTTTTTTTTTTTTTGGAAAGTGAGCTGGGGTTTTTAGGATTCCCGAACCTTATATTAAAAATATGATGATAAAGTTTATAATTACTCATACGTTCACTCATTTAATCATCTACAAAACAATAAACTTGCTTCAAAGCTTCAACAAAGAACCTAATTAGTTCCAGATTCACCGTCTCCAAGTTAGAGAGTAACCTTGCAAAGTGTTCTGCTACTAAAGTGGTTGCATGATAGACCTGCCATAACTTTTCTTTCTCGTAATTACCAATCAATCCTTTAAGCACTCTCATGACCTGATTTGATCCTAATGTGGGTCCCAGGATGTATGAGAAGTCTTCGTAAAGAATCGAAATACAATGAATCATGATATAGAAACCATTGAATGCTAGCATTAATCTAGCATCCCTACAAGATTCTAATAAGCATTTGCATTCTACCTGTATTATCATCATCAGTTACCTGAATTTAGGATTTGTCTTCTTGCTTCGAGAAGACATTCGAGAAACATATTCCGTGGGAGGCTGTATTGTGGTGACCTCATGTTCTTCTTCAATAGTGTTTTGCCCAACCTTTGTTGTTTTCGTTTCAAGTAAGCTTTTAATTTCGGTGACTAATGCTTTCCTGCCTATTCTTGCAATTTCTGAATTCAAAACATTGATGCCTTGGGGTGTTAGCCAATCCATGGCCGCTGTTGGATCTTCCCCCTATCTTCCATCAGTTATCTCTCGTCCTACTTCAGGAAGTGTGGAAGCTGATTTTGAGGTTGCATCAACCTCTTTACTACGTCTTTCCTCACTTTCTTTTAGTGCGTCTTGGCCCCTGTTCTCGATAATCTTTGGGATAACTACCCCTGGTTCCACGCCTACCATCTGATTTGTGATGGAAGAAGCAGAGCGTATCTGATCAGAGTTGAGCAATTCATGCTCACCAGTTTGACACCCTGACTCCGGTTGTTGACACCAAGTGCAGGTTGAAAATGTTGTGCCCCAGATTGTGTCCCAGGGACCGTAAGGATCAGCTCATCATCTGCCTGGGGGGCTCAAGGTCCCTCTTTCTGTAATATCTTAATTTGGCTGGTTTCAATACTTGTATTCACATCTTCAAACTCAGGACTTGTCGTCCCCGGGCTGCCTAGATCATCATGATTAGTTGGGTCTCCTTGCTTCGCTTTTTCAATCTCATTAGCTGTGTATCCCGCCTTATGAATGCCTTCCTTTGTTGTTTCTTGTACGAATATGTCACTGGCGGTAGCCTTTTCTTTACTAGCCGAAAGATTCTTTGTTTGATTACTCTCATCTTCAACATTATCCCCCGTAAGCATCTCAAACTTGTTCGACAACAATAAAGTCATCGGCTTTTTGGCCACTGGTTTCTCCGCACCCACTCCCTCCTTGATTTCCTCCCCCATATTATTTTTTGCACCACTCGTGCCAACCTCTGATTTTGTAACTTTATTTTTAAGAGCCACTGGAACATATTGCTATTTGACAACTTTAGTTTCCACCTTTTGTTTTTCATTCTTCTCTTCATTTACCACATGGGATGCTTGCACATTACCCTTGAGACCTAACTTTTTCCTGCAAACTTCCTCCTGATGCCCTAGCAAAGAACAATAATCACAATATTTGAACCCCGGGTATTCAATTTTCTGCCAAAAGCCCCTATTGTTAGCCCTGTCTATCCAAATTTTGTTAGGTAGCTTATCTGCCAAAGACATCTCCACACAAACACTGGCAGAACCTGGGCGTGATAAACATCGAGTATGATCATCAATGCGCAAAAAACCACCAAAAGAGTTCACAATTACTTTCAAGAAAGGAGGATGAAATAAATGCAAAGGTAAGTTAGGCAACTCTACCCATAATGGAACCGATATCGGATCTGCTTTCAGACTGAAACCATCGTGCAAGTGGAAAGCTTTGAATCTCACTCCACGAATAAAAAAGGAATCCCTCGAGAGAACTTTCTTTGCTTCCTTCTCAGATTTAAGTCGGACTAAAACATGTCGTTGATCGAGCAATCCTAGCGAGAAATCTCCTAGGATACCCCAGGATCGGTGAATCAAATCCCGAATGTCTTCCAAAGTTGGTCTATAGCTAGAGAACTTTAAGACAATCACATGTTTTTCCATGAAAGCTTCCCCACGTACTTCATCCGCAGCCGTAAGTCCTATTGCTGGCTCCCCTTCTTTCCGAAATCTAGTTCCTTCCACATTTGTATCCGAAACTTCATCAACCAAGATTTTTCCAAGGATTTGTGCGAAAGAGGGCTTAGAAGCCCCTTCCATGACTCCCCCCATTCCCGTTGGGGGAGAGGCTGGCTGCAGGAGGTGCCGACATACCAATCATAAACCTGGCCTAACTAGGTCATCGTCTAGCACCGACCAAGCCAAAACGTGGCGGCGGCCTTGCGTGGTGTCGGCCCTGCGAGAAGGCGGTCTAGCGTGACGGCGGCCAAAAAACAAGCTTGAGGGCGGCAGTGTTTTCCTAGCTTTCAAAACCCTAGCAGAGAGCTTTTTTGAGGTTGAGTTTTTTTATCCCTGCTACTGTTAACAAGGCAATGAGATCAGGAAGTTGATCTCTCCAAGTTGCTCAATCAGATCTAGAAGTCAGATCTGACCTCCTTCTCCCACAGAGTTCCTCCCTCGATTCGAATCTAGAGCAGCCCCTCTCTGCGACTGCGACGAGCCCTCTGGAGCTCTCTCGCCCCTGCGGTTGCGATGAGCCCTAACAGAGGCTCTCTCCTAAAGGTTGGACGCCCCCTGCGGCTGCGACGAGCCCTAATAGAGCCCAGTTTATATTGGAGCTCAAGATGGTCTGAAGGAAGCGGATAAGGTGCAGTCACCATGGCCAGTGTACTTGCAATCGCAAAGGCACTCAAATGCTCAAAATAAAAAAAAGCTGCAATATTGGTAGTTTTCATACCTTGAACTCTAGACAGTTTCAGTGATGGAGTATTGGTAATTTGTATTTATTATTATTAATTAACAATTGGGTAAGTATATGTTAGAGCATTTCTAAGGGATCCCGTAAATTAGCCAAAAAGCAGATTTGAGGGTCTCATGTGAAAAAAACATGCTTCAAGGGAATCCATATCCATGCCCCTATACTTGCTCTCTTCATTCGCCCTATATTTAGGGGCATCCATACCATCCTCCAAATCTTAAAAAATATTATAAAACTCCAAACTCTTTTAAAATTAATTATTAATAAATAATAGTATAATTAAAAAAAATCTAAATAGTAGTATAATTGAAATTAATAATTGTATATATTTAATAATAGTATAATAGTATAATTGAAATTAATGATAGTATAATTATATTAAGTTGAAACTAATATAGTATAATAGTTGATGCTTCCAAATCCCGACCTCGTGTGAGTTTGACCTGTAAAACAAATGTTAGATTACCAAGGACCACCTTTTTGGTGGCCGAAGACACTCCGATGTTTAAGTCAGCAACTCTGTTTGAAGAAGGAACTAAATCTCGACAAAACTCAGTTAAAGTTGCATACCTTGATTTTAATTTTAATCATTTTGAATGATCGTTTTTACGTAAATAATAAGCAAAAGAAATAGTAGGAATTAGAATGAACAATGCAGTAGCAATAAATGCGAGAATATTTACTTCCATAATTTTATCCTTTTTTTTTTACTTCATAATAACTCGAGATCTAATCCCTTAGAGATTCTAAGTCTTTCTCCTGTAAATTCCAGGGGATGCAATTCATCCCGATGATATTAAATCGGATTAATATTATGAATTGTCAAATGTTCCATTTACCTTTTATAATGATCGTGGTTAATTCTCTGCGTGACTTAAGCATGTGAGGCGCAACGGAAGGAAATGTTTCTCGTAACAGTCTCCTCCTTGATGGAGATGTGTTCGTGGAGGCGTAATTCCCTCCACGACTCTTTTTGGTGCAACGTTCCTCTTCTTTATGAGAGAACTCGTGTCGGGTCTGGATTTGGGCTTTGACTCGTTTGAGCTTTGTTTATATCTTCTCATTAGTGGGCTTTGTACGGACCTCTGTGATTGACTTTATTCTTCTCAGGTTTTATGAGTTGGCCCAATAGATTGGACGTCATATCCTCGTGATGGATGTTTTACTGCCACGTGTACGGCCGTGATGATTGGTCTATTTTGATGTATCATCAATAGTATAATTAAAATTAAATTGATATAAAAAAGTGAAAGATATATTTAAATAATAATAAAAAAATATGGTTGGAGTGATGAAGAAATAGGGGATCCCCAAATTAGCTTTTGGCTTAAATGGGGTATCAAATTTAGCTTTTACCCTTGGAGATGCTCTTAAGGCCCAATTAAGATAATGAGTCCAATTAGAATCAAATATGTAATTCAAGTAGGAGTTAGGGTTTTTATTTTGTTTAGGAAACTAGTTGCTTGCTTAACAAGCTTAGGTCAATTATAAATTAAGGCCATTAGCTAATGTAATGGACAATTTTTAATGAATTTTGAGTATTAATTGAATTAGTGAAACTTTGACATATACAAGTTTTAATTATGTATGGTTTGTATTCAACCTAAAGGAACTAGAGTCATCTAATGAAGAATATGGAGAAAGCCCATGCGGACATCTCAGTTGACTATTGTCTTGGCTCGTCAAGAACTTGAAGCTATCAGCAAAAAAATCACATCGTAAAGTTGGACAACAAGATGTGATCTTTTCAGATTCGTCTCAAGTAGAGAAGGTGAACCCTACTACATTAATTGGGAGAAGTCACTCTTGTTTGATGTGTACGAAAGGTATACGGTTATCTGCAAGTCATTGGGTTATGTGGCCGAAACACATCACGAAAATTTTGTCGATTTTTATGTTAAAGAAACTCTGAATATCGAAGAAATTTGCAAAAAAAAAAAGGATGGTTGTGGAGAACAACTATAGTTTTCCCAATTTGTTCAAATTCCCTAAGTCTAGGATTCATAGAGAAAATTATGTTCGTATGATTTATAATACGAGCAACTACCAAGGGAAATTTCAAAACTGCTTCTTAGTGGAACATTTTTCAAAGATTTCATCCTCAAAACTCGAGGACAAGCTTTTGGATGAAAATGAAATACAAATAACCCAACATTACATTAGCGGAAAATGACTTTTACGGCTTACTTTTTAACAAAATAGACAATTTAGATACCATAGTTGATGTAATAGTTAATTTGTGCCTAATTTTATACTTTTATGACTAACAATGACTCTTTTATTAACTCAGGTTAACGCATAAGGTTATATGACATATTTACCCTCTTAAACAAATAGAAAACCTAATTTTATAGTTTTATGACCAACAAGGACTACAGAAAAAAATAAAATAAAAATAAAAAATAAAAAATAAAAATAAAAAACCTACGTTATTTGTTATTGACCAATTTAAAAAAAACCTCTTTGTTAGTTTTATTGATCAACAAGGACTACAAAAAAAACCCTACGTTAAATGTTATTGAACAACAATTTTAACAAGGACTACAGAAAAAAATGAAAAGAAAAAAAACATGAGCCTGTTCACTGACCAGAAAAAGATTATGATTTATCATATGGAAAATTAGGATTTATAATATCAAATTGTTATTGAACGACAATTTTAGTAACTCTTTGTTATTGACCAACAAGGAATACAAAAAAAAACTACGTTAATTGTTATTGACCAATTTTAGTTACTCTTTGTTAGTTTTATTGACCAACAAAGACTACAGAAAAAAAAAAACAAAAAAAAAAGTTTAAGAAAACCACGTTAATTGTTATTGACCAATTTTAGTTACTCTTTGTTAGTTTTATTGACCAACAGGTCATTGAACATGCTAATGTTTTTTTTTTTCTATGGTCTTTGTTAAAATTGTCGTTTAATAACAATTAACGTAGTTATTTTTTTTTCCGATAGTCCTTGTTGGTCAATAACAAAGAGTAACTAAAATTGTCGTTATTAACGTAGTTTTTTTTTTCTTCCTGTAGTCCTTTTTTTTCATAAAACTATAAACTTATGTTTTCTATTTATTTAGGAGGGTAAATATGTTATATAACTTTATGAGTTAACCTGGGTTAATAAAAAAAGTCTTTAGTCATAAAAGTATAAAATTAGGCACAAATTAGCCATTACATCAACTATGGTATCTAAATTGTCTATTTTGTAAAAAAGTAGGCCCTAAAAGTCATTTTCCGTCACATAAGTACGAGTCAGGTGAGGTTAAGATACCTCAAAGCATGGATGATGCATTATATATGAATGAAAAAGATAAAAGTATTTATTATGCAACGGCCAAAAAAGAAAGCGAGATTGAATTGGCAAAATAGACCCATCGACATTTAATGAGAAAAGTGCTCCGCGGATGATAGATAATTGGCTACCGCAGCCAACAAGCCAGAATACTAGGATAAACACTCGTATGAGCTCAAATGGCTATGATAATGTTAAAATTTTGCAGAAGACTTTATTGATTACTCGATAATATTTTTGGTACATTGAGTTGTGTTTAAATAGAAAACAACTAAATAGTTCTAGATAGAAACAAATACTTACTAACATAATACAATCACAATCAACTAAAAAGTCAACGCACGCATTTTAGATGAAAATACTTCCAAAAGCGCCGGCAAAGATGAAAATATGCCGGTTTAGATCATTGACGGCATTTTAAGAAAACGCCGCAAAGCGCCGGTAAAGGTATGTGTCGCCAAAAGATTAACGTCACTTTTCAGAAAGCGCCGGATAAAATTATTATTTGCGGCGCGTATTAAAGCGCCGGTATAGCTTACATAAGCGCCGCCAAATGAATGGATACTTCAATTCCCGGTCAGAGAGAAACGCCGTATTTAGTAACTTTTACTGGCGCTGCGAAGCGCCGGAAACGATATTTGGCGACGCTTTGAAAGCGCCGGTTATGTTAACAAACATGTGAAAATGACTTATTACCACCTTTTAATGGCGCTTTGAAGCGCCGGAAAAGATCTTTTTTGCGACGCTGTTTAAGCGCCGGTTGTGTTAACACCTTTTAATGGCACTTCGAAAGAGCCGGTTATGTAAACATATCTAAAAAGGAAGAAAAGGGTTCAACCCATAGAACTCAAAACACAATTCCAAAAGGGTGCTCCATTCTCTATTCAACGATGACTAATGAAAACTATACAATTGGTTTTGTAGTATTTCTTTTACAGATTCAGAAACACCAAGGTTCACATCATTCAGCAGATTGGCTGATAGCACTGCATCCTTACTGGTGAGAAAACGACAGTCAGACGGGCATGATCTGACAGAGAGTAATTTTCAGGCCACGTTCCTTTCTCCACTTCACGTGGGAAGAGATTCGTGTTCTTCACATTGAAACCAATGGTTTGCTCATCCATGCTCCCATCTGGCCATCCATCCCCTCTTCAACACATTCTTCTGCCTGCTCTAACCATGCTGGATTCCAGATACGTTTCTGCATAATCATTTTTTTTTAAGGGAAGTAAGTTTCATGATAGATTTAAAATCTTCACAAAAGGGAAATAATTGTTTAGCAGATGGAGGCATCATTGACGGATATATATCAGTACTTTCTAAATGACTCGAAAAGTAAAAGACTATTGAACTGCAGCAGCTGAAATAAAATCAACTTGACTGTTACAAGGAGGAATATAACACAACAGTGCACATCATATGAAAAATTGTATAGCATTCATTTGATGACCAACTAAGTTTAGCACCCTCCAAAATTTTGGCTATACTCTGAAATTCAAGAACTGAAGCACATTGAGCAGCAGACAATGTTCTAGTAGAAACCGAGTGTAATTCTTAACCAGAGTACAAATAAGATACTAACTTTCAGAATATCCAGGACATGAGTTGGTTAATAATCGGTATAAAGACATACATATTTACAATGATAAAACAAAGAGTTAGGTTGAGAAATAGGCGGATTAAATAAGCGTGTAACTTCCTTTGTCAAAAATCTCTGTCTGCGGATCCCACCCGTATGTTAATAGAATAAAAATATTTTACTAGGATGGTAAGGATTCCACGTAGTACACCATAATAAGGATTCCACGTAGAAATTACCTGAAAGTTTTTGTAATCAACAACACCTTTTCCATCTATATCTGCTTGAGCCCACAAATCTTTTATCTCTTCATCAGACAGTCCATGAGAATGACCTGTTAAACCTAGCAGCATTTCACTGGAGATATTAGGCACAGTGGTCAGGCCACTTGAAGAAACCCAAATAGGCAAACTTCAGCACAAAAAATTGCCAAAATTCAAGAAACTGAATCGTGACGCCCTCTGGCAGGCTTCGAAAATGACTAAGGATCTGTTGTGCCTGCAGGAATACAAAAAAAAAAACATTATACGGCAGAACACATATTTTCCTGGTTATGTATCTTTCAGCCCTTCAGTACAACCTAATTGATGGGACATTTAGAATCTCTCACAAATTATTCATAAGTGAAGTGCATCACTCATTTAGAGCTACAAAACATCTAAATAATAAAGAGGATCTAATACTCACACGGTCATACGGATAAGGACAATTTATAAGCTATAAACATCTGGACCATGACTAAACTCAAGGTGGTGTAACAACGCATATTAGTTAGTATAGGCTAGGCTCTTTTGAAGTCTTAAATATCACAAAAATTTATACAGAATTATATTGAAGAAAATTCAAAACCTATTTCTGTGCTGCCTTGGGGTGTCTTCAGCTCTTCGATATTCCTGAAGAGATTGGTTGAGGTGCTCGGAGGTAGGGATGAGTAGGGGTTACTCAAAAAGAGCAGTCAGGCAGGTACATTGCAGTCAGAGTTTGATTCTCATCTAAGAGAAAATAAGGGTATTTCAATAGCGTCTGATCAGAAGGCAGGAACACGGAGGGCCTAGATACCCCTTGGCACCGGACTTGGATTGGCTTAAGCTTAGAGGAGTTTTAACCAAACAATCTATATTAAAATTCAAAGTGGTGTTTTACTGTATTGACGCAAACATCAAATCATAAGGATTGGAGATAAAATATGACTAGAATTTTAAGTTGGAAAATGTGTTGAGGATTGAGATTCATTTCCTATGATGACATGTTTGTAAATATAAAACATGTAAAAGAGCAAAAAATAATATGGTGAAAAAAAGTCAGTGAAATGTACATGTAGTTGAGAGAAGGTATTGTGTGTTTTTTTTTTCTTTCCCAAAATGAAAATTATAATAACTGTCTAAGTAGTTGTTGAATTTTGGTAAACTTGGTATTTTTGAAATACATTTTGAAGCTCTTTCCAAAATAACCATTGATCAATACAAACATTAAAATTTAAAAAGTATATTATTATTATTATTATTATAAACATGTAAGTATTTTTAATATTTTCATACATTAAGTAATTTCAATACTTTTCAAAGAAACTATGAACATTCAAACAAAGACCATGAACATTGAATCAATAATAATTTTAACTTTAAAATAATTAGTATTTTTGCCGTAAAATAGACTTACACCTTAAAAAATTAGTTTACATTCTAAAATATGAATTTTTTTATGAAACTGATTGAGGGCAATGGTGGGATAAAAAATGACTAATGAGATTGAAAGTTGGGAAATATGTTAGGATTTAGATTCATTTGTAAATATAAAACTTGTAGAAAGACAAAGAAAATGAAAAAATGGTGAAAAAATTTGGTAGAATGTATATGTGGCAGAGATAAACTTTTGCATGTTTTTATTCTCCAAAATTAAAATTGTCAAAACTATCTACTTAATTGTCAGATTTAATTAAACTTGATATTGTCAGAATGCATTTTAGAATATCTTTCCAGTGAAACCAACTATCAATACAAACATTTAATTTTTCAAATTATGCATTTCACGTCATATGCCTTAAAAAATGTCTAATGCATTTCACGCCATAATTTTCAATATTAATCAAAGTGTGAAACGGAATGTTAAGGCACATTTAAACAAAGACCCTGAACTCCATTTTTTGGAAAATCAAAGTTAGGGGAGAATTCACTAAGGCGGTTTTAAATATATAAAAAAAAAAAAAAAAAAACCAAGTTTGAGCTAATTCCACGACCCACTTTCTATCATGAACGACATGGGTAATACATCTATATTAGAATTTAGAATGGTGTTTGGGGTTGGAGTTAAAAAAGGTCAAGATTGAAAGCTGTGGAATATGTTGATGGTGGAGATTCATTATCAATAATGACATGTTTGTAAACAAGTTGTAAATAGAATGACAAAAAAAATGACCAAAAAATGTGAAAACGTTGGTGGAATGCATGTGGCAGAGAATAAAATTTTTATGTTTTAAAAAAAAATGCAAATCATCATAACTATCTACTTAGTTGTAGGATTTTAATAAACTTGGTATGGTTGAAATGCATTTTTGAAGATCTTTCCAATGAAACCAATCACTAACACAAACATTTAAAGTTTTAAAACCAATCATTAATACAAACACTTAATTTTTTAAATATGTGTTTCATATTATCTGCATTTTCCAAAAAAAATGTAATCTAATGCACTTCACGCTGTAAGTATTTTCAATATTAAGAAATATTCAAGCAAAGATTATGAACTCCACCTTCTATCGTGCCAACGGCACGGGAAAGACCATGAACTCCATATTTTGGAAAATAAAGTTTGGGGAGGATTAATTGTGGAGGTTTTAAAATATGTTTTTCTCCTAATTGTTTCAAATTTTAACCGAGTTTGACCTATTACCACGACCCACTGTTTTACAAATCTGCTAGAGGTTTTACTATTTATAAGGAATTTGAGATAAAGATGGTTATGATTAAAAGTTGAAAAAAATGTTGAGGGTTGAGATTCATTCTTTATAATGACATGTTTGTAAATATAATACATTTAGAAGGGAAAATAAAATGAAAAAATCATGAAAAAAGTTAGTAAAATGTACATGCGGCGGAAATAAAATTTTGTGTGTATTTTTTTTCACAAAATTAAAATTGTCATAACTATTTACTTGGTTGTCAGTTTTTAGTAAACTTGGTATCGTTGTAATGAATTTTTGAAGATCTTTCCAATTAAACAATGATCAATACAAGCGGGAAAACATGTAGAAGGGTTGAGATTAAACTACTAATATATACTTTATTTTTAAAAAACGTATAATGCATTTCATGTCGTTAATATTTTTCAATATTTTCAAAGAAATGAGACATGCATCTTAATGCATATTTAAACAAAAAATTTCTGAACTTCATGTTTTGGCAAATTCAAAGTTTGGAAGAGAACTCACTCTCGATGTTCACATTTTTTTATTCAAATTTTGAATAAGTTTAACTCAAAGTTTAAGTATATATACTTATCATAGAATTTGTACTTCAAAACTGATTAAGGTCAAAAGTGTGGATGGTGTTGAAGGGGTTCAGTACTTGGTATTTAGCAAAAAAGAGAATGTGGAGTGCTAACAGCACGAGGAATACTTTAGTGTATCTTACAAATTAGCTAGATGTTTCGCTATTCATAAGGATTGGAAATAAAAGTTGTCGGGATTCAAAGTTAACAAATGTGTTGAGGGTTGAGATTCATTTCCTATAATGATATGTTTGTAAATATAAAACATGTAAAAGGGCAAAAAAGCGATAAAATGGTGAAAATATTTAATGAAACGTACATGTGGCGGAGAGAGAAGTTAATGTGTTTTTTTTTCCTTTAAATGAAAATTATAATAACTATCTACGTAGTTGTCGAATTTTTGTAAACCTGGTATCCTTGAAGTACATTTTTGAAGATTTTTCCAACAAGCCAATGATCAATACAAACATTTAAATTAAAAAAATATATATTATTATTATAAGCATGCACGTATTTTTAATAATTTTCAAAGAGCACAATCAAACAAAGACCCCGAACATTAAATCAATTCTAATTTAAACGGAGTTTGACTTTAAAATGATTAGTTTTTTTTACCGCTTGCGCCCAAAAAAAGTTAGTTTACATTCTAAAATATGATTTTTTTTTTGTAGAACTAGTTGAGAGCGATGGTGGGATGGTGATAAGGGCATCCAGTGCATGATAATTAATAAAAAAAGGTGCATGGAAAGTGCCAACGACATCGGTAATATGTTCGTCTATCTTATACTTCAGAGTTGTGTTTCAATGTTCATTGTTGACTGAGATAAATATCAAATCATAAGGAATTGGAGATAAAAGATGGCTAAGATTGAATGTTGGGAAAAATATTGAAAGTTGAGATTCATTTTCTATAATGACATATTTGTAAATATAAGACATGTAGAAAAGACAAAGAAATTGAAAAAAATGTGAAAAAAAGTTGGTGGAATATACATGTGGCGGAGAAAGAAACTTTTGTATGTTTTTTTTTTCTCAAAAATTAAAATTTTCATAACTATCTACTCAATTGTCGGATTTAAAGAGACTTGATATTGTCAGAATGCATATCTTTCCAATGAAACTAATAATCAATACAAAGACTTAAGTTTTCAAAAGATGCATTTAACGTCATATGAATTAAAAAAATGTCTAATACATTTCACAACGTAATTTTCAATATTAATCAAAGTGTGAGACGAACATGTTAAAACACATTTAAACAAAGTCCTTGAAATCTATTTTTTGTAAAATAAAGTTCGAGGAGAATTCATTGCAGTGATTTAAATATATAATTTTTTTACAAACCAAGTTTGACCAAATCCCACGATCCACTTTCTACCGTGCCAACAACATGGGTAATACACTGTTTACAAATCAGCTAGAGGTTTCATTATTTATAAAGAGTTTGAGATAAAAGATGGTTAGGATTAAAAGTTGGGGGTTTAGATTCTTTTTCTATATTGATATGTTTGTAAATATAATACATGTAAAAGGACAATTAAAAAAAATCACGAAAAAAGTTTGTGAAATGTTCATGTAGCGGAAAAAAAATGTGTGTGGTTTTTCTCAAAATTAAAATTGTCATAGCTATTTACTTGGTTGTCAAATTTTGGTAAACTTGGTATCGTTGGAATGCATTTTTGAAGATCTTTTCAATTAAACAATGATATATACAAGCGGTAAAACATGTAGAAGGGTTGAGATTAAACCAGTAGTATATATTTAATTACTAAAAAATGTATAATATATTTTACTTCGTTAATATTTTTTTAATAATTTAAAAGAAATGAGACGGACATCTTAATGCACATTTAAAAAAAACTCTGAACTTCATGTTTTGGTGAATTCAAAGTTTGGAAGACACCTCACTCTCAGCGTTTAAATTTGATCCAACTGATACAAATTTTGACTTAGTCTAATCCAAAGTTTATAGCATATATTTTTACCTTGGAATTTTCATTACAAAACTGATTGAAATAAAAAATGTGGATGGTGGCAAAGGGGTTCATTTCTTGATATTGTGCAAAAAAAAGAGTATGTGGAGTATCAACGACATAGGAAATACACTAGTCTATAAAACAAATCAGAATGATTTTTCAGATTGGAGATTAAGATGACTAAGATTTATCCAAACATAAAGATCTAACAGATTAAATAGTGTGTTAGGGGGGGGGGGGGAGGGGGAGGGTGTTTGGCTGAATTTTATAGTTGCATAGGACTGAAATACCCTTGATCAAAGTTGAAACATCGTCTCCTATCACAAACATTTTCTTATCCATTAGCAAGACAACTTGAGTGCTGAAGGCACAGGGACAGGGAATACTTTATTCAATCTTACAAATCAGCTAGATGTTCACTATTCATAAGGATTGGAGATAAAAGATGGATAGAATTTAAAGTTGATACTTGTTGAGGGTTGAGATTCATTTAATACGATGACATGTTTGTAATTTATCTTACAAATCAGAATGGTGTTTGAGATATAAGACGATCAAGATTGAAAGTTTGGGAAGATGTTGATGGTGGAGATTCATTATCAAAAATGACATTTTTGTAAATAAGTTGCAAGTAGAAGGGCAGAGAAAATGGATAAAAAGGTAAAAAAAAGTTGGTGGAATGCGTATGTGGCGAAAAGATAAATTTTGTGTTTTTTTAAAAATGTAAATTGTCATAGCTATCGACTTAATTGTCGAATTTTAGTAAACTTGGTATGGTTGAAATGCATTTTTGAATATATTTCTAAAGACACCAATCATTAGTACAAAAGCTTAAAGTTTTAAATATACATTTCACGTCATATGCATTTTTTCAAAAAGTAATTATAATCTAACGCACTTCACTTCGTTAGTATTTTCAACATTAAGACATAAATATCTAATGGATCACATAGAGAGGGGATGAGGGTGTTTGGCTAAAATTTTTGTTCACATAAGACTAAAATACCCCTGACCAAAATTGAGTGTCAAAGGACGGTCAAGATTGAAGTTGGGGACGATGTTGATGGTGGAGATTCATTATCAATAATGACATGTTTGTAAATAAGTTGCAAGTATAAAGGCAAAGAAAATGAACAAAAAGGTGAAAACGCTGGTGGAATGCATGTGGCAGAGAGATAATTTTTTTGTGTTTTTATTTAAAATGCAAATCGTCATAACTATCTACCTAATTGTCGGATTTTAATAAACTTGGTATGGTTAAAATGCATTTTTGAAGATATTTCCAATGAAACCAATTACTAACACAAACGCTTAAAGTTTTAACACTAATCATTAATAAATATGCTTTAAATTTTAAATATGCGTTTCACACTACAAGCATTTTCCCAAAAAAATGTAATCTAATGCACTTCACGTCGTAAGTATTTTCAATATTAAGTCACATTCAAGCAAAGACTATGAACTCCACCTTCTATTATGCCAATGACACTGAAAACACCATGAACTCCATATTTTGGAAAATACAAATTTGGGGAGGATTATATGTGGCGGTTTTAAAATTTGTTTTTTTTCCTAATTGTTTAAAATTTTAACCGAGTTTGGTGGAAAAAGAAATTTTTGTGTGTATTTTTTCACAAAATTAAAATTGTCATAACTATTTACTTGGTTGTCGAATTTTGGTAAACTTGGTATCATTGGAATGCAATTTGAAATTGTTTCCAATGAATTAATGACCAATACAAGCAGTAAAACATGTAGAAGGGTTGAGATTAAATCAGTAATATATATTTTATTATTAAAAATGTATAATGAATTTCACGTCGTTAGTATTTTTCAATATTTTTAAAGAAATGAGACATACATCTTAATGCACGTTTAAACAAAAACTTTGAACTTCGTATTTTGGCAAATTCAAATTGGAGGATAACTCATTCTCGGTGTTTAATTTTTTCCCAACTGATTCCAATTTTGAATAAGTTTAACGCAAAGTATATATTTTTATCTTAGAATTTGCATTTCAAAACTAATTAAGGTCAAAAGTGTAGATGGTGTCGAAGGGGTTCAGTACTTGTTATTTAGCAAAAAAAAAAAAAATGTGGGGTGCCAGCGGCATGGGGAATACCCTTGTCTATATTACAATTCAGAATGGTGTTTGGGGTTGGAGATAAAGGATGGTCAAGATTGAAAGTTGGGGAACATGTGGATGGTGGAGAATCAATATCAATACTAATATGTTTGTAAATGAGTTGCGGTAGAATGGCAAAGAAAATGAACAAAAAAGTGAAAACATTAGTAGAATAATGCATGTGGCAGAAAGATAAATATTTTGTGTTTTTTTCAAATGCAGATCGTCATAACTATCTACTTAGTTGTTGGATTTTAATAAACTTGGTATGGTTGAAATGCATTTTTGAAAATCTTTCCAATGAAACCAGTCACTAACACAAACGCTTAAAGTTTTAAAACTAATTGATGCGTCCAAAAATCGTTTTCCTGTGAGTTTGACTTGCAAAACCACTGTTAGACTGCCAAGGACAACCTCTTTGGTGGTCGAAGGCACTCCGATGCTTAAGTTAGTAACTCTGTTGGAAGAAGCAAGTAAATCTTGACAAAACTCAGTTAAAGTTGCATACCTTTGTCGAATGTTCCCTTTATCTTTTATAATGGTCATAGTTAACTCTTTGCATGACTTAAGTATGTGAGTCGCAAAGGAAGGAGATGTTTCTGTAACAGTCTCCTCCTTAATGGAGATGCATTTGTGGAGGCGTAGGTCTCTCCACGACTTTTTTTTGGTGCAATGATCTTCTTCTTTATGAGAGAGCGCGCATTGGGCTTTAGATTCGAGCTTTGATTCATTTGGGTCTGGATTTGGATTCTGCTTACGCCTCCTTAGTGGTGGGCCTAGTATGGGCTTCTATAATTAGCTCAATCCTTCTAGGCTTTATGGGCTGGTCCAATGGATTGGGCGATGTATTATCGTGATGGGACTTTATGCCACGTGTACGGCTGTGATGATCAGTATTTTTTGATGTATCATCAGCACTCCCCCCTTAGTTAGTGGGTATGTTCAAGTATCCACTAACTGAGTGGCGGTTTTGCTTTTTGATTACAACATTACGGCTTGGTTAGTGCCCTTGCTATCTGCCACTGCTATTTTCTCTCCGTTGTTTCATCCGCCTATTCTTGTTGGCGCAATTTTTGGGATTTCATGTGATTGTCACACCCTGCACATTCTCTAAGGGAGGTCCTTTCATTTCCCGTTCCTATAAAATAGAGAAGCTTTGTGTATGCTCTTCTTCCTTCTGCATTTTCTTGCTTTCTAGTTGTTAACGTTTGCTCTTTCGCCTTCATCTTATAGTCAAGTCTAACTCTAGAGTTTTGGGTGGCGACTCTCTTTCCATTTGCGAAGCTTTATTCAAGCCCAAGAGGGCGACACATGTGACTCTGGACATCATCCGTCACAACTACTCGTTGCCCAATGATTTGGAGATTGTTCTCCCTGGAGATGATGATAGTCCTTGTCGTCCTCGGTCTGGATACATTGCTTTGTATCCAAGTATGTTCCATTTTGGTTTCAGGCTGCCGACTCCTTTTATCGTCTGGGAGTACTTGGATTTGGTTGGAATTGCCCCGACTCAACTTGTTCCTAATGGTTGAAAGGTACTGACTTTGACTTTGGTGAGGGTTGTTGCTGCTCGCATCCCTATGAATGTTAGGGTTTTGCATTCCCTGGTAAGGTTTAGTGTTGACCAAAGTTACACTTTTCATTTGCGTTCTCCTCCCTACTTCGAGGACCTGCGAGAGGAGTATGTGGGTTGGTCGAGGTCCTTGTTTTACACCTCTTTTTCTTCTGACAATCTCAGGTTTCGCGGGAATCAGATTATGTGATCGTTTCGGGAGCCTAAGAAGGTTGAGCTGTCACTCTTTGGAAGAGCAGGATTTTCGTTGTCGGTTTTGTGATCTTCTCCGAGTATTGGTAGAAGATTTCCTTACTTCGGTGATGTTGTCCGTGGTAGTTTGCTTTCATTGGGTAGGGCAAATATTGCTTTGAGGTTACTGTTGCGCGCGCCGGTGATATAGGAATCTCTTCTTTTGCTTTTGCTCGAGGTTCTAGAAACACTGGTCCAATTGTTAAGAAAAAGAAAGTTCCTAGGCCTCATATCCCCTCCAAGATATCAGCTGTCAGTTTTGGCCATGTCTCGAAGAGGAAAAAGCTTGTTTCTTCTGTCCTTGAATCTGCCAGGACCCCTTTTCATATTGCTTATCTTCAAAAGGGAGTCATGGTTCGGGTGATGATTCCTCTGCTAGTGAGGACGAAGAGGTAAACTGGGTCCTTGAGGTAAGTAAGAAACATGTTTTCCGCCCTCTGGATGACCATGAGAAAAAACTTATTGCTTCTTATGGCTTGTCAGATTCTGCCGACCTCTCCATTGATGATTCACACATCATCGAGAATAAAATGCTACAGCTGGGTGTTTGGCCGTCGAATAATGCGAAGGGTACTAAGACTTTGGATGATTTTGATTATGATCCGTCAGTAGAGGATCAAGTTGCTGCTCATTCTCGAGATCACAAGCTTATTGTTTCTTCTGTTGTGGCCAGAACTTTGGGATCTCGTGCTGCTCCTTCTGCTTCTTGCCTTGCTCCTTCTGTCCTTGGCGAGATCTTATGGCTTTCTGAGGTTGATGTGCAGGACAATGCTTGCAACCTTATTGGCGGTTGTCATGGGTGGTTGGTTAACAAAACTACTACGCCCGTGCGTCAACCACGTCGTCATATCGACGATGGCCTCCAGCATCTCAAGAAGGGGATGACGCATCTTACTTATGCGGCCATCATGGGTGCAAACTGTAAGGCGTTTGTGATTAGGCTGCTAATGTCGAGCGGAAGCTTTCGGGACACATTTTGGTTATTTCCCATGTTATTTATCACATGGATTTTTTGAAGGAGCGGTGCACGAAACATGAGAGAGGGCTGCGGAATTTGCACTAGAGTTACTGAGGGAACCAGAGGCTACGCGTGATGCGTTTGCTTCAGACCTCGAGACATCGGAGGTGGAATTGGGCAGGTTGCGCTTCCATTTAAATGTTGCTAAGAAATAGTTGTCTGACCGAAATGCCGAACGTGACGAGGCTATTCGCTTCACCAACGAGTGTTTTGCCAAGCTTAAGGCTGATACCGCTCACATCATTGAGTTGAATTTCGAGTTTGTTGAGACCAAGCCGGCGGCCGCCGCTAAACTTGCCAATGTCGACAAAGAGTTAGGGTCTACCAAGCCAAGCTGTTGACTGTTAAGAGAAGTTGAAGGCAGCGGATGTCGCCGATTTTAAGAGAGTGGTTGAGGGTTGCCATGATTTTTTAGATTTTCTGGAAACACAAGGTTTGAACATGTTCCGCTACCGCAACCTTGCTGACCAGGAGTTTGAAAATGTCGAGGAGGTTGTTCCAAATTTGATGGGTGATCCGGATGTCGAGGAGCCTGCTAGCCCTACGCTTCCTGAAGATGTTGTTTATGATATTGATTCCTCTTAATTTTTATTATTATTTTTTCTTTTTGTAATCTCCATTTTTAGAAGATAAATGAAAATTTTGTTATTTCACATTTTTGTCTCCTTTTACTTATGACATTTTCGACGTTGTCCTCAGCGCGAAATTCTTCGGTTCAGAATGTTGGCACTCCGACCTCCATGGGTATCATTGCTTTTGATCCGTAAGTGATTGCCAAAGGTGTTGCTCTTGTTGGAGTTCGTTTTATTTTCCTGTATGCCCAAAGGACACCAGGTAATTCGGACGTCCATAGTCCTTTTTGCTGCCTCGAGTCTTCTTTTGATTGGCTCCAAAATTGTTTTGTTAGTGACTCCGACTTGCCTGTTAGCTTGCGAGTGAGCTGGTGTGGAGAAATAGTGTTGGATATTCATGCTCTTGCATAGCTCCCCAACCCTGCATCGTTGGCAGTAATACCCTCATGTGAGAGCTTTATGGGCAATGTTCTTCCCATCGGGTGATTTTGACATGTGTCGTGGTGTATTTTTTCTAGGACGTATTCGACATCTTTTGGTGTAAGGCATCTTAATAATGGGTTTGTGGTTGTTCGGTCATGACAATGATCGGGTGTGTCTGGAAGTATGGTCGCAATTTTCTTGATGACATGACCAGAACGAGTGCCAATTTATCTAGGGTTGAATAGTTGACTTCTGCATCTGCGAGTATTTTGCTGATATAGTATACTGGTTTCTGCACCCCTTTTTCTTCTAGTATCAGTGTTGAACTCACTATGCTGATATAGTATACTGGTTTCTGCACCCTTTTTTCTGTGCTTGGTTTTGTTAGCAGCTTCGTATTTCCCATGTATGTCTTAAGATTTTGAAAGGGGCTTTCGCATTCGTCATTCCATTCGAATGTCTTGTTCCCTTTCAAGATTTTGAAGAAATGCAGACACTTATCTGATGATCTGGAAATAAATTTATTTAGAGCTGATATCCTTCCGTTAAGACTTTGAACACCTTTTATGTTTGTTGGCGATTGCATGTTGAGAAGCGCTTGTATCTTCTTTGGATCGACTTCAATTCCTCGCTGGTTAACCATATACTCGAGGAACTTCCCTGACTCCACTCCAAAGGTGCATTTCTCTGGGTTTAGCTTCATCTTGTATTTTCGAAGCTGGGCGAAAGCCTGTTCGAGGTCCGTAACATGATTTGTTTTGCGTGAGCTTTTGATGAGCATATCGTCGATGTAAACCTCCATCGTTATGTCGATCTGATATTTGAACATCCTGTTTACTAGCCGTTGGTATGTTGCTTCTGCATTCTTCAACCCGAACGTCATTACTCGATAACAGTATGTCCCCCTTTCCGTTACATTTGGTTATACCTGGAATACGCATCCATGAAGCTCAACATCTCGTGCCCAGCAATTGCGTCCACTATTTGGTCTATTCGTTGAAGTGGGAAGCTGTCTTTGGGACATTCTTTATTTAAGTTGGTGTAATCCATGCACACCCTCCATTTCCCATTCTTCTTCTTTACTAGTACCGTGTTCGCCAGCCAATCCGGATAGTGAGCTTTTCTTATCATTTATGTGCTGAGCAGTCGGTGTACCTATTCGTTTATTGCCTGATTGCGCTTTGGGGCCACCGGTCTTCTTTTTTGTCTAATCGGTTTCTTCTTTGGATTCACTTGCAATTTGTGGGAAATGATGGATGGATCTATTCCCACCATGTCTTTCATTGTCCATGCGGAAATATCTTGGTTATCTTTTAGCAGTTGGATTAGCTTCATGGCGAGTTTAGGTTGGATTTTTGTGCCGATTCAGACTGCCATTTTAGCTTCATTGTCTAAATAGACCTCGATCGTTTCTTCTTTCGGTTGCCCGGTGTTGGGTCGATCTCGAGGACTGGTTGGAGCCGTATTTTCGTTTGGAGAATCCAAACTTGTTTCATCAGATCGCTGTGAAGACTCTTTCAGTCGTTGTGGTAATTGCTAATTGTGAGGAGTCTTTATAGCAGCAAAATGACGCTCCTGTGCTGCTGGTTGGTCCCTTTTTATTCTTCCAATGCCATTGTCGATGTGGTACTTCACGCATTGGTGCATAATGGAGGATACTGCACCCATCTTATGCAGCAGAAGCGTCGATGACGAAAAAATTTGTCATTAACACTCGCTGCTTTCCTGGTTCTCCTGCTTCGACTGGTAGTCGAATCATTCGTAATAGGTTACATTGCTCCCCACTAAAACCTACCATAGACTGATTGCTTAGTGAAAGCAACTCAGTGGTGAATTGCATCATTCAAAAAGCTGTTAGGTATAATAGGTTTGCCGAGCTGCTAGTGTCGATCGATATCCTTTTGATTTCCCATTTTGCTATCATGACCGAAATCACTAAAGTATCATTGTGTGGGAAATTAACTCCATTAACATCCTCGTTTGAGAAGGTTAGAGTCTTTTGCATTGTCTTTGCGCGCTGTGCGGATGGTTCCTAGAATCTGATTGGATTGCTCATTTTCTCCGCCCGTGCTATGCAAGACGTAGATTGTTTCCCTCGCTTGCTCCTTTGGAACGATTGTTTCATCCTCAAGTTTGGCGAATTCTTTGAGTCATCCTTGTTTGGTATGGCGTTCAATTTCGTCTCTTAGGCTGCTATAATCTTCGGTATCGTGGCCATAGTCGTTGTGGAAGAGACAATATCTGCCCTTGTTTCGCTTATCCGGATTTCCTCTCATCTTCGGCGGCCATTTGACATATTTTCTTCTTGCCATCGCTTCAAGAATCTTGCTTCGACTTGCTGTCAAAGCCGAGAATGCCCTATCATATTTGCGCTTATCCAGTGTAGACTTTTGGTCCCTGATTGCATTTGGAGCTATCATTAGACCAATGTTTCTTAAGTTGGAAGATTTCTTTTTGAAAGTTGTTGCCTTGTAAGTTTCGGATGATCCTATCTATCATTTCGATCACGTTGTCCATCTGAGCCATAAGCATTTCCACTCGGGAATTCCCCATGATGTCAGAGACATCTGAACTATTACCTGCTGGAGTTCTCTGCCAGTAGGTATGGTTGTCTCAATGGTTGTCTTTGGATCAGTATTGGGCGGCATGTCGTATCTATTATCGTCAGACCAAATATTTGTAGAGTACTCCATTTCTATCAGGTTGCGTGAGCCTTGTCATTGAATCTTATTTTTAGGAAAAAAGGAAAGTCGTTGTTCCCCACGGACGGCGTCAAACTGATGCGACCAAAAATCGTCTTTCTGTCAGTTTGACCTGCAAAACCACTGTTAGACTACCAAATACCACATTTTTGGTGGCCGAAGGCACTCTGATGCTTAAGTCAGTCACTCTGTTGAAAAAAAGAAGTAAATTTGAACAAAACTCAGTTAAAGTTGCATACCTTTGTAGAATGTTCCCTTTACCTTTTGTAATGGTCGTAGTTAACTCTCTGCGCGACTTAAGCATGTGAGGCGCAACAGAAGGAGATGTTTCTATAATAGTCTCCTCCTTAATGGAGATGCAATCGTGGATGTGTAGGTTCCCCACGGATATTTCTTGGTGCAACGTTCTTCTTCTTTATGAGATAACGCGCATCGGGCTTTGATTCGTATGAGCTGGGATTTGGATCATGCTTACGCCTCCTTAGCGGTGGGCCTAGTCTGGGCCTCTATAATTGGTCTCAATCCTTCTGGGCTTTATGGGCTGGCCCATTGGATCGGGCGTTGTATTCTCGTGATGGGACTTTATGCCACGTGTATGGTTGTGATGATCAGTTTTTTTGATGTATCATCACTAATCATTAATACAAATGCTTAAAGCTTTAAATGTGTTTCACGCTTTAAGCATTTTTCAAAAAAAAAAAAAAAAAAACTATAATCTAATGCACTTCATGTCATAAATATTTTCAATATTAAGACACATTCAAGGAAAGACTACGAACTCCTCCTTCTATCGTGCCAACAACACGAGAAAGACCATGAACTCCATATTTTGAAAAATCAAAGTTTAGGGAGGATTAATTGTGTTTGTTTTAAAATTTGTTTTTCTTATAATTATTTGAAATTTTAACCGAGTTTGACCTATTGCCACGACCAGTTGTTTTAGAAATATGCTAGAGGTTTCACTATTTATATGGAATTTGAGATAAATGATGGTTAAGTTTAAAAGTTGGAAAAAATGTTGGGGATTGAGGTTCACTCTCCAACTATGTACATGTGGAGGAAAGATAAATTTTTATATGTATTTTTTTCACAAAATTAAAATTGTCATAACTATTTACTTGGTCGTTGAATTTTGGTAAACTTGGTATCATTGGAATGCATTTGTTAAGATCTTTCCAATTAAACATTGACCAATACAAGCGCTAAAACACGTAGAAGGGTTGAGTTTAAACCTGTAATATATATTTTATTAAAAAATATATAATGCATTTCATGTCGTTAGTATTTTTCAATATTTTAAAAGAAATGAGGCATATCTTAATGCACATTTAAACAAAAACTTTGAACTTCATATTTTGGAAAATTTAAAGTTTAGAGAAGAACTCACTCTCGATGTTTAATTTTTTTTCCAACTAATTCAAATTTTGAATAAGTTTAACCTAATGTTTAAAGTATATATTTTTATCTTAGAATTTGCATTTCAAAACTGATTAAGATAAAAAAAAAATGTAGATGATGTCGAAGGGTTTCAGTACTTGATATTTAGCAAAAAAGAATATGTGGAGTGCCAACGGCACGGAAAATACGCTAGTCTATCTTACAAATTAGCTAGATGTCTCTTTATTTATAAGGATTGGAAATAAAAGATGGTCAGGATTGAAAGTTAAGAAATATTTTGAGGGTTGAGATTCATTTTCTATGAGAACATGTTTGTAAATATAAAACATGTAAAAGGGCAAAGAAAATGATAAAATTGTGAAAAAGTTAGTGAAATGTACATGTGGTGGAGAGAGAAGGTATTGTCTTTTTTTCCTCAAAATGAATATTATAATAACTATATACGTAGTTGTCGGATTTTTGTAAACTTAGTATCCTTGAAATACATTTTTGAAGATCTTTCCAACAAAAAAAACAATCAATACAAACATTTTCAATTTAAAAAAATATATTATTATTGATGTAGACGTTTTTTGCTCCCTGCTTTGACTTAGTCCTGCTGACTTGCACAAGGTGTAATGTTGTAAACAGGGAATTTGTAGCGTACCTTAGCTTACCAACGTCATGTCTTATTTATAGTGCTGGAGTCCTGGTTCGACCATGCCATCGATGGCGTAGCTTAAGAAGGAGATCTTCGTGGAGATCCTTCTCTAATTAGAAGTTGTGCTATAGTTGGGGATTTATCTGTTAACCGTGTGCTCCTAGATACGTGGGAGAAAGTTCCCAATCTCAGGGTAATCCGTAAGAGGAAGTTTCCCTGTGTGATATGTACTTTGGTATTTACTTCCTAGTTGGAAGCGGAAAGTTGCTGTAGTTGCCTTAACAGGGCTTATAGGTAGTGAGGATAGATGTGAGACGTATGGGCTAAGCAAGCTGTGAGAGTTTGGGTCCATTTGGCGGACTGCATTGGGCGGGCTTAGAACCTCTCGGGCCGGATCAGTACTGGGCTGACGTTGAGGCCCGTAATTCCTCGAGATCATCATGACACGTGTATCGCTCAGGGATGTGACCATTTTGGTGTATCATTAGCTACTCCAGCCGAGTAAGTGTGGCGCTTAGTCTGTCCACTGACTCTTTGGAAAAACAATTGTATCGTCGTGATGGTTGAACTCGAAGCGTTTGTCTCGAGCGACACATAATATTAATGGGTATGTGACTGCTCAAGGAGGGAATGTGCAACTTGTCTTCCCTATAAGTATTTGATGCTTCGAGGAGGATTTTCTCATTCTTATTTTTGTTGTTCCTTCAAGCGATAGTGCTACTGTAAAGTTCGATTTGTTCTTTCTATCAATGGAAGATAATGTGGAACTTTCTTCCAAGGATCTGTTGTCCTTCACTTGCCTCAAGCTCTTCAGGGGTAGCCTGGTTGATGAAATCGAGTTAATCAGGCTTCAAAGATTATACTGTAATCCAGAAGATTTGGAAATCATTCCCACGTTCGGAGATTTGGTTTCGACTACACCCCCTCAGGGGTACATAAGTTTGCACCAGGGTATGTTTGAGTCAGGGCTCCGATTTCCAGTGCCAGATGACGTCTGGCATTTCTTTCTTTCTGCATGCCTCCCACTCAAATGGTTCCGAGCAGGTTCAAGATTCTGCTTTCAATTCTTCTTAGGGCACATGATGCTGGCCTTCGTTTGACCACGACGGTGATTCATCACATGACCACTATTCGGTTGGACCCCAGGAGTTTTTGCATATTGAACTGCCATGTTTGTCTGTGCTTGGAGGCAGATGGCGGTGAGCCTTGGGAGAAGCATTGGTTTTTGGCTTCGATGGATTATTCATACTTCAAGCTTGGGAGTCGTAGAGTTTCCCGATACTTCTAGTTTGATATTCGTGAGTTTATTTTTCGCTGGCTCATTATTATTTTTTTGTATCCCTGATGCGACGCTGGTTTTGATGTCACTCCTGTGTTTCAGGGAAGTTTGATGTTTCATCCTCTTTTGAGGAGGAGAGGCGGATAAAGAGGGAATTCCTCAAGCTTCCTTTGAGGAGGTCGTAATGCCAGGTAACGTTGTGTGTAGCGGGTTGCTACGGTGTTCTCACGGTGCCCACGCCATGTCGAGTTTACCGGCTAAATGGGTTGTTATGCGTTGTTCGAAAAAGATAAGCCTGTCCCTACCCACCCTGACTAGGCTTGCAGAATTGGAGGTGAATGTGACTCCTGTCGTTGCTCCGAAAAGGAGACAACTCTCTGACCACGCGGCTTCTCCCTTTGGGTTGTCGCGGTTTGCACAGGCAGCAACCTCGGGGGGTCGTTGCTTGCCTCTTGATGTTGCCACTCCTTCTGTTGATTTAGAGGGGGAGGACATTGGACCACGCATGAACGCTTCATGTCACTATGGTTCCGAGATAGTCGTTTGTGCCCTTGAGCCGTACAATTTTGTCACGTTGCATCCTGAAGCCCGCAGACGAGTTCTTGCTTTGGAGAAAGCCTTCACGGACCTGCGGATGTCATATTCAGATGCTCTCTATTGGGTGGACTCCATTATTGGTCAGTTGCAGAGTTCTAGTACTACTGCGAACTTGGGGGTTGTGAGGGCCGCAGTTTTTGCTGCTGAAGCGAAGTTTGTGGGCGTAAGATCTGAACTGAGGGCGACCAAATCAGATTTGGCGACGACCCGGGCCGAACTTGGGCGGACTAGGGTTGATTTGGAGCGCCTAGATGTGGTCGTGGATAGATGGTCGTCCGATCTGGAGGCCCAAGAATCTGAAAGAAGGCGGGGGAAAATGGAATGGGCCGTCGAATGACGGCAGCTGGAGTCTGCAGTTGACGATGGGCTTCACCGCGTTCGTGAGGCGGAACATTGTTGTCGAAAGAGCAATTCGCACTACTCTGCCCTGGTAAGTGCGGTGGACTTCGACATGTCAGGACGGAGGTCGTTGATCTCGTAAGAGGTTATTCGGGGTAGATTGGAGCTTTTAGGGCTAATCAGAGAGGAACATCCTAGTGTTGACCTTAATTTTGACCGTTATAGGAGGGCTGCTTTTCGACCAATTTCTCGAGGGGAAGGTTCTGGCTCTGCAAGGCTAGCTGTTGAGGAGGTTGTTTCTCCTTGAAATAGTTGTAACGTCCTTCCCAGGGCAGAAAAACAATTTATTTGAATGAAAGTACTATTTTTCCCTGTGCTATTGAGTTTTCTTTAGATGTTTTGTAGATTGTAGAATTTGTACTATAGAGTAGAACGCATGTTTTTACCAGTCAAATTGTATTGACCGCCTTTGGTTGCTTTTATTTGTTGATGAGCTGTTGTTGTCTGTGCATCGTAGATAGTGTTGAGATGCTTCAAAGACTGTTATCTTTCATGGAGTGCCGAACATTTGGCAGGTAGCTGTCATCAGCGGGTAAGTGCTGACTAGTCTCCCATTCCTTTAGCCGTTGTAGTTCGCGCACAATGGACTAGCCGTCGGACACCAAAAACCATCATCATCAGTCACGATATGAATAGACTCCAACTTTCTCATCTGCCATGGTCCACGCACAACAGATTAGGCGTTGGGCACCAGAAGCCATCGTCATCAGTCGTGAACTTACTAAGCTTATCTGGTAAGTTCGACGACCATTGTCTATTGGACAACAATGATTCCTTGGCGAGTCATCGTCATCAGCGGACAAGTGCTAACTAGACTCCCACTTTTTTAGTTGTCGTGGTCTGCGTACAACACACTAGGGATCAGGCACCAAAAGCCATATTATCGTTCGAAAAATCGGAACTCATCTGACCAGGTTGTTGTGAAAGCTTTTCTAGTGGTTGCAGTAATTGCGATTTGTGGGGAGTCTTTATCGTTGCGAAATGACACTCACAAGCCGCTGGTTGATCTCCTCTGATTCTCTCGATACCATTGTCGGTATGATACTTTAAGCATTGGTGCATAGTTGAAGAGACTGCACCCATTTTGTGTATTCAGGGTCTTCCGAGTAGCATGTTATACGCAGAAGGAGCATCAATGACAAGGAAATCTGTCAATAACACTCGTTTCTTTCCTGATTCTCCTACTTCTACCAGTAGTTGAATCATCCCTAGTGGATGACATTGTTCTCCGCTAAAACTCACCGTTAGTTGATCGCTAGGTGAGAGCATCTCATTAGTGAACCACATCCTTCGAAAAGCTGTCAGGTATAGGAGGTTGGCTGAGCTACCTGTGTTGACCAACATCCTCTTGATTTCCCACCTGGCTGTGCAGGAAATTTACCCTGTCTGCATCTTCGTTGGAGAAGGTCAGAGTCCTCTGTATCGTCTTTGCGCGTTGTGTTGATGGCTCTTGGTATCTAATCTTTGCTCGTAGGTCTCTGACTACTCGCTTTCGGGATCGGTTGGATTGCTCTATTGCACCATGCATACGCATATTGTCTCCTTTGGTCATTCCCTCGATGTGAATATTTTTTCCTCGTGCTTTCTCAGCTTAATGAATTTTCCAGGTCGTCCTTCTTTGACATGGCGTTCAATCTCGTCCCTCAGGCTATGACAATCTTCGGTATCGTGGCCATAGTCATCATGGAAGGAGCAGTGTTTGCTTTTGTTCCATCTTTATCATTTTTGGGTGCCATTTGACGACTTCCCTTCCCGCTATAGCTTTAAGAACCTCGCCTCGATTCGCTATTAAGGCCGTGAACAATTTTTCTGCTGGTTCACGTTTGGGATTCTTTGGTTGTAGTCTTTCGAGCTTTCGTTGGTTAAATTCAGAATTGTTATTGATCCGATGTATCTTAAGCTGGGTGTTTTCTTTTTGAGTTTTGTTGCCTTCCAGATCTTGGATGAGTCTATCCACCATTTTGATCACGTGGTTCATCTGAGCCAGAGCATTCCACACGGGGGCCCGAGGGGATTCTCCAAGATGTCAGAGACGTCTAAATCATTACCTGTTGAAGCTCCCTTCTTTTCAGTGCAGTTGGTTTGACGATAGTCGCTGGGTTGATATTATGAGACATGTCGCATTGTCCATCGCCAGATTGAGGATTGGTACAACGTTCCATTGACTTTGATATTTTCCTAATCGTTAATCAGAATTTGGTGAACTTCGTCACTGTGAATTTTATTTTTAGAAAGGAAACTCGTCGTTCCCCACGGACGACTGCCAAATACCACCTTTTTGGTGGCCGAATGCACTCCGATGCTTAGTCAGCAACTCTGTCTGAAGAAAGAAGTAAGTTTGGACAAAACTTAGTTAAAGTTGTATACATTTGTCGAATGTTTCCTTTACACTTTATTATAGTCGCGATTAATTTTCTGCGTGACTTAAGCATGTGAGGCGCAACGGAAGGATATGTTTCTCGTAACAGTCTTCTCCTTTAGGTAGATGCGTTTATGGAGGCATAACTCCCTCCATGACTCTTTTTTGTGCAACGTTCATTTTTTTTATGAGAAAACTCATGTCGGGTCTGGATTTGGGCTTCAAGTATGTCTTCTTATAGCGGGCCTTGTTTGGGCCTCTATGATCGGTTTTGACCTTCTTGGGTTTTATGCGTTGGCCAAGTAGATGGGGCGCTAGATCCTCGTGATGGATATTCTCTACCATGTGTATGGCCGTGATGTCGGTCTATTTTGATGTATCATTATTATTATTTATTTTTTTAGGATGGAAGGGGAAATGATTTCAATTCTAAGTAGATCACAGTTCATACCTCTTAACTCGCTCAATAATAGCCTCAAAACTTTAATTGTCAAATTTTATGAAATACAAAGTCATCGGTTTGTTATTCAACACTGCAACAACATGACTTCAATAATCGTTGGATCTGTTTGGGTTAGGCTATATAAGTTAATGATTTCCATCAATTTACACTTTTCAAAACACATCTAATGGAGCCATAAATATTACAAACTTGTTTTATTTATTATTTTTTTAGTGGGCATGATTTCAGCTATAGAAAGATCACAGTGTTTACCTCTTAACTCTCATTAATAGCTCCAAAACTTGAAATTTCAAAAAATAAAGAAAATTAGTCTAAATGAATAATACTCAAGTTTTTGTGTTTTACAAAGATTAATATTTGTGAAACAAAGAAGAGATTCAACTATCTATATCATTTGGGATGCATTAAAGCTGCCAAAATCTTTTCAACAAGTGACAACTGAAGTTTAGGAGGCTACCAAGAACAACAAAAAACTGACTGATTATTGCAGTGATATATATATATATATATATATATATATATATAGAAACAATAATAATAATAATAGTTGATGATACATCAAAATAAACCAATCATCACGACCGTACATGTGGCATAGAGATCCATCACAAGAATACAACGCCCAATCTATTGGGCTAGCTCATAAAGCCCTGGAAAAATAAAGGCAATCGCAGATGCCCAAAGGAGGCCCACCAACGAGGAGAAATAAACATGGCCCAAATCCAAGCCCAAATGAATCAGAGCTCGAGTCTAGCCCGAGTTTTCTCATAAAGAAGAAGAATGTTGCACCAAAAAATAGTCGTGGAGGGAGTTACGCCTCCACGAACAGATCTCCATTAAGGAGGAGACTGTTACAAGAAATATCTCATTCCATTGCGCCTTACATGCTTAAGTCACGCTGAGAGTTAACCACGACCATTATAAAAGGTAAAGAGAACATTTGATACAGGTATGCAACTTTAACTAAGTTTTGTCCAGATTTACCTCATTCTTCCAACAGAGTTACTGACTTAAGCATCGGAGTGCCTTCGGCCACCAAAAACATGATCCTTGATAGTCTAACGATTGTTTTACTAGTCAAACTCACAAGAGGACGAATTTTGGATGCATCAGTTTGGCGCTGTTTGTTGGAATCGAGTTTCCTTTCAAAAGTAAGATTCACAGTAACAAAGCTCACCATAACCCAATAGAAGATCAATGGAGTACTCCACAAATCCTCAGTCTGGCGATGAAAGATACGATGTGCTGCCCAATATTGATCCGACAACAACCGTACCTACTAGAAAAAAGCTCCAATAGGTAATGATTTAGACGTCTCTGACTTCTTGGGGAATTTCCTCAGATCCTCGAGTAGAGGTGCTTATGGCCCAGATGAACAACGTAATAGAGATACTAGACAGAATCATCCACAACCAAAAGGGCAACAACTTTCGAGAAGAAATCACCCAGCTTAAAAGACACCGGACTAACAATAGTTCTAGGTGTAATCGAGGGAAGTTTGAAAATCTACAACTGAATTAGCCCAAACATGAGAAATCGTTCTCGTCCCTGATAGCAAGTCGGAGCGAGATTCTTGGAGCTATGGCAGGAAGAGAAGATGTCAAGTGGTCGTCGAAAATGAGAGTGAAGGAGACATTCTATGTCTTGCACGGCGCGGCCGGTGAAAAGGAACAGTCAAATCGATCCCGAAAGCATATAGTCAGTGACTTACGTACAAAGATTAAATTCCAAGAACCATCCGCACAGCGTGCAAAAACAATGCAAATGACTCTAACTTTTTCAAACGACGATGCTTTAGTGACACCGACAGTGATGTTTTAGTGATCTCGATCATGATAGCTAAGTGGGAAATTAAAAGAGTATTGGTTGACACCGACGGCTTGGCCAACCTCTTATACGTGACAACTTTTCGAAGGATGCGGTTCACCAATGAGATGCTGTCATCTAGTGATCAATCTATGGTAGGTTATAACGGGGAACAATGTCACCCACTAGGAATGATTCAACTACCGGTCGAAGCAGGAGAGCCAGGAAAGCAGCGAGTATTGTTGATGGACTTTCTTGTCGTCGATGCTTCTGATGCATACAACATGCTATTCGAGAGACCTTGGATACACAAGATGGGCACAATCTCCTCCAAGATGCATCAATGCTTGAAGTACCATACCAACAATGGTTTCAGAAGGATTAAATGAGATCAACCAGCGACCCGAGAGTGTCATTTTGCAGCGATAAAGATTCCCCATAAATAACAATTACTGCGATAACTGGAAAAGCCTTAACAACAACTTGATGAAAGAAGTTCGAACGTTTCAGACAATAATACGGCTCCAACCAGTCCCCCAGATTGACCTAACACCGGACAACTGGAAGAAGAAATAATCGAGATCTACTTATAATAACGAAGCAGAAAAGGCAGTTCGAATCGGCACAAAGATTCACCCTGAACTCGCCAAAGAACTGATCCAGTTGTTGAAAGATAACCAAGATGTTTTTGCATGGACGATGAAGGACATGGTGGGGATAGACTCATCATCTCTCACAAATTGCAAGTAAATCCAGATAAGAAACCAGTTCGACAAAAAAGAAGACTAGTGGCCCCAGAACGCAATCAGGCAATAAATGAATAAGTGCACTGACTACTCAACGCAAGAATGATAAGAGAAGCTCACTACCTAGATTGGTTGGTGAACATGGTACTGGTAAATAAGAAGAACGAAAAATGGAGGGTGTGCGTGGACTACACCGACCTGAATAAAGCCTGTCCCAAAGTCAACTTTTCACTTCCACAAATAAATCAGATAGTGGATGCAACTTCTAGACACAAAATGCTGAGCTTCATGGATGCGTACTCCGGGTATAGTCAGATACAAATGTACCCTCCTGATCAAGAAAAAACTTCTTTTATAATAGAAAGGGGTACATATTATTATCGAGTAATGCCATTTGGATTAAAGAATGAGGGAGCAACATATCAATGGCTAGTGAACAAAATGTTTAAAGATCAGATCGGCAAAACGATTGAGGTTTACATCGACGATATGCTTGTTAAAAGCTCAAAGCTACTAACAAAATCGAACATAGGAGAAGCATTTTATCTGTATCTATCTGTGTCCAACCACGTGGTGAGTTTGGCACTGATACGAGAAGAAAAGGGAGTGCAGAACCAGTGTACTACATTAGCAAAACACTTGCAGATGCATAAATCAACTATCCACCCCTAGAAAAATTTGCACTCGCTGTAATAGTGTCATCAAAAAAGTTGTTACCATACTTCCAGGCACACTCAATCACGGTTATGACGGAACAACCACTTCGATTGGTGTTACAAAAACCAGATCTGTCAGGAAGAATGGTAAAGTAGGCTATAGAGCACGAACAATTTGATATCAGCTATGCCCCCAGAACTGCTTTCAAAGCTCATGCATTAGTGGATTTCATCGACGAGTTAACAGGAAACAACAACCTACAGGAGGATAAAAAAAGCAGAAAAGAACAGCTCGAACCAATCCCTAAAGGACGGATCCTCCACTGTGATGGGGCATCCAACGAGGCAAGAAGTGGAGTTGGACTAGTCTTGTACAACTCGAAAGGCATCGCATTAAAGAATGCGATAAAATTCAGTTTTAAAGCCTCCAATAATGAAGCCGGATACGAAACTGTGATAGCAGGGCTATAGTTAGCAAAACATTTGGGAATAAAAGACATTAGTGTCTTTACTGATTTCAAGCTGATGATCAATCAACTAAACGGAGAATTCCAAGTCAAAGATGCCCGAATGAAAGCCTATTACTAGAAAACCACAGAGCTAATAGAAAGCTTCCGAAATGCTATCGTTCAACAATGCACACGAGCAGATAATAGAAAAGCCGACGAACTATCAAAGGAAGCTTCAACAACAAAGGATAATGACAACCCACTCGTCATAATACAAGGAAACTCATTACTCAAAAATCAATCGGAAGAAGCATGCGCCGTAAACCAAGAACCAACTGAACAACTCCATTCCCGACGTATATATTTAACAGGAAAACTCCCAATAGATAAGATGGAAGCTAGAAAACTACAAAATCGGACAGCAAGATACACAATGATCAATGACAAACTGTACAGAAGATCCGCCACAAGCCCATTACTGAGGTGCTTTGCACCAGGAGATGTCGAATACGTCCTACAAGAAATACACCACGACACATGCAGAAATCATCCAGGGGGAGAACATTGGACCAAAAATTTCTCACAGTAGGTTATTATTGGCCAGCGATGCAAGCGGATGCACAAAAGCTAGTTCGCAAATGCGACAAGTGCCAAAGATTTGCCCCATACACCCACATGCAGGGACAAAATCTGATCCAGGACAATGGGGAATGGACATCGTAAGACCACTCCCATCGTCCGTTAAGAAGAAGTTTATCCTCATCAAAGTAGACTATTTCACAAAGATCGGGGAAACACAAATCAATTTTTTTTTTGCAGAGATATCATATGCAAATTCGGATCCCAAGAGTAATCGTCACAGACAATGGAAAGCAATTTGAAGGCAAAAAGGTTAGGGAGTTGTGCGAGAATCTGAATATCCAGCAACATTTCTCCGCGCCAGCTCATCTGCAAGCAAACAGACAAGCCGAGGTCACTAACAGAACAATCTTGGAAGTGATCAAAATAAGACTCGAGGCAGCAAAAAGGCTATGGACATTCGAGTTACCTGGCGTCCTTTGGGCGTACAGAACAACAAAACTAACTATGATAGGAGAAACACCTTTCTCCCTCGCGTATGAGTCAGAAGCAATGATACCCGTAGAGATAAGAATGCCAACATTTAGAACCGAAGAATTCCGCTCTGAGGTAAACATCGAAGCATTAAGAGTCGGGATGGATCCCCTAAAAAAATGAGAAACGACCTCCATGAAAACAACAACTTACCAACAATGCATGGAAGTGCATTACAACAAGAAGGTGTGAATCCAAACTTTTAACGTTGGAGACTGGGTGTTACGAAAAGTCCAGCTCAACACAAAAGAACCCGATGCAGGCAAGCTGAACCCGAACTGCGAAGGACCATATCGGGTAACAAAACTCAATAGACCAGGAACATACTGGTTGGAAAATAAAGAGGGCTAAATGATATCTTGACCACGGAATGTAGAACACTTGAAAATATATTATCAAAAAAGTTTTTTGCTCTCAATTTTGAAACCACGAAAATTTAATACGGGACAAAAAAGTCGGATTAAAAAAAAAACTAGAGAAAATACTCAGCACGGCTAGAGTATCGAGCAAAAGCAAATACATGTACTGGACGAATGAGTCAAACATAAAACAATTACTTCTGGCCTGATCAACCATGAAATAATAAAGTAATAGGACATAAAAGTCAGACTTTTACGTTGACTGTAATGCGCAACATCATAATCTGAATGTGAAACAGGATTCCATAAACTAGAGCTTCTATACAACTAGAACGTCGAGCATCAAAGCCATTCATATAAATAAGGAAAAACTAGTTAGAATCTCCCAAAAATTTCATAAATAAAAGCTAACAAACTAGACATACGAGACACAAAATTGCGAAACAAAAAATTTCCATTTATCTTATAAAAAATGAGATTACAGAAAAAAAGAAGCAAACAACAACTAAAGAGAATCAACATCGTGGGCAGTATCTGCAGACAACATAGAATCAGAAGGTTCCTCGACATCCAGATCACCCAGTGAATTCAGAACAACTTCTTCGACAACATCAAATTCCTGCTCAGCAAAGCAACGCTATGGGGTCATGTCAAAACCTTGCATATCTAGGAAATCCAAGAAATCATGGCGACCCTCCACCACTTACTTTCAATCCACGACCTCCGCCGCCTTCAGCTTCTCAGTAACAATTGACAGCTCAACTCGGGTCGACACTAACTCTTTGTCAACACCTGCAAGTTTAGTAGAGACTGCCGATTTGGTTTCTACAAACTCGAAATTCAGCTGAGTGATGCGAAAAGTAGAAGCCTTGAGCTTGGCAGAACATTCCTCAACAGAACGAACAACCTTGTCACTTTCAACCTTTCGATCGGACAACTCCTTTTCAGTGACATCTAGACGGGATCGCAACTTGCCCAATTCACCTCGGATGTCTCGAGGTTAGAAGCAAACGTATCATGTGTAGCCTTGGGTTCCCTCAACGACACCCGTGCAGAATCCGCAACCCTCTCATGCTCTATGCACTACGCCTTCAATAAATCCAATCGACGGAGAAGATGAGAAGGACCAGAATGTGTTCTGATAGTTTCTGCTCGATGTGCGTAGCCTGGCCATGAGATGCCTTACAATCCACCCCCATCACGACCACATAAGTAAGATGTGTCGTCCCCTCCATAAGATGCTGGAGGCCATCATCAATAAGACGTGGTTGTCGTACGGGCACAGGAGCTTTATTAGCCAACTGCCCATGACAACCGCCAATGAGGTTGCGAGCGTTGTCCTACACATCAGCCTCGGAAGGCCAGAAGGTCTCCACAAGGACAGTAGGAGCAGGTCGAGACGCAAAAGGAGTAGCGGGTTATCCCGAGGTCCCAGCCACGAAAGAAGATACAATGAGCTTAAAATCGGACAGCAACTCGATCCTCCACGGACGGACCATACTCGAATTCATCCAAGTTTTTGCTACTTCCTAGATTCTTTGACTACCAAATACCAAGCTGAAGCATTTTATTCTCGACAATGCGCGAATCATCAATAGACATGCTAGTAGAGGCGGGCAAACCGTAAGAGGCAACAAGATATTTCTCACGGTCGTCTAGAGGGTGGGAGACTTCTTTCTTACTCATTTCAAGAACTTGGTTCACCACATCATTCTTCGAAACATAAGAATCATCCCCTAAACCATGACCTCCCTTCTGAAGAGAAGCAAGATGAGGGGGAGCTCTAGCAGCATCAAGAACTGAGGAAGCAAGTTTCTTCATCTTCGACACGTGAGTTGGAGTTACGGTCAACATCTTAGAAGGGCTGGGAGTCCTAGGAACTTTACGTTTCCTCAAAATTGAACCAGCACCCCCAGAACCTTGGGTAATGACCAAAGTTGCCCGACCTACGTGCTCGACAGTAGAATCTTCTTGTTGGCCGATGCCTACATCACCAACATGCGCGACAGTCACTTCTGAAGCACAAGCCGCCTCACCTGATGGATATAATCCACTATGGATAATGACATCCGTAGCGACAAAATCTTCCATTGAGACCCGGGGAAGATCACAAAAGTGACTGCAGAACTCCTGCTCTTCTAGAGACACGACAACTCGACTTTTTTAGGCTCCTGGAATGATCGCAGAATCTGATTTCCATGAAGCCTAAAGTGATTAGAAGAAAGGGATGCGTAGAACCAAGATCTGGACCTACCCCCATACTCCTCTTGTAGCTCCTTGAAACAAGGAGGAAAATGCAAGCAACATGTGCGATTGGGGTTCACGATAAACCCTACCAAAGAGTGTAAAACTGACATTCATAGGGATACAAACTAAGGCAGCCCTTCCTAAGGTCGAAATCATCACTTTCTAGCCGTTAGGGAAGAGTTAGGCTGGAGTAATACCAACTAGATCCAAATACTTTCAGATGATCATAGGAGTCGGAAGCCTGAGACCAGAGTGGAACATACCAGGGTACAGAGCAATGTACCCAGGAGAATGTTTACCGAATCAGCTGACAACAAATAATAGCAACGAATGTTGTCCAAAGTTGCGTGTGTTGCCCGGTTAGGCAAAAAGAAAGCTTCAAACGCATCAAGAACATTGCCGCTCAAAACCCTGGAATTAGACATGATTACAGAACGAAATCAAGGAATCAAAAACTTAAAAATGAGGAGGTGCAAAAGGAAATGAGATGCACTCGACCTTCTCCTTTTTTATGGATGAGTAGCGAAAAGATCGCTTTTGGGAGAACGTGCAAGACATGACAGCCGCACAAAATCCAAGAAACCGTGCCAAAATGAACAGGCAGATGGAACGTCAGAGAGACAACAACAACAACAGATAGCAAAAGCAGCCATAATGTTGAAATCGAAAACAAACCGCCACAAAGTTAGTGGATACGTGACCACACCCACTAACTAACGGGGGAGTAGTTGATGATACATCAAAATAGACTGATCATCACGGTCGTACACGTGGCATAGAGAGCCATCATGAGAATACAACACCTAATCTATTAGGCCAACTCATAAAGCCTAGGAAAAATAAAGCCAATCGCAAAGGCCCACCAACAAGGAGATGTAAACAAGGCCCGAATCTAGGCCCAAATGAATCAGAGCCCGAGTCTAGGCCTGACACGAGTTCTCTCATAAAGAAGATAAGCTTTGCACCAAAAAAGAGTGGTGGAGGGAGTTACGCCTCCACGATTGCATCCCATTAAGGAAGAGACTATTATAAGAAACATCTCCTTCCATTGCGCCTCACATGCTTAAGTCACGCTGAGAGTTAACCACGACCATTATAAAAGGTAAAGAGAACATTTGACACATGTATGAAACTTTAACTGAGTTTTGTCTAGATTTACCTCATTCTTCTAACAGAGTTATTGACTTAAGCATCGGAGTGCCTTCGACCACCAAAAAGGTGGTCCTCGGCAATCTAACGATTGTTTTGCAGGTCATACTCACAAGAGGACGATTTTTGGATGCATCAATAATAATAATAATAAAAATAATAAAAATATAAATAAATAAATAAATAGAATAATAATAATATTGGCACCATTTGATATGTTTTGGAAAGTGATTGTAGAAATAAAATGTCAAAGATCATCAACTTATATAGCTTAACCCAACCAGTGAAAGGAATTGGTAGGTCATAATTAGAATCATCAATAAAAGAGTTTTTGTTGGTCATAAAAGTGTAAAAATAGGTTTTATGTTTGTTTAGGAAGGGTAAAGATGTCTTATAACTTTATGGGTTAACCGGTTAATATAAGAGTCCTTGTTGGTTGTAAAAGTATAAAAGTATGCACAAATTAGCCATTGCACCAACTATGGTATCTAGATGGTCTATTTTGTGAAAAGTTGGCCTTAAAATTCATGTTTTGTTCTCTATATACTTTTGATTCACTATAAGAACACCATACACTTCACTTGAATTTTTATAACTAACTTACATGTTACATTTAATTACCTTAAAAGGTTTGGTCGATTAACACGTCTTGGAATGAAATAACTATGTATCTGCTTAAAAACTGAAAAAACTCTAGGGATCTGAATACAGAGTTTATGGATGCCTCCCCCTCCCCCTCCCCTACCCTCCACAGATCTGCTCCATCTCCCACCACGCCTTCGCCGCTCCACCACCCTTCCAAGCATCCACCTTCCACCTAATAGTGATCTGGTTTGGCAGATGGATGCACAACTGTGTATGAGATATGAGATTTGCATTTTACATTAACAATAACGGCTAGGGTTTGGAGGAGAAATCAGGGGTGGGCACGGTTCGGATCGGTTCCAAATTTTGAGGAACCTAACTCGAACCGTTTAAATTTTAACGGTTCCGATTCGGATCGGTTCCTCCATTTTGAACGTTGGAACCGAACTTAACTCGAATCGTTTACAACAGTTCGGTTCCAAACGGTTCCTGTATAATATTATGCAACCTTGAAGATGCATCCCACTGTGAGTAACAGTTGGTGATAAACTAAAAACCATTTTTATTCCCCCACTAGATGTGGAAGGTTTCAATATTAGGCCACCCAAGCACAACTGCACAAGTAGTGAAGTGTCAAATTTGATAAACAACAACTCATTCATCTCACACAACATGTTAAAGATAGAAAATGTCAAATTCGATAAACAACAATTCATTAATAGATATCTATCTATCTCAATGGGACAAAGTTACATATAATTCTTAAAGTGAAATCAAACTTAATTTCGACGAGCAAGTTGGATTTGTTTGGGCATAATTGTAACCCTCTTAGTCCTGCGGCTAATCCATTGCTTGTGAGGGTGTCTTTTAGTTTCAATAGAAGATGCAAAAAACCAAAATGCATGGCTTCTGTAAAATGAAGAAAAAAAAAGTAAAAAATGGAAACGTCAACTGGGTTCGAACCTGCGCGGGCGTAGCCTAACAGATTTCAAATCTGTCTCCTTAACCACTCGGACATATCGACATTGCTGTGAGACTGGCTTTGGTTTTAAATTTATTATCTAACTGTTTAATTATCGGATCGGAACCGAACCGTTTTAAACAAAAATTTAGGAACCGGAACCGAACCGTTTAAGAACGGTTCCGGAACCGAACCGTTTAAGAACGGTTCCGGAACCGAACCGAATCGTTTCATAATTTGAAAAATAAAAACTAAACCGTTTGGAGTAAAACATTCCGGTTCGGTTTGGATTCGCGGTTCCTCAACTCGTTTGCCCACCCCTAGAAATCAATATACTTTTCCATCCTAAATCTGTTTGTTTGTTCATGGATTGATGTCACCACAATTGAATCTCATCCCTACTCCCCTTATTGCCTCACGAGGGAGGCTCACAAAACTCTATAGAACATGCAAATGTGAATGGAGTAGGTTCAATGCAAACACCAATAGAGAAGCATGATATGCATGGAGTTGTCTAGGCAACATGAGGCATTGCAAAGGGATCCCATACTGATGCACCATTTCAAGCTCAGTGTATTGATAGGGTATCAAAGCTAAAACAAAACATGACAGTCGAGTTCATAAAACTCATATAAGTACCACCCATAATAATTAATGGGAGGAAGTTTGTTCATGTAAATACTGCTGATTTTGATAAGAAAATAAAATAGTGTGAGCAATTGGTTGTTGGTCGGTTTGTAGGAAAAAGACTTGCCTATGAGTATGTTAAGGAGTTCCTTAGTCATATGTGGGGTACAAAAATTTTTCACATGAACATTCATGGTGACATAACGTTTATCTTCAAGTTTAAGGATAAGGAGTTGAGGAAGAAGGTGTTGGAAATAAGTCCTATCCATATTGCGAGTAGGCTATTTATTCTTTGACCATGGTCGCCGTTGTTGGGGGAAGAAAATGAAGTCTTGAGTTCCCTTCCAATCTAGGTTACCTTGAAAAATGTACCACTACTCCTTTGGAACCTGAGGGTTTGCAAGTGTCATTAGGATCTCTATTATGCTTGATAAATAGGATTGGCAGTGGGGCAGATTTTCATGGATATCTGCCCCACCGAATCCAAATGGGGCGGATTTGGACGTGGTACTAAAATACCCTTCAGTACTTAAAAGAGTAAGACCCTAAACCTAATTTCTTTCCTCCATCCTGTTTTTCCTTCTCTTTTGCTAAAATCCTCCCTCTAATGGCGTCTCACTACCACTGCCTCCACAAACAGCAGCAGTGGAAGTACAACCACAACCATTATCAAACCTCTTGCCACTTCTGTCTCTACTTGTTGCACCCCTTCATCTCCATTTCCTTTTTCTTTACCAAATAACAATAACACCATATATGGTCCTATTCTTTTTCAAACCCTCGTTCTTCTCTTTACTACTCTTCTTCACCTCAAACTCAAACTCCTCCTTTCCATCCCACTGCTTCGAAAGAACCACCACCCCTCCCAAATGGAACTGCCAATCATTGTCACTGAAATGGATTCAAAAGCCTTCCTATTAAGCTAGCTACCAAAAGGAAGTGTGTGAAGACTACAGTCGTAGGTAGGTGGGATCTGTGTGACTGATCTTTGATATTACTCGGTCAAAGAAAGGAAAGTTTGTATGGTTGTTTTGACTGTTCGTGAAACACAGATCATTCATGAACTTGTTGAGATTGTAGGAAAGAACCCCATTTCAGTTAGATTTGTTGAAGGTTGAAAGTCAAAGGGAGTTCAGTGATTGATATTAGATAAGAGAACCCAACCCCATTTCAACTAGACTTGAGGAAAGTCATAAGGGGTTGTTCAATTGGAGAAGGACTGAATGGAACCCAACCCCAAGTAATTAACCTAAGTTACTCCTCAATTTAATACTTGGGTTTTTGCATTTCAACACCCATTTATAGTTTATGTTCAATGGTAGTTTTTGGTTGGCAAGACAAGGACTGTGTGTTTTTATTATTCTGAGGTTGGGTTTGTTCATATGTAATTCACAAATAGAATTGAATGGTGAGATTTTTTTTTTTTTTTTTGGGGGGGGGGGTGTATTGTACATGGATTCTTATGGAATTGATAAATAATTTGAAAAGTCCACAGACTCTTTAAATTGTCCACAGACTCTTTAAATTGTCCACGGACTTCTGCTGATTTCTTAAATTCATAGACTTTTGCTACAGACTTTCTAGAGATTTACGAAAATCCATAGACTTTGTATGAACGACTTTTACAGATTTCTAATTATTTGCAAGATAAAAAAGAAGTTGGTAAATAGTGATGAAACAAAAAAAACGTCCATAAAATAGAGATACATGTGCTAAAAAAACTAGAAAAAGAAAAGGTCGTTAATTAACATCTTTAAAATAAGAAGTAAACGTTCATAAAATTGTATTATGATCATTTTTCTCCTTCATGGTCACTTTCTTCATTATCATTGTTAGCAACGTTGATGTTTGCTTGAGCTGCTGCCCACATTTGATTAGCAATAATCATTTTCCATTGATTAGCATTTTCTCTTTCCTGCTCTTGGGTTTGAATATCATCCCATTCAAAATTATCTTCATCATTCTCTACCGGATCATTTTCTGGTTAAGGAGGAAAGTCATCTGAACGACATTCTTGTCGAAGAAAATTATGCAATCCTGCACATGCCAAAACAAGCTCCGCTTGTGTCTTGTAAGGAAATGGTGGTGCTGATTTGAAAATTGTAAACCGCGACTTGAATATTCCAAAGAAATGACTGAATTACCTTAACATTCTTTTCAGTCCAAAGAAATGACTGAATACTATTTTTCTAATGGCAAATGCAGGTTTAACTTCCAATGTTTATATATATATATTTTTAAATAGGATAAAACCAAACATTTGCTAAGCAAAACCACGTACAAAGCCAATTTTGCAGCTGTGCTATAAGCTATTACATTTCCCCTTGGGAACATGAAGAAAAACATCTGAAACACTACTCATCTAATAAGTCTATAAAGCAGAATTAAAAAGCTGTTGGTGCCACAACTCAAATGGCCACTGAAGCCGTTGAACACATTGACCATATCCAAACGATCAATCATGACATTTATTTATATTCACAGTCGTTCATTTCTTTCACTCGAGTGTCTTCACAGCTGCCAACAGTCTGCTTCAAAACTCTTACAAAATATTATTAGCTTCATGAGGTTCCATTGCCATTTTTTGTAAGAGGTGGGTTTTGAAAGGAATGGACAAAGACACCAGATCAATAATAAAAGTATTCAAGATCGGATATATTTGGGATGATCCTTAGAACGGAGCTCGAGGGATGGAGAATTGTGCTCTTACCACCAATGTTAAATATATTTTACCACGTACTCTCAATCTCCAAGTGCATTGTGGTGCCAAAAAAAACAGCTTGCTTTGGTTGAACAAGAAAGAAAAGACAAACTAAACAGATAATGCTAGCAGAAAAATGAGCATACTCTTTCAACCTGGTCTGCCTTGCAGAGAGAATTATGCATTGTAGGTAATGGCATATTTGGATAATCTCTGTATGCATCCAGCTCTTCCTTCCCTTTAATAACATTTTGGTTTTTAAGTCTTCCTTCCCTTTAATAACATTTTATTGTACTGATTGGTTTATATTTATTGCTCGAATTCAGAAATCAGATGATGATGACAAGGAAGTCTTGAATCAGGATGAAGCTTTTAGCCTACCGCCAAGTTTCTTTGTCAAGGAAGAACTCTAAACATCAAGAAGTCCTTCCTAGTGCACACACATGCACTCTCTCTTGAATCGCTGTACATGATTTTCTGCAGCGCGGTTACTATTTTCTTAGTTTGCGACTTCTGTATTATTGTTAATGTGAATGAATGGTGTTGATCTTTTGCTTTTCACCAAACATGCTTCTAGAGCTATTTATATTGTTTCAACTTGACATTCAACTGTTTTTAACATGCCATGGTAGTCCAGCGAATTTATAAACCCACCATAATACAACTTTCAGATTTATAGACCCTAAAATAATCCAAACCCTAACCCAAAATCATCAACGATGCAACTATGAACACTATGCAAAGATAGAAAAGAATCGAGAAAACAAGAGGATGGGAGCCAACCTCTTCGCGGCTGGCACAAGGAAGAACTTTGGGAGACTTTTTTTCGCGTTGAAATCTTTGATAGGAGGCTGACAAACTATTGAACTTTGTTATTTATACCTAACACTACAAAGTCCATGAGAATCCATGATTTTCCAAATCCATAAATATGAATGATATTTTGAATACCCTAAAACTTTTGTGGACTTTCTGAAATCCATATTGAATACCCCTAGACTTTGTGGATTTCAGAAAGACTTTTTAAAATCCTGATTGAATACCCCTAGACTTTTGTGGACTTTTTAAAATCCAAATTGAATACACTTGGATTTTCAGAATCCATGGAATTTATTAAATTGCCCACAAAATCCAGATACAATACACCCCCATTTAGGTACTGGAGATTTTTTTTAAATGGATATTCACCCCGGGCGGATATCCATCAATCCGTCTAGATCGGGGACAATTTTCATAATTTTGTATGATGCAATCATTTTTCGCTCCCTTCTTTGACCTATTCCTGCTTACCTACTGACCTGCACAAGTAACACATGTGAGCCACAAACCACTGTTGTAGTGGCCGATGGCACTCCGATGCTAAAGTCAGACAGGGATCTGAGGAAGGTGTAATGCTGTAAACAGAGAATTTGCAGCGTACCTTAGCTTACCAACCTCATGTCTTATTTATAGTGTGGGAGTCCTAGTTTGACCAGGCCATCGATTGCATAGTTTAGGAAGGTGATCTTCGTGAAAATCATTTTCTAATTAGGAGTCTTGCAGTAGTAGGGAAGTTCCCTGTTAGCCCTGCGCTCCAAGATACGCAAGAGATAGCTCCCTATCTGAGGGTATTCCGTAAGAGGAAGTTTCCCTGTGTGATATATACTTTGGTATTTGCTTCCTAGTTGGAAGTAAAGAGTTTCTGTAGTTTCATGTCCAAAGTTGATCATCGAGATACTAGCCTTAGTAGGGCGCACGGGTATTGAGGATAGCTGTGAGACATATGGGCCTAGCAAGGTGTAAGAGTTCGGGTTCGTCTGGCAGACTACATTGGGCGAGCATGGAACTGCTTGGGCCAGATCAGTGTTGAGCTTACGCTGGGGCTCGTAATTCCTCGAGATCATCATGACACGTGTATGACTCAGGGATGTGATCGTTTTGGTGTATCATAAGCTATTCCTCCGAGTTAGTGGACTGTCACATCGCTTCGCAAAGTCATCTCTTGAAAAGATACGCCACTCATGATGATTGAGTCTGAATCGTTTGCTTGAGTTGTGCGCTGTATTTATTGAACGTGCGTCAGTTCAGCGGAAAAGATGTGGGAACCCAATCCCTATTTAGGTCATCCGTTGTGCAGAATCCGACTCTTCTATTTTATTTGCTTTTGAAGATACTGCGTTGTTCATGTTTTTCATGGCTCAACAAAACCTTTTTGATAACGCAACCGTAACCAGGGGCCCGAAGTTTTTCGAAAATAGGTTGTTTTTCGAGCCTGGCCTTGTTGAAATCCGTACGAAGTTTGGGGTCCCCGAGGACCTGCCATTGTCTGTCCTTAAGGGTGACCAGACTCCAATGTCGCCATCGGCGGGGTTTATCTGCTTGCATCATTGGATGCTTCAAATTGGAGTGTGTTTTCCCGTTCTAGACATGATTTGGGAATTCTTGGACCTCATTGGGATTCCTTCCAGCCCAGTTGGGGCCTAATTGGTGTAGGATTATCCTTCTCATTCTGATTAGGGTGAAGGAGTTGGAGTTCACGTGACTCCGCGAGTAACCCAGTTGCTGACCTCTCCTCGGCTGAAAAGTAACGTTGTCTGCAAGATGATGTCGTCGGCTTGTTTTGCGAATCTGCCCGATGACTTCAAGTTCTGGTAGAAGTATTGTTTCTTAGCCCCTGCGGATTCAAAGTACTTTCGGTTCAGGAGTCATTCTCTCGAGTGGGAGTTCAAACCACTTTGTAAGTGCAGATTTTATCTCTGGTTTCGTTGTGCTTGATTGCGTACTAATCATTGCTTGCATTTTTTTACAGGAAGGTTTCCCACTACTCCTCTTACCCTAGAGGAGCAAAACACTAGGGAGACGTTCTGCGACTTTTCAACGAGAAACATGGTGGATGTCATATGCGTCTTCAACTTCATCTGTAGTGGGCTGTGGGACAACTGACACGTAGCCCCCACTCTCTATCGAACATCGCAGGTCAATCCTGAAGATGAGGCCCTTTCTAGGAAGAGGAAGACTGCTAGGGCCAAAGCTTCTGTTTTGTCCAACATGGAGGAGCCGTCTGAAACGCTTGCCTCTTTTGTGAGTTCGAAGAGGTCTTGTATCAGAACTGAGTTTTCTTCAGCACGACCCACTCCAATGGATGAAGAGCGTGAATCTAATCGGGCCATCAGGGAGGAGACTTGTGTATCCAGCTAGGAGAAAGACTATCTATGGTTTGCCGAGGTTGAAGATAGGTCGAACCTTAGTGATGTGCATGCTGAAGCTTTGAGTGAGCGGCTGATACGGGTTGCAATGACGGCCATGAAGATCCACTTGAGGTTGTGGAATCTGATCGTCCCATTGGTGTGCTGTCTGATAGTGGTTGTGGTGGCACAAGCCAAATTTCTTGTAGTCAGCATTGTTTACCGTCTCGTTTCAGGCCACAGCTCAAGGGTGGGATGACCTTTTGGATAATTTGCCTCCTCCCCTTCTTTCGGATCCCGTTGATCAGTCGCGCAGTAGAGGGTCGGCTGATCGTAACAAGGGAAAAGTTGCGGAGGAAAGCATGGGGACAATGCTGACTGTGAAGGGTGGTGCGGGTGTGATTCCTGACCCAGGAAAGCTTTATTCGGATGCACAGATAAGCATGTTTGCACCGAACTTGGTAAGGATGAACACCCAGGTCTGGCACCAGGAGGTTGACGTGGAGTATGCTTCAAGGAAGCACATTAGCAGGCGTCATAGCTGACTAATGGATTACGCTCCAAGACCCGATGAGAATACGCAAGAGGGGCATATGGATAAGGGCTTAAAGTACCATATGTTGGGTATGTCTCACTTGAGCCAGGTGGCCATTGCTGGGACAAAAGTCGATGAGGCTCATGAGAGGGCCACCATGAAGCGTGTCTTCTCACATATGCAGGCACTGTATTCTGACGCTCTCTATGAAATTGAGCGGCTACAGAAGCTGACTGAGGAGAAGAGGTTAAAGCAATAAGCAGTTGCTGCTGCGACTCGGAAAGCAAGTCTGGAGGTCCTTGAGTGTAATCTGGAGGAGGCGACGTCTAAAAGAGACAAATTGAAGCAGGAGTTGGGCCAGACTCGCCAAGATTTGGAAGTCGCACAGAAAGCTACGGCTGAGACAAGCACTGCACTTCAGTCTTTTGCTGAAGAGAATGCTTTGAAGAAGGTTGACTGGGCTGCTCAGAAGCAGCAACTAGAGGTCGATGTAAAGTTCAATGCTCGAGAGGCGAGGAAGGCCGAGGACCGACTTGAAATGGAAAAACATGAGCTCAGTGCTATGAAGAGTAGTCCGGCTACAGAGCAGTCTCAGATTGATGCGCAAATTGGTAGGCTGGAGCTGCTAGAACGTGAACTGGCCGACGCGAAGGCTCAGGAGGAAAAGCTTCTGCAGGAACAATGCAAGTGCCAGTTCCGCTGGGTTGTACATGGCACACTGGAGCTGCTAGTGCTGATGAAAGAGAAGCATTCAGAGTGGGATCTTGGCCGATATAAGAAGATGTTGTACGTAGACTTGTCCATTGCTTTTGCTTCCTTGGACTAGGAGGGCGGTTCAGATGCTGATGATTAGGCCGTGGCATGTGTAGATGCGACCCCTGCTCCTTCCTCCATAAAGCTTAGCTCTTCTGTCTTTGTACATTCTCCTGATATGGAGTAAACTTTGTATACTTGTACCCTTTTTGTTCCGACCGTTAATGAAAATAATTTTATTCGTTTTGTGCTCGTTGTCTCTATTGTATGTTTTTCATTCTGCCCTATCGTCTTGCTTTGGCATAGGCTGGTTGATTCAATAGGACGTTGAGTGGTCTTTCTGCAGTAGAGAAATTGACTGCTTGCGTTGTTAATGACTCAGGATCATTGTTGTGCAGTCATGTCCGACAGTGGGCATGTCACAGACAGTTTAGCCAATGGTAGGGCTCACGAGCTGTGTATCATCCTCGAGGTAAGCTACTGGAGGCTTACCTCGCTTGTCTGACTGGTCGGCTACAATTGCTGCTATGGGTGAGTTGTGATAGCCGAGCATACGTGTTAGAGCATTTGTACCGAGTCGGGTGTCATGAGCTCGGGTTGACACACTATGTAGCATTTATCCGAACACTGGCCTAACGATTTATGTGTCGGTGTAAGTGGCCTTTGCTGATAATAGAATGCAAGTCTGTTTGAGTGTGAGGACACTGACTTAGCTGAGATTCGTCTTTGCGGCATTTGTTTCGAAGGAGAGCGGTGGTCGCGTGGCTAGCCGTTTGGGGCTCCCACCTTCCAAACAATCTATGTTCGAACAGTATGAATTACAGGTTCGAGGAGCAAGGGTTTGGCGACTATGGTGAAGAGCAGTAGTCCCGTGGTAAGTCGTCAACATCAATTAGGGACTGACTAGTCTCCCACCTTTCGAACTATCTACACCCGCGTAGTGGGGGCTAATAGTTCGAGACGAAGGGGTTTGGCGACCAGGCTGAAAAACAATGGCCCCGTGGCAAGCCATTGGATCAGTTCGGGACTGACTAGGCTCACACCTTCCAAATCATCTACACTTGTGCGCATCAAGCTACAAATTTGGGGATTTTCGGCGGCCACACTGAAGAGCACTTGTCCCGTGGCGAGCCATTGGAATCAGTTCGAGACTGACTAGGCTCCTACCTTCTAAACTATCTACACCCGCGCAATGGGGGCTACAAGTCCAGGGTTGGTAATTCGACAGCCACGCTGAAAAATAGTGGTCTCATGGTGAGCCGTCGGATTCAATTCGGGACTTACTAGGCTCCCACCTTCCAAACCATCTACACCTGCGCAACGGGGGCTACAGGTCTGGGCTTTGATCAGAAGCTTTCGTAGCCAGCTGGTGATAGGTTTACCTAATCGAGTTCGGTATCATTGACCACGAAGGGGGAAACGATCCCTGGCGAGTCGTCATCACCAGGCGTGATAACGCTGATTAGACTCTCACTTCCTAAACCATCGAGATCTGCATTGGGTGGACTAGGTGTTAGGACGTACCAGAAGTCGTCGTCATTTGCCTTGGCTGACTAAGCTGGCCCGGTTGGAGAGAAGTTCCGCCTGTTTGAGGGTGTGCGAACCCATGTCCGCTAGCATCATGCACTGTGTGGACAAAATTACCTTAAATTAAACAACGATCCGTAGGTACGATCCATACGTCAAAGCTGACTTGGATTTCTAGTGCTTGTGCCAAGCATGTAGCAGAATACTGTTTGAATAGTGGACCAAGCCTATGGGCTTGCAGAAAAATAGCTAGGGTTTTCTGCACGGCTGCACTTCGTGTACGGCGTAGGCTGCAGGACGGTTGAGTATCGGTTACTCCCCTTTAATTAATGGGGTTGCGTGCAGTGCCATTAATTGGACGAACGTGGTCTGCGCAATTTCCTCAAGAACTACCATCTCATCGTTTCCCTTAATTAATGATTGACAGTTAATGCTGGGACGCCCGTTTGATGAACCATCATGTCTATGTAATGGTGTTCTTCAATCATTGTTGACACTATCTTTTGCAGATCACATCTCTTGTAACGTTCTTGCTTGAAGAAAATGCTTTGGGTTTTCCAAAAGCTGAAGGAGGATCTTCCTCTCTGGGATCTTTGAATGTTCTGACATTTACACCAATCAGGCACGATCATAATTGTTGTTATGCGTGGTCACCTAATCTAGGTGGGCACGTAGTTGATCTACTGAGATTTCGTAATATCTTCTCATATTGCGAATAAGTAGTATGGGTTTTCTACCAAGGGAGATGCCTTGGTGTTACTTCGTGTCGCTTGTGTCTGCATGTATGCGGTTCCCTCTACTAACTCATGGCTGATCGAAGTCTTAACGAATGAGCGGTGCTTCCAAGGGTGGTAGCTCTCAGTCACCTTGGGTACCGTGCATGGGAAAAGTGTTCTCGCTTGGCAGCACTGTGAGACCTTGACTGCTTCGTCGCTTGCGGCCATCCTCATCTGCCTTCTTCTATCCTTTTCGGTAGGGCGAAAATCGTTTGAGGAAGTCTGCAAGGGGTTAGGATGCCTTTTGAGGAAGCCAGTCGTTTGTTGTAAAGTCTGCATTGCTATTGGCAAGTCATTTTCCTAGGGTGATTCGACGAAACAATCGAACGCTTAGTCCTTTCAATTCCCTCTGACACCTTGTCCTCTATCTTGGGAAGGGGTTGAACGAAGTCCATTTGAATATCTTTGTTGTCACTTGCAGATAGCTTGCGTGGCCTTCTTCGGATACCTTACGTAGTTGGATCGTGTGAGCGAGTTTATCGTACTGGATTCAGATGCTTGTAGTATGCAGTCTTTTGTATCCACCTCGAGGCACTTGTTGTTACATCTTTCCAGTAATCAATAGAGTTTGTCTTCGTAATTCTTTCTTTATTTCTTAAATGATTGCAAATCACATAAGTCTTTAAGAACCAAAACTTTACATTGACTATGGAAAGGGAAATAAATAATTGAAAAGGACTAACTGTTACGGAGAGAGATTGATCCTAGCCTTGAGGTGAACTTGGATGGCCCATGGGGATCGTTTGTGTTCTCAGCGAACTGTTGGGCTTTGTTGGCGCTACAAAGGTTACTGAAAAGTAAACCTTGTAGGGGTTAATTTCTGTACTGACGGAAGGTCGGAGGATTGTGTTTCCGTTTGCCTCGGCCTCTCCGTTCAGCTTGGCTGAAGAGCAAATTGCTCCTTCACCGCTTGACTATGATGCTTCTGTAGTCGTTCGACTTGGCATTGGTTTAGGCTACTCCATAGGACTTAGTTGGATCTGGGAGCACTCTATTTGTTTCAGTGCAGCATAATGGCAGCTTCATGCCGTAGGTTGGTCTCCACGTATTGTTCCTTCGAAGTGGTTAGTAGTGTACTTAATGCACTGATGAAGGGTGGAGACTACTGTTTTCATCTGGTGCAGCCATGGTCTTCCAAGATAAGGTTGTAGGTAGCAACTTTCCTGCCACTACTGCTAACCTTATCTTTTCGATCAGGAAGCACTTCTCTTCGCTGAATCCAATCAGCAGGTAGTTTGTAGACGATAAGTTATCCTCTTTAAGGTCCATACTGCGAAACGCGTTGTAGAATAAGACGTTGAGTGTGCTTTTTGTGTCCACCAGAGCTTTCTTTACCTCTCACTTGCAATGGATACCAATATGAATAGGGCGTCATTGTGCGATGCTCGAACTTCTTCGAGGTCCTTGTCAATGAAGGTTAAGGTGGGAATGGGGCTCTGAACCCTTGAGTAGCAAATGTGCCTATCCTAGTCCGCGGGTCGTGTCTGCATCTCCAGCAAGGTCCACTTTCGGGACTTGTACAACTAGTCTTCATTCGGTTCGACTTCATGAAGAACATAGATTATTCCCGGAGTCTCCTTTTCTATCTCCTTAACTGATTCCCCAGGATTCCTGGTTCGTTCTGGTTATTTTTCAGGGTTTAGGAATTCTTTTAGTTTGCCCATGCGGATCCAATACTCAATCTTATACCTAAAACTATTGCAGTCATTGGTATCATGGCCACCTTTTTTGTTGCACGCGTAGTACTTGTCGTTGTCACGCTTGGAGGGGTATCCGCGCTGCTTTGGGGGCCACTTCAGATCTTCCTATTTTTCATGGAATTTAGTACGTCCAACAGGCTAGAATTGAGGGGTGTCACGACTCTGGATCCAACGTAGTTGAAGGATTTTTCTGGCCTAAACCGACTAGGGTCTGGCAGTTGTCACTGCATTTTCTCTTGCTCATTTCTTCATTCTCACGTCTTTTTCCCTCTTTTTTGTCCTTAGGAGCAGAGAATTTCTTTTTGCATTCGGTTTCCCTCTTTACGGTCCTCAACTCCTCTAAGGAGACGTGTTTCTGGGCACACTTGAGAAGCTCGGTCATGTCTAGAGGGGGCTCCAAGGTGAGGTCTTCGTAGAGCTTTCCCTCCTTTAGGCCCACAGTGAATGTTGTCACGGCTGTGTCATTGCGGCATTTGTTAATGAGTGTCAACTCATTGTTGAAGCACGTGACATACTCTTTGAGTGTCTCATTGGACCTCTGTTTTAGATAGAGTATGTAGTGTGGGTCTTTTCAAAAATGCTGACTCCCAATGAAGCGCGTCAGGAACTCCTTTGCCAGCATCTTAAAGGAGTCAATCGACCTCGGTGGGAAGCTGTGGAACCATGTTAGTGCTGGTAATGGCGCAGTCGAATGGGTCGGTGGTTCTGTAATAGAAGTCGAGCTTCGGAGGAGTGAACTTCTTCGGAAGGGCCTCATTCATGATTCGATCCACGAATGGTGGGATAGAGAGGTGGTACAACACGTCTGGGTCATGTGCCTATCTGCGGAGAGGGTTTTGTAGGACGAGCCACTCCGTCCTGGCGGCGGGCTGCACTTTAGTCGTGCAACCTCCTCTAGTTCAATGAGAACTAGCGGGGGCTTGACTCTACTGTGTTTGGTCTCTGCCATCTTTCGGATACGTGGGCCCGTCATGCTTCTGGTTTCCATTAGCAGGTGGGGGATTTTGTCGGGCAAGAACATCCACCGCTTTTGCAATCTGCTGTATTTGAAATGACAACACATCTATCCTGGGGTCCATCATTACTGTTGTCGGCGCTGGGGCGTGCGTGCATAATCGGAACCACTGAAAGCGGTGGTACGTCGACAACCTGAGCATTTGACGTGTGCCCTTGTTCTCCGTTATTTTGAGATCTAGTTGTCACCATCTCTCTATGTTTCGAAGGGAGACGATGCTAGTGAAAGGTTAGGAACTTTGTTGTCCCCAGGGACGGCGCCAAACTAATGCAGTCGTTTTCCGCTCCCTGCTTTGACCTAGTCTTGCTGACCTGCACAAGTAACGCACATGAGCCACGAACCACCGTTGTGGTGGCCGATGACACTCAGATGCTAAAGTCAGACAGAGATATGGAGAAGGTGTAATGCTGTAAACAGAGAATTTGTAGCGTACCTTAGCTTACCAACCTCATGTCTTATTTATAGTGTGAGAGTCCTGGTTCGACCAGGCCATCGATGGCATAGTTTAGGAAGGTGATCTTCTTGGAGATCCTTCTCTAATTAGGAGTCGTGTTATAGTAGGGAAGTTCCCTGTTAGCCCTGCGCTCCTAGATACGCAAGAGATAGCTCCCTTTCTGAGGGTATTTCGTGAGAGGAGGTTTCCCTGTGTGATATGTACTCTGGTATTTGCTTCCTAGTTGAAAGCAGAGAGCTACTGTAGTTGCATGTCCAAAGCTGATCCTCGAGATACTTGCCTTAGTAGGGCATACTGGTATTGAGGATAGCTGTTAGACATATGGGCCTAGCAAGCTGTAAAAGTTCGGGTCCGTCTGGCATACTACATTGGGCTGGCATGGAACTGCTTGGGCTAGATCAGTGCTGAGCTGACATTGGGGCCCGTAATTCATCGAGATCATCATGACACGTGTATGACTCAGGGATGTGACCATTTTGGTGTATCATCATTGTATAAACGAATATTCGGGGCAGATTTGAGGATTTGTGATTTCCAGCTAGGCGGGAATGGATTTGCTAAATCTGCCCCATTGCCATCCCTATTGATAAAGCAATTGAAGAACGAAAAAGGTTAGCCTTCGCTTGAGTGTGTGTCAAAATTTACATTAATAGTCAATTTCCAGTACCATTCCTACAATCAATGATAAAAAGACTATAGCAGTGGAGGTGAAATACACATGGATCCCAGCCAAGTGCACACATGTGCAGTGTTTGGTCATAACAAAATTAACTGTTCAAAAGCTAAGCTAGTGAAACAAGCTGTAGTTTCAGTTTGGAAGGACAAAGGGAAGAAGGTAATGGAACTTGATAAGGATGAGGAAGGATGGATTACTGCATCAGGTAGGCACAACTTTAGACCTAAGACAACCATACAGGTGATAGAGGCGAATTTACAGATTGTGCCGTGACAGGGTGAAGCTACTAGTAGTAATAATTATGCTCAGAGTTGTGGCAAGAAGCTAGCCAAGGTGAACCCCGCGATACTGTTATTAGGGAAACATCACAGCAAATGGAAAATGCTCTTGAAGAGGTGCAATACGCAGATAATGATGACATAGAGGAAGACGGGGAGGACACTAATTTGAAGCTCGAGGAGCCTGTGGCAGGCGAGACAGTCACTGTAGAAGCAGAGTTTCCTTTGGAAGGTGCAAGAACATATGTCGAAAAAAGGTAAGGACGCACTAGAACATTTTAAGTTAGACTATTTGGATGTTGATTATTCAAATAGTGAGGTCGATAAGGCAATCGATGAACATCTAGTTGAGGTTGTAGGGAATGAACAAATTGTTCAAAGCTTTGAGGAACACACCACTGAAGTGAGACGAGAGATGACTATTGAAAGATAGGGGGAAGAACGAACAAAGTCTCAATGAACCCCAACCCAAATGGTTTCTACCTCTTCATCCATAGGTGAACAAAAATTCCTCTTCGACGGTATAGATGGAAGTCCTCAATCCCTTCCTAAGGTTAAAAATCTTTTGAAAATGATAGAAGAATATGATGATGAGAATGAAGTTAGCAATGCTATGAAGGAAGCAATAAAAAATTGGTTAGAGATATGATGAAGGAATAACTCACCGAAATAAAAGTTCTATTCCAAAATGAAGCAAATATGGTGGGTCAAAACACTATTAAAGATGAATGTGAGTTACCAAAACTCAGTCACCTAAGGAAGACGCTCCTCGAAGATCTTCTCGAAGCAAAAAGCCAAATCCTAACTTCAGGTAATTGATGACAATAATACATATAAGATGCATATGTCTATTGGAATCTTGTATGGATGCTAGTTTAGAGCTAGCATTCAATTGTTTCTTTGTCAGGGTTCATTGCTCTCTTGTTATGTACGTCAACTTTTCTTACATCTTGAGCTCCACATTATTTTTGAATCAAGTCATAAGGGTGATTAAATGATTGATTGGTGTTTATGAGAAAGTAAAGTTATGGCAGATGCACCAAGCAACCACTTCTTTAGCAGACCACTTTGCAAAATTACTCCCCAACATGGAGACCGTTGAATTAGAACTAATTGGGTTATTCGTTGGGATTTTGAAGCAATTCTATGTTGTTTTGATGATGTAATGAACAACAATTTGAGTGATTATAATCTTCATCGTTCTTTATTATTATTATTATTATTATTATTATTATTATTATTATTATTATTATTATTATTATTATTATTATTATTATTATTATTATTATTATTATTATTATTAATATAAGGTTTGGGAATCCTCAAAACCCCTACTCGCTTTCAAAAATAAAAAATTATCTCTGCTTAGGTGGCATGACGAGGTGTTCTTGAGTGACACCTCATGCTATAGATGTGGCAACATCTTGATAGCTTTTATGCCACCTCATCTAGGAGGTAGGCAACCATCTATTTAACAATAGAGACGACTTCGAAAGTTTTCTCATCACTGTTAAGTTCAAGATTATGATACAAGCCCAGGTACTGTTAAGTTCAAGATCACGAGACAAGCTCTGGCTGCCTAGCCCACCTGTATGTGGTTTGGGCCTTGAAACAATCTGAGCGCAATTGAAGAACACTAGTGATGGTGTTATACATAGAGAGTAGATAAAGGGGGATGTTGTTGATTTCACCCCAAGCTTTACTAAGAAAATCCCAAATTGAAATTTTTTTTTTTTACTAAACCCTAACTTAAAAATCAAAAGTGCACGTGCTACCAAGATTCCCATACTATGTATATCAAACCCTTTATATTTATTTATTTATTTATTTATTTATCTAACCCTATAACGAGAATGGGAGTAGAAGAACAACGATTTTGAGTGTATTAACGGGTTCAGAAAATTGTCCTCCTGCGAATTTAACTTGCAAAACAACTCTTAGACTGCCAAGGACCACCTTTTTGGTGGTTGAAGACACTCTGATGCTTAAGTCAACAACTTTGTTGGAAGAATGATGTAAATCTGGACAAAACTCAGTTAAAGTTGCATATTGTAGATAGAATAGTCAAATCGACCTCCCTCGAATCGAGTTGAGATCCGAATTGAAAGCCAATTCAGTCCCTTTTCATACATTTTTCTTTGCCATATATAATGAGTGAATTGATGACTGCATTCAATTGTGTGCGTGACTTAAGCTCGGTTGGCGCAATGAGGGGGGACGTTTATTGTAACAATCTCTTCCTTCATTGATATGAGGGTGATTCTCTCCATCTCCTTCATAACGGTCCATCAATATTTATGACAACTTAAGCCTCCGACATTTATGGTGACTTGAGCCACGTGTATGGCCATCATCGGGTGATAACTTCATGTATCATCAGCTACTCCCTCCTTAATTAGTAGGATCGCTTGTGTGGCCACTAATTTGTTAATGAGGATTTTCTTTATTTGTTCTTTGAAGTCAGTGTGACAAGTCATCGGGGTCAGGCTGCATGAGTTTAGATTGGATGAAATCATCGGATTCGAGCTGCATGAATTCTAACTAGACGAAATTTTTTTGTGACGAGTTATTGTAGTCGGACTTTGTGAGTTCTAACCAGATGTCGTATCGTAGTCGACTACGCGAATCCGCTACTAGGTGAATTTCGTGAGTTCGGACCAGATGTCGTTTGTGACATTGTAATCAGTTGCATTTACAAGGTAGAGTAGTCTTTGTAGTCAGTTTCATGAGTTCGAACCAGATGAAGTCAGTGCGATCAAACTGCATGAGACCGAGTCAGTTTGACTAGTCGGGCATGCGAACCTGATTCTTGTTGGATTCATCTCCTGTTGGACCTGATTCTACTCGGGCCTGTTGGATATGTTTCATGTCCAAGTCGGGCTCGTCTCCATGTCGAGTCGACTTCTAGCCGGGTTCATCATTTTTTCATTCGGGCCCGTCTTCCGGGTTCGCTTCTATTTAGTCTCGTCCTCCAAATTATTTTTTTTCGTTAAAGTTCGTCCTCTACGGGCTAGCTCATATTCGAGTTGTCCTCCAGATTTTTTTTTATTTTTTTTATTTGAGTTTGTCGTTCGAACTCGTTCTCCAGGTTGGTTTTTCATTCGGGTTCATCCTCCACGGGCTAGCTTCTATTTAGGCCCGTCCTCCAAACTCGCTCTCCGGATTCGTTTTTCATTTGGATTCATGCTCCACAGGTTAGCTTCTACCAGACTCGTTTTCCAGATACTCCGGATTCTTTTTTTTTTTGTATTCGAGTTCATCCTCCACGAGCTAGCTTTTATCCGAGCCCGTACACCGGGTTCGATTTTCACTCAGGCTCATCCTGCACGGGCTAGGTTCTATTTGGGCCTGCCCTCCGAACTCGTTCTCCGGATTCCTTTTCTTTTTCGAGTTCGTTTGGGTCTCGTTCTCCATTCAGGTTCATTGACATGCGGGCCTGCAGACCTGCCAAAAACCAGAACAACTAACAAAACTTTAAACTAATAATAATGTTGACATCCGAGTTTGAACACACAACCTTAGGTCTTTTAAACAACGCCTTTACCAACTCTGCTTGTAACGATCCGATCCCAACAGTACGATATTTTCCGCTCCGAGGGCCCAACCAGCCCGCACGGCTTTAAAAGGCTTCGTACTATGGGGATCCAACCTCGCACATATATAGCACATCCCCCTTCCACACCCAGGCGATGTGGGACTATCTCCCCCTTTTGTAGCTTGCCAACCCTCTTGGGCCTGGGCCTATTGGGCTCCAACCCTCACCCTCCCCCTCAGGTCCACCCACACAAGGGTCTCCACATTGCTGGTGCTCCCTTTATGGAATATTTAGTTGTGTCTTTATATCCAGATGTGGTCGGATTACCTGGCTACCATTGATATTGGAAACGACTCTGGATGATCGTAACATTCTCCCGTCTTGTTGCTTACTTGTGATCAAACATAAGGTTTTTTTTTTTTTTTATAAAGGAAACTTGTCATTTCTCACAGACGGCGCCAAACTGATGTGCCCAAAAATCGTCCTCCTGCGAGTTTGACCTACAAAACAACTGTTAGACTGCCAAGAACCACATTTTTGGTAGCCGAAGGCACTCTGATGCTTAAGTTAGTAACTATGTTGGAAGAATGATGTAAATCTAGACAAAACTCAATTAAATTCAATTAAAGTTGCATACATTTGTCGAATGTTCTCTTTACCTTTTATAATGTTCGTGGTTAACTATCTGCGTGACTTAAGCATATGAGGCACAACAGAATGAGATGTTTCTGTAACAGTCTCCTCCTTAATGGAGATGCGTTCGTGGAGGCGTAGGTCCCTCCACAACTCATTCTTGGTGCAACGTTCTTCTTCTTTATGAGAGAACATGTATCGGGCCTGGATTTGGGCTTCGATTCGTCTGGGTCTGGATTTGGATCATGTTTATGCCTCCTTAGTGGTGGCCTAGTCTAGGCCTCTATAATTGGCCTCCTTCTTTCTGGGCTTTATAAGTTGACTCAATAGATGGGCACTGTATTCTCGTGATGAGACTTTATGTCACGTGTAAAGCCACGATAATCAGTCTATTTTGATGTATCATCATGTATCATGCACATTATCTCAATTCTTTAATGCCTTCCAAATTTCCAACATATTCCCTCACTTATAAACGAAGATCAAAATTTATTCGCAGGATAAATTTGTTACACTCTCTAACTAAAAAAGTGAAATAATGGCCCACCAATCACATTGTTTCATCTAATAGACACACACTCCATAAAAAATAAATTCCGTTTATAACTTATATTGGGATATCTTAATGTTACTACTTTCTGAATAATTAAAAATAAATATAGCTTTTTGCATTTTCCAAAATCAAATTTTTTTGTTTGTTTAATCTATAAAAATAAAATAGGTAATTTTGTGCATGGGTAGCATGCCCTCAGTTACTAATATCTTGTTGCTCCGCCAATTCACTCCTATAAAAATTTCTTTTTAATTAATTTTAGGATAAATTTGTCACTACCTTAAATTAAGTTGACCCACTAATCTCACTTAGAAAAGGTTGGTGTAGAAAAAATTTCAACACTTCAAGATTGCAACAAATTGTTTGCATTTTGTTATCTATAGATGACATGTATCTCAAGAAGAATAGAAAACTTATATATTGAATAATTTAATTTGTTATACCTTATAAATACGAAAATTTATTTGTAAATTATTATGTATTAGGTTTATCCGATTTAAAAAAACTTATTTAATACTTTCATATTTTATTACTAATATCAAAATTTTGAAAAAGTGTGTGGTACAAACATGCGCAAATCCTCCCGAGACCGTAGCAGATGTGAATCTGCGAGAAGAAGAGGAGAGGGGTTTTTAGTCATTTATTGGGGTTCATCGAGTGAGTTTCTATCTGTTTTTAGTGGGGGTTTATCTAGTTTTAAATACTGGGGTGGATCCAACAATTCCACATGTCTTTTACTTATCCTTGTGAAAGAAACTTTGAAGGGTGTTGATTCCGCAGATGACATAAACTGGAAGCCAAAAGAAAGTTTGACCAATTGGATTAAAGAAAAGTTCTTCTCTAACTAACATAATTTTACATAGGAAAAAGGCTATTGTAACTATGTAAAGTAAATAATCATTGACCAGGGATTTTTTTTTTTTTTGTGACAGAAGAAGTTTCTGTTTCTGGAATAAGTAGGCATGTAAAAAATAAAAATGTGTTTATTATCAGGTTCCAACTCAACAAATCTTATTGATGCAAACGAAATTGTTTTGGCTTAGGCCTATCTTTTCTTGCCTGATTATTAATAAACTTGTTTGAGACTTGGGATTTCTTTATAGTCATTATTTCTGATGCGTTCAAATCTCATCTTCCTGTGAGTTTGACCTGCAAAATAAATGTTACACTATCACAGACCACCTTTTTAGTGGCTGAAGACACTCCGATGCTTAAGTTAGAAATTTTGTTTAAAGAAGTAAATTTGGACAAAACTCAATTAAAGTTGCCTCACTTTATCGAATGTTCCATTACCTTTTATAATGATCGTAGTTAATTCTTTGTGTGACTTAAGCATGTGAGGCGCAACCAATGTTTGAAAAAATGTTTTTAAGCCTCGAGGCGGTCAAGCTTTTTCCGAGGTGAAGCGAAGCGTTTTTTTTGTAAAAAATGATGAAAAATATATTAAAAAAATTAAAAACAAATAAAGAAAAACAAAATCAATCATCAAGTGAAATAACATTATACTGAAAGAAATTAAATCACACCATTATCACATTATGTATTTCAGTATTTTTGATACAGGCCTACAGCCTACACGTATTGTTTGTTGAGACTATCAGACTAACCTTATTATTGTAATTCTATAAATGCAAAAACCAAAGAAAATTTTGAAGACTCAACGGGATTGTAGTGAAGAAGAAGTGGAGGATGAAGACTTCACCTGATCTTGTAGACTTGTAGTATTCATAGTACACTCAGTTGTTTCAGGAAATTTAGCATATGTTACTGAAATAGAGAAATAGAGAAATTTAGCATATGCACATCTTAAATGATGAATTATGAATTAAATAGAGAAATCAATTATTCAAGAATGCGTACCGTCGGCGTCTACACAAGTGAAGCATATAAAGTACATGTCCACACGACCACACTCACATTGATGTTTGGAGCCTGCTAAAACAAAATAATATGTTTGTCAGTAAATGAGCATACAAAATACAATAGAACAATTAAATATGAGTACTAATTTGTGAATTTCGTTCACTCTATTTCTAGTTTTGTTGTCCAAATGCAGTTTGTACATTTACGTTTTCAAATTTATAATGAAACGTAAATTTTGTGTTCGAGTTGAAATTATGAAATGGTTTTGATCAGGAATCAAAGCCTATGATGGAGCAATATGAGGTTCTAGAGCAGATTAGGAAAGGAGCTTTTGGATCTTCCCTTCTTGTGAGACACATGCATGAAAAAAAGAAGTGAGAAAAAAATCAAATAATTTTAGATCATTGATAATTCCTTCTTGCTGAGCTCTATTTCGTTGAGATGATGACATTTGCCCTTTCTAATTTTCTATTGTAAGGTATCAAAAGCTAAGCAGAGCTAACCCATGAAATCCAGACTTGGGATTGGGACGACTACATACTCGTGGCTTCAAATTTCAAAGCTAAACAAAGCTAACCCAAGAAATCTAGAAATTGGTCGGTCTGATATGTCTTGCTCTCCCAAAATACAGATTTCAAAGAAGAAGAAGAAGAACTGAAGAAGAAGTGTAATTAGAAGAATAAGAACTAAGAAGTGTAATTAGAATTTAGAACAAGAAGAATAGGAAGAAATGAAGAATACGTATAGAAATAGAGCTTGGAACTTGGATCAAAGTGTTCGAATCGCAAATGAAAGGGTTTCGATCGACCGAAGTGTCTTCTCTTTGGCTAGTTCGATCTCCTCGGCTGGTTCGACCTCTTCGGCTTGTTCGACCTCTTCTCCGTTCCTCTCTTATTCTTTTCTTCTTCTGCTCTTCTTTGTCTGCAAAGAATGAGAATCGGTCAAGTTAGGTTAAGTAAAAAATCTTAAGTTCAGCCGTTGAATCTGTCTAAAGACCCGAACAGATCTGATGATTCCCATATCTTTGAAGCGTACGCCTCAAAGCGTGCGCCTCGTCACAGTGAGGTGAACGCCTTGAAATAGCATCCCGACTCGTACGCTTAGAGGCGTTTTTTGGTCGCCCCGCCTCGACTCGCACCTCAAAGCGTACGCCCCAATCGCTTTTTAAATCATTTGGCGCAATAGAAAGAGATGTTCTTCGTAACACTCTCCACTTTTATGAAGATTTGCACATGGAGGCATAACTCTCTCCACGACTCTTTTCTTATGTAACGTTCATCTTCTTTATGAGAGAACTCGTGTGGGTTCGGATTTGGGCCTTAATTGCATCTTCTTCTGATTGGCCTTGTTTGGGCTTTTATGAAGGATACCTGATCCTCATGATGGATTTTCCTGACACGTGTATGGCTGTGATGATGGTCTATTTTAGTGTATCATTAATGTGAACCTACTAGTCTGATTTAGCATCTGAGTTTCAGACCCATCTAGTGTCTGGGATACTGCTAGATGATGCCTAATTGGGTATCGTTTTATTTTAAGCAATCTTGTCTCTAGAATTGTTCGGTTTTTTTCTACTTCAAACTACAAATAGTTATCATATTTATGTGAGTGAAATTGTATAAAATTTTAATTTAAATATTATTTCTGCTACGAGATCTTCATGTGCATAGGAAGAGTATTCGCCACGATATTTTTGAGAAAGCATATATGAGTGCACCTTCTATCATATTCATTGAAGAAGTTGACTCATTGCTTGAAAAACAAAATCTACTGAAAGAGAGATGGAGTGGATAATTGTCACACAATTGACGACTTGTATAAAAGAATCAAATCAAATTAAAGGTTCAGCTGATGACGAAGAGACAGATTCAGGTGCTTCCAAGGGGCAACATGGTCATGTTATTGTGATTGGAGCTAAAAATGCGCCTGATGCTATTGATACTACCATAAGGAGGCCGAGACGATTTGACCAAGAGATTAATTTGGTTGTTCCAGATGAAAATGCTCGTTTTGAGATCATGTTTGTGCTGACACAAGATCTTAGACTTGAGGGTACATTTGATTTTAAAAAGATAGCCAGGTCTACTCCAGGTATTGTCGGAGCTAACTTGGTAGCACTGGTTAACAGGGCCGGAAACGGTGCAATGAAACGTATTGCACAAATAAGAAAATATGAACTATTGGGCGAGCCGAAGGTAGTAGTGAAAAATGGTTGAGGCGACCCTTGATGCCTGAGGAAATGGAAAGGTTGAGCATCAATATGGCTGATTTTGAGGTAATTTTAATCAGTTTTAATGTGTCAAAAAACGGGTTGTGGTTTTTCAATTTGTTCTTTATATATTTTTATTAATATTGCCAGTGATATTTCACTTATCACTTACTGGTGATTGGTGTTGCTATTTTCAGCACTTCACAAACAAGTTTAGCATATTAGTGATTTTGATTCCCAGCAATTATTGTATTTTCCTCCATGTAAAGAGTCTCATAGATCTTGTGAGTTCCAACTGAAGAATCAAAAATCGAAAACCATATTAATTGATTTTGTTATAATTTATTAGTTTAATTAGTATAATAATGTTGAGAGCTCGTATTGCAGGAAGCAGCTAAGATTGTTCAACCTTCCATGAGAAGAGAAGGATTTTCAACTATTCCTAATGTTAAGCGGGAAGATGTTAGTGGGCTTCATTTATTAAGGAAGAATTTGATTGTTCTATAATTAGCCATACAAAACACCAAAAGGATTATGAGGTAACTATAATGGGTTCTTTTTTATTTTTAATGAGGTATTTTACCTGTTTACTTTCATTTAATTTCAAGTTGGGTTGAAACACACGCAAGGCATGTCCCTATATGTCTTGCACACATATATGTGAACGCTCGAACAATCATAAACACACACATGTAACAATAAACTAATAACAAATGCAAGTTAGAAATATAGTAAATCTATTATTGCTTCTTGCACAATGACGTGATATTATGTTTCAATAAGATATTGTTATCTAATGAACCTTAAACGACTACATATGATCAAATGGCTTTAAAACTGATTTCATCAAATGTAATTTGTTTGGCTGTTGTTCCTATAAACAGAATATTCCTGAAACCCTCAGGTTATTTCGCACAATCACAAGGTGCTTTTTAAAAGGGTTTATGGTTTTATATTAAGGATTTATGGTGTTTGGAAACAAGTTTCATGGTTTGGAAAACCTAGGAAGTAAGTGAAGATGTGGCATAGCTCAATGGCCATTTGATAACAATCATATGAGCTTAGGGAAAATTAAATAACACTCACACTATCGTACTAAATGTTGCAGCCAAAATTTTCCTCCTAGAGATTTGACCTACAAAACAATGTTAGATTGCCAAAGACCACTTGTTTGATAGCTGAAGGCATTCCGATGCTTAAGTAAGTTAACTATGGGAGAAAATGAATTTGGGTAGAGCATAGTTGGATTGTTTTTGCATACCTTTTTTTGTGAATCTCTCCTTTACCTTATATCATGTGCGTAATTAGCTCTCTGCGTGACTTAAGCATGCAGGTCGTGATGAAGGGGAAATTTTTTTTACAACGGTTTCCTCCATTGAAACACGTCCTTAGGGTAGTGAAAAATGATTGAGGTGACAATTGATGCCTGAGGAAATGGAAAGGTTGAGCATTTACTATGGCTGATTTTGAAGTAGTTTTAATCAGTTTTAATGTGTCAAAAAAGCGTGGTTATGGTTTCTCTTTATTCTTTATATGTTTATATTGATATTGCTAGTGATGTTTCACTTATCACTCACTGGTAATTGGTGTTGCTTTTTTCATCACTTCACATAAAATTTTAGGATATTAGTGATTTTGATTCCCAGCAATTATTGTATCTTCCTCCAAGTACAAAGTCTCATAGATCTCCTGAGTTCCGACCGAAGACTCAAAAATCGAAAACTATACTAATTGATTTTGTTATCATTTATTGGTTTAATTAATATATTAACATTGAGAGTTGGTATTGCAGGAAGCAACTAAGATTGTTCAACCTTCCACGAGGAAAGAAGGTTTTTCAACAATTCCTAATGTTAAGCAGGAAGATGTTAGTGGGCTTCATTTATTGAAGAAGAATTTGACCTTTATATAATTAGCCATACAAACACCAAAAGGATTATGAGGTAACAATAATGAGTTCTTTTTTATTTTTAATGAGGTATTTTACCTGTTTACTTTCAATCAAGTTTAAGTTGGGTTGAAACATACGCAAGGCATGTCTTGATATGCCTTGTACACATATATGTGAACGCTCAAACAATCATAAGCACACGCATGTAACGTTAAATTAATCCCAAAGGCAAGTTAGAAATATAGTATATCTATTATTGCTTATTGCACAATGACGTGATATTATGTTTCAGTCATATAATGAACCTTAAATTACTACATATGATCAAATGGCTTTAAAACTAATTTCATCAAATGTAATTTGTTTGAAATATAGTATATCTATACATTGTTATCTAATGAACCTTAAACTACTGCATATGATCAAATGCCTTTAAAACTGATTTCATCAAATGTAATTTGTTTGGTTGTTGTTCTCATAAATAGATTATTCCTGAAACCCTCTTGTTATTTCGGGCAATCTCAAGACACTTTTTAGAAGTGTTTAGGGTTTTATATTAAGCATTTATGGTGTTTTGAAACGAGTTTCATGGTTTGGAAAACCTGGGAAGCAAGTGAAGATGTGAGATAGCTCAAAGCCTCTTGGAGTATACCATTTGATAACAATCATATGAGATTAGGGAAGATTAAATAACACTCAAACTATTGTAATAAATGTTGTAGCCAAATCTGTCCTCCTAGAGATTCGACCTGCAAAACAATGTTAGATTGCCAAAGACCACCTGTTTGATAGCCGAAGGCATTTCGATGCTTAAGTCAGTTAATTGTGGAAGAGAATGAATTTGAATAGAGTATAGTTGGATGTTTTTGCATACCTTTTTCGTGAATCTCTCCTTTACCTTATATATTGTGCGTAATTAACTTTCTGCGTGACTTAAGCATGCAGGGCGTGATGAAGGGGGAAGTTTCTCACAATGGTGTCATCCTTCATTGAAACACATCCTTGGGAGTATGAAAATGGTTGAGGCGACCCTTTATGCCTGAGGAAATGGAAAGGTCGAGCATTCACTATGGCTGATTTTGAAGTAGTTTTAATCAGTTTTAATGTGTCAAAAAAGCATGGTAATGGTTTCTCTTTGTTCTTTAAATGTTTATATTGATATTGCCAGTGATTTTTACTTATCACTTACTAGTGATTGGTGTTGCTATTTTCAGCACTTCACATACAAGTTTAGCATATTACTAATTTTGATTCCCAGCAATTATTGTATTTTCCTCCATGCACAGAATCTCATAGATCTCCTGAGTTTCGACTGAAGACGCAAAAATAGAAAACCATACTAATTGATTTTGTTATCATTTATTAGTTTAATTAGTATAATAACGTTGAGAGTTGGTATTGCAGGAAGCAACTACGATTGTTCAACCTTCCACGAGGAGAGAAGGTTTTTCAACAATTCCTAATGTTAAGCGGGAAGATGTTAGTGGGCTTCATTTATTAAGGAAGAATTTGATTGTTCTATAGTTAGCCATACAAAACACCAAAAGGATTATGAGGTAACTATAATGGGTTCTTTTTTATTTTTAATGAGGTATTTTACCTGTTTACTTTCATTTAATTTCAAGTTGGGTTGAAACACACGCAAGGCATGTCCCTATATGTCTTGCACACATATATGTGAATGCTCAAACAATCATAAACACACACATGTAACATTAAACTAATCACAAATGCAAGTTAGAAATATAGTAAATCTATTATTGCTTCTTGCACAATGACGTGATATTATTTTTCAGTCATATAATGAACCTTAAATTACTACATATGATCAAATGGCTTTAAAACTAATTTCATCAAATGTAATCTGTTTGAAATATAGTATATCTATACATTGTTATCTAATGAACCTTAAACTACTGCATATGATCAAATGCCTTTAAAACTGATTTCATCAAATGTAATTTGTTTGGTTGTTGTTCTCATAAACAGATTATTCCTGAAACTCTCTGGTTATTTCGGGCAATCTCAAGACACTTTTCAGAAGTGTTTAGGGTTTTATATTAAGCATTTATGGTGTTTGGAAACGAGTTTCATGGTTTGGAAAACCTGGTAAGCAAGTGAAGATGTGGGATAGCTCAAAGCCTCTTGGAGTATACCATTTGATAACAATCATATGAGATTAGGGAAGATTAAATAACACTCAAACTATTGTTATAAATGTTGTAGCCAAATCTGTCCTCCTAGAGATCTGACCTGCAAAACAATGTTAGATTGTCAAAGACCAACTGTTTGATGGCCGAAGGCATTTCGACTCTTAAGTCAGTTAACTCTGGAAGAAAATGAATTTGGATAGAGTATAGTTGGATGTTTTTGCATACCTCTTTCGTGAATCTCTCATTTACCTTATATAATGTGCGTAATTAACTCTCTGCGTGACTTAAGCATGCAGGGCGTGATGAAGGGGGAGGTTTCTCACAATGGTCTCCTTCTTCATTTAAACACATCCTTGGGAGTGTGAAAAATGGTTGAGGCGACCCTTAATGCCTGAGGAAATGGAAAGGTTGAGCATTCACTATGGCTGATTTTGAAGTAGTTTTAATCAGTTTTAATGTGTAAAAAAATCATGGTAATGGTTTTTCTTTTTTCTTTAAATGTTTATATTGAAATTGCCAGTGATGTTTCACTTATCACTCACTAGTGATTGGTGTTGCTATTTTCAGCACGTCACATACAAGTTTAGCATATTATTGATTTTGATTCCCAACAATTATTGTATTTTCCTCCATGCACAGAATCTCATAGATCTCCTGAGTTCTGACTGAAGACGTAAAAATAGAAAACCATACTAATTGATTTTGTTATCATTTATTAGTTTAATTAGTATAATAACGTTGAGAGTTGGTATTGCAGGAAGCAACTACAATTGTTCAACCTTCCACGAGGAGAGAAGGTTTTTCAACAATTCCTAATGTTAAGCGGGAAGATGTTAGCGGGCTTCATTTATTAAGGAATAATTTGATTGTTCTATAATTAGCCATACAAAACACCAAAAGGATTATGAGGTAACTATAATGGGTTCTTTTTATTTTTAATGAGGTATTTTACCTGTGTACTTTCAATTAATTTCAAGTTGGGTTGAAACACACGTAAGGCATGTCCCTATATGTCTTGCACACATATATGTGAACGCTCAAACAATCATAAACACACACATGTAACATTAAACTAATCACAAATGCAAGTTAGAAATATAGTAAATCTATTATTGCTTCTTGCACAATGACGTGATATTATGTTTCAGTCATATAATGAACCTTAAATTACTACATATGATCAAATGGCTTTAAAAATAATTTCATCAAATGTAATTTGTTTGAAATATAGTATATCTATACATTGTTATCTAATGAACCTTATACTATTGCATATGATCAAATGCCTTTAAAACTGATTTCATCAAATGTAATTTGTTTGGTTGTTGTTCTCATAAACAGATTATTCCTGAAACCCTCTGGTTATTTCGGGCAATCTCAAGACACTTTTCAGAAGTGTTTAGGGTTTTATATTAAGCATTTATGGTGTTTGGAAACGAGTTTCATGGTTTGGAAAACCAGGGTAGCAAGTGAAGATGCGGGAAAGTTGAAAGCCCTTTGGAGTATACCATTTGATAACAATCATATCAGATTAGGGAAAATTAAATAACACTCAAACTATCATAGTAAATATTAAGATTGCCTATGTATGCAAGCTTCTCATATCCTTATCTGTTGATTGCCACTTTGGAATAAAGCTACAACTAATTCAAGTAAATGTAGCTCAACAGCACATGTAACACTTGATTTGTAGCTCTTGTGATCCAAGCTTAATGGTTTTCATGCAAGTTGGTTAATCTCAGACTGTGTTTGGTTGTAACTTTTCCTGTCTTCCAGTGTTTGGTGCACAATTTACTTGGTAAATTTGATTCCCCAATTTCTCATAATTTTCAAACCAAAGCCATATTTATGAACTACTTTTTGCCCATTGGTGTGAATGTGGAAATGAAATTCTCTCATTCCTTCTCAAAATTAGAAACTTGTTGAGGCCTTTTGGCCCTTTCCTTCATGTTCTATTGTTCTTATTCCCTTTCACCTATTTTTTATCCCCTCACACTCTTTCACTGCGATATGGTGGTGAAATCCTCATTTTCAGCTCCCTTCTTAGAGCACTTCCAACAAAATCAATGGAAAGGGAAATACAAACTCAAGGCTCCTGAGTACGAAATGATCACTTTATGAACTGGAGCTTAAGCCTCACTTAGATTGATGATGTGATCACTTTATGAACTAGAGCTTAGGATTGATGAAGCTATAACCTTACAGTGGTAACACATGTTGTAGGGTTGGGCAAGAATCCTGGTCCATCCCGGTCTGATCCGTTTCAGAGGTCGGACTGGTATGGCACTGACCCATTTCAAACTGGGAACCAACCGGTTTCTACCATTTTCATTCAGGTCTCGGACTGATTGGAACCGGTTCCACAAATTCACTCCTGGTCCATCACAATTACTATCACAAACCCAAAACAAAACCAAATCAAAGTCTGACCCATTCCGTGCCCTAATTACAAGGACACAAAAGTCTATCTTCCCCAATAATAAATTGAGTTGGACGAGATGTTGTCAACTTGACTAGAGATTATTTGGACAAAATCCCAGGTTGTTTTGAGAAGCTTGTGTTGTCCATTGTTATCGAATCAGCTAAACTAGAGGTCATTTTTTCTGATATTATCCTGGTCGGATGAACAGTTAGACTAGAGGTGACTTGAGGACGTTTCCACTCAGCCTAGTGGTGGTGGTGACTTGGAACATACAACAAACAAACTTTCACTTGCATCGCAAGCCATAGAATGACATGGTTGTGCATCCTGGTCGAATCAAATTCTTTTCAAGAAAGTGAATAGGGTTGCACGTGTTCTTGTTGTGGATATGTTTGGCTGACTTTAAGGGCGTGTTTGGTTGGATGTAGTCCTATTCCATGAGAATCCAATTCCATGGGAATCCATAAGGGAGCCCTACATTTAGGGCTAAATTGAGGTAGCACTCATTATCCACCATTAGATTTTATGATCAATGGTGGGAATGAAAATCTCATAAACATGAGAAACGCACTCCTTAGTCCCCCCCAAAGCATGTGATTCTCGTGTTCATGGGACTTCCATTCCCACCATTGATAATAAAATCTAATGGTGGATTGGTGAGTGAACTTCAAACTAGCTTTGATATAGTTGGTCCCCTCATGGATTATCTGGAATAGAACTTCATCCAAGCAAACACACCCTAAGATGTGACAAAAGGAGTTCGGCCAGCTAGAAAGGTTAAGCAAGATTTTTCTATCTGCTCGGATTTACGCCGAGTAAGAAGCCTTAGGCGACTCGGGGAAGATGCCTTGATATGCTTGATTTCATGTTAACAGAAAATGCTTGCTCGGGGCTCCAGACACATCTCCAATTCCACTCATGGTTGAGGTGTATCCAAATTTTGCAATTTTTGAAAACCAAGACTATTTGGGAGTGATAGCCACATCTAGTCAAACACAATTTTGATTCAAAATATTTGTACTTTGAAGTCTGTTTAGGCTGCAACTTGTGTGGGTTGGCTAACCCAACTTAATTCAACATTAGGTTAGCACCACCCTAGGAGAGAAAGTGAACTTTTTTAATTAGGATGGCATGGTTTCATCTCGGTTCAAACCAGTTCTGCCTAAAAAATCCTTTATCCCGGATGTTATGTCCCGTTTCACTAGGTCGGGACAGGGACAAGCCCAATTCTAGACCATGCCCACCCCTTGTAGGTTTGAGTCCCAATGAGGCGTATGCCTCAGCTGAGGCTGATTTATGTTCAACCTGTAAAGTTTGAAAATAAAACAAATGACTCATTGCCCTGAAACTCGACACGTAGAAACTAAGATAAAAGAGGGTAGTCTCGAAAGAAACCTCAAAAGAACATGAGAAAGATGAAAGAGAAGAGAAGGGAGAGACTCTTTGAGTACCTAGATAATAGCAACTGGAGCTGGATTCACAGCCTTCAGTCCTATTATTTTTTTTTGTCTCGATCTAACAGTTTCTCTTCGTTACTTTCTTACCTTTTTTCCCTTTCTTCTTTCTCTTCAGTACTTTTTTTTTACAAACAATAACAACAAATAAAGAATATCCATGAGTGTTCTCAAACCAGTGTTGTCAAAATCACACGAATCATATGAGTTAACTCGTGATTTGAGTCGACTCACAGCTCGTGCTATCTAAATCGCAACACAAATTGTGAAACCTAAAATAGCACGATTTAATTTTGACTGTCATCTAAGATTTGAATAAGATCCTATGACTTTAACTCAACAAAAATTAGATTCACAATCCGCAGATTGCACAAGAGAAAAGAAGAAGTCGGGATGGAAAAGAAAAAAAAAACGGAAGGTAATAGGAGAAAGAAGGAAAAAGGGGTTGGGGGCATCACCTTGAAACATGGTCTTCTTCTTCTTTTTCATCTTCATATCCACGACTACTTTTGGTGTTCTTGTTGTAACATTGAAAACCTATCTAGATAACAAATCGAACTTGGGTCTTGAGATTGAGCTTTTGAAATTGGGCCATTTAAAACTAGTTTTGGACTAGACACCTTGGTCCAAGCCTTGAACTAACTCTTGGCCACATGTAGAATTTATTATCCATTTATGTACATGAACTGAATATCTGTTAACAAATATGTGCAAACATTAATGATAAATATTTAAGATATGAATAATATTTTGAATCTTACGACTCATGATTTGAATCTCAATTCTATTTTTATAAATTTTGAGCATCAAATGTTTCACATATTGTACCATTATATCTATACTAGGGTGTGGACACGCTCTACGTTTGCGTATTCAATATTTTTTATTTAAAAAATATTCAATCATCATCATCAAAGCCCATTCCCAATATTTTCGGGGTTGGCTACATGGATTTTGGTTCTCCAAGCAATGCGGGCTTCCCACATATCCTCGCCTAATCCAAGCTCAATGATATCTTCATTCACCGCCTTCATCCAAGTTTTTAACGGTCGTCCCCTCCGTCTACACCCTCCATTAACTTGCCAATCTAGACATTTTCTAATTGGCGCCGTGTTGGTCTCCTTCGCACATGACCAAACCAAGTTAAACGTCTTTCTCTAATTTTGTCCTCTATAGGCGCTACACCTAAGTATCTCCTAATTCTTTCATTTCTAATTTTATCCTTACGAGTTTTACCACACATCCACCTTAACATACGCATTTCTGCTACTGTCATCCTATGTGCATGTTGTCCTGTAGTGGCCCAACATTCTGAACCGTATAGCATGGCTGGTCGAACAATTGTCTTATAGCATTTTCCTTTTAGCCTTGCAGGCATCCTTCTATCGCATAATACTCCTGACGTCATTCTCCATTTCAACCAACCAGCTTTAATCCTATGGTCTACATCTTCTCCAATAGCCCCATTCTTTTGAATTATAGATCCTAGATATCGAAAAGCCTCACACTCTGGGACCTCTACACCTTCGATCTCAATTGCATTACTTTTTCCTCGTGGTTCACAACCAAAGTTGCACACTAGATACTCCGTATTCGAACGGTTAATTCTAAAACCTTTACTCTCTAAAGCCTCCCACCACCTATCTAATTTCTTACCTAAACCTGCACTAGTCTCATCAATTAAGACAATATCACCTATCTAATTTCTAATTTAAAAAATATTCAATAATAAATTAAAATTAAAATTTTTTGGAGATTTCTAATTAAAATAATCATAAAATTTAGTTATACTTTTAATTTAATTATTTACTAAAAAGGTTAAAGAATATTATGGAGTAAATATTGTAACCAAAGCTTACACTCTCACTATTGTAAGGGCCTATTTATAATTTATAGATAATTGAGGAGATTCAAATAAATTATGTTGGGGGCTTACTTATAGTTAATCAATGTTTGAAAGGGACAAGTTTTGATTGTAAAAATTTGAAATGTAGAGGGCAATATGGAAAATCCATAAGTTAGAGTTGAAGACATGACAAATTTCATCCAAGGATTCTATCGTTATAATTGTCCAGATTTTGACTTAATTGAACCCATACTTCTCATTGAATCAACTGACCAAGCAACCACTCAAAAGCCAAGGAAAGTTTACTTCAGAACTCGAAGTGAAACTTTTCTACTTCATATTCATACAAAGTGCAATTTAGCAAGGATTGAGGCTTTATTTTTCTTTAGTAGGCAAAACTTGTATCTGACATTTGATATGTTTTTTTTCCCTTCTTTAGGAATTCAAAGTACATTTAGGGTCTGTTTGGTTGTATCGAAAATAGACATGGAAATTTAAACCGTTTTCATGAAACCAATTCCAACCCCTCGGATTTGGATTTCCATGAGTAGTGGGAAAATAGTCTTATGAAGAATTGATTTTCTTTCACTAAATAAACAATCAAATAGCGAAAATCTGCATAACAAAGGAAATTGATTTCATTTCCTAAGGAAAATAGCTAACCAAACAGGCTTCTTACTTTATGGACCTCCCGGCTGTGGTAAAATTCTAATTTCAAAGGTTGTAGCTAATGATATTGGAGCCAATTTATACCAATTAAAGTCTTTTTTTTAGATATATTTTCTTTTAGCTTCATTTACGATAATTATTAACACTGTTCTTTTTTCTTTAATGATGTCTTTTTTTCCCTCATTACCGGATGTATATTACTGTAATACAATAATACAGAATAATTAAATAAGAAATTTGCAGAACATTCTCAATTGCTTACCTTAAAATATCAAAGTTTGTTTGTAGTAGAATTGATAAGGATGGGTACGATGATTAGTTTTTGTTTGTAGTAGACTATGGTGATGAGGTTACGCTATCTATTTTCTCTGCTCAATTTGTTTATGTTTGTTGGTTAATTGCTATGTATTTTTCTCCCTTTAAGTAGGATTAGGTGTGTACATGTGGGTTAAGAGTGAATTTGCTTAATTTGCAGCAATAAGAATTCAAAATTTAGTTTGATTTTTGTTGGTAACCAAAGCTAACAAGTTGTTTCAAAGTGCCTGAAAGGCCATTTCAGATATTTGTTGTAAATGGATACTTTGATATAAGAAATTCACTGCATCATGGCTAGATGCACATATTATTTTAAGACTCAAATACAAATTATTTTAAGTTTATCTTGTTAAAGCACAAAGATTGTATCGTGACGTATGGATGGAAATGAAGGAACTTACAACTTGATCATGTCACACACCTTAGAATGCAACTTGTAGATATGAAATTTTCCTAAACCACACCAATACCATGCATGTTTTTTTTTGTCCATCTCTTAGGAAATGCTGTGGCAGATCTTAGTGGCAAATGCTGTGGCAGATCTTGTAGAGATCCAATACAATAGTAGCAAACCAATCTTTGAGATCACCAGTGACACTCTTAGGAAACTCTTGACGGCTCTGAATGAGTGCACAGAGTAAGCTTATGTTTATCTCTTGGCAGCTACATCGATGTTTGTTGACATCTCACTCCTAACAATTATTTTTTTTTCTTCAACCTTTTTAAAATTTCGAATATAATTTTGTTTTGTATGCATGTATAGTTACGAGGGCAATGTATTTGTCGAAAACATATAGCTCGGTGGTCTCAGTGGCTGGATAGATTACCAATTTGATCAACATGAATTATATGGTCGAGTTGCAGATGTACCATGGAATTTCTCCATATGCTGAGTCATTTTTACTGATAGTTCATAAGTTGTCAATGTTCTGTTGTGATAATTAAAGTGGCAGCTTACTTTGCATGTTGAAGACAAACATGATACTGTTCCAAGCACCAAGTCACAACCAAGACATCAGTTTAATTTTAATCATGCAATTATCATGAAATTAGAAGAGTGGTACTGCAACTTATTAGTCAGCAACTTAATAACTAGTCTGCAACTGGGCATGTATATCTTATCTTCTATACCATTGGAATTCTACATTCTTAAAGCGTAACAGCTGGATGCCCAAAATACCTTTCATTACACTGTTGTTCAATGGATGGATGTGGTTCTATATTATAGTTTTTATAGTGATATTCTACGGTTTATGCAATTAATAAAGTTTGGTAATTAATTGGAATAATTGATGTTGTTTTTGAAATATAGGAACAAGTGAAGAGCATTCAATTGAATCAGGGTGGGAACATTGGTTGTTCATTAGAAAATGATCCCTTAGGGAAGGTGTTTGGTAAAGACAATAGGGGACATGTTCGTGGTATTGGCTCTCTTGTATCAAGAACGCAAATTGAAGCCTCACTTTCTGCATTAGAGAAGGTTTTATCACTTGAGATTGAAAATAGTGGTCTTGCCTCTCGAATGACCTCCATGGAATCTCATATGGTCACTATGACGGAACAAATGCAAGAAATGATGGTAAAACTCTATTTCATGTGATTTTTATATCCCTCACACTCTTTGCATTGATTGTCTATTGAGTTTTGATTATCATGGTTTATGTCTCAATGACATTCATGTAATTAATGAATTGAGAATTTATAGTTATTTGCTATGTATATTGCAGGCTTTATTGAATGGATACATGGGGATGGCTCCACCCATGACCCAAGGAAACGTTAGAAATGTTGGTTCTACATCCAACTCTACTACAACTATACGTTCCAAAAGTGCCGAAGTTAGTTGTGAATTACTAAGCTTGGAGTGTGAAGTAGTAGCCAAGGGGCGAGTGGTCTTGGACAAGCATCATGAACTTTGTCATGGACACGAAGTTGATGAGCTGGAAGAGAAAGTGTTGCTGGATGAGATAGTAAATTACAATGTTGCTTTATACTTGGGAAAACAAGGTGGTGCAACATGTTTTTGAGACATTGGCGAGGGTGGCTTTGTAGTGTGGTTGAAGGCACTGATCAAATATCTATAGGGTAGTAACTCATGTTTGCTTTTACCATTTAACCTTGCTAATAAGCAGTTGAGATGTCTTGAGCTAAGTCTTGTTATCGTGCTATCTCAAACGAAATGTTATTGATTAATAAATAATCTTTCAACAACAGTGAAGTGTGCTTCTTGACCATATATTTCTTCTAAATTTACTCACACCACGTCTTCAACTCACTGAATTCAGAAGGAAAACCATTGGGTTGTTTTGGTTATTCCACACACCTCCCTCACTACACCACAACTCATCTTTAATAGCATTTGATTATAGCATTTTTTTACATCTTTGCTATGAAAAGTCAGTTTTGTTACTATTGAAATACAACCTAAAATTGGGCGGGATTTTAAAACGCTATAGCACTCACCCAAACATTTAACGTAGCGCCATTTTCTCTCTCCCACATCAAGCCTCAATTTATTTGGTGTCCCCGCACGCCTCTCTCGCTCTCTCTGCTCGCATCTCTCTCTTGTCGTCTCTCTCTCTGGTCGCATCTCTCTGCTCTCACAAATCTTAGATTAGTTCACGATTGTAATGGGTTTTTCTAGATTTGTGTTTTGAGATCAATACAAGAAATCTGGTTTGTGAAAGATTTATTTGGTGTCCTAATTTGGGGGTTTGATTCAATTGTAAACTTTTCATGGGTCTACATGGGTGCGGCGCCTTCGGCAGAGTCTACATGGGGATGAATCTTGATTCTGGAGAGCTTCTTGCTGTTAAACAAGTCAGTCATTAGCCGTTCATTTTCATTTCTCCTTTTTTTTAATTCCAATTTCAATTGAATTTGAGTTTGTTTTCAGGTTTTGATTACGGTGAATAATGCGTCCAAGGAGAAAGCACAGGTGAGAATAACTTATCTATTCATCAAATGTTTGTTGAATTAGGTTTCGTTTCCAATTCGATTGAGTTGATTTTGAGGTTTAGTTGAACTAGGGTTCTGTACTTCAGTGTGAAAGATGTAGATCTGTAGATTTTTCTTCCTACAGTCTATTCGATTGTAAAATATTTGAATTTGGGATTGCCCGAATTGGCGATAGATTTTTTAGACTTTGATTGAGGTTTTGAATATATGTGTACAATAGGCTCATATCCAGGAGCTCGAGGAGGATGTAAAGCTTCTTAAAAATCTTACGCATCCAAACATTGGCGTGAGTATGATTTCTTGGTTGTGTCTATGTTTGGTGACATTTATGCTTGGTCTCTTGTTCCATGGTTTGATTTATTTGGTTGCAAAGATACTTGGGAACTGCTAGGGAGGAGAGCACATTGAATATTCTGCTTGAGTTTGTACCTGTTCTCATAATAAATTTCGCATCATATATTTGATCTCAGACTAGTTACAGAATCTGCATGCTACAATCTTGGTGTCTTACAGTTTTCTTTTTTTATTCAAATCGAAGGCAGATACTCTTCATGAAGAAAAAAATTGTAATTTCTAATATCACTCTTACATTTTGGGAGTTTGGTGGAATAGGAAAGCAAACACAACAACCCAAGATTTAGAAAACTAAAGGGTTCAGATCTGTCACACAATGGAGATCAAGATGCCACTAGAAAATAATGCACCACCCATCATCGTTTTTATGGTTAATTGTTGTTGGAAAATTAAAGTTTGAAGAAATAAATGGTTGGCACCAGCTTGAAGTGAATTTCTAAGTAGTATGAGTTTACATGCAGCCTACGTCTTAGTGTCACATATATGTTGTATTTTGACTTTACGAATTTCATCCTGGCACATGCAGATGCAAGTGGCAATGATACAAAGACCGCATATGGTAAGCTTCACAAGAACTCCATCAAGCCATCAGCAGTCCAGGATTAAAGATATAATGATTATGTTTTTGCATATGTAGGTCGTGATCCGCAGACAAACAAAACCAACTCAGCTGTAAATATAGGTGGTAACAGTACAAGCAGCAGAAATAGTAAGTTTCACAAATATTTCAGGATACAAATTTTACTACAAGTAGTTCTTTCCCTATGCATTATAGTTTTGATTTACAAATTTCATGCTTGCAGATGGTGTTAATAACAATACAGGGACAACAAATACCACACATGGTAAGCCTCTAAATTTCACAAAGCTCATTGATCCAAAATATCGAAATATTTGAAATTTAAGATTCCCACAAGCATTTAAGTCTAGCTTGATGAATTCCACGCATTGTAAGTGCATGTAATACTGGAAAAAGGAGCACAAAAGTCACACTTGGTAAACCTCTCACAATAACTTGTAACTTCGAAGACATAAATATTTTGGCTTCAAGAATTTGATGGTTGCATATGCAGGTGATACTAATACATGGAGCTAGTTGCACCTTTAATGGAAGGAGTTGACTGACTTGGGAAAGAAATGTCATCTAGTGAACTAGCTACACCTTTAATGGAAGGATTAGGAAGTGTGTCTTGTGTTAGTTATTCTTCATCTAGGAGCTAAAACATCGATCATGTTACAATTCAAGTACTCCTGTCTCATCATTGTCATCATATTTAGTTGCAATTATGTAGTTTTGGTAAAGGGAAGACTAAAAGAGTGTATTCCTTTTGACTGCGGGAACATCAAGAACATCACTTATCCTTTCTGGTCAATCAATGGCAAACGTAGATACTGTGGATACCCTGGTTTTGGTATCCAGTGTTCTAAAGGAAAACTTTTTTTTGCCGTCTCTAATCACTCTTTCATTGTGAGAAACATAGATTATTCAGAACAAACTCTCTCAGTTTTGGATGATGACCTTGTGGGAAATAACTGTACTAAACCACGCCACTACCACACCTTCAACCTCAGTTTGTCAAATTTTGCCTACAGTGAGGGACCACGTTTTCAGACATATTCCAGTAATTGTGATTCACCCCCACCGTTATCTGCAGCATATCTCTCATGTCTAGGCTCAACTTCTAGAAAAAGTTCCTATATATTCAATCCTGATGCAGCTCCAGAATTCGATTGGTATAGGAGATGTGAGGAGACTTTTGTAGTCCCAGTGTTTCACAATAACATTTCCAACAATGTTAGCATGAGTAATAGTTCAACCTTGCAAATTGGGTTTGAACTGAAATGGCATAAACATCTTGGTTGTGAAAACTGCGAGGGATCTGGAGGCAGCTGTGGGTTTGTTTCGGGTGACAATAACCGTACTCTATGCTTTTGCAAAGGATATCAATTGGGTAGTACACTCAGTAATGATACCACTTTTCGCGCAGGTATTGCTTGTTCCACAATTTGTTCTTTCTAAATTTTGGAATATATTTCATTGAATTATCACAATAGCTTAATTTTGTGATTGTGTAGGGTGCAAAATCCTTTCACCGTAAGGAATTTACTTAATGTTTTTGCTTAATGGATTTCATCCTTGCATGCAGACACAGGTGGTAACAGTACAAAAGCCACACAAGGGAATTTATTTTTCCAGTTTTTTCCCTGACCTCTTTAGGTTTTCTTCAACTTGTTAGGGTTTTGTTTTTGCTTAGTTTACATTTTTTTTTTGTTCAGTATGGTATGATGGTTTCAATTGTAATAGGTTTGTACAACATTGGGGATCAATGATATTGATTAGGTGTGAAGAGTTGAAGTTAGGGTTCTATGTTTTAATGTGATATTTATTCCCAACGTTGGTCAATGATATTGGTTTGTAATCGTGTCATTGGAGCTCCAGTTGTTCTATAAAACGAACATAATATTATCTAATAGCTATGAAGCAATTTATTTTTGGTTTACAGAGGAGATACTTTATTTGGAATGCCATAGCCTCCTCTCAATGACAGTTTAACATACACAGACCTCATCAGCACCACCACAACTAGCGATAACAACAACACTGGTATTTATTAGTTCTTCTCTCATCACTTCAATCTAAGTTTATTTCTTCATCTTTCACTCTAACTCCACTTGATCAAATTTATTCAAACAGAGTGGTCCCTCATCAACTTCTATTCTACCAAGCAAAAGAACTCAGCTCCCCTTCAAGGGTAACTGTTTATTTCCAAGTTTATTCCTTAACGCCTAAAAGGTTTCCCCTTTGATTCATTTCTATCACTCTCCCTCTCTCATGCAGTCGGTTGCAGCGAATTCGCAATGGTCCGGTTGGTTGCTCAATTTTTATTTACTTTTAAATTCTCCCCATTTTTTTGTCTGAATTCAGTGTTGAAATTATAGTAGAATGCTTGTTTATTTGGCAGATAACAGTAGATGGGCAAGTTGTAACAAACCCTGACACACTTCTCAGGTTTTTTTAAACAGAATTTTTTATGGAGTGTTGTTATTGAGCTTCATGCCTATGAGATTGTTGAATTTGTAAGACATTGTTGATTTGGTTGTGTAGAGTTGGTTCCGAATTGGTCTACCACCGCCTTCCTTGGAAAAAGATGGATGTGCCATACCTACTACAAGTACTATATGAAGACGATGATCTGGTAAATACCATAAAACCATCGATACATTATTTCTGGTAAATACCATAAAACCATTGATACATTATTTTTTAGCCTAAGTATGTGTTTAAATTTGTAATATACTCTTTTACTTTGTTATTGATGAATGTTCCATGTTTGATGTGTTTGAAATACCCAGTAGTTTTTTTTGAAAGGTAAATACCCAGTAGTTAGTGTTATGGTGAATGCCCACGACGTGTGTTTCACACCACTTATCACTACACCAAAAATACCCATCAACAACGGTTTTGAGCCGTGGGGGTAACCCATTGTCACGGCTTAGAGCCGTGGGCTGTAGAGGCGTCACTAAATCCCCAGTAACGGCTAAAAACCGTGGCAAAACATATTAGCAACGGTTTTATGCTCAAGGACGGTTGAGGATTTAGCCACGGTTATAAACCGTTGCAAAAATGTTAGCCACGGTTTTAAGCCATGGCCAGGAATAACCACAGCTTAAAACTGTGGCAAGTCCTAGCCACGGTTCTAAGCCGTTGCAATAGTTTTAGCCACGGTTTTAAGCCGTGGCCAGTCCTAGCCATGGTTATAAGCCGTGGCAAGTCATGGCCACGGTTAGTAGCCGTTGCAATAATGTTAGCCACGGTTTTAAGCCGTGGCAAGTACTGGTCACGGTGTTTTTTTTTTTTTTTTTGGTCACGGTGTTAAGCCAATGCAGTTCTACTGACAGTGATGCAATACAGGCAATGAGGAGAAATTACAAACTAAAGAACTTGTAATTGTAATTCTGGATTGATGATAGTAAATGGAATGGATTGTATTCAATAAGAAAGCTAATTCGAGATAGCTAATCTCCTGTAGAGCAAATGCTCAAGTGTACAATTTTCTTACAAATCAAATGAATCCCTTTTTCTCTCTTATGCTATCTTATTTATAGTACTACATTTATTGACAGCTAATTGACAACTAATCTAACAGAAATCCTTCCTAAACAACATTACATGTAACAACATAGCACTCTGCAACATATAGCAACTTGCTCCCTTTAGTAACAGCACTTGTGTTAGCAGCCTGCATTCCATTCAGCAACAACAACATTAGGTGATCTGAGCATTTTCAATTACAAAATTAAATATCCACCATATCATAGGAGAAAACTTTCTTTCTATAAGTGCTGAAAACAAAAACGTGTCAAGTCGGAAGTACCAGACAACGACGACAGAAAAGATTATCAAAAGAATGTAGAGCAGCATTAAGGCTCTTGTCCAAAAATGTGCTCTTTTCCGATGGGTTTTTAGCAGAAACATCAACTTCCTTAGCCCGTTTTTCCTGATCCTTTTTTTTAGGGCATTGAATCTGTCCTGTGACTCTCTCAACAAAAAAAAAAAAAAAACCAATCAGATATAGTTAACTTATCTTTATAACTGATAAGATATATGAGAATTCTTCAACACATAAAAAATTATGGTGGTGTCATGGAGAAAAAAATCTCATATGCTAATAGCCCAAGAATTAGGAAGGGAACAGTGGCCATTCATTTAGTTGCCTAGAGTAGAAAATCATAGTCTTTCTTAATACAAAGTAATAAGGAGCAGGATGTTAAAGCTTAAAACTAGTGCAGAAAGCACTGAAATAATTTACAAGGTATGGAGGGATGCGGGACAGACAATAGAGATCCATTCCTTACAATCAAATTAATCAAGAATCCTTCATTTGGATTATCAATATTCAAAAGATTGGAAGAAGAATGACACTTGAAAAAATGGAGATACATGAAAACTCAAAGAATAAACAAAACAATAAGAATCAAAGATAAGATAATTAAGTCAACAAAAAGTGGCATATAATTCAGTTAATGACATAACTTGAATATAAATGGATGTAGGTAAAAGCATATAAAAAAAAGTTTTCATCGCCATGTTAAAGGCTTGTTATGCTATCAAAGCCCAATTGTTGAAAACAAATGTAACACAAGGAAGTATAATGAGCACTCGAAAGCTAACAGTATGCAATAAACAATACCTTCTCCCCAATAGCATCTTGAATAACACTCACGTGATTAGTCATACAGCAATTGATGAAGAAAGTACCTTGATCACAAGCCTTGCCTACTCCTGGATTTCAGTTAGATGCTTCTAAAGTACTGAATCAGCATAATCAACAAATTGATAAGTTTAACCAGTCACAACTTATGTGGCCCCATGCAGCAGCGACAAACTCTTATTAATCTACAGCTGCAACAACAGCAACGACAACAGAAACAACAACATCAACAACAGCTCCAGCAGCAACAGCCACATCAACAGAAGCAGCAACAGCAACAGCAGCAGACTGGACTAATTAAAAAACCTAAATGATGCACAGAGAAAAGTTCTGATCACATTTGGCACTACATTAATCACTTTAGCTCTCTGAAGATCTTGCTCTAGCTGAGTAAGCTTTATCCTACTAGATTCTAGCTGTTGCACAAAGCTCAAGTATCGCGGGAACTGTAGTGGAAATCATCAACTCATAAGCATCGTCAGAAAGAAATTTATAGAACGAGATAAACAAACTAGTGGCAAATATGAACAGCTCAAGCATTACATACAGTACTTACCAGCTCACCATCAAAGTCATCAGAGATGAACACACGTTTGACATACAATCGTATATTCTTCGTCTTTGGATTGACCATATCCTCATTATTCATAGGTGCCATGCCCGGAATATAAAGAACACTCCTGAATTCCACCTCACCCTGTTGAATTGAAGTCAAATACGAAATTAATATTCTCAGGCTAGTCTATTATCTAGGAAATAATCAAACAGATATCAAGAGTATACCTCAGTGGTGAAGTGGGTGTACGCAAGAGCGTCCAAGAACTCATTAAAGGTCTTCTTATAGAATTCATAATATTCCTCTTTCTCAACTTCCTTTGAATTGCGCATCTACAAATTTATAAATGCAAAAATAGGAATAAGGTGTCAACTGTCAAGTATCCCACACAATGATGAATACTGAACCATGTTATAATTCAACAAAAAGAGACACGTATCAGCGACGTGTAGGGATACAAAATCTCAAACTTGCCAACAGTTTTCAGAAGTTATACAAGCACTATAAAGTGTGTTGAAATAATGGTCTATAATCTTACCCAAATAGGTTTGGTGTCATTGGCTAGTTCCCAGTCCCAATATTTCTCAGTTACGGTCTTCGTCTTTTTCTTCTTTTCCTCCTGCAAACAAGTAACTTTAGGTTAAGTATGCTATCTAGAAAAGGGACCAAAACTAGATACCTGAATGATTACCTCTGGCTTTGCTTCTTCACCCTCCTTCGGTTCTTCCTCCTCTTCTACCTGCGCAAAGACATTGCTTTCAAAATAATGTACCAGAAAGGACCTAGAAAAATTTAGATATTCAGATTCCAAAGATAACGACTCCTAAAAGTCAAACTGGCAGACAAGAAACAACAATGAGAGCTAGAACAGAATGACATACTAACCTCAACAGTTCTTGATTTTTCTTGCCACGTGTAAATAGGAAAGGAAACAAACTGTGAGTAGTTCTTCACTAAACCTTGAATCCTGGCAGGCTCAGAGAATTCATACTTGTCATCAGGCTGCAAGAGCAAAAGGTAGAGTTTCAATGGCTGTTGAGACAAATTTTAGTTCATCAATGAGCAAGAAAGCAACAATGATACATACTCTTAGATGAAGTTTAATTTGTGTTCCCCGGGGGAGTTGCTTTTGAGGATCAGTTTCTTCCTTAATCACGTATGAGCTACTGTATGCTACAGATTCCCAGACATACTGCTTATCTGACTTTGGACTCTTTGTTGACACTGTTACCTACACCAAGTTCAATAACAAAAACATATTTCAATCAATCAGTATGTGAATCATAAAGTCAATAAAATATAATCTGCTATAGTGCTATATGTAAAGCAAGACATGATAAGTCTAATTTGCAAAAATTGAGAACATACCTTTTCAGCAACAAGAAATGTACTGTTAATTATCATCAAATATCTTTAGAACTACCTTCCTGTTTTGCCTGTAACCCATTTGACCTGCCAACTCTTGTCCATTTTTAGTCACAAAAACCTGCCAATTAGATAAACATGTTAGAATAAAGTACCTGATATATTTTCTTGTATAAATCTCTAAAAGACAGATAGGCTTGCAATAGTCAAAGTACCTGCTGCTTGTTAGCCTGGGGAGCTTGCTGCTGATTTGGGTTATGGTTTGACTGCTGAATTAGATGCAACTGTTGTTGCAGCTGAGAGAATGCTTGTTGAGATGACTGAAAGCTCGCTTGTAGAGCTTGTGTCTGTTGAGATAGAACTTGAGCTAACCGTTGAGAATGTTGCTGACCACCACGAGTAGGCTGATGTTGGTTTGCATTAGTATGTACACCTTGCCGTTGCAAGTTTGGAGTGATCAGCTATGTTGCAACAGAGGAGGCAGTCTGCTGAACCTGAGATTGGGAAGGAGGAACTTGTCCAGTCATACCAAACGATTGTTGACCTGGTAGTTGTTGACTGAAGGAAGACTGACTAGTGGAACGTGCTAGTAAAACGACTCACTCTCCAAATGGCAGCCCGTGCAGAACAAATATCCACATCGTGATGTTCATTACTCTCACATATATTTCTGCACCAAAAAGATCATATTCAGACATAATAGAGAAGCATATATAAGTTAACTACATATGTAGAGTGATCGTGACACTGCTGATATTATTACTATATGCAATTTGCTAAATAATTATGTGAACGACTTTGCATATTCTTTCAACAAGATGAACTCCAAAACTGCTCATCTGAGAATAACATTTTGTACATTTTTCATTTTTCTTCAAGTTAAACAACAAATTATTGAAAGCCTGTAGGAAACACATACAAATATCCATTTTTTCAAATACAAAACCAACTAATAACTTACCTGACAAGCAATCCGATGCCAGATACATGTTCACTGCTCATCTTATTGACAGTTTCATGAGTCCTTTGCCAGTGTTCAAAAGCAGAGTTGACAGTACTGACACTACAACAAACCACATTATCATCCAAGAGTGAACCTAAAGATATAGCTTGAATTGAACAACTATCAAAGCATGAGACACTGTCGTAAAGAATACTGACCACTTTTGGTGGATTATCTCCATACGGCAGTGTTTAGCTGCAGAAAAATCAGCAGCATCTCTGGCACCATTCTCTGCTTGACTAGAAAATTCTTGCCATTTTCTCTTGGCATCTGATGATATGCCTGTCAAGGATGATACACATTCATCCATAAATGCTTTGTTTTCAAAAGTGGTATCTCTCAGACCAGTAAGCTGTGTATTTACCTGCAGAAAGGATGTCCACCTGTTACACTAAGTCCAATTTAAAAAGGGGAACAACCCATGAAAATCACAAAATATACCAGTTCTTTTTTACGGCGAATATGATTGGAGACCAAGTTGGCCATTTCTGCCAAAAGTTTCTTAGATTCAGACTGTGTCTGTTCCTGTACTTGTGGAAATTGGAATTATAAAATATCAGATGGATTACATGAAAATATATCTCTGGTTTCCAAATCTAAGGGCATGACTATAGTCTATAGACTATAGCATTATACCTCATAAGCCTTCTGAAATTCTGCAATACTCTGCTGCCGGATCTCATGGTTTTGTTTTGTATGGTTTGCCAGCTTGTGTGATTCTCCATCAAAATTATTCAAAACTCCATTGACAAAGTTGGAGGTCTCTTTTGTATGCTCAATACTAACATTGAATCTCTAAATGAAGTTACAAAAGGAAAACATCAGAAAATAACAATGGACAAGCTCATACTGGCAGAGTTTTACATGACATTCTTTTTGACACATCATATGGTCCACATGGAATAGATCTAAGAGCGGATATTTAAGCTGGCATTATCCCAAGTTCCCAGTATCATCCCCAAAGGCTATGTTGACCTTTTTAGTTAAAAATCTTCACAAAATTTAAATAAAATCAATTAAAAAAAAACCCAGGTGTATTACAATATAATTATCATGTGCTTATCTAATTGGGAAATTGGAATGGGACGGTTTTGGGTGAAGAGGCATCCATTACAAGAAGATCATCATAACCAAACAAGGCCCTCTCATGAAGGGATGCCAAAACGGCCCGAAGAAAACTATGAGAACAAATTAACAACTTTATTCGATCCATCAAGGTACCAAATCCTGAAATTGTTAAATTACCTATTTTTGATAATAACAAAGCATTATCCTTGAGAGACTTATCCAAATCAGACTGAAGAACACAAGCCTGATGAGCCAAAGCATTTTCTGTTTTCAAAAATTCAGAAGGGTGAGAATGACAAGCATACCCACCTGCAATATAGTAGAAACAAATTATACCAGACCTGCTTTCCGCTGCTCAGATATAACAAAGTCTCTCTCTTTCAAAGCATACCGACATTTCCTCAATTCTTTTTCTACATTAGCCAATGACTTGCTAGTTTTCTCCAAATGTTTCTGCATATTTCACAAATCAAGTAATAATATTACTTGAATGCCTTACTTCCTTAGATTGTGACTCTACATATGCTTTCAGAAAATGTATAGAACTATACATGATAATGATCAATTAACTTACCTCGGTAGCATCAAGTTTACAAGGTAAATCAGAGGACTTTTGAAGCTGAGTGTTATACTTTTCTTGAAAATCTTCAATTTGCTGTCAATAAAACATGGAATATACAGTCACTGAAATGATTTTGACATTACTCGTAGCATCATAGGGGGAAAAAAAGTTAAATATGCAATCTCACCTTTTGATTGGTTTCTAATGTAATTCTCATCTGCTCTATCTGATCTGCCATTGCCTTCCAAAGAAAAGAAAAAAAAATGTTTTTGCAAAGAGGTGAGCATAAAGAAACAAAGGTTACCTCTTCCAGATTTATCAAATGGATAAACACACTGGAAAATCATAAAGAGAATGATACAGTATATAGAAAGAATCAAATAAAGTTGTATGAGAAATTGGAATTATTCTAATGTTGATTAAATAAATTTCATTTAAACAAAAGGACAAGACTATTTTCATGTTGATAAAAACTTCCAACCAAATTCCATAAGACTATTTTCATTGTTAAGGTGTCTGTATGAATCTCTACTCTAGTTAAGGAAATACAGCTAACATAGATGTAAGACATGTGGCATATGATATCACGGGTCCAGGGTTGATACCTGCCCACAAGATATTACATCTGAGATCCAAAAACATAGAACAAAGGTAAACAAATCTCTACTTGAGAAATCCAAAAATATGAGATACTAGCTAAGTGTCAAAATAATCCCTGGTCAAGATTTAGAAGAAAACTCTAGATAAAAGCACTATCACCTGCCACTGTCCATCATGGAACTGTAAAATAGGGTTGAATGAATACCTTTATTTCACTCTCCTCTTGATAGTAACGTTCTTTTGGAATGTAAACTCCACTTTTCTCCCGCGCATCATAAACCTCTTACAAAAAAGCCAATTATTTACAACTAAATATGTTATGTCAAAAGAAAAGCATATGAGTAATCAGACTGCAGAACAGGAAGCATACACTACCTGCTTTAAGCCGATCAATTTCTCCGTAAAGGTCCTTGATAAGAGTTGATTTCATCATCTTTTGATTTACCTGGAAATAATACGTAAAAGAAAAAAAAATAGTTAACTGAGATTGAAATAAATCAGAACAGGTTCCAGAACAATTGTCGAAAATATAGGATCCATTGCAAAATATAATGCGGGCGCGCATCAATGACAGCTAATAGTTATTTTTCACAATTCCTTGTACACCACACCATCATGTCAAACAAGACTTCATTTCTGAAGAATGAAGTGTGCACAAACTTCAAGTAACATAAACACTCACACAGATTTAACATTTTAACCATCTAATCTTGAGACATCTTCTAATTATAAATTATCATACAGATTAATGAGAATGAGAAAATACAATTAAAACATTAAAGTTTTTGGTAATTTTAAGTACACGTTAGATCATAAAATAGAATCATAAATAACAAACCTCAGGCTTATCCATCGAAGTTAGCACTTTAGAGAACAACTCTCCTGATTGTGTGCTGGTTTGACCATAAGAAGTTCTGGACAATGGAGAAGGGGTCGAATGTGCCTCGCCATTTTGTAATGCCTCAGTTCGAGGCACAGGAGAAAGAGTTCTTCTAATTGAAGCCATTTTGTGAAAACTTCAAATATCCAATTACTTACCACACAATATCCAGTGATACAATAACAACAAGGAAACCCGCATCAAAAGTACAATTTCATATCCATCAGCCACAAAGCACCAAAACACTTAACCCATTTTACTAAGGAAAGCCAAATTAATCTCAAAATCAATGCATTCAAGCCATACCAACATAACCGAACAAAACCCAAGTCTCTTATCTGTGATTGAACCACAGTTCTAAAATTTCTAACCTAAACAACCTTCTTTTACCCCACAAACCGTTTAAAACAAAACACCAAGATCAAATTGAACTTACAATAAACAATTCACTCTCATTTGAACTTCTCTTCAACCAAATCAAATCACCCAACACCCAAATCAAACTTCACCTTCTCCCCTTCAATCCCAACAATTACTGAGAACTCTGTCAACAAGAGAATTCAAACCAAACAAAAAAAAAATACCCATTAACACAAACCTCAAATAAAACCAATCTAAGTCAAAATTCAAAACAAATCAAAAATCAAGATTTCTCCAATGAAAGAGAGATCTTGAACTCAAAAACCAGAAATCTAGCATTTTGATGGGTTGGGGAGGTACGTTACCAATCAATGAGAAATGGGTATTCGATCTTTCGCAAGTTGAAGTGAAGAAGAAGAAACAGGTTCACAATCTGCTCACCACCTTCGATCGGCCATTTCTGGGGTCCCTTCAAATGGTCTCTTCAATGGGTTTCCGGATCTGTTGGAGACATATCTCCGTCAATTGCGGGTGAGAGATTGATAAATTGGTGATATTGAGTTTGAGCCCTTCTAGATTGATAAATGGGGAGAGGAAAACCTAACTTTTCAACTTTGCAAATGGGGAGAGGAAGAGATGAGAACAATAGACTATTCTGCTTGAAGAAATCATGCTTGGGGGTGCCATGAAAGATGAAGAAGAGAGGAGCTTTTGAGAGAGATTTGTGAAGAGAGGAGCTTTTGAGAGAGATTTGGGGGTGCCATGAAAGATGAAGAAGAAGGAGATCTGAACCAATTTCATGTTCCTCTTCAGTTCGGTTCTCTCAAGATCTAAAGAAGAAGAATGAGATCTTACCTTCTCAAACTTTCTTCTTCTTCTTCTATCGTCCTCTCCTTCTTTCGTCATTCTTCTTCTCTGCTTCGAGAATCAGTGCTTGTGAAGAGGAGGTGTGGAGAGAGTGAGAATCTGTTTTTCCCCAATTTTTTTCGCCAAAGCGCGAAACTGCTCCCTCCAAAGCGCGAAAATATTTTCGCCAAAGCGCGAAAGTGAAAATTTTATAGCTACGATTTTAAACCGTTGGCAGTTTTAGCCACGGTTATAAACCGTTGGCAGTTATAGCCACGGTTTAAAACCGTGACAACCCTTTTGGTGTAATTTTTTTAGCCACGGTTTTAAACCGTTGGCCGTTATAGCCACGGTTTTTAGCCGTGGAAACTAAACCAACGGCTTAAAGCCGTGGCCACCTCCCCATAGCTAAACAGGCCTTTTGGTGTAGTGTATAGGCCCAAATTCAAGGTGCATGGATCTCACATTGCACATGTGAATCGTGAAAATTGATCTAGTTTTAACTTTTGTTTATAGAGTTGATTAGTTATGAAAACTTTGGAGATGTTTGATTTTGAGAAGTTCATACTGCTAGATTTGTATCAATTTGAAAAATTGTGTTATGTTTGATCCAAACTTAATTATTGGCGTGTCTCATGTGCATGTTCGCTTAAACCAAAATTTACATTATTTTTTTCCATGTTTTTCTTATCTTAGTAATATTAATGGAAATTGATATTTTTGTATTGTCATTTATCAGGGGATCCTCTGTATGTTACTGGTGGGAATCCTAATTGCTTCGAATCTGAATTAATAGACGAGAATTATGTGATGGACGGGTATGAACCATAATCTTTTAAAGCCTATTGAGATAGGATAACAGTCTCCATGATCTTTCCATCGACCAAGTAGTTTTTTCATCATGGTTATTCCTTGATATATGAAGTCAATCATCTTACATTTACACTATCATGTATGCCTTGTATAATTCTTAAATTCTCGGACACTGTTATGTAGAGGGTATGAGATGCCTGCAAAACCTGTTCCAGGAGACTGGTTACTACTTGCATGCTCATCAATTGGTTCTTCAGCATCCAACCAAGAATGAGGTAATATTTTATTTAGTGTCATTTTTTAGTCCAAGTTTTAAATACTCAGTTGTAGTTGTAAGCTTTGCTAGCCATACAACTTGATCATCACTAGTCCTGAGAACCCAGGAACTCACACTAGACTGTATGACATCATGATGTGCACAAATATATGTCTAAGCTAAAAGTATTTTATTCCTGCAGTACAGTCCTTGATTGATCAACTATCAATCCCTAAGATGATGCATCCTCACTGTGAGAAACTGAGCCTAAGAGTACTAAGAACCCATGGTCAAAGCGCACATGTTAGATGACAATTGGAACTAGAGCATAAGCAGTTCTCAACAATCAATCATGGAAGGCAAAATATATTGCCTCGATTTCCAAACTGTGGTTGTAGCTTAAATGTACTTGCTTAATTTTTACATGCCCTTGGGATTTTTCCATCTCAAAAAGTTTGTTATGCAGGTCAGTCAAGGACAGATAACATGTATGCTAATCGATCCCCGCCCATGATCATTATTACAGTAAGCATCACAACTTGTTTGACAGTCTTTCATGAATCTAAGTTGATGGTAGCTTGTTGGAGAGTTAGCCACAAAAAGTCATTTCGTTTTCATTCTTGCTTTCATAACTCTATTAACTGAAAAACAAAATATATCTATGGTCCATGAATCCATTGAGTGATCTTCATGCTGCCACATGGTTAAATTGCATTGTAAGATATATATTGCTAAATTTCCATTTTCCTTACTTTTAGCACCTTTTCATTATGTTAAAATAAGTTCCCTGTTTTTCTTTCAGTTTCAAGCTAAGAACATGCATTATACGATCTCTGTCATGATATTTAATTATGCAGTGGAATTAAATACAGTATTATGAAGTCATGATCTCTGTCATGATATTTAATTAAAACCAGGAAGAAGCCAATTGAAGAACTAGGGCGGCACGGTATTTAATTCCACTACATAATACTGTTGCACGATATTTTTCGCATTTCGAGTGATGCAATTCTTGTGCAGGATGCAATAGGTGATAAGGTAGTTATCTCCTCAATTTAAGATATGTGATTGCTACTTAACTCACATCCATGTGTATAATATTTTTCCTTATGCATGACATGCTCATTAAAGAGCACCAAGCCCATTCGAAAAGTTCTATATGAAGTGAAGTGAGCGGACTTGTGAATTTCTAGCACCCACTAGATTTGAAGTTTCTACTCTCATGTTGCACTTCCATTAGTGGCAAGATTCACATTGCTGATAATTCTATTTTTAGTTCACTCAGGCTTACAAATTTCGGACACCTTTGGGTATAATATGAACTTGATAGAAAATATCATCATTTTGTATTTGATGCATGCCAGAAACAGGGAGTGCCATATGAAATCATTTCTTACATTATTCTATGCAGTTCATTTAAGGAAATTCTTTGTTACATTTCAGATGGGAAAAATTACAAAGCAGCCTTGATCCCACAATGAATTAGCTATGATCATTCAGGTTCGAAAGGGAAAACAAAGGAAAAAGATAAGATAATTATGCAGGTATTCCATGATTGTACTTTCAGGTTTTCATTTGGATATAAGAGACGTGCATTGTGTTATATCAATGACATATTGACATGTAACGATGTTTCTAGATGGGGATGGAAATTGAAGAACTAATGCACCAAAGAGACCTTGCACAAGCCCAAGTAGAAGAGTTGTCTGTCAGTACAATAAAAAGTGTTCCCTATTTTAGGTACATTCATGTTTCTTACATGCGTGTTCTTTTCCTTTAAGTGTTTCTCATTTTGTTTTCTCAGAAATAAGCTGGCCCAATGCATGTTTGCATCTTCCATCTTTGATTTATAGTTGATTAAATTTAAGTTATTTGATTGTGTCATTTTAAAATGGCTGGTTGCTGCTGTGTTTACTGAATTCCTAAGGTGTGGTGGTGCTGCTGTTTTGCATTGGCGAGGCTGTGGTTGGTGAGGTTGTGGTGATGTTGCTTAGGTGCGGTGCTGCTGCTGTTTTGCATTGGTGAGGTTGTGGTGATGCTGCTGTTTTGCATTGCTGGGGCTGATATGTTGTTGTTTTGCATTGCTGAGGTGCTGATATGTTGCTGATTTTTGTGTTGATTTTTGTTTTGGAGTTATAAACTCTATTATAGAATTTCCAACTAATTCGTATTGTTTAACTTGTGACAGAGATCATAGCAAGCCTGAATTTGTGAACCCCAAGGATCATATTGTTATTGACTGCAGTTTTGTTGTGATTGTTCATTATCAGGTGATTGCCGAAATGACAAATGGAGGAGTGGACCGCAACATTGAATGTACAGGAAGCCTCACTGCAATGATCTCTACATTTGAGTGTCCATGATGGTTGGGGTGTGGCAGTACTACTTGTTGGCGTACCAAACAAAGATGACGCATTCAACAACCACCCAATGAACATTTTGAATGAAAGGACTCTCAAGGGTACTTTCTTTGGGAACTATAAGTCGCGCTCTGATATTCCTGATGTTGTAGAGAAGTACATGAATTTCAAAAATTGTCATTGTACGTACTTGATAGATTTTGATAGATTTTGAAACTCAATGTAATACATTACCTTATTAATTACATTACTTTGCCTCCGTTCATGGAAATGTTTAAATGTTTGGCTCATTTTGGTTTTTATTTTCTAGAAATAAAACTTATAAGATGTTATAAAAAGTCATTTGATAACACTTGATGAGTGCTATAGAAAAAAAAAGGCCTTGAGAAACGCTATAGAAATTAATACAATAGCATTTGTTAAATGCTACGTGAGAGAAGACAATAGCGTTTTTGAAACGCTATTGGTAACTATACAATAGCGTTTCAGAAACGCTATAAATACAGTTACTATAGCATTTCAGAAACGCTATAAATATTGTTACTATAGCGTTTCAGAAACACTATAAATAGTCAATTTACAATAAAGTTTTTAAAACGCTATAATAGACTTACTATAGAGTTTCAGAAACGCTATAAATACTGTTACTATAGCGTTTTAGAAATGCTATAAATAGTCAACTTATAAATACTGTTACTAAAGCGTTTCAGAAACGCTATAAATAGTCAATTTACAATAGAGTTTTTAAAACGCTATAATAGACCCTGTATCTATTATAGCTCCGGCAGACACAACGTTTTCTAAAACGCTATGGTATCCTACCATATCATTTTTGAAATGCTATCAATGAGCATTTTTCTTGTAGTGCCTGTATGCTCATGAACCCACAGTAGTAGAGACTAGAGAGAGAGACCTTCCTTGTATGTTCCTTGAGGCTTGAACATGTGATTTGGGGTTCGGTTGGTAGGTGAATTGGATCTTGGAAGGTACAATGTGTATAGGGTACTTAGCATGAATTTTTTATTTTTCATTATGTTTCCACTTTTTTGTCAAGAAGCTAATCAAGTCACCTTATGAACTAGCATGTTTGTGGGTCCAATTTGATGAAAGAACTATTACATAGAGAAAACTTGATGAAAAGGGTTGTGGGTTCCATTTCCATTTTATGGTAGGATGTTGTTCAGGCTTTGAGGATGATCTCTGATAGGTACAATTTTCTTTTCTTTTTGATGCAGAGATTCTTTTTTTTTAAGCCATTTGTCTCATGAAGTTGGCTTCTTTGATATGAAGGAGGTTCTAGCACAGGTAAGAATTCAACCACAGTAAAAATAAAAATAAAATGTGAAATGTAGTATTTTCATCTTTTTTTTTATATGCTACTTTATCTTGTGTTTGTTTACTGGATTAGCTTGCTTTCTCACTAGATCAGCTTGCTTTCTGCTCATTAATTGTAGTTTCATTTTTCGCTCTTTTGAAACATTAATTAGGTGTTAAATTGCTAATATCAGACAGAGATTGCTAGTATGTGCCGGCATAAACAAAGTGTACCAAGCTAGTTCGTTTTTTTTTTTTTTTTTTTAAGATTTAGAGATTAATGTCTATTCTTTTATATGTTTCGATTACATTGATGACTCAATAAGAACACATACATTCTTTCATATAACTTCTATTGGCACATTATTTTCTTACTACTTGTTTACTTTGAAATTCATTTAAAATGTAGGTTTTGCTATATGTACCTCTGGAATTTGAATGTAGTAGTTTATGAAGATTTTGGATGTGTACTATCCATTTTGTAGCTTTTTTTTATTTGGAAAATATTTGAAATTAGCTATAGTTTTTAAATGATACAAAGCAAAATTGAGTATAAACTTCATTTGAAATTAGTATTAGCTAGTGTATGTAACTATATAAAATTTAGTATTAGTTTTATCATGTTGCAATTATTCCATTAGTATGGGTTGGTTAATGATACAATTATTACATTAGTATGGGTTGGTTGATGATACAAATATTAACATCACCTCATTTGGTATGGGCACAAAAGTGTTACAATTCATTTTAGCAACATGTAAGAGCTATAACAAAAAGTTCTTTATGATGTAGTGTGACATGTAATTTGTGATGATACATAAAAATGGTCACATCCTTGAGTCGTACACGTGTCATGATGATCTCGAGGAACCACGGGTTCAAGCAACTGCCCAATATGGATACAGCCCAAGCGGTTCTCAGCCCGCTCAACTTTAGCTCACCAGGTAAGCCCGGACTCTCACAGCACGCTAGGCCCTCACGTCTCACAGCTATCTACGATACCCGTAAGCCCTTTTTAGGTAAGTATCTCGAGGATTTGCTTCAGACGGGCAACCACGGCTGCTATTTGCTTCCAACTAAGAAGCAAACACCAAAGTATCTTCCACACAGGGAACCTCCCTACCACGAAATGCTATTGGATTGGGAACTATCTCCCGCATATCTAGGAGCACAGAGCTAACAGGGAACTTCCCTCCTACATCATGACTCCTAATTAGATAGGGGTTTTCACGAAGATCTCCTCCCTAATCTACGCCTATGATGGTCTGGTTAACCCAGGACTCCTTGTACTATAAAAAAGACATGAGGTTGGTAAGCTAAGGTACGCTACAAATTCCCTGTTACAGTATTACACCTTTCTCAGATCCTTGTGTGACTTTAGCATCGGAGTGTCATCGGCCACCCCACGGTGGTCTGTGGCTCACGTGTGCTACTTGTGCAGGTCAAACGGGTCAGCGGGAACAGGTCAGAGCTGGGAGCGAAAAATGACTGCATCAGTTTGGCGCCGTCCATGGCGACGACATAGTTCTTAACTTTACACTAAGCGTCATCTCATACCAAATCCTAGAGAGATGGTGACCACTAGATCACGCAACTATAAACCAGGGGACACGTCCAACGTTTCGGCTGTCCCTATACCAGTTCCTGCCATGCACGGGCAACCTACTCACACCCCTGCACCCACGACAGACCCCAGAATCAAGATGCTGACATCCCAATTACAACAGGTTATCAAGGCGGTGGAGACACTCACAAGGCAAAATCCACTCGCTGCTGATGGAGACCAAGAACAACACAGACCTCCACCTCTAGTGGACGATAGGGAGCAAGCGCAGGAGGACCAAGCCCCCACCAGTTCCTATTGGACTAAGGGAGGTTGTGCAGCTAACGCCGATCCAGCTACCAAGACAGAGAAGCTTAGCCCCTGGAATCCCCTCCGCGAAGGAGCACATGATCCTGACGTCTTGTATCGCCTCTCCGTCCCGCCATTCGTAGACCGGATAATGAATGAGGCCCTCCCAAGGAAGTTCACTCCCCCGAAGCTAGATTCGTATGATGGGACCACCGATCCCTTCGATCATCTCTGCCACTACCAGCACGTGATGGCTCTCAAGGAATGATCTGAATCCATCATGTGCATAACCTTTCCTACCAGTCTCAAAGGCCTCGCATTGACGTGGTTCCACAGCCTTTCGCCGAAGTCAATTGATTCTTTCAAAAACTGGCAAAGTAATTTCTGACCCGCTTCGTCGGAAGCCAGCGTTTTAGAAAAGGCCGCACTACATACTCTCTCTAAGGCAGGGGTCTGGCGAGATGTTCCGAGAGTATGTTACGCCCTTCAACAACGAGCAGACCCTCATCGATGTGTGCAGCGACGATACAGCCGTGAAGACCTTCACCGCGGGTCTCAAAGAAGGAAAACTCTTCAAGGGCCACACCTTGGAGCCCCCTCTGGACATGGCGAAACTCCTCAAGAGCGTTCAGAGACACGTCACCCTAGAGGAATCAAGGACAACCAAGAGGAAAATCAAAGGCGACAGAAAGCCCTCTGCTTCGAGGGATAAGAAAGAAGGAAAGAGACACGAGGAATAGGAGCGGAGCAAGAGGAAGCACACTTACAATAAGCTGGATCTTGATCGTCCCAAGCTAGAGAAGCCATCCAACTACATTGGATTCAGAACCGTGACACCCCTGAATGCTAGTAAGTCGGATGTACTCAACTCCATGAAAAATTGGGAGGAAATGAAGTGGCCCCCGAAGACACGCGGAGACCCTGCTAGAAGGGATAACGGCAAGTACTGTGCGTACCACAAAGTAGGCATCCACAACACCAATGACTGCAAGAGTCCAAGGTATGAAGTAGAGCACTGGATCCGCAAGGGCAAATTGAAAGACTTTCTGAAGTTTGAGAAGCAGCCAGAACCGACCAAGGACAGGTGGAATCGGTCAAAGAGGTAGAAAAGAAGACTCTCGGGATAATATACGTCCTTCATGGAGTCGAACCAAATGAAGACCAGTCGCACAGATCCCGCAAGCAAACTCTGTTGGATATGCGAACACAATCCACAGACGAGGACAAACGCGTTTGCTATTCAAGAATTCAGAACCTCATTCCCACTTTGACCTTGACGGACAAGGATTTAGATGGAGTCTGAGCGCTACATAACGACGCCTTGGTCATCTCTATGTCCATCGCAAAGTCGGAAGTGAATAGAGCCCTCGTTGACCAGGAAGCTCACTCAACGTTATGTTCTACAATGTTTTCCACAACATGGACCTCAAGGAGGAAAGCCTAACGCCATCAGAGCACCCGCTGATCGGGTTCAGCGGGGAAAAGTTTTTCCCCTTCGGAAGGATAAGGCTAGCCACAGGAGCAGGAGAGCCACAGTTTAGGAAGGTCCTATTTTTGGACTTCATGGTGGTAGACGCACCATCGTCCTACAACCTCATCCTGAGAAGACCGTGGCTACACCAAATGGAAGCAGTGGTTTTCACCCTTCACCAGTGTGTTAAGTATACTGCTAACAACTCGGAAGGGACAATACGTGGAGACCAACCTATGGCACGAGGTTGCCACTTAGCCACACTAAAACAGATAGAGTGTTCCCAGATCTAGCTACATCATGCAAAGTAGCCTGACCCAGTACAAGGCCTAAAGACGGAAGGGGCACCATTTTTTAGTGGTACAAGAGTAGTCAACTCTCCCACATAGCAAATCGTAATGGCAATGACAAGCGGGAACACATCCCCTGACATCTTATCGGTGCGGTGATCCACCCCTCTACAAGGTTTACACTTCAGTGACCTATGAAACGCCTCAACAGTCCGCTAAATGATCCGTGAAAGCTATCCGAATTCGTTTTGAGGCCAAGATCAGTTTATCTCCATCAACAATTAGTTTGCTTTATGTTGTTTGTTTCCCTTTCCGTAGTCAATTTGAGTTTAGTGTTCTTAAGAAACGTATGTGATTCACAATCATTTAAGAAAAAAAACAAGAATTTCAGAGACAAACTCTATTGATTATTGGTAAGATGTAACAACAAGCACCTTGAGGCGGATACAAAAAACTACATACTGCGAACGCCCTGAGGCGGATACAAAAAACTACATACTGCGAACGTCCTGAGGTGGATATAAAAGATTACATACTGCGAACAGTCTGCAGGTGAGAGGAAAGATAAAAGTTGCTCGACCCCTTCCAAAGACGACAGCGGAGTCAAGAGAATGGGAGATGCTCGACCCCTTCCCAAGATAAAGACAAAATGTAAGTAGGGATTGAAACGACTGAGTAGACGGATTGCTCCACCACATCACCCAACGGAGACACCCTTGTTGCAGCGTTGAACACCTCCCAAAAAGCTCTGATCTACTTCAGGAACATCTCACGCCTTCTCATTTCCTAGAACGGCTTCAAAGCGGGCGGATAGAATGGCCGCAAAAGGTCTCACAGTGCTGCCAAGGGAGGCCACTTTTCACACATGAGATAACCGGTGTGGCTGAGAGATACCATACCCGGAAATATTGCACATCAACCGACACTTCGATCACCCACTGGTTAGCCATGGGATCCGAGTGCACGAGGATACAAGTGATACGGTGTAACACCAGAGCATTTCCTTTGGTAATAAATTTGTACTACTTCTCCGTGATATGAAAAGGAATTATGAGACCTCAGCAGATCAACTACGTGCTCACCCATATCAGGTGACTACGCATAACGACAACTTTTGCCTTGCCTGAACGACATAAACATCAGAACACTCAGAGACTCCAGAAACGGAGATACAGCTTCAGCCTTTGGAAAATCCAAAACATCTTCTTCAGCCTTGGAAAAACCCAAAGCGTCTTTTTCAAACAAAAACATTACAGGAGATAAACTCTATGAATGATACTACCTACAACGATTGGGAAACACGATTATATAGACGTAATGATTCACCAAACGGGCACTCAAGCATTAAATGCCACACATTGAATAGCGTTAGGAAAACAGGAAAGCGACGGTTCTCATGGAAACTACACAGAACACGTCAATCAATTAATGGCGCTGCATACACGTGTCACCGCGGATCTACATTGTACACACGACGTGCCTTGCAGGAAACCCTAGCCCTTCCCTAGCGAGCCCATGGGCCTGGCCTGATAATCGAATAACATCCCGTTGCATGCATGGCACGAACACCAAAAGATCCTAGTCAACCCTGGCATACGAATCGTACCTACAGATCACTAGACGGTTTAAGGTAACTTCATCCACACCATGTGTCAAGCGGATAGATCAGGTTCACACGCCCCTTAGCAGATAGAACCTCCTTTCAAATCAGGCATGCTTAGTCAGCCATGACAGATGACGATAACTTCTTGTTCATCCCGACACCTAGTTTGCCAAGCACGGGCATCGACAATTTAGGAAGCGAAAGTCTAATCAGTGTTATCACACCTAATCAGGTAAGTCTAGCTAGTGACAACTAGCGACGAAAGCTTTTGATCAAATCCTGGACTTGTAGCCCCCAATGCGAGGGTGTACATAGTCCAGAAGGTGGGAGCCCAATCAGTCTCGAACTAATTCCGACGGCTCGCCACAGAACCACCACTCTTCAGCGCGGCCGCCAAATCACCAACCCTAGACTTGTAGCCTCAGCGCAAGGGTGTAGATAGTCGAGATGGTGGGAGCCCAGTCAATCCTGAACTGATCCCAATAGTTTGCACATGACCACTGTTTTTCAACGCGACCGCCAAAACACTCCCAAGTTTGTAGCATAGATGGTGGGAGCCTAGTCAGTCCTGAACTGGTTCTGATGGCTTGACAAGGGACCATTGCTTTTCAGCATGATTGCCAAACCCTCTCTATTTTGTAGCCTCCACCGCGCAGGGAAGGCGGCGACGGTTCGAAAAGTGGAAGCCTAGTCAGTCCCGAACTGATTTCGACAGCTTGCCACGGGACCACTTCTCTTCAGCCTGGTCGCCAAACCCTTAGTCCCCAAAGTTGTCATCCGCCCTGATCAGTCATAAATGATTGATGGTGGAAGCCTAGTCAGTCCCGAACTGATTTCGACGGCTTGCCACAGAACCGCTGCTCTTCAGCCTGGTCAACAAACCCTTACTCCCCGAATCTGTCGTCCACCTTGATCGGTCATAAATGATTCGGATGGTGGGAGTCCCAAGCAGCTCGCCACACGGCCTGTGCTGTCATTCTCAACCAGCGGACGCAAATATGAATCTAGCCAAGTCAGTACCTTCATGCTCAAACGAATTGGCATCCTAACATTGGAAAAGGCCGCTTGTGCCAAAGACTCGGCCACCACAGCTCGCCCAAGGCAACAACTGCAGCAGACTAGTCAGACAAACAAGCAATGACCCAGGTCATTCACAATACAAAGTGGTCAAACCCTCTACCGCAGACAGACCAGTCAACGTCCTATTGATTCAACTAGCCTATGCCAAAACATGACAATAGGGCGAAACGGAAAAGCATGCAATGGAGACAAAAGGCGTAAAACGGATAACACTATTTTCATTAATGGTCAATACAAAAAGAGTACAAATACACAAAATCGCTCCTAATCAGGAGAAGGTGCGAAAACGGAAGAGTTAAGCCTAGTAGAAACAGGGGCGGAAGGTGCATCCATATGCGCTTCAACCTGGACAACAGAAACCGAATCATCCTCCTTGTTTGACGACGCAGAAGAGACGGACAAGTCTACATATGACATTTTCTTATAACGATCAAGGTCCCACTCCGAATGCTCCTCCTTCATTAGCGATAGCAGCTCTACCCGGCCATGTACGACCCAACGAAACTCACACTTGCCTTGTTCCTAGAGAAAGTCTTCCTCTTGCACCTTTGCATCAATAAGTTCGCACTCCAGAGGCTCCAACTTACCATTCAGCGCATCAACCTGAGACTGATATGTGGCCAAACAACTTTCCACAATACTGAGTTCATGACACCCCACCTTCAGCTAGTCTTCAGCCTTCCTAGCTTCTTGAGTATAGAAATTCACATCAAATTCCAACTGTTGTTTCTCAGCAGCCCATCCAGCTTCCCTTGAAGCACTCTCTTCAGCAAAGGATTGCTACTCATAACTTGCTTTATCTGCAGCCTCCTGGGCAACCTCGACTTCTCGACGTATCCGGCTCAGCTCCTACCTGAGTCTGTTCTTCTCGGACACTACCTCTGCCAGTTTGTGTTCAAGGTTCTCCAGATGAGCCCTCTGAGCCTCAATGGCCACAATTGATTGATCCAATCGCATCTTTTCGGCTTGCTTCTTAAGCCGCTCAATTTCATGAAGCTCATCAGAGTATAGCTTCTGCACATGCGATAAGACAATCTCCAAGGTGTACACTCTCTCACGAGCCGCCTCGACTTCCATTTCAGCAACGGCCTCGTGGCTCATATGAGACATACCCAACATAAGGTTTTCAAACCCTTATCAATACACCCTTCAAGCGAATCCTCTTCGAGTTTTGGAGCATGGTCCATCAACCAGCTGTGATGTCTGCTTATATGCTTCCTCGAATCATACTTTATATCCACCTCTCGGTGCCAAACCTGTGAGGTCATCTTCACCCAGTCCGGTGCAAATAGGCTTATCCGCGTATCAGGATGAAGCGTCCCCTGATCTGGAACTACGCCAACACCACCCTTCACGGTCACCACCGTCCTCAAACTCTCCTCCGTAGCTTTTCCTTTATCAAGAGCAGCCGACCCTTTACTGTGAGATGGCTCAACAGGATCCGGAGGCAAAGAAGGAAGCGAAGTATCTAAAGGGCCCTCCAACACTTATAACCATGGCCCTCGACGAGACGGTGAACCGTGCGGGCTACAGGAAACATGATCGGTACCACGACCACTCTCAGGAAAATCATCAGTGGGGTGATCACATTCCACTACCTCGGGTGAATCTTCAAAAGGGCCTTCTATCAAAACAGCCCCATACGAATTAGCACCAGCAGAAGCCGCCATTGCAACACGCACTAGACGGTCATTCAGAGCCTCAACCTGTGCGTCACTAAGTTTTGAACCACTTGTGACTCCCGCCAACCGCAGATAATCTCCCTCCAAACCAGGAACGTTAGACTCCGCCTCAACAGGCTTAGGAGATTCGCTTTCTTTACGGCTCCTCCACATCAAACAGGACAGAAGCATTGGCCCAATCAGCCTTCCTCTTTCTTAAGGGGCCTCATCTTCCGACTTGATAAGCTCCTCTCGGTACAACGTGGGAGCTACGTGCCAATTGTCCCACAACCCATTGCAAATGAAGTTGGAAACACTCATTACATCAGTCACCTCCCTTTAAGGCAAGTCGCTGAATTTTTCCATGGTGGTTCGCTCTTCCAAAGTAAGAGGAGTAGTGAGGAACTTCCCTATAGAAAAGCATGAACACAGTTAGTTAAACTTACGAAGTCGTCTTAACTATCATTCGAGCAAACAACCCTTGCATCGGAAATATTTTGAATCTGCAGGGGCCAAGAAACAAAACTTTTGCCAGAACTTGAAGTCATCGGGCTGTCTATCGAAGCACTTCGGCGCCCTCAGCTTACAAACAACATTGTTCTGCAGCCGAGGAGCAGTAAGCAACTGGATCACTCGCGGTGTCACGCTAAAGCCGGCCTCCTTAGCACGAAGCAAAAACATGAGGATAACTCTGTATCCATTGGGTCCCAACTGAGCTGGGGGAATCACTAGCAAATTCAAGAATTCCCATATCACGTCAAGAATCGGAAAATGCACTCCAGTTTGAAGCATCCTCGGTGTAAGCAGATAAGACCATCTGGAGGCAACATTGGTGTCTGGTCACCCATTACAAGGCACAACGACAGATCCTCCAGAACTCCAAACCTCGTACGGATTTTGGCAAGACTAGGTTCAGACAGCAACCTGTCTTCAAAAAACTCTAGGCCCTCGGCCAAGAAAGCATCATCAAAAAGATAATCTCGGACAATGAAGAAAACGAACAAACTCTTCTAATCAAAACGATATCTTCGAAAGCAAGAAAAGTATAAGAATCAGACGATGCACTATGGATGACCTATATAGGCGATGGGTTCCCGCCCCTTTTCTGCAGAACCAACGCACGTTCAATTAATGCAGCGTGTTGTTCAAGCAACGATTCAGATTCAGCATCATGAGCGACACATCCCTTCATGATACGACTTAGCGAACCGATGTGACGGCCCACTAACTCAGGGGGAGTAGCTGATGATACATAAAAATGATCACACCCCTGAGCCGTACACGTGTCATGGTGATCTCGAGAAATCACAGGTTCAAGCAACAGCCCAATACGGATTCAGCTCAAGCAGTTCTCAGCCCGCTCAACTTCAGCCCACCAGGCAAGCCCGGATTCTCACAGCACGCTAGGCCCACACGTCTCACAGCTATCCACGATACCCGTAAGCCCTTTCAGGCAAGTATCTCAAGGATCTGCTTCGGACGGACAACCACAACTACTATTTGCTTGGAAGCAAACACCAGAATATATTCCACATAGAGAAACTCCCTTCCATGGAATGCTCTCGGATTGGGAACTATATCCCGCGTATCTAGGAGCATGGAGTTAACAGAGAAATTCTCTCCTACAACACGACTTCTAATTAGAGAGATGTCTCCACGAAAATCTTTTTCCTAATCTACGCCTACGATGGCCTGGTTAATCCAAGACTCCTTGCACTATAAATAAGACATGGGGTTGGTAAGCAAAGGTACGCTACAAATTCCCTATTACAGCATTACACCATCCTCATATCCTTGTTTGACTTTAGCATCGGAGTGCCATCGGCCACCTCACGGTGGTCTGTGGCTCACGTGTGCTACTTATGTAGGTCAAACAGGTCAGAGGAGGGAGCGAACAATGACTGCATCAATTTGTTTTATAGATATTTATTCTAGTGTCTTCAGCTGTATAATAGAGATATAATGTGCGGAAATAATTCTTTCATTTTATTTTAGTTTTTCGTGAAACCCAAAATCATGTTCATGCAAAATTGCATTGGACATTGTTCTCCCCATCTGTAGAATGCAATTTTGATAGAAGAATTTAAGTGAAAAATCTGTCCATAGGAAGACTACTTTAATAAACCATTTGACTTGATTCCCATCTTCCCAATTGTTTGTTTATGTGCTATGCTTTGTTTTTATACAAAGTACGCATGTAACAAACGCTGCAATTCTTGCGACGGTTGAATGCAACTGCTTTCAAATTAGATTGTTAATCAATTCTGAAATTTAGTTCATTGGGAAAAAATGATCAAAATCAGCCATTAACACAACACTAGTTAGAAAAAAAAATTATATGTTATGCTAAATATTTGATTCTGAAGTACGAGTCCCTGGAAAAAATGATCAAAATCAGTCATTAACACAACACTAGTTAGAAAAAATTTTATATGTTATGCTAAATATTTGATTCTGAAGTACGAGTCCCTTTTATCATCTCTCCCTGAATGATATAGACATTCATATTCTCATTGCAGACAATGTAACTCTTCATCTCTTCCCTTCTCATCCATTTCTCCTTTTATTTTTTTCACTTTGTCAGCCAACAAATCTTGTTACTCATCTTTATTTTTTCTACCATTTTGTATTTTAGCATTCAAAGGCACATTCAAAATTTTTAAAATAAAAAAAACCATATTATCCGATTTAAATTTTCAATTTGATGAAAATTAATTTTATTAATTTTTTTCAATATCATAAAGACCAGTGTTCTTAAAGTCGATCTAGGCGGGGCCTAGGTGCTAGGCAGCTGGGAGCCACCAAGGTAGGCTGGGTTTTTTTGAGAGGAGAATTTAAGTGAAAAATTTGTCCACAGGAAGACTACTTTAATCAACCATTTGACTTGATTTCCATCTTCCCAACTGTTTGTTTACGTGCTATGTTTTGTCTTTATACAAAGTCTGCATGTAACAAACGCTGCAATTCTTGCGACGGTTGAATGCAACTGCTTTCAAATTAGATTGTTAATCAATTCTGAAATTTAGTTCATTGGGAAAAAATTATCAAAATCAGTCATCAACACAACGCTAGTTAGAAAAAAAATTATATGTTATGCTAAATATTTGATTCTGAAGTACGAGTCCCTTTTATCAACTATCCCGGAATTATTTAGACATTCATTATTCTCATTGCAGACAATGTAACTCTTCATCTCTGCCCTTCTCATCCATTTCTCTTTTTGTTATTTTCACTTTGCCAGCCAACAAATCTTGTTACTCATCTTTATTTTTTCTACCATTTTGTATTTTAGCACTCAAAGGCACATTCAACTTTTAAAAAAAAAAAAAAAACCATATTATCCGATTTAAATTTTTAATTTGATGAAAATTAATATTTTTTTTTTCAATATCATAATGACCAGTGTTCTAAAAGTCTGTCTAGGCGGGGCCTAGGTGCTAGGCAGCTGGGAGCCACCAAGGCAGGCTGGGTTTTTTTCAGTTTGAAAAAAAAATTAAGACTTTTTTTTAACAATTTGCACATGTATCTTGGCATTGAATCAAAAATAATTTATATGTTATTATGTTTAACTTTTATAAATTATAATAAATAAATAATCGCTTAGGCCCCCGCCTGTTCATCTAGGCGCTAGTCCCTTACTTGCCACCCGCTTAATGATTTTTAAAACACTGGTAAAGATTAAATTCTAATTATTATGATAATTGTAATTTTATCAAGTTTACATAACGACAAATTGCACAAAGACATGAACACTAAAAGGTTTTTACGATGCACTCCCTATTACTATGAACTTAAAAGGTTCTCACTTGGAAAAGTATAAAATAATAAGTTTGTTTGATAGCTCAGAAAATTTATTTTTTAGGGAAAATGACTTTTTCTGGGAAAATGATTAAGAAACTATTATTTGATTGCACCCAAAAAATTATATTCATAAATATTTAATTATGGATATATTAGCAATTTCGTTGTTACAAAACTAGTCTTGAATCGGGTTTTGTTATATATGGTTTGAGAGTTTTTGTAACGAAAAATGACATTTAAGACCTACTTTTTTAACCAAATCGACAATTTAAATACCGTAGTTGATGCAATGACTAATTTGTGCCTAATTTTATACTTTTATGACCAACAATGACTCTTTCATTAACCCATGTTAATTCATAAAACTATAGGACATATTTACCATTCCTAAAAAAATTTACCATTTCAAACTCATAAATTGCCTATTATGGGGTAACAACTCAATTGATAGGCTTGTAGCGAATGGTATTATAAGTTCTGAGTTCAAACCCTGTCGGCGACATTTGGGGTGGAAGGGGATTAAGGGATAAAAAAAACCAACATACACGACTTTTTAATTTACTTTTAAAGCACTTAAGTTGAACGCCAAAATAAACAACTTTGGATAATTAGAGACCCTGCTAGGCCAGGAATGGAGGATAACATTAGGATTTGTAACTCAAACTTTTTGGGAATGCAAGCTTTGTATTGCTTCGAAGTAATCATCCACCCCAGGCCCACACTTTATTAAAATTGGTGATGGATATTGTATGGATTAGATGTGACTAGGGTGTCGACGCGCTCTACTTGCACGAATATTCAATACTTTTTTTTTATTACAACCCTTCAATGATAACTAAAATTATTATTGAAATTCTAAATAAAATAATTATTTATAATTTGAAGGACATATGTATAGTTTACAAAAAATTAAGGGCTTCGGATAAATTTTGTTAGGGGCTTAGGTATAATTGACAATATTTGAGAGGGTCAAATTTTGATCGTAAATTATTTGAATTTGGGAGGGTAAAATGGTACATATATGTAATAGTTTTTCATTTAAAACTACAATATTACTCCTGATCACTATTCACCTACCTATTGATTTTTCTTGTAAATATAATAGAATTTGGAGGGTATTTTGAGCAATCCGAAAATCAGGACTGAGGCACACACATTCATAGTTAGGAACTTACATTATATAGTTTAGACAGAGCATAATAATAGTAAATTAAAATAGAAAAGGAAAAATAAAAATAATCTATTGTCGGAAACCAATTTGATATGCCCATGGGCTCGTGGGAGACATCCATTATAAATATTTACAGTAATGGATATGGCTTATCTGCAACAATTTTGGTATGAAACAAGTTTGGGATGATCATAGCTAGAGAACAAAAAGGGTGTAGCGCTTTGATGTACATTCCGACAAGATGTCCAAACACAACTGCACAAAAAATTCAGTGTAATGGTATATCTGAAATTACAAGAAACTGATTAGGGCCAAACTGAGGTAGCTAGGTAAGTTCATTAGACATACTGAGATTGGGTTTGTTGTAAAACATTTTTTGGTGTTTTGGAGGACATGTCCATTTTTCTTTTCCTTTTTTTTTTTTTTTCTAAAAGAGGACATATCCATGAAATATGTGATACTAAAACCACAACATTTGTGACAAAAAGTGGTGTTAATGCCAGAATCGAAATTCCGAGTGGTTTATAACAATGGAAGCTGAGATTTGAGAAAGATTGGCTCTTGAACAAATGGAACACGAAGTTGGAAAGTGGGATCATATTGCTAAGTTGACACCTAGTCTTACCCAAATCCAACATGAATTTGAATATGTATGCCAAACATTGTTTATTCTTAGGGAGTTGTTATGTGTATTCGACTGTTTGCTGGATACCTCCAACTTTATTATGTAGATTTAGCTTTTAAAAATTGCTTAATGTACTCAACCAAAATTTGTTAATGTTAAACACACACACAATATGTTACTCGTATTGTTGATTGGTGACTTTGTATAAAGGATTCCTATAATGTTTGGATATCAGATTTTTTAAGGTTTTGAATGCAATTTTTTCGAATTTGATATAACAGTTGCAGTTATAAAGAATTTGAATTTGTTAATGCTAAACACACACACAATATGTTACTCGTATTGTTGATTGGTGACTTTGTATAAAGGATTCCTATAATGTTTGGATATCAGATTTTTTAAGGTTTTGAATGCAATTTTTTCGAATTTGATATAACAGTTGCAGTTATAAAGAATTTGAATTTGTTAATGCTAAACACACACACAATATGTTACAGTTTTGAAATTTATGGATTGATTTATATTTTTTATCTTTTTATTTTTATTACGCATTGATTTTGTCAACCCCTGTAAGGTTAATGAGCACATTAAAATTTAACGAATGTGTGATTGAATTTCTGTAATGAATGAAAAGGTTGGGTTTGAGTTTTATAATTTATAGACGATGGTTACGATTGTTCTTTCATTTCAATAGATAAATTAACACTCTTGACGAGAAAATTCCGCACTAAATAATTTTTATTATTACAAAAATATTATGTCGGTATTACACACAAAAAAGGTTGTGCAACAAAGTTGAAACATCCCAAACTACTGTGCAAAAAAGAGTTGGTGCAACTAAGCCAAATAGTCGGGTACACGAAGCAATTCCATATTCTTAACACTTCTTATTATCTTCACTTGATAAATCTATTTAATTATAAAGAAAATAAAGAAATCCATAAAAAATAATTAAAAAAAAAAAATTGGCGTTCATCACTAATTTGATTCACATGGTTTGGTTCTATCAAGATTTTCATGATATTGTTCTCAGTAGTGTGTCGTCCTTCGATAATTCCATCAAAATATTTGAATACATCATCGAAAAGCCTTAAATACTAAAGGAAGCAGATCAGGTTCACTTGTAAACTTGAACTAGCAAAACGGAAAACCCCAGTGACCCAATCCTTTCATGTCACCTATTCGACCCCAATTTTGTAACACACCATTGTTTTCTTACTACTTTGTTTTTTCACTTGGCAGGCATGGGGAATGCCTCAATTTTCTATCTTTACATAACCACATCTAAGTAATACAAAATCAACATATAATATTGTCATAATCTCACAAAGACATGGTCAAAACAACACTTTCTACACTTGCCTTAGTTACACTGACTGGGGTCGAAGGCCATGTCGGCAGGCTTGGTTTTACATGAAGTTCTGCATTATATGCATAAGAGACTATAAATACATCTCTCAGACTCCATGCTCAAACATCTTGTCTCAACTTCTATAACAAGATCAAAGGTTTAGTAAATAACTAAAAGCTTCAATGGCGTCAGGTCATTTGTTTGTGTTCCTTTCGATGGTCGCTGTGCTCCTTCCAAGTGTAGCTCTAGCTAAAGTGTTCATGGTTGGAGACGAGGTGGGATGGACTGTAGGTTTTGACTATCAATCGTGGGCTCATGGCAAGGATTTCAGGGTGGGCGACCAACTTTGTATGTCGCCGTGAAATTGTAGTTTCAATACTCTAAGCTCATATTCCCCCTCAGGGAAATAATTGGAAAATGCCTCTGCAGTCTGGAGGACCAATGCTATGTTAATTATCTACAATGGACTTCAGTTTCAATCATCTAAATCTCTATAAACTAATAACGTTTGATTTTTCAATGACTTTACAGTGTTTCATTATCCCGTCGGAGTTCACAATGTCTACAAAGTGAACGCAACTGACTTTCAGGATTGCACCATACCACTAGAGACAGAGCCATTAACAACTGGGCATGATACTGTTGGCGTGCCAAGCGCGCACCTAGGTCCACTATATATAGTAACGATATTGTCCTAAACTTAAACACCCACTGTCTTGGACCTACCATCCGGGCCACGGATGTGGAGTTTTATCTTAAAATGCCTCGTTGCTATTAGGGAATGAACCATCTCCTCATAAACCTTAGTGACAACTCCACCTTACTTGATGTGGGATTATTCAAGCCAACTCTATCCCAATAATCTCCACTTTTGGTACGAATAGTCACACATCCTACAATCCATCCACTAGTCTGCAACATCTCGAAGTACACCTCCTCCTCGAGTCTCATGTGCAACCACAATCATGTGGGTAGCACTCGGTGTACAGGCTGCTATCCTGGCGTTATTGGCTCCACCTTAGTCGCAACCATCGCACTAACTCCACCTCATCCAGACTTGTAGGATAACTTCTTTTGGCAAGGATCTAGAACCTATTCTGGATCCATTCATCTGGCGGGTCGCGCACATGCGACATTCTACCTGACTCGCTACCTCGCGCCGGATCCCCTGAACAATGTGCTGCCTGCACCTCCACCTCGGACCGCGCACATGCAATGCTCTACCTAGCTCGCTACCTCGCGCCTGCTCCCTTGAACAATGTGCCGTCTTGCACCACTTGCCAAGTCCTAGTCAAACCATCGGCTCTGATATCACATGTTGGCGCGCCAAGCGCAAGCACCTAGGTCCACTATATATAATAACTATATTGTCTCAAACTTAAACACCCGCTGTCTTGGGCCTACCATCCGGGCCACGGGTGTTGGGTTTTTATCTTAAAATGCCCCGTTGCTATTAGGGAATAAACAATCTCCTTATAAACCTTAGTGACAACTCCACCTTACTTGATGTGGGATTTTTCAAGCCAACTACATCTCAACAATCTCCACTTTGTTGTAGGGTGGACCAGGCCCTAAATTTAAAATAGCAACTAGGGTTACTATTGATGTTTATAAATATTAGAAGAGAAAGGAAAAAAAGGACAGACCTGTGTTTTTGTTTTGTGCGACGGCTGCGTGCGCGTGTCTCCATTGTGAGAGAACAAAGAAGGGAAGGATGAGCTAATTGTTGGAGTTTGATTGAAGACTCACAAGTGTGTTTTGGATCCGTTTCTTGTCGGATTTTGGTGCCGTTTGTTTCGGTATATTATTCCTTTGATTGGGAGTTGTTTGAACCTCTTATGATGTAACCATTTTATTGCTCCTTGAATTCCTCAAGCCTTGGGTAAAAGGCTTGAGAAAAACATTGTACTTCTTTTATTGATTAATGGATTGATTGGATTTGCCCCGTGGTTTTTTACTCTTCGCCTTGAAGGGTTTTCCACGTATATCTTGGTGTCATTTATTTTGCATTGATTATTTGCTTGCATTGAATATTTGTTTGGCGATATTACTTGGTACTTTCATTGGTAGAATTTCTTTGTAGTTGTTTGCTTTGTTTTCCCCAACAAAGTGGTATCAGAGCAATTGTTGGGAGATTGTTAGTGTTTGGAATTGACATGGAAAATAACAATACAAATTTGATTAGCCTTAATGGCTCTAATTATGTGATATGGAAAGAAAAGATGGAAGATATTTTATATTGCAAGGATTTATATGCCCCAATTGAACGGGATAATGCAAAACCAAAGGATATGTCTGAAGATGAGTGGAAGAAATTAACTAGAAAGACCATTGGCCATATTAGACAATGGCTAGATGATACAATATTTCACCATATGTCCGCTGAGACGTCTACCCATTCTCTTTTGACTAAACTCCAGAAGTTGTATGAAAGAAAAACCGCTACGAACAAGGCCTTCTTGATTAGAAAGCTGGTGAATCTAAAATTCAAGGAAGGTAATTCTACTGTGTGCACTTGAATGAGGTGCAAAGTATAGTGAATCAACTGTCAAACATGAAGATATTGTTAGATGGTGAATTGCAAGCATTGCTACTTTTCAGCTCGTTACCAGATAGTTGGGAAACGATGGTGGTGTCTGTTAGTAATTCGGCACCAAATGGACTGCTTACCATGGAATTGGTTACGAGTAGCTTACTCATCAATGAAAAGACCAGAAGTAAGTTTGCAGGTACTAATCAATCCCAAGCACTTGTAACTGAAAACAAGGGGAGAGATAAAAATAGGATATATCATGGTTATGATAAAAATCGTGATAAGTCACGAGGGAGATCAAAGTCAAGTGATAAAAGGTTTAAGTGTCATTATTGTGGTAAATTAGGTCACAAGAGAAGATATTGTTTTCGTTACATAAATTATTTGAAAGAGGGAAAAGTGATAGTACAGATGCTACAGCTGCTGTTTCAGATGAACCCATTGTGCTTTTGTGTGATGAAGGTGAATGTTTGCATATTGCAAATGAAGGGTGTGAATGGATTGTTGACACTGGTGCATTTTTCACGCTACTCCAATTAAAGACTATTTCACTACTTACAGAGCAGGAGACTTTGACAGTGTGAAGATGGGTAATACTAGTTTCTCAAAGATTGTGGGAGTGGGTGATGTATGTGTCAAAACTAACATGGGATGCACTTTGACTTTGAAAGATTTACATCATGTTCCTGATCTTCACCTAAATCTGATTTTTGGACTTGCTTTGGATAAACAAGGATATATGAATTACTTTGGTAATGGTGCTTGGAAGCTTACTAAAGGTTCACTTGTTGTGGCAAAAGGCAAGACGTGTTACACCTTATACAAGACATAAGTGAAGCTGTGTAAGGGTGGTTTGTATGCAACTGAAAGTGATACTTCTCTGAACTTGTGGCACAGGCGGCTTGCACACATGAGTGAGAAAGGTATGCAGCTCTTAGCAAATAATAAATTGATTCCCTCCTTGAAAGGTACCCCTCCTAACCCATGTGATCATTGTTTATTTGGTAAGCATCATAGAGTTTCATTTCATAGATCATCAAAAGAAAAAACTTGTTTGTTAGATTTGGTTTACACTGATGTTTGTGGTCCAATTGAAGTAGATTCTCTTGGTAGTAGTAGATATTTCTTGACATTTATTGATGATGCATCAAGAAAGGTGTGGATTTATTTCATCAGATCTAAATACCAGGTTTTCCAGTGCTTCCAGCAGTTTCATGCCAAGGTTGAAAGAGAAACAGGTAGACTTTTGAAGTGTCTTCGTAGTGATAATGGGGGTGAGTACACATCAAAAGAATTTAAAGCTTATTGTGATGAGCATGGTATACGGCATGAGATGACAACTCCTCGCACTCCACAGCATAATGGAGTGGCAGAGAAAATGAATCGAACTATTGTAGAAAAGGTCCGATGCATGCTTCACATGGCTAGGTTGCCGATGGCGTTTTGGGCTGAAACTGCTCGTACTGTTTGTTATCTCATCAACAGGTCTCCTTCAGTTCCTTTGGATGGTGATATTCCAGAAAGAGTGTGGAGAGGTAAAGATATTTCATACTTTCATCTGAAGGTGTTTGGGTGTAAAGCTTTTGTTCATGTACCCAAGGAACAAAGATCAAAGCTTGATGAGAAGACATTTCCATGTATTTTCATTGGCTATGGAGATGCACAATTTGGATACAGATTCTGGGACCCTGAGAATAAGAAGATTATTAGAAGCAGAGATGTGGTCTTTTATGAAGATCATACCATTGCAGAATTTGAGAAAGTTGGGAAGCCCAAGCAGACAGAGAGTGAGGTACTAGATCTTACCTCACTTTCTCCTCTTTCGTCGCATGTTGAAAATGGGGGAGAGATGCCAGATGATATAGTAGGTGACCATATGCCTAAAAATGAAGTTGTTGGTGATGATCATGTACAAACAGATGAAACTGAGCAAAAAGAGCAACCCCTTCAGCAAGAAGTAGTAGAGCCTCAGGTAAAAAGTTCTACTAGAGAGCGTTACAATCAAAGAAGTACCCCGATTCTGAGTATGCTTTGTTTACAGAAGAATGTGAGCCAGAAAATTTGCAAGAAGTACTAACTCATAAAAATAAAAATAGTTGGATGAAGGCTATGCAAGATGAAATGAGTTCCTTGCATAAGAAAGCATAAGAATGGTACTTATGAGTTAGTTGAGATTCCAAAAGGTAGAAAACCTTTGAAGAACAAATGGGTGTACAAGGTGAAAAATGATGGTGATGGGAAAAATGTGAAGCACAAAGCTCAGTTAGTGGTGAAAGACTTTGCGCAAAAGAAGGGGATAGACTTTGATGAGATATTCTCACCAGTTGTGAAGATGACCTCTATTAGACTAGTGTTGAGTCTTGCAGCTAGCCTGGATCTTGAGATTGAACAGTTAGATGTTAAAACTGCGTTTCTTCATGGAGACTTGCATGAAGAAATTTACATGGCACAACCAGAGGGTTTTGAAGTGAAAGGGAAAGAACATATGGTTTGCAAATTGAAGAAAAGTCTTTATGGGTTGAAACAAGCTCCAAGATAGTGGTATAAGAAGTTTGACTCATTTGTGGTGGGTCATGGGTATAAGCAGTGTTCTAAAAATCAGCCTAGGCAGCGGCTAGACGCTAGAAAGTAGAAAACCGCCCAGATTAATGGTTGGGCAGTCTGGGCGGGGTCTAGGCGGGGTCTAGGCGGGGTCTGGGCGGGGTCTGGGCGGGTGTCACGGACTAGTAATCCGTGCGGCACTAGCTATCCAATTCACTAGTAAGCCTATGAGTAGTTACTTTGACGGGCACAAATATTAACTTGAGAATGCACAATATCAATCTGTAGACAATATAACAATGCACAATAGTCAGTAAAAGTTCTCATTCACATTCAATAGATTACAATGGGGAGGAACGTTCGGAAGGACGTTGCTCAAGACTAGTTCGATGCTATCGATCGATGGAAATACAAGTTTGAAGTTGCAAAGCAATGCAAAGAAAACAATAAAAATGCTAGCGGTACAGTCTGGCCCGACTATGCAATGGAGGTAACACGTCCTCACAGTCAAGAGCTCAAACCTTCCCCCTATAATATAGATGCTAAGCATTTGGGCACTTTTCAAAAGGGAACATTGAGTTTTGAGACCATTAGAAAAGTCTTGAAAGGCCTCTGAACCTTGATTTCCCTAACCAATGGTACTAGTCCTGACACTCTCCCACACTCAATTCGCTGACGCCCTCGCAGCGAACTTTTCCAAGTACTCTTCCAGCTTTGAGAGGTATGGCAGCAGATGCTCGACTGGCTCCCAACTGATCTCTGAAGGAGGTTCATCCTGCCACTTGACCAAATATTCTCTATCCGGGCCTGTGTTGTTGATGAGGCGGTCAGCTAAGATTTCTTCCACTTCTCGATCTGGTTTTGTAGGATGCTTAGGCAATGCTCGGGTAGATACATTTCTTGTGGGATCAGCGGCATCGGCATGGTAAGACTTCAAGTTACTTGCATGGAATACAGGATGGGTGAAACGGAGCCAATGTGGTAACTTGACGCGATAGGAGACTTTGCCTACTTTCTCAATAATTTGTACCGGTCCCTCATACTTGCGAAACAGATTGTTGTGTGCTCTAGCTGTCCGTTTATACTTGTTGAACATATCTAGCTTCACCAATACCAAGTCCCCGACTTCAAAAGGATCGATTCGTCATTTCTTGTCGGCCCATTTCTTCATGTGACGGGAGGCTTTCTCAAGATAGGCTCGAGCAACTTCAATGTTTTTCTGCCAGGCTTTGACAAATTCAAGAGCTCTTGTACTGGGTCCTTGGTATCCGGTCAGCACTGTATGTGGTGTCAATGGTTGCTGACCAGTGACTAATTGAAAGGGGCTGGAGTGAGTAGCTGAGCTCTTTTGTAAGTTGAAACAGAATTGTGCAACATCAAGTAGTCCCACCCAATTTTTCTGGTTTGCACTTACAAAATGACGAAGGTATTCTTCAAGCATAGAGTTAAAGTGCTCAGTCTGTCCGTCAGATTGGGGATGTTGGCTTGTCGACATATTAAGTTTGGATCCCAAGAGCTTGAACAACTCCTTCCAGAACTTTCCTGTGAATCGAGCATCACGGTCGCTAACAATGTTTTCGGGCAGTTCCCAATACTTCACTACATGCTTGAGGAATAATTGCGCCGTATCTTCGGCTGTGCAAGTTAGTCCGGTCGGCACAAATGTCACATACTTTGAGAATCGGTCAACAACTACAAGGATGCTCCTGAAATCCTCCACTTTCGGTAACCCAGTAATGAAGTCCATGGAAACACTTTCCCAAGGACGAGTTGGAACAGGCAGGGGCTCTAGTAAGCCTACTAGTCGATCTCTTTCAACCTTATCTTGCTGGCAAATAAGACATGTTCGAACATAGGCCATTACATTCTCCTGTATCTGCGGCCAATAGTGCCCCCTATCTAGCAATGCAAGTGTCCGTCTCCAACCTGGATGTCCCGCCCAATGGGTGTCATGGCATTCTCTCAAAAGTTCTTTCCTCAAACCAGAAGTTCTCGAAACATAGAGGCGATTACCAGTTGTGAGTATTGCTCCATCTTTTATCCAGAACCGTCGAGTTTTGCCCTGCTTGATCAACTCTGTAATCGCCTTCGCTTGTGGATCCGTCTGTAGGCCTACTTTGATCTTCTCCAAGATGGTGTGACTTGGACCAGTATGGGTTAGCACTGCAAGGTCTGCCCTTCTACTGAGTGCATCAGCTACATTGTTACTGCGCCCTGGCTTGTATTCCAATACTAAGTCAAATTCTGCTAATTTTTCCTGCCATCGAGATTGCTTGGAGATTAGCATCTTCTGAGTAAGGAAATGGCTTGCTGCAGCATTATCCGTTTTAACAAGAACTTGAGATCCCAAGAGGTAGTGTCTCCACACCCGTAAACAATGTACAATGGCTAGCAATTCCTTTTCCTGAGCTGAGTAACGAGACTCTGTATCATTCAACTTTCGACTCTCATATGCTACCGGGTGACCATCTTGAAGTAAAACTCCCCCTAAGGCATAATCAGATGCATCTGTTTGTACTTCAAAGGGCTTGGTGATGTCTGGCAAGGCCAATACTGGATCTTTCATCACGGCCAATTTCAAGTCTTGGAATGAAGCTTCACACTGCCTATCCCATTCCCATGTTCGGTCTTGTTTCAACAAATTTGTCAGGGCAACAGCTATCTTAGAGTAGTCCCTTATGAAGCGACGATAATAGTTTGCGAGTCGAAGGAAAGAACGTAGTTGAGACACGTTCTTAGGAGAGTTCCAATCATGGATTGCCTTGACTTACTCCATGTCCATCCGAATCTTGCCATTGCCAATAACATGACCCAAGAAATTGATCTAGGTCTGGCCGAATGAGCACTTTTCCTTCTTGACAATGAGATGATTATCCTTAAGAATTTGGAACACTTCTCGCAAATGATGTAGGTGTTCTTCTATAGTCCCACTATAAACCACAATGTCGTCAAGATAGACAACCACAGACTTGTCCAGAAGGTGACGGAACAGGCCACTCATAAGGGTGCAAAATGTAGCTAGAGCATTGGTCAAGCCGAAGGGCATTACTAGGAACTCATATGACCCATATCTAGTAGAACAAGCAGTTTTGGGTTCGTCACCAGCAGCAATGCGGACCTGATGGTAACCTGATCTCAAGTCGAGTTTTGTGAAGTATCTGGCGGATCCAAGTTGGTCGAATAAGTCTGCAATGAGCGGCAACGGGTATTTGTTCTTTATAGTGACTTTGTTCAAGGCTCTATAATCAACACAAAGGCGAAGACTGCCATCATGTTTCCGCTGAAAAAGAACAGGTGCCCCATAAGGTGCTTTAGAGGGCCGAATGAATCCTGACTCCAACAAGCCATCTAGTTGTGTTCTCAATTCGGTCAGCTCTGGAGGGCTCATGCGATATGGACTACGTGCGGGTGGCTTGGCACCAGGGACTAACTCAATTTCGTGATCAATGAGCCTTCTAGGAGGTAGATTCTTTGGCAATTCATTCGGCATCACTTCGCTGAAGTCAGCAATAACTTGGGCAACTTCCTCAGGGATTTTGCTAGTATCATCTTCCATCTCTAGCTTTGCCACAGCTAAGTATGTATCTTCTCCTTTGGCCAAGCCCCTCTTGACTTGGAGCGCCGACAATATTCTATCATGAGTTGTTGGTCGAATTGAGGTTGGTACAATGCGTAGTCTGGGTCCGAAAAACCCCAAGGAGTCCATGAAAGGTAATGGTCCTGTTGCAGCTCCTCGGAAGAATTCTTGGCCAAGAATCACCTTAAAATCATCAAGTGGAACGGCCAAGAAGTTTGATCTTCCTTCCCATGGACCAACCTGTAGTGGCACAGCTCTAGCCATACCATTAATAGAGATTGCCTCAGAGTTGACAGCTTTCAACTTACCCACATCTCCTTCTAAGTTCAGACCCACACGTCTAGCTTCATCTGGGGCAATAAAATTGTCTGTCGCTCCGGAATCCAACAATACTTGGGAAGGGAACCCATTGATAGTGATGTCGATGTATTGTAAAGCCTTCTTGTGTGGGTGCTCATACATTTCTCCTTTGACAGCATTGAGCTTGCATAGAGCTCCCATTTGGGAGGTCTCACTGTTGGTGGGGTTCGAGCTCGATGCGGTCGGGTTAGAAGGTTCTGCTTGAAGCAAGGACATTAATGAGTGTAGAGCTGGTTTGGATGGACATTTGCCTGTTGGGTGATCCCTGCTATTGCAAAGAATGCATGGGGCAGGGGCAGATGGTCTCCACTGCCCAGAGTAGTTTTGCCCTCCTTTGTTGTTGTAATTTGAGTTGCTAGAGCTGGCATTCCAATTTTTGTTGGAACTCCAATTCTGGTTGGACGGCTGGGAATTATAGTTTCCTCGATTCTGACTTGAGTTTCCCCAGTTTTGGTGAGGTGAGCGAGCATTCGACCCTGAGCTTGAATTGGTACTGCCAGTTCTAGCTGTGGAGTGATTGAGCGAAGTGGATCCAGTCATGGGCATATAATCGCTAAATCTTTCTGCTGCCGCAATAGCACTTGTAATATCTGTCACCTTCTGCCTTTGCAATTCTGCTTGTAGAAGCGGCTGAGCTTGTTCCATGAAATAGAAAACTTTGTCCTTCTCAGACATGTCTCGAATATCTAGCAAGCAAGTTGAGAATTGTCGGACATAGTCTCGAATATTGCCTGTTTGTTTGATGGTGTGGAGCTTCCTCCTTGCTAAGAAATCAGTGTTCTCAGGCAAGAATTGATTTCTGAGTTCCTTCTTGAGGTCTGCCCAAGTTCTAATAAGGATGCGACCTTCTTCCATATTTGCATATTTGGTTCTCCACCATAGTTTCGCATCACCTGCTAAGTACATGGTCGCCATGGTAACCTTGGCTTCTTCTGATTCGGGGTTCACCGCGCGAAAATACTGCTCCAGATCAAACAAGAAGTTTTCTAACTCCTTCCCATCTCGTGCCCCAGCATATGATTTTGGCTCGGGTACTTTCATCCTAGGGTGATCAGTCGTCCCTGTGGCCTTAGTTAGCAAGCCAACCCTTGCAAATAAGTCCTCCAACTGTAATTGGAAGTCACTCATCACCTGAGCTGTGGGGTGAGGCGACTCTTCCATTGCGACTGTTCGTCCCTCTAAGTTATCAACGTGCTCGGCCAGCGAATCCATTCTGTCTGCCAGTGAAAAGAGTCCATCCAACCGACTAATCTGTTCTCCCAAAGTGTTCAACTGGTCCATTCTGCTTTCCAGTCTATGCATTCGATTGGCCTGTCGTTCCTCCATAGCGCTAAGGCGCTCATTTACTTCCTGCATCCTGGTTTGCATTCAACAAGCTCTGGCTCTGATACCAACTGTCACGGACTAGTAATCCGTGCGGCACTAGCTATCCAATTCACTAGTAAGCCTATGAGTAGTTACTTTGACGGGCACAAATATTAACTTGAGAATGCACAATATCAATCTGTAGACAATATAACAATGCACAATAGTCAGTAAAAGCTCTCATTCACATTCAATAGATTACAATGGGGAGGAACGTTCGGAAGGATGTTGCTCAAGACTAGTTCGATGCTATCGATCGATGGAAATACAAGTTTGAAGTTGCAAAGCAATGCAAAGAAAACAATAAAAATGCTAGCGGTACAGTCTGGTCCGACTATGCAATGGAGGCAACACGTCCTCATAGTCAAGAGCTCAAACCTTCCCCCTATAATATAGATGCTAAGCATTTGGGCACTTTTCAAAAGGGAACATTGAGTTTTGAGACCATTAGGAAAGTCTTGAAAGGCCTCTGAACCTTGATTTCCCTAACCAATGGTACTAGTCCTGACAGCGGGGGTCTAGGCGATCTGGGCAAATTTTTTTATGTTTTTATTTTTTTTAATAAGGCTGATTGTGTTCTTATTTTATTTTTCTTTCCTCTTTTTTAGAAATAAACTATTTAATTGTTTTTATTCAGTATATGTCTAATTGTAGCAAATGATTATTACTTAATGGAATTCTCAAAGGATCTGTCGGTACCAATTTTACTAATGTAGATTTTATCAAACATGACTGAGGTTTTTCATGCAATTTGAAGAAAAATAAAAGAGTAGGTTTGGATATTTGTCCACAAATTCAATTTTATATAAAGTACCCATCATGACCAACTTCAGTCATTTGTGTTTTAATAAATTTTGTTCATGATTGTTAATTTTTCATGTTTTTAAATTTTGCATATGTATCTTGGCATTAAATTGGATGTCATTGATAAGGTATTATGCTTAATTTTTGTAAATTATTAAAATTATATTACAAAACCTAAGACCGCCTAGGTGCCGCCTAGGCCCCTGGGTGCTAGGCACCTGCTCGCCGCCCGCTCAGCGCCTAGCGCTTTTTAGAACACTAAGTATAAGAGAACACTTCTAGATCATTGTGTTTATGTCAGATATTTTTCACCCAGTAGCTTCATTATTCTCTTGATTTATGTTGATGATATGATAATTGTTGGAAAATATGTTGATATGATTGGCAGGTTGAAGAAAGATTTGTTTATGTCTTTTGATATGAAAGACTTGGGGCTAGCTCAACACATTTTGGGAATGAAGATTGTACGTGACAGAAAAACTAAGAAGTTGTGGTTGTCACAAGAAAAATATGTTGAACGGGTGTTTGAAAGGTTCAACATGAATGATGCTAAGCCCGTGAGCACTCCACTTGCTAATCACTTCAAGTTAAGTGTCCAGTTGTCTCCTAAGACTGAGAAATAAAAGAAGGAGATGACAGATATTCCATACTCCTCTGCTGTAGGGTGTTTGATGTATGCGATGGTCTGTACAAGACCAAATATTGCTCAAGCAGTTGGTGTTGTGAGTCGGTATCTTGATAATCTAGGAAAAAAACATTGGGATGCAGTTAAATGGATTATGAGGTACTTGAAGGGTAGTTCAGAGCTTTGTTTATGCTTTGGTAATTCAGGAGCCGTATTGGAAGGGTTCACAGATGCAGATATGGCAGGTGATCTTGACAGGAAGAGGTCTACTTCAGGTTATGTTTTCACTTTTACAGGAGGAGCTATATCTTGGTAGTCTAGATTGCAAAAGTGTGTTGCCTTTTCAACAACTGAAGCCGAATACATTGTCATTACTGAAACATGGAAGGAAATATTATGGTCGAAAAGATTACTCAAGGAATTGGGTGTGAATCAAAATAAATATGTTGTGCATTGTGACAATCAGAGTACCATAGAGCTGAGCAAGAATGCCACATGCAATGGGCGTACCAAGCATATTGATACTCGTTACCATTGGATACGTGATGTGCTTGAGAAGAATTGTTTCCAACTTGAGAAGATTCACACTAGCAAAAATCCTTCTGACATGATGACAAAAGTGGTTCCTAAAGAGAAACATGAGTTCTGTAAAAAAAAAAACTAATTGGAATGACCTAATGTACTTAGGCTATGGTTCCCCCTTATGGTCAGTAGGGGGGATTTGTTGGGTTGGGTCATGCCCATTAGGGTGGACCACGCCCTGAATTTAAAATAGCAACTAAGGTTACTATTGATGTTTATAAATATTAGAAGAGAAAGAAAAAAAAAAAAAGGACAGTCTTGCATTTTTGTTTTGTGCGACGGCTGTGTGCGCGTGTCTCCATTGTGAGAGAAGAAAGAAGGGAAGGAGGAGCTGATTGTTGGAGTTTGATTGAATACTCACAAGTGTGTTTTGGATCCGTTTCTTGTCGAATTTTGGTGTTGTTTGTTTCGGTGTATTCTTCCTTTGATTGGGAGTTGTTTGAAGCTCTTGCGAGGTAACCCTTTTATTGCTCCTTGTATTCCTCAAGCCTTGGGCAAAAGGCTTGAGAAGAACATTGTACTTCTTTTATTGATTACTGGATTGATTGGATTTGCCCCGTCGTTTTTTACCCTTCACCTTGAAGGGTTTTCCACGTATATCTTGGTGTCCTTTATTTTGCATTGATTATTTGCTTGTATTGAATATTTGTTTAGCGATACTACTTGGTACTTCCATTGGTAGAATTTATTTGTAATTGTTTGCTTTATTTTCCCCAATAGATACGATTACCCTTTTGACTCCTGGAACAAAATGGTATGTGTGTGGTGTGGGGAAACATTGTGAACTTGGTCCTCAAAAAGTAGCCATCACAGTGCAACCTGGACTGCTGGCTCCAACTAGTGCTCCAGAGAATGATCCAACATGGGCTCCAGAAAGTGTTCCATCCATTGCTCCCTCACCAGATACATACTGGTGGGGATTGTAATCAATTTATGACTTATCGATCTCACTGGTGGGAGTAATTACCAATATCAATTGAGTGAGTTATCCAAAGAAGTTGCAGGTTGTTTCCAATAGAGTATTATAGATCGCAAAGTTATCTTTATGTTTAAGGCAATCGTGTTTAATGCTATTTGAGTTATTAATGAAATTTGAGTCTTTATATCTAATTGTTGTAATCTTAGCATTTGAATATTAATTAAAAAAAAAGTGTTGTAATCTTAGCTATCGAATTAAAGTGGTCAACATGTCACTAGTCCAACTTCATATTTGTAATCATTAACTGCTAAAGATAAAGATGAAAAACACATTTCCTCCCTGCTAATAAATCTTTATCTCAATCCAACTTTCTAATGCAGGCTAATCGTTTTGTCGCATTATTTTCATTGCTTCCATAAGCAATTGTCAGCTAGGCAAAAATGGTCCCAACACTGTAAGGACCCCGAATCAGGGATTGGTGATGGATCTTGTGTGCCCTATAGATTGAATACAATTGCGGTGATAACAGATGAATTGTAATTAAATGAAAAAACTAAAATAATAAAATAAGAGGGAACTGTACACAAGATTTTTCCTTTAATTGCACATTTAAATGATTATCTTCCCAAGAATTTCCCTATCAGCTTGAACTTTGACTCTTTTTTTAATTACGTTCGAAGACACGTCAAATGGTACTTGGAACAATCGTCATGAAAACCTCAACATTTATGAGTCAAAATGATGAGAATAAATCTGTACATTGAATTATATGAATACAATTAACCAATACATGAGTATATATACTACTCTACAAGTCAATCTAGATCCTAAAATCTTGGTGATTTGGTGTACAAGGATCAACCTAATGGGAAATAATATTGGTCTTAGGGTACAAGGGTTACGTCATTATGATAACATTATGACCACGCCAATACTCCCCCTACAAGGGTTACGTCATTATGATATCACACATGCCAGCTTGACAAATGAATCATTTAAGGCTTGACAGGCAACGACTTTGGTGAGCATGTTAGCTAACCGGTTTTATGGTTCTCACATACGGAACCTCAATAATCTTCTCGTATATGAAATTGTGATCAATCTCTATATGTTTAGTTCGATCATGCTGGATAGGACTCTCTGCAATCTGATTCGCTAACTTATTATCACAATATAGCTTCATAGTTCCTTCAGGTGGAAAAACAAGCTCCCTCATAAGCCGTTTCAACTACAATAATTCTTCTATCACTTTTACCATTGCCTTGTATTTAGCTTCTACACTGGGCAATGAAACGACCTTTTGTGTTTTTACTCTTCCAAGTAACTATGTTGTCTCCAACAAAAGTAAAATATCTAGTAGTTGAACGTCTTTTGTCTCCTACAATACCCCAATCTGAATCACAATATCCCATAACATCTACATGGTTTTGCTTAGAAAAAAAAATGCATTTCCCTGGTGTTGACTTCAAACACCGTAAAAATTTTACAACAACATTAATATGGGTGTTACTCGGATTATGCATAAAATGACTTAGCACGCTAACAACATAAGCAATGTCTAGTCGAGTGTATGAAAGGTAAATCAGATGACAAACTAATCTTTGATATCTTCCCTTATCCTTAGGAACTTGATTTTGAAGTTCCTCAAGGCCATGATTTTGTTCAATGGGCGTACCAATAGGCTGGCAACCAAGCATACCAATTTCCTTTAATAAATCAAAAGCATATTTCCGTTGTGACAAAAATATTCCTTATTTAGACCGGTTAACTTCAATGCCCAAAACATACTTCAAACCTCCAAGATTTTTCATATTAAATTCAGATGCCAAATAAGCTTTCAACTTGGTCATTTCATCAATATCATCACCAGTAACAATCATATCAGCTACATAAATGATAAGTATCGTCATATTACCATTTTGTTTTTTCAAAAATAGATTATGATTAGCATTACTCTTCTTATAGCCATATTTCTTCATAGGTAGCCAAAATCTACCAAACCAGGATCTCAGTGATTGTTTAAGACCATATAAAGCATTTTTCAACGTACATACCAAATTACTATTACTGGAAACACTATATCCAAGTGGCATACTCATATAAACTTCTTCGGGCAAATCTCCATGTAAGAAAGCATTTTTTACATCATAATGTTGTAAAGGCCAATCAAAATTTACAAGAATAGATAATAAAACCCGAACAATATTTAACTTTGCTATTGGTGCAAAAGTCTCCTAATAATCAATACCATAAGTTTGAGTAAAACCACGAGCCACTAACCTTGTTTTATATCGGTCAATAGTACAATCTGGCTTGTGTTTCATCGTAAACACCCACTTACAGTCAACATTTTCTTTCCCTATGGCAACTTCACAAGGTCCCATGTTTGATTTTCTTCAAGTGCTCGCATTTCCCCAGCCATGACTTTTGTCCATTTAGGGCCATTTTGGGCCTCTTGTACTATTGTTTGAATGGTGACAGCTGACATTTGATTTGCAAATGTTTGAATAACACAATACAATCTCTCAATAGAAACATAATGAGCAATATGATATTTTACCATCTTTGAGCTATCGGGTGAATATCTCTCTAGAGGTTTACCTCGAGTACTCATGGAAACAACTGATACCTATCACCATTGGTAGATATAACCAGCATATGATCACTAATTAAATTGTTAGTATTAACCTCAGAATCAATACATACCTCAGGAACATAGACAGTAGGAGAATTATTGGTAGGTACTGCAGAAGTAGAAATGGGGCACGTAGTATTAGGTAACACTAAAACCAAATTATTCAAACCCATACTACCTGTAGTAGTCTCAGCTGAAGTAGCCGCCATATTTGGAAGCATAGACATCCAATTCGAATCTTCAACACTCATCTCCCCCTAAAAAAAAGAAGTGGATACATGCCGAGAGAAATCCATATCGATTTCAGAGAAAGTAACATCCATAGTCAAATAGGTTCATCGAGAATGAGGATAACAACATTTGTAGCCCTTCCGGTGTGCTAAATACCCAACAAAGACACACTTTAATGCACACGGATCCCATCGGAGTTCACAACATCTACAAAGTGAATGCCACCGATTTTCAGGCTTGCACCATACCACTAAAGCAGAGGCATTGACAATTGGGCATGATGTGATTACTCTTTTTAACTCCTGGAACAAAATGGTATGTGTGTGGTGTGGGGAAACATTGTGAACTTGACCCTCAAAAAGTAGCCATCACAGTGCAACCTGGCTCCAACTAGTGCCCCCAAGAGTGATCCAACATGAGCTCCAGAAAGTGTTCCATCCATTGCTCATTCACCAGATACATGCTGGTAGGTATGGTAATCAATTTATGACTTATCGATCTCACTGGTGGGAGTAATTACCAAAATTAATTGAGTGTGTTATCCATAGAAGTTGCATGTCATTTCCAATAGCATAATATAAATCGCAAAGTTATATCTATGTTTAAGGCAATCAGGTTTAATGTTATTTGAGTTATTAATGAAATTTGTGTCGCTATATCTAAGTGATGTAATCTTAGCATTTGTATATTAAAAAAAAAGTTGCCCTAATCTTAGCAAATGAATTAAAGTGGTCAACATGTCACTAGTCCAACTTCATATTTGTAATCATTCATTGCTAAAGATTATGATAGAAAAACACATTTCGTCTCTGCTCATGAATCTTTATCTCAATCCAACTTTCTAATGCAAGCTAATTGTTTTGTTGCCATATTTTCATTGCTTCCATAAGAAATTGTCAAGTGGGAAAAAATGGTCGCACACACTGTAAGGACCCCGAACCAGGGATTGGTGATGGACCTTGTGTGCCCAATAGATTGAATACAACTGCGGTGATAACAAATGAATTATAATTAAAATGAAAAACAAAAGTGATGCAGGAGTTTCCGATTCAGATGATGCTGAGTTGTCAGATAGCACGTTGTTGGCACTGAGATACCTTGAATTAGCAGATTAGCGCAAAGATGGCAGGAAATCGTGATATTTTCTTAATTGGGGCATTTTTTTGGTGCGTTTCAGTATTTTGGCCATAACTTTGGCTACGGGTATCAGAATCGCGCATATGACCCCAATTCGGAAAGCTCTTTTCGGTGCGCACGTCGTAGCCACTGAGTATACACATCTTTTCTAGGCCAAAATCCACTGTTTTCCTTTTCGAATCCACAATTTTAGTAAATCTTTTTCTTTTATGATAATATTTCTTTTATCGTTTAAGAAATGATTCTGAACTCGATTTGGGCCAGATTTGGCAGATACTTCTTTTATTACATATTTCAATTTGGCATGATTATTGGGATTTTGATATTTTTGGTAAAATTTTGATAATGGCGAATTTTAGCTATAAAGCCCGGCTTGTGGGCTGACTTTAGAGATACTTTTGATTTGAATAATTTTAATTGAACATCAGAGGTGTTTCTCTGTGTTTTGGGCGAATCTCTTGTGTCTTTCTCTGTGAATTGTCTGTTGAAACTAACCTTTCAGAATAATCGTTATTCTGTCTGGCGTCAAAAAGTAATAAATAAAAGAGTTTGTTGTCGAGGTTACTCATAACTATTGGATATGACCCAAGACTTCTAAGAACCATTTGTTATACTGAAAACTACTTCAGTGTAGATTGGTATAGTTGTACAAATAGTAACCTAATTAATAAGCTTCTATGTATACGTTTTAAGTCGCAAGCGCACAAGATCAAACGTATAGATAGAAATAGAACGAGATCATTCCCATGAGGATTGGATTAATTGTGTTTAAAACAATTTTTCTAACACTACTACTTCAATGAAACCTAACAATTAGTTGAATATGAGAAAGATAGTAAAGGAAAACTAAATGCAAAGCTAAAATAGTTTAAATAATGAGAAAGTAAGTTATATATTCAATATCCACTACTAGTCATCTTTCTTTGAATAACAACATGCACAATGATACAAACTAAATGTCAATGCTCAAATTTTGTCAATCTAAGGGTATGTGTGTCTACTCTTTAAGCTATGGATTTTCCTAAACAACGAATTAGACATGGGTGTCTAGTCTAAATCTTTTCATTCTCAAGGTATTTAACATGGTATGTAGTAAGTTGCACCTTAAAATGCATAAATCAATGGAAATCGACAAAAACACAAAATCCAAAACACGGTATCTATTTTGGTTATCTATGTTGATTAATTCTAAGAACCGATCTTACTTGGTTCTTTTTGTCACTTAACATAGGCACAAAACTCGGTCATCTAAATTTACCCATGTAACAAATCCTCATAAAAATCATGCATATGGTGATCAAGCATACAAAAATTCATATGAATGGTGAAATAAAATAGAAAATTAATCAATGAGTCATAATAGTGTTTCAGTCTATCCCTAACTAAATTGTTTAGTTACGATAATTCAAGCAATATAATTATTCAAATGAAACATCAGAAAAAATAAGTAACCTGTGTTGTGGTGGTGCAGACTAAATTGCTGGGTGCACATAGCGTGAAGAAGAATTAGAGAGTTTAGAAAATAAGTAACCTGTGTTGTGGCGATGTTCAAAGTGCACTTTTATACACTCATCACGTATGCCCTAAATTATTACCCCGTCGATAACAAAAAAAACTTGATCTTCTATGGTTCAAATTGGTTGCAGAAGTGGAGCAAATATCACTTTGTGTGCATAATAATTTAAGTAATGGAAAGGTCGTTGAAAATTTGTATTCTTCTTAGAAGATGAATTTATGTACTCGATACATGATGGTGGGTATGGCTTCTCTAGAAAAACTTGGTTCTGGAACAATTTTAGGATGACGACCATGTGATACTTTTGTGTGGGCGGACCTGAGGGGGAGGGTGAGAGAGAAGCCCAAGAGCAAATGGATCCCAAGAGGGTTGGAAAACTACAAAGGGGAGATCATAGTCTCACATCGCCTGGGTGTGGGAGGGTGATGTACTATATATGTATGAGGTTGGATCTACAAAGTACTACGTGTTTTAAAGTTGTGCGGGCCTTGGGTCCAAAGCGGACAATATAGTACTTTGTGAATTGGGTCATGATAGAAGGGTATCAAAGCCTGGTCCAGCTGAAAGTGTGCCAAGGAGGATGTTGGGCTCCCGAGGGGGTGGATTGTGATACCCTTGTGTGGGCGAACCTGGGGGAGAGGGTGAGGGAGAAGCCCAAGAGCCCATGGATCTCAAGAGGGTTGGCAAGTTACAAATGGGAGATCATAGTCCCACATCGCCTGGGTGCGGGAGGGTGATGTACTATATATGTACGAGGTTGGATCTACAAAGTACTACGTGTTTTAAAGTCATGCGGGTCTTGGGCCTAAAGCGGACAATATAGTACTCTATGGATTTGGTCGTTACAAACTATAACTCTAGAGCATGAAAAGGGTGTACTTGCAATTATAATGGCACGCAAATGCTCAACATGAAAAGTTGCAATACTAGGGGTAGTTTTCGCACCTAGAACTTTAGACAGTTTTGGTATATACAAACTAGGCTAGAACATACATTCATATTTTTTTAGGTATCAACACAACTCTGTCCCATACTTAACTGTTCACAAGATTTTTCCTTTAATTTCACATTTAAATGATTATCTTCTCAAGGACACATCAAATGATTTTTCCTTTGAAACTGTGTTTGTTATATGTTTTCTTTTATTTATTTATTTATTTTACGTTCAACGACACATCAAATGATACTTGGAACAATCGTTAGGAAAACCTCAAGATTTAAGTGTCAAATGATGAGAATAAATCTATACATTTGACTATATGAATACAATTAACTAAAACATGGGTATATATTACTGTCAAAAGAGGAAAAATATGCAACTTCAAACACCCCCTTCTTGCCTCGCTTCTGCTGCTGCAAATCAAAGGGCATCCCTCTTATCTAACTCTTTAACAACCATAGACTAAGAGGGTGTTTGTTTTTTCTTCTGATTAGAGTCGGAAGTCTTAATAAGAAGTGGGACACCTTGGTTTAGAGTGTTTGTTTTTAGTTTTGATCAGAAATTCAACTTATAATTGGAGTAAGCAACAGGGAAGTATTGATCACTTAGCACTGAGTGTTGACTCAAAAATTATTCCAATAGTAATGTTAAAATAATTTTGTAATGATAATTGTTGCCCACATCTTCTTAAAAATAAGTAGAGCTAAATTTTGATAGCACACTTTTATTCTCTTCACCAAGCATTGTCCTTCTACGTACCTTTTATAAGGACTCTTCAACGGTAAGAAACTTATTTCATTTCTCTCATTCGTCTTTAATTTTTTCTTTGTATTTTCTAAGCTTTTCTTCAACTTTCCTCTCATGTGTATTTTCAAGTTTTCATTATGTAGCATGTAGTTTTGAAAGCTTTGAAAATTTTATCACCACCGTAAAATGTCGGGTTTTCAACTGACCATCTTTCCATTCTTGTATGTGTCTTCTCGGTGGGGCAAAATTATCAAACAGTTTCCATTCAGCATCAAAAAACAAACACCTTTTAATTTTACAGCTTCTAATCAGCAGCCCATTTAAAAGCAAAACAAACAATTCATTCAGAAACTCGTTCAAAACTTCTAAGTACTTAAAAAAAAAAAACACCACCTAAGTAACAAAAAATCACCCAAAAAACCCCACACCAATTTTTCTTTTCTTTATGAGAGATACAATTTTTTTTCAGATAGTGGGTTTGGGCATGGACTTGATATGGATCATGGATTTGGGTTTGGGCTTGAGACCATCTCAACATTTTCATGTTTGAACCAGGATGACATGGTTTTGTCCCGGTTCAAATCGGTTCTAGACCAACCAGGTCTGTCAAAAAAAATTTGCTATCCCAAACCATACCCACCTCTGGTCTTCAAGCTTGAAACCAATGAAATCATACGAACACAAACAACAACAAAATGTGAAGTGTCCAAGCAGAAGTCGACCTCTAACCTTGACTCGATAGTTGCTCTGAACCCAAACATGGTGTTGTCTGGTAAAACTCAAACATGGTGAATTCAAAGTTGTAAAAATATCTCGGCTCCAAGGATATCCAATTCAAAAGCTCAATGTATGTGGGCACAAATTTATAGAAATAAGCTTCAAAATTGTCCCAAAACGAATCTAAAAATCCAGCAGTGGTATGAGTTGTAGGTAGTGGTAAATAACCGGATTTGAAACAATAGGTGGTGGTGGTACATACGGATGCATGGTGTTGTGAATAGCCTGATTACCATTAGAGAACCTATGTGGTGACACACGAAACTTCTGGGGTGCAAATAACCAAAGGATCCAAAAACTTAATTTAAATTTTTGGGACAGGGTTGAAAGAGAATTATTGAACAAGGAATATTTTAAAAATGTATTCTCCTTCTTCCCCAACCCGACGGAGACTACGGGAAAAGTTTTTGATGGATTGATGCGAGGATGATGGGGACAACTAATGGGTGCGATGGTATAAAATGAGTCAATCGAAAGGTGGACGATCAAAAAAGGTGTGTCGATCGATTGAGTCAGGGGGACAAGGGAGATAGAGGTTGACTGTTGGTGGGTTGAAAAAGGGAGGACGAGGGAGGCGCGGGAATTGGCTGCGATGGACTGAGACGAGGAGAGGGTGGGGGTTTCAAGGAAGGAGGTGGAGATCTACTGAGTGATCGATAGACGGAGGTGGTTGGGACATGCAACAGAGGCGATCAATGTGTTGTTGATGCAGTCAATCGAGACGGCTTGTGGCGATCGATGACTTTATATGTGATTGATGCAAATGAAGGCTTGATCAGTAGATGATTTGTGGCCCTATTGGGACTGGAAGTTGTGATGAGTCTGTCGGTCGGTCGGTCTGTAGGTGCAATCGAGCCTACAACGACTCACCAGTCTGTTGGCCGTTGTTGACAGTGATGTGTATGGGCCCTTGCTGAGCTGCCAATGACGGACGTGCTGCTCGGGTCTTGCCTTGTCGAAGATTCGATCTATATTTGCCCAAAATTTTGCGAACTTTATCTTTATTGCTTTTTTTCTTTTTCAAATCAAATGAACTAGAACTATTATACCAATTGATAAAATAAAATAAAAATAACCGAATTAAACTGAACAATAATTAAAATAAATAGAATAATTTGAAATAGCAACAATAAATTAATTACAATGAACTATCAACACTCCTATTTATAAAAAAAACAAACCCTAAACCTAATAAAAAACATGTTATATTTGAACCGTTACTAAATATATCCTATTACAATATAACTAAAAAATATTATTCCTAAAAAGAACCTAATTACATTACAAACCTAGCACAAAAAACTGTCAAAATTCAAGAAACTGAATCACTTGACCTCCCAATGGCGCCCTCTCTTCGACTTCGCAAATGACTAAGGATCTGTTGTGCTTGCATGAATACAAAAAACCATTACATAGCATAACACATTTTCCTGGCCATGTAGCTTTCAGTACAACCTAATTGATGGGACATTTAGAATGGTCACAAATTATTCATTTAACAACTAAATAATTCAGAGGAACTAATACTCGTATGTCACACCGATTAAGGACAATTTATAAGTTATAAATATCTGGAACATGTCTAAATTCAAGGTGCTGCAACCACGCATATTAATTAGTATAGGCTCTTTGAACTCTTAAATATCACAAATTTAATAACGAATTATTTTGAATGAAATTTACAACTTCTTTATGTGCTCCCTTAGGGTGTCTTCAGCTCTTCGGTATTCCTGAGCAGATTGGTTGAGGTGCTTGGAGGTAGGATGAGTAGCGGGTTACTGAAAGGGGGCAGGGTATATTTCAGTCAGAGTTTGATTCTCAATAGTCAATACTAAGAGAAAATAAGGGTATTTCAATACCATCAGTTCGGAAGACAGGAAGGTCATCAACGAGGGACTAGTGACCCTTTGACACGGGACTTGGCTAGAGCTTAGAGAAGTTTTGACCAAACAATTCATTGTAGATTTGGAAAACTTAGTTTGTCAACATTACATTATTCTTCTTGTTGACAAGCTCGCCGCTTTGTAATTCTCCTATAATGATTGGTGGAATTTTACATTTTCAAAATAAAATCAAATAAAAACAGAAACAATTAATCAAAGAAATTGGAACATTGGGAAACTTATATGACAACTTTCAAAGTGATACCAATGTTGGGTATCTTTTGCTGTCAGATAATAAAATATCCCTAAAACTTTAAAAGACGTGGAGTGGAGTAAAATTGAGCATCAACAGCGCACGAAGTAAAGTGTGTTGAGGAAAAGTATTGTAAGTACTAAAGGGGCTCAAGGTAGGGTGTCAAATGAACAAGGGGACGGGCAACGAAAGTATAGTAGAATGTTGAATTCTGGTGACATGGAATTGAGTACCGGAGACATGTGGAGAGGAATTTTGAATGCACATCAAGTGGAGTGACAAACAACATTATTAGGAAAATATATCTTATTGTGAGGAAAATTAGGGGTGGGCAATGTCGGTTCGGTTCGGTTTTGAGCCCAAACCGATTTCGAACCGATTTAATTCGGTTTGCCCAAAACCCAAACCGAAATCGAAATTTGTATTTGTAAACCGATGAATTCGGTTGAACCGAATTTCGGATCGGTTCGGTTCGGTTGGACCGAAATTTTAGGCTCAAGCATTTGAAAGACTTTCATTAAAACATGTCCAATTTTTTTACAGGTCCAATTTTTTTATAGACTCAATTTTTAGCTCAAATTGAAAACTTTGAGAGAATGGGGTGATTTAGTGCAATAGGGTGTATTGCAATGCATTTGTTGCACTAATCAAGTATTGACACCTACTTTTTATTTAGTTATTTATATATATTTAATTAATCGGTCGGTTCGGTTATAAATCGGTCGGTTCAAAATCGTAAACCGATTTTGAACCGTTTATAATCGGTTCGGTTCGGTTTAAATTATTTTCTTTCTACTCATATTTCGGTTCGGTTACCGAACCGAATTTGAAAATCGGTTCGGTCGGTTAACCGAATTTAAATCGGTTTTTGCCCACCCCTAAGGAAAATATATTCTATTGTTAGGAAAATATATTCCATTCTATTTTAGCATATTTGTTAGAGTTGTATGGGGTAAGAAGTTGTATGGAGTTAGGAGACTTTCCTATGGCTGGGGATTTGTTTCCTTTGTTTGGTAGGTCTCCTATTGTATTTTGACTACAGTATTTATATTGCTGGAGGATGAATGAAAGAGGAACAACTTGGCCTTAATCTTGTCATGGTATCAGAGCCTACCTAAAAACTTTCTTCTCTCTTGATTGCTTGCTATGACTAGTGGAGAAACTTCTCCATCACCGCCTCCAAAGATCGAGGCTAATTCACCATTCTTTCTGGGGCCGCAAGATAAACCTGGGGATTTTATCACTTCGATTCGCCTCAAACTCGACAACTTTGATGATTGGTCTCACACAATTCGTGTTGCCCTTACTTCCCGCAGAAAATTTGGTTTCCTTGATGGATCCATTAAAGACCTGGTTCCCCCTTGCACGAAGGATGATTGGATTACGATTCACTGCATGCTTGTTTCTTGGCTCATGAACACGATAGACTCTGAGGTAAAATCTATGTTATCAAACTATGATGATGCAAAACGATTGTGGGATGATTTGCATGAAAGATTTTTCTTGTCAATGGTCCAAGAATACAACAACTAAAATCTGACATAAATCGCTGTGAGCAGTCCAAGACTATGCCCGTCGCGGTTTATTTCAGCAAATTGATTATGTTGTGGGATGAACTTGATAATCACGAACCCTTAATCTCTTGCAAGTGTGGCAGGTGTACTTGTGGTGTAGGTAAACAACATGCGGAAAGGCGTGAGGGAGATCGATTACATCAATTTCTGCTTGGTTTGGTTTCTGAATATTATGCCTCCCTGTGCTCTACTATCTTTTCTCAAGACCCCCTGTCATCACTAAATAGAGCTTTCCAAACAATAGCTCAAGAGGAAAGAGTTAGGGGGATAACACGTATTAAAGACGAGGCATTTGAAGTTGCGGGCTATGCAGTACGTATGGACAATCGTTCCAAACCACGCCTTACTCGAGTCGAGAAGGCTGCCCTGGTCTGCTCACATTGCCACAAGACGGGTCATAACGACACCACCTGCTTTGAGCTGCACGGCACTCTAGACTGGTTCATTGAGAAGTATGGGTCTAAAGGTGCGACGAAGGGGGCTGTTGTGCGTGACAGACAGGCCACTGCTGCACCACTTGCTACTAGACGTGGCCGCGGAAACGTCAAGGCCAACAAGGCCACGTCTGACCAGGCCGTGAACGCACCGCCAGGTTCTTCGTTGGCTGCACCTCTTCCAGGTTTTTCTGTCGAACAATAGCAGGCTCTCATGGCTGCTTTCGGCACTCCTCACCCTCCCCCTAATCGGTTGAATGGTAAGTGGATTATTGACACTGGGTGCTCCAATCATGTTACGGGAGATTTGTCGTATTTGTCGGATCAAAGAAATGTGACTCCCTGTTTTGTTGGCCTCCCGGATGGTCAGAACGTTGTTGCCTTGAAGGAAGGACTTGTCAAGCTTACTGAAAAAATTATTCTTAACCATGTTCTTTATGTTCCAAAATTAAATTGTAATTTAATTTCGGCTTCACAATTGAGTGATGATATAAACTGTGAATTCATAACTAACTCCGACTTGTGTGCTATCCAGGACCGTCACTCGAGGGAGGTGATTGGAATGGGTGACAGAAGGGATGGACTACACTACTTATGGGAGGAGACAAAGGTGAAAGCAGTTTCAGTTGATCCTTCAACTTCTTTGGAGCTATGGCATCGCAGATTGGGGCATCCTTCCGAGAAAGTGGTGAAGTTGTGTCACGCCCCGATTTTTGAAGAAAACGAAAATCCCAAAAGCCACGTAGGATTATCCGTTTCCCCCAAAACTCGGGACGTGAAAATTTAATAATAACATAAACAAATAGCAGCAACAACTAAACATCTGAAACAAATAAAAATCTAACCCGGAAGACTAACGTGGCTAGCTCACTAGCGAAACTCCAGTACGCAGCTCAAAATCTCTAAACCTGAAAAGCTAATCTGCTACATTCCAAAAGGAATGTACCCAAGAAGCAAAAGCTCACTCGGGTCAGCAATAAAGCTGGTGTGAGAAATCTTCATCCAAAAATCAATAAATCAACACGTGATAACACCAAACTAAACAAAAACAATAGCCAACCACACCGACAGGTAGTTCCTCAATGAGGCAAAGGTGTTATCATCCTAATAAATAAATATGCATTATTTATTACTACTAAATAAAGTTTATGAGTTATCAATCCTCATAAATGCAACAACAATACAATTGATAATCATATTAGACTATTATTGAAATATTAAACAAACACATTTTTCTACCTTTAGGAAGACATGTAGTTCTTATTCAATGGTTGAATGAGCATTTAGTTTCTTCCTTTAAGGTAATCATGCACATACACAAAAAGAAATCTCACTACTTTTCCACAATCGCACCATCCTCCTTGTGCCGAACACACCTCACCCAAGTGTGCCTCCCTTGCCTTCGAAACCACTCGGAGCGTACATGTTCCAAGTGGGGTGCCACCTCGAGGAACATGTCATCTCACCCGAAGTCCGATCCATGGCAAGCATTCTTCCTAAATCTACACGTACAACCGAACACACATGGAACGGTGCACCGAACACACCTCACCCAAGTGTGCCCCCCTTGCCATCGAAACCACTCGGAGCGTACATGTTCCAAGTGGGGTGCCACCTAGAGGAACATGTCATCTCACCCGAAGGTCGATCACTGGCAAGTACACCGATATGCAAGCAAGTCTGCATACCCAATAATATCACAAGTATACAAGCAAGTCTGTATACAAAAATTTCTTTTCTTTTCACATTTTTTTTTTCGGAGTTGTGGAAAAGAGCATAAAAATAAATAAATCCTCAAAACTCTTTTATGGTGACGCTTTGTCAACCATAAATAAATCAATCACAGTATTCACCATTCTTTTGGGGAACAAGTAATATTTGACACATTGCCAATTCACATATCTCATCTCTTTGCATCATATGAAAACCAATATGCATACCAATTCGCATAAAAATACAAATACCCAAGCTAAAACAAGTGCTCAGTTAAATCTGCTAACATACAAAGATGCCTTAACATATATGCTAACAATTGAAACAGAATTACTCATTAAAAAGAATATTCCAACCAGGTAAATACGATATATATACTAAATATTATTATGACCAACCCTATTACTTAATACTAATATATGAGTAACAACAAAGAAACCATTTAATGAATTGGACCAATTGTTGTATCAACAAACTCTGACAGGTTGAGCTTAAAACCTAGCAAACTAGTAAAACCCTATATATATCACATTGGAGTCAGTTCTTCCTATGAAATATGTTACACAATTCTAGCTGTTTGAAATTTCAATGAATCAGGTGTGACTCTCTTCCATGTATTCACATTCACTCCCTATACTCCAACATATACAAGTTCCTAGAATGTTTATATTGAAGGCTCTTCATATTTCCATAATATAGAGCTTAGATCTTTAGTTAAAACAAACTCACACAGCAACTAGATGCATTATCTAATGAATCTCAGAAACTTCAATACCCAATGAAGAACACGTTATCACAAAACAAAAGCTTCAAAATTAGCCAACCCCACACCCTGAAATAAATACACAAAAACATTTCTCCAAACAAATACAACTTCTCCAAGTCACTCAGTTTGCTTGCTTAACTTAAAAATGACAAATTTTGAGCTCAAAATGAATATAAGATGATAAAGACACTTTGTCTTGCCTAACAGAGTCACTATCATTAAATTACTTCACTTCAAAGACCACTGATATAACTCTAGATCCACATCACCAACCACTCTCACACCACATTCCCACAGAAGCAATCAAAATTGTGATAAACACAATTCCCACATTCCCACATAACCAAGATCTAAATTGCAAAAATCATAAACACAAAGATCCAAGAAAACCTCACTGTAAATATGAAGGGGATAGAGAAACTCAAATTTCAAACAGCATTTTCAAATGAACCCAGAGAAGAAACAAAGCAGCATTTTCAAATGAACCCAAAAACCCCAATTTTTAATCCATCCAAACCTCCCTAAGATGACAATACCAATCACAACATCAAACCCCTAAACACACTAAATCGCCAGTAAGCCATCAAACACACCAAAATCAACAAACAAAGATATGGGTATTTCAAAAAGAGGAACTCATAAAGATAATGAAAGAAGACTCACTATCTCATCATTGTTATCTTCTCCTATTTTTGCAGACCTCGCCTTCACAGCCACTCGCAATTTAGCCCTTCACAGCCGTCAACATCCATTTATGCCTTTGTTCATACCCACACCACCATTATCCTCTGCCACTTCTTTATTTCGACCATTAACATCGAAAGATACCAACAGTGAACAACAACCTAAATCCTTGACATACAATTTCTTACAAACAATGGGTCATACTAAATCCCTTACATACAATGGGGTCATCCCAAATCACCTGCTGATGAGACACCACCCCATCACTTGTTGCTCCTCTTCTACTACTAAAATCAGAACTTGTCATCGACATCACCCTTCCATCCATACCCAACATCTAAACTCAACTCAACCGAACAAAACCCTTTGATCTTCACCCAAATCGCAGCACCACTGTCATCCTCTTCGCCTCCTTGCAATCACCGTTCAGAACTCTTCTCATCCTCTCGCCTGCTCCTCGCCAGCTCCGTCCAGCCTCACGCACTATTTCTTCTTCAATTTACTGTCAAGGAGAAATAACACAGAAGAAGGAAGAGAAGTCTGAAACAGATTGAAGATCGTGAGGAAGAAGGAACTAGTTTGGGGCGGTGGGATCGAGCTCGCTGCCAAGGAGAAGAATTTGTGGAGAAGGGGAGAAAGGAAAAGGAAGGAGAAAAGAAAAAGGAGAAAGAGGCTTATTCTCTTTATAAGGTGGGTGGCTATTCGCCCCCACCGAACTTCCGAATGCACCCACCCTCTTTCACAAAAAAATAAAACCCTAATCAATATCAAATCCAATGAAGACCTAGCTCAAGTCCAAAATATAAAAAAACCAGCCCAAGCCCAAAAGAACAATAACACCAATTTATAAACTACCCCCACATTTTTATTCTATTTAGTAATGGCAAACAAAAAATCTTTTTCCCAATAAATGAGATTACAATATACGTCACAATTAATAAATAATAAATTTTTATATTTATTTAATTAGACGGGTATTACAAGTTGCTTCCTTTTTTTAGCAATTCTAGTGGTAACTTGAATAAAGCATGTGAAGTTTGTCATCGTGCTAAGCATTCTAGGGATAGTTTTCAGTTAAGTGACAATAAATCTACTCGCATTTTCGAGTTAGTCCATTGTGATTTATGGGGGCCATATGATACACCCTCGTCTCGTGGGGCTCGCTATTTTTTGACACTAGTGGATGACTTCTCCCGTGCTGTGTGGATCTATCTGTTAGTTGATAAAACAGAAGTTTTTAAAATGTTTATGTTCTTTATCAAACTTCTTGTGTGGGGACTCCTCAACAAAATGGCCGGGCAGAAAGGAAACATAAACACATTTTGAATGTTGCTCGTTCACTACGATTTCAGGGTGGTCTACCGATTTATTTTTGGGGGGAATGTGCCCTTGTCGCTGCTCATATAATCAATCGGACACCTTCTAGTATTCTTGGCAATAAAACTCCATATGACGTCTTGTTTGGTAGTCCGCCTTCCTTTAGTGAATTGCGTGTTTTCGATTCTCTGTGCTTCGCTCATAATCAGAAGGCGAAGGGTGATAAGTTTGCCAGTAGGAGTCGTAAATGTGTCTTTGTGGGATATCCGTTTGACAAGAAGGGTTGGTATTTGTTTGATTTGGACAAGCAAGATTTTTTTGTGTCAAGGGATGTAAAGTTTTATAAGAATGTGTTCCCATATCTTGATGTTGAGGTTACTAATTTTGCTCATCGCAATGCCATTCATGGTGATCTGGATGAAGGGGTGGCTGTGGATTTTACGGAGTTTTTAGAACAAGGTGAGGAGGTGTAGCAGGTACGACCTACCACGCCCAGGTGTGCTCCAGACCAGCAGCCGCAGGCCACCACACAGTCCACACCCAGAACTGCGTCTGACCAGCAGCCGCGAGCCACACCACAGCCCTCCGCCACGCCGTTGCAGCCTGTGCTCACTACACTGCCGCCAACGGTTGTGCCTACACCTTCTCATACGGATGATTCCGGGGAGGCAGTGTCGGGAGATGCTCCGCCAAGCGAGCATTTAGGTCGTGATTTTCGGGAAAAGTATTCTTCGATTAAGCTACGTGACTTTGTTACACACACTACAGTGAAGAAAAATAGTCCATCCTCCGCTTCACCTGCTTCTATATCTTCACCTCCCTCAGGTACGCCTTATCCTATAGCACATTATGTTAGTTGTGACAGTTTTTCTGTGAAACACCGAAATTTTATTGCAGCTATTACAGCTGGAAAAGAGCCACAATCTTTTAAGGAGGCTGTAAAAGATGCAGGGTGGCGCGCCGCTATGCAAGAAGAGATGCGAGCCTTGAAAGACAATGAGACATGGACTATGGAATTGTTACCTTCAGGGAAGAAGGCTCTTGGTAGTCAATGGTTGTATAAGATAAAGTACAAATCTGATACTAGTATTGAGCGATTGAAGGCTCGTTTAGTTGTTTTCGGTAATCATCAAACCGAAGGGATAGATTATGACGAGACATTTGCTCCGGTGGCAAAGATGACGAATGTTCGTGCATTCTTTGTGATTGCGGCTTCTAAAAATTGGGAGTTGCATCAGATGGATGTACACAATGCTTTCCTGCACGGGGATCTAGATGAGGAGGTCTATATGAAACTCCCTCCTGGCTTTACATCTGATGAACCTGGTTTGGTATGTCGGTTGCGTAAATCTCTATATGGATTGAAACAGACTCCTAGATGTTGGTTTGCTAAGCTCGTGTCAGCTTTAAAGGGGTATGGTTTTTTACAGTCCTATTCTGATTATTCCCTTTTTACTTATAAGAATGGGTCTGTTCAAATTAATGTGCTCGTGTATGTTGATGATTTAAGACTCTCTGGGAATGATTCTGCTGCTTTGACTCTGTTTAAAAGCTACCTTGGCTCCTGTTTTCATATGAAGGACCTAGGGGTTCTTAAATACTTCCTTGGTATTGAGGTTGCCCGCAGCTCTGCAGGGTTGTTTCTTTGTCAACGTAAATATGCACTTGATATTATTTCAGAGGTGGGTCTCTTGGGTTCGAAGCCTGCTCTGTCTCCGATCGAACAAAACCATCAACTAGCGCGTGCCACGGGCTCTCTTCTCTCGGATCCTGAGTCTTATCGGCGTCTGGTGGGGCGTTTGGTCTATTTGGCGGTCACACGTCCTGATTTGACGTACTCGGTTCATGTGCTATCTCAGTTTATGCAGCAACCGCAACAGGAGCATTGGGATGCAGCATTGCGCGTTGTCCGCTATTTGAAAGGTACTCCGGGTTACGATATTCTACTGCGCTCGGATAGTGACTTGTCTTTGCAAGGTTGGTGTGATTTTGATTGGGCTGCTTGCCCTATTACTCGACGATCCCTGTCTGGGTGGTTGGTGTTTTTGGGCCATTCTCCGATTGCTTGAAAAACTAAGAGGCAACATACGGTTTCGCGTTCTTCGGCTGAGGCGGAATATCGTTCTATGGCAGCAATAACTTGTGAGTTGAAATGGTTGAAAGGTTTATTATTGAGTTTGGGGGTACTTCATCCCAAGGTCGTTCCCCTCTTTTGTGATAGTCAGTCTGCTAGGGGTGGGCAATGTCGGTTCGGTTCGGTTTTGAGCCCAAACCGATTTCGAACCGATTTAATTCGGTTTGCCCAAAACCCAAACCGAAATCGAATTTTGTATTTGTAAACCGATGAATTCTGTTGAACCGAATTTCGGATCGGTTCGGTTCGGTTGGACCGAAATTTTAGGCTCAAGCATTTGAAAGACTTTCATTAAAACATGTCCAATTTTTTTACAGGTCCAATTTTTTTATAGACTCAATTTTTAGCCCAAAATTGAAAACTTTGAGAGAATGGGGTGATTTAGTGCAACAGGGTGTATTGCAATGCATTTGTTGCACTAATCAAGTATTGACACCTACTTTTTATTTAGTTATTTATATATATTTAATTAATCGGTCGGTTCGGTTATAAATCGGTCGGTTCAAAATCGTAAACCGATTTTGAACCGTTTATAATCGGTTCGGTTCGGTTTAAATTATTTTCTTTCTACTCATATTTCGGTTCGGTTACCGAACCGAATTTGAAAATCGGTTCGGTCGGTTAACCGAATTTAAATCGGTTTTTGCCCACCCCTACAGTCTGCCATACACATTGCGCAGAATCCTGTATTTCATGAACGTACGAAGCATATTGAGGTTGATTGTCACTTCGTTCGTGATGCCATTCAGGATGGTCTTATTGCTCCTTCTTATGTGCCGACGACTGATCAGTTGGCCGACATATTCACAAAGGCTTTGGGCAAATCGCAGTTCGATTATCTCCTTGGCAAGTTGGGCATTTTTAACCCTCATGCTCCAACTCGAGGGGGGTATTAGGAAAATATATCCTATTGTTAGGAAAATATATTCCATTTTATTTTAGCATATTTGTTAGAGTTGTATGGGGTAAGAAGTTGTATGGGGTTAGGAGACTTTCCTATGGCTGGGGATTTGTTTCCTTTGTTTGGTAGGTCTCCTATTGTATGGTAGTTTCCTATTGTATTTTGACTACAGTATTTATATTGCTGGAGGATGAATGAAAGAGGAACAACTTGGCCTTAATCTTGTCAAACATGTTTAAGGTACATAAAATTTACTGCAAAGCACTAAGGGCGCACTTAATTCTTGGTGATTTATGTGTTGGAGTGCAAATTTCATATGTAGTGGCAGCGGGTCCAGGGTAAAGGTAGTAATGTAGGTCTCCCAATAACAGAACACGGCACATACGTGCACAACAAATAACATAGTGTTTACATGCCCGACACAGAACGTCCGTACCCAGCCCCGAACAAACTGTAGTAATTTTTTACACCCTCCCTAAACGGAATATGGAAATTTTGAACCCAAGAACTTTCACTCTAATACCATGTAACATAACCACTGATTGGAAAGCTTGAACAATTAAGGAAGGCGTAGGTATGTCTATCAAAGGAAAGCCCATTAGAATTTATGGCATGCACTGAACATACAACATGGCATACATATATGCCCAACACTGAGATTCCCAACGCCTAATTTGTTAAAAACGTGTCCCAACAAACATAATAGTCCTTCACAAAATTGACCTGGTTCATAATGGGACTGTCTCAGACTCCATACCGGTGTATCAGTGTCTTTGTTCTCCATAAAATTCGCATTTACAATCCACTATACTCTATGCTCTATGGATGACCTTCATATGCCACCACGTTATGTAAGAAAACAATGGTTTTTTTTTTAATTGATAGAAAGAAGAGGATGAGAAGTTAACATGACAAGTCGAGATATGTACCTTTTCTTTTGCTCTAGGTGTGCCAGACTGAGACAAAGCAACAAGAGGTGGCACGGCTCCTTCTTGCAGGACTAAGCTGCAGAACTTTTGGCTACTAAAGCATAGTTGCAACAAGATTGATGCCGCGTTTTCTTTTCCTCTTTGAGACCCTATTTCTAAAACTTCAACTAGCAGCGGAATACCACCTTCACGAGTTATTGCCAAGCGCCCCTCAGGAATTGTTATTAGGTTTGCAAGAAGAGCAATTGCCTTACCAAGCATACCCATGTCAGGTTCCATAAGCTCAACAAGGAATTTCACTGCTCCTGCTTGGACTATTCTTGCCTTGTTCTCATGAAATATTGATAGATTGAACAATGCAGTAGCTGCGTTTTTCTTCCCTCGGAGGGTGCCGGAGCCTAGGAGATCAACCAATGCCTTAATTGCGCCAGAATGACCAATTTTAATCTTGTACTCTTCCAAAACAGAGAGGCTGAATAACGTTGCAGCAGCATTTTCTTTGGCTGTTGCATTTCCCGACTTAAGAACATGGACAAGAGGTTCTATTGCTCCAGCTTCTGCTATCACAGCCTTGTTAGTTTCATTAATGGATGAATTCAATAGAGCAGTGACAGCATGCTCTTGGGTCAGCTTCATCACCGAATACAGTAATGAAACAAGTGGAGGAATGGCTCCACACTGGGAAATGATGGTACGATTGTCAATATTGTGCTTCCCAAGAAGCCGTAACTCTGCTGCTGCTGCAGTTTGCATTTCATTGGATTGACTGTTAAGATCCTCTACAAGTTTTTCAACATGAGGAGAACTTGTCAATTCATCCGTTGCCAAGTCTTAAAATGGAAGAGATAGGCTTCTTTGATGATTACTACAAACAGCAAAGGTGAGAACTCGGAACCTTTCCTTGGGGAAGAAACTGTACAGTTGGATGTGATCTCTCCAAATGACTCGCTCAGATGCCTGTGCTTACTAGATGAATCTGATGTTTCAGTGGGGCCTGCTATGAATTCTGTAGGTGATAGCCCCCTATAAGGTTCACCTATGCAATGAGGAGATATAAATTAAAATAGAGCTACAATTGATGTAATGAGCAGACAGGGTATGAAATTGGTTAGTACATTGTAGAGGGATAGCAACTGGAATGAGCTGGCAAGATGGTGCTATGATGCTATCTTTATAAATAGAAGTAGAGAGTAGTGGCTAGGGGGATTTTTTCTGTCTAGATTGTAAATAGAGCAAATGCTCTCAGAAGAGTGGCAGGTCTCTCGAATACCTGTTGTATAGTTCTATTACAGATAACACAGTTACATTTCAATAAAAAATTTCTTTTCCTTCATATCAGTTCTATCATAATTGAGTAATTCTTCTTTTCTTCCCTCAGCTCATATCAAATCTGGTATCAGAGCACTACGATCTTCGGGAAAGATGGCTGGAAAAAGTTCAGGAACAAGTGCCAATGCAAGAATTGAGGCCATGGAAGAAATTGTGGGAAATGTTCAAGAGCAAGTCGGATTCTTGAGATGAGGGTTTCAAGATATGATGCAAAGGATGGAAAAGATGATGAAGATGCAAGAAGAAGCCCTAAAAGTTGTTTCTACTGCAAAGAAAGATCAAATACTTCCAACCAATGTTGAGGCACGGAGTCTGAATGGTGTGGCAAGTGGGGGGATCATCTTCTTCGCAAGGATACCAGTTTGATCGGAAACCTAGAAGATTGGAAATGCCAACCTTTGAGGGATCGAACCCAGATGGCTGGATTTTGAAGGCTGAAAGATTCTTTTCATTACAAAGGTATAACAATGAAGAAAAAATGGAAGCCGCGGTCATTTCCTTTGAAGCTGATGCTCTTCTTTGGTATCAATGGGAAAGTAAACGGCGCCCAATTCTGTTTTGGGAAGAACTCAAGGGGTTATTGTTGAAGCAATTTAAGCAACCCAGTAAGGCTCATTATGTGAGCAATTCCTTGCTCTTAGACAAGAAGGTTCAATGGTAGATTATCGCCGGAGGTTTGTTTCGCATGCTGCTCCATTGGACACTCTCATTGAAGAGGTATATCTCGGTAAATTCATCAATGGATTGAAGCCCTCCATTCGGGCAGAAGTGAGGATGCTCGACCCGGGTCATTTGGGTCGAGCCATGGATCTAGCCCAACGGGTGGAAGAAAAGCAGATACAGTTGGGCCTGTCCAAATCGGGCTTGTAGAATTATCACAACTGGCCCATGAGCGGCCCAAGATCATATGGCAATGGTCCATTAGGGCAACCATATCAGGGTTCATCCAGAGACTTTGATAAGTCTCCTCTCAACCACCCAATACTCTCCAAAGAACTCGAGAGAAATCAGTTGTGAGAGGTGAAACCATACTTCTTTCTGATGTCGATTATCAAGCAAAATGGGAGATAGGGTTGTGCTTTAGGTGCGACGAGAAATTCTCGCCAGCTCATCGGTGCAAGAAGAAAGAGGTTAGTGTTCTCATCGCTCGGGAGGAGGGTGAAGGGGGTGAAGAAGAAGTTCAAGAGTGGGAAGAACAGAAGGAGTTGGATGGGGCTGAGATCAGCCAAGTAATAGAGGTATCTTTAAGCTCGGTCATGGGTCTAACAAATCCTAAGACCATGAAGATCGAGGGTGAGATTTCAACTCAATCGGTTGTGGTCTTGATCGACAGTGGGGCGACTCAACTTCATTTCTCAGAAGTTGGTTGAACAGGTGAAGTTACCAGTGACTAAAACGGGGGTATATGGGGTGACCATGGGTTCGGGAGATTCTGTTCAGGGAAGTAGGATATGTCGGGGTGTGCTTTTGATGATGCAAGGGGTGAAGATCTTGGAGGATTTTCTTCCATTAGGGCTTGGGAGCTCTGACGTCATCCTAGGCATTCAGTGGCTGGAGACTTTGGGAACAACTTCCATTAATTGGAAAGATCAAGTATTACGGTTCAGGCTGGGATCAGAGGCTTTTACTCTCAGGGGGGATCCATCGCTAAGGCGTAGTTTGGTCTCATTGAAGACGATGCTTCGTACCATCAAGCAGGAGGGCAATGGGTTTTTAATAGAGCTGGGGATATGAACACTCCATCATCCTACATGAAGGATCCAGTCTCGTTAATGTCAGGCTGTATCGCTACCCTCAATTTCAGAAAAATGAAATTGAAAGATTGATAACTGAAATGTTGGAGGCGGGGATCATAAGGCATAGCGTGAGTCCTTTTTCAAGCCCGGTTCTGCTAGTCAAGAAGAAGGACGGGGGTGGCGATTCTGTGTGGATTATAGAGCACTGAACAAAAAAACGGTACTAGATTGATTCCCTATTCCAATTATAGATGAGCTTCATGGGGCAGTGATCTTTTCAAAATTGGATCTCAAGTTGGGTTACCATCAGATTCGACTACGGGAAAGGGGATGCACCAAAAACGGATTTTCGCACTCATGAGGGGCACTACGAGTTCTTAGTGATGCCTTTTGAGCTCACTAATGCGCCGACAACCTTTCAGGCGCTGATGAATTCAATATTCCGCCCCTATTTGCGTAAGTTTGTGCTCGTTCTCTTCGATGATATCTTAATTTACAGTAAGGGGCTTGAAGCACATGTGAAGCATCTTGAAATTGTATTGGGTGTATTACAGAAACATGATTTGTATGTGAATCAGAAGAAGTGTGAGTTTGGGTGTTCATGGTTGAGTTATTTGGGGCATGTTATCTCGCCTGATGGGGTCTCTGTGGATCAAGCCAAAACATGCTATGTTGGATTGGCCACAACCTAGAAATATCGCTTTGTTAAGATGATTTTTGGGACTCACTGGGTACTACCGGAAGTTCATACAAGAATATAGTCAAGTTGCTTGGCCTTTGATATCACAATTGAAGAAGGATAGTTTTGCATGGAATCAAGAGGCTGAGATGGCATTTCAGCAGTTGAAGCAAATCATGACTAAGGCACCGGTATTGGCAATGCTTGATTTTTCAAAGGAGTTTATTATAGAAACGGATGCTTCAGGTTTGGCAGTGGGTGCGATTCTAATGTAGTCGCAACGGCTTTTATCATTTTTTAGTCAAATTTTGGGGCAAAGAGCCAGACTCAAGCCCATATATGAGAAAGAGCTCATGGCGATAGTGTTGGCCGTCACAAGGCGGCGAGCTTACTTGTTGGGGCGCAAGTTCATTATTCGGACGGATCAAAAAAGTCTACGATTCCTAATGGAACAGAGGGTGATTGGGCCGGAGTACCAAAAATGGGTAAGTAAGCTATTGGGTTATCAATTTGAGATTCAATATAAACTAGGGTCCTCCAACAAAGCCGCAGATGCCCTATCGCGAATTTCTCTCTTCCCATCTTGTTCACAATTCAGTTTGCCCTCTTGGCGTGATTGGGAGGTATTAAAGTCTGAAATTTTGGGTGACTCCACTTTACAACGGCTGAAACTGACAGTTAGTAGTGGTTCGGGTCGTCCTGGATTTCGGATTATACAAGACTTGTTACATTACAAAGACAGGTTAGTCATGCCACAATCTTCCTCTTTCATTCCTACTCTCTTTCAAGAATTCCATGAATCATCAGTGGGAGGGCATGCATTATGGAGAGACTAAGACATACCAGAGGATAGCCAAGGAAATTTACTGGGTTGGGATGAAAGCTGATATTCGTAAGCGAGTAAGTGAATGCGAAGTGTGTCAACGCAACAAAACATTGGCTACCAGTCTAGCCGGTCTTCTCCAGCCCATTCCACTGCCTACTCAAGTTTGGGATGAGGTGACAATGGATTTTATAGAAGGTTTACCGACTTCAGGCATGATGGATACCATATTGGTTGTTGTGGACCGCCTCAGTAAGTATGCCCATTTTTCTGGATTAAAGCACCCATTTATGGCTGAGGGGGTGGCCAATATATTCTCTAAGGATATTATCAGACTTCATGGGACACCAAAGTCGATCGTTTCTGATAGAGATAGGGTATTTCTGAGTCACTTTTGGCGTGAATTGTTCCGTTTGCAAGGTTAGTTGAAGCATAGTACGGCCTATCATCCTCAAATGGATGGCCAATCCGAAGTGCTCAATCGTTGTTTGGAGACCTATCTACGATGCTTCACCTCTGAAAGACCCAAAAAGTGGCCTAAATGGTTATCTTGGGCTGAGAACACTTCTCGACATTCGGCAACGGGGTATACTCCTTTTAAAATACTATATGGGCGAGATCCTCCACCATTATTGCGTTATACAACAGGAGGCACAACTGTATCATCAATAGATCAGTTACTCTCATATAGGGACAATATTTTGGAGACTTTACGTATGAATTTATAGCGGGCACAACAACGTATGAAATGGTATGCTGATAAGTCCAGGAGAGAAGAAATTTTTGAAGTAGGAGACAAGGTTTTTTTAAAATCGGGCCTTACCGCCAACGGTCATTGGCTAGGCGTGCTAATCAGAAATTGTCACCCAGGTTTTATGGGCCTTATAAGATCTTAGCCAAGGTCGGCTCTGTAGCTTATAGACTGGATTTACCTCCTTCTGCCCAAATTCACCCAGTCTTCCATGTATTTCAGTTACGCCGAGCTAAAGGACCTTGCTCTCATTTGACTCCCCTCCCTCCTCAGTTAAATGATGAGATTGAATTGGTGGTACAACCTGAATTGGTGTTGGATGTCTGTCAGGCTGCTAAGGGTGAACCAGGTGCGTTAGACATTTTAATCAAATGGAAGGGTCTCCCGGCTTATGAGGCTACTTGGGAGGAGGTTAGTCTGTTACGACAACAGTTTCCCTCTTTCCACCTTGAGGACAAGGTGCGTCTTTGGGGCGGGGGTAATGATAAGCCCCCCTATAAGGTTCACCTATGCAAGGAGGAGATATAAATTGAAATAGAGCTACAATTGATGTAACAAGCAGACAGGGTATGAAATTGGTATGTACATTGTAGAGGGATAGCAACTGGAATGAGCTGGCAAGATGGTGCTATGGTGCTACCTTTATAAATAGAAGTAGAGAGTAGTGGCTAGTGGGATCTTTTCTGTCTTGATTGTTAACAGAGCAAATGCTCTCAGGAGAGTGGCAGGTCTCTCGAATACCTGTGTATAGTTCTATTACAGAGAACACAGTTACATTTCAATAAAATTCTTCTTTTCCTTCATATTAGTTCTATCATAATTGAGTAATTCTTCTTTACTTCCCTCGGCTCATATCAGTAGGCAAATACTCAATGCTGGAAATAGCACTTGAGACAGACTCACTCCTGCTGTGAATATATCATCCCGAGGATGACTGGATACATTTTGGACTGACCTTGCTGTGTCTAATATTGGACTCTTCATCAACATGTGTAGCCAAGATCTCAAAATTTTGCTTCGTAGATCCATTTCGAGATTCAAGAAAAGGCCCGGAAGTCGAATCATTACTATGCAGAGAATTGGAGAAACAATCCGTGCATATAAACTCTTGAGGAGAAACATGATGGGATAGAGAGGAAGGTGACATAATGTTGCCATTAACGGTAACAGAAACTCTCACTTTGTTCTCCTCGCACCAATTTTCAATTAGAGCCTTGAAAATATAATTGGGAGTAAGATTTTTATGTGCAAGAGGTCGATGAATTTTCGGACACGTAGTCAACCCATTGTCTAGCCATTTTTGGATGAAAACCCTCTCATATGTCTGTCCAGATGCTACAATTACAGGATCCAACATCATTCCCAATGACAATGGGCAACTAAAATACGGAGGGATGCGTACACCATCAATAACCTCAAACTGCTCAAGTTTAGCCATGCACTCACGGATATGTGCAACGAGAAGCAAGATCTCACTAATGAGATCGGATTCCTCTTTCTTCTTCTTTAGCTGAGCTTTTTCTCTCTCCTTTTCCAATGCTACACTCTCCATCAGCAGCTCCTGATTTGATATCAAACCAAGTGAATCAACAATTCTTATTAGATGCTCAGTAGGAGGGCTCAGGTTATCTCTTTGATCTCTCAAAACTGCTTCTATTACTTTCGATATTCTCTCTTGCTCCAAACATTTGATTTCCTGGATGCAGTGCTGAAAATAAATGGCCAATAGATTAGGCCTAAATATACACACCTCAAATATCTTTTGACAGAAACCCACTGAACAAGAAATTTTCAAGTATTTCAGGAACTAACAAAATGAGGAAATCATTCATAAGAGAATGACAACAAAACAGTGTCAAAATCTCAATTTAGAAGTACCTTAACAGAAGCTGAATGTGCCACAACTGGAGATGCTTGTAGCAATCTACGTAATATGTGACAAATCTCCAAGGAAGAACTTTGTAGCTTTATTGCTAATGGCTCACTCTGCAGGACCTGGAGAATGGTAAGATTCTATAGACATCAGCAATCCACATGTACCAGTCTCCTTTGAGCATGTAACTAGATACTGTCTTATAGTAAAATCCCATTATTGTGATTGTTGAGTTTAGTTTCTTAGACGAATAAAAACGTTTTTTTCTTTGGTGCGAGAAAATAAGTCCTCTCGTCAACTACTATGATATAAGTTGTAACCAAAAAAAAATGCCCTTAATCAATAAAAATGTTTTGCAGGGTGTCACCAACAGGAACAAATGGGATACGTCATAGATTGAAAATAAAAACAGCACTCACACCAAATATCCTGCTCATCTTTGGACTCCACTAACAGCCACATCCAATAGCTCAAGTTCCTTTAATAATGTTTCATCCAAAAGCAATTTGGAGTCAATAACCTCATCGAGCACTGGCTTCAAAAGCTTCAGTACATCTACCATGTTCCTGTAATCCTTCTGAACGGGCAACACCTTGACAGTCCGACACACGACTAGATGGATGAAACGAGATATGCTGTTGATTAAACATCTTACAGATGTTGTGTCCATCATACCTGTTCCCTGAAACCGAAGCAACACAATAAGTTATCCTATAAACTCAACAAATTAAAGTGAGCCACTCATCATGATAATAGGATTGGATTTTGTCCAAATTTAGCTATGTATTCAAAGAGATGCATTGACAAAACTTTAAGAAAGATGCTTAACATATTCCGCTATCTTGGCTAGGTAAACTACTGGCAGTGAAAGATTCCATGAACAAAGAAGTATGACAAGATGATGAGAAATTGAGCATCAACCATCCTTGGAGTCTAACAAAACTTGAAATGAATACTGGGTAGGTAACATGAACACCCTATTTCTTATCTCGAATTAAAATTACCTTTAAAAACAATAAGAATCGATCTTACAAAAAATGAAAAAATCATTCAATGTTGAATATTGACACAAAAGACAACATAAACAATCCAACTTAACTGAGAGTGAGAGCTATCTTCAGTATTTAGCCTTTTTTTTGTTTAAATGATTAAGTACATACTCAATATTTGAATACCCAACAACGTTTTCTCACTACACCAAATTGACATTTTTGTAACAAACTCCAAAACAGTATCACTTTTGAAGTGTAACAATCTACCTAACAATTTTACACATTTTCACAAACAAAATGATACAATAATTGTATCACCATGAAGAGTATGGTTATAAAAGTGATACTATTCATGGTGATCCAACTTATTATATCATTTTTTTTGTGTTACTGTTTTTCATTTTTTTGATTAAATTTAGTTTTGACTTGAAATTGTTTGGTGGATTGTAACATCTCAAAAGTAATATTGTTTTGAGAGTTGTTACAAAAGTGTCAATTTAGTGTAGTGTCTTCTTGATTTGCAAGAAAACCACCATCAATTCCACCAAATCATTTTCCATTTCTTCCCAATTATATATTTGAACCTAACAAATTAAAACGAAAGTGTGAATCCATTCATAACAACAAAAATGTTCTCATTTATAGTACTGAAGCTTTTGAGATCTTATATGTTTCTGACAATCATAGTATCAGATATGCAAACCCTTCATCCAACTAAAACCACAAAATCAAACAAAAACAAGACAACCCAAAATGAGATTTATCACTTGATATTCACATAATTATTACATAATATACCTCCTAACTTATGTTTGTTAGTGTTTCGAATAACGTATTTTAGTTTAATTATTTTATTTTTGTATTTTTGTAGGATTTGGAGTTTAAATGACAAAAGTGCATTAGCGTGGCGAATTTGGAAATTCATAGGCGAATTGACGAAATGGAGCGGGAGACACTCAAGCCAAAGAAAAATAATGAAATTAGTTTTGAATTGGTGGAACAAAGAAGTCATATGAATGAACATAGCCAAACCCTTTGTTTTCCTTTTGTTGTCTTTTGGTTTCTAATTTCATTGGGCTTGAGATTCACGCAGCCCTTTAGTTTACAGTTGAAATACAGCAAATTGAAATTGAAATTGGGCTTCCAATTTACAATTGAAATTGGGCTTTCAATGGGGGACTAATGGGGTATTTTGGTTTCCAATTTGGGCCCAATAGGGAGTAGGTTTCTCTTTACCTTAAAGACAACCAAAAAAGAGAGGAAGATGACAATTTTTTTGCTGGAACAAAAACGCAGCAGCAGCCGAGAACAGCAGAGGAGCAGCAACAGGAGTTGCTGTCCAGCAGAAGGCGCATGACAGCAAGGAGGCGCAGGACAGCGTGGAGGAGACGCAACAACAGCTTTTTCTAGGAACGTAGGAACACAGCAGCAGAAACCAGGGACTGCTGCTTGACGCAGGACGCAGGACGCAACACACCAACACAGCAGCAGGGCCAAAACGCATGACTGTTGCTCGACGCCGAAACACTGACTGTTGTTCGACGTTGTCCAGCAGAGAAGATGTTGTCCAGCAGGGTGCACACCGTTGCCGTTGTCATCACCTTTACCATGCGTCACTAAACTCCACACAAGGCGAAGAGGTGAACTCCTAGATGTAACGCACTTAATTAGTATTTGATTCGCTGTATGCTTTCACAATGAATAATGGTGTTTATGATTTTCACTTTTATTTAATATAGAAATTTATGTTATTTTAGTGACAAAGATTTCATCAATTTCTTCGTAGATTATTATTATTCCGGTGGTTATCTTTTCTTCTCCATATAAGTTTAGTCACGCTTTTCTTACGTGTGGAATTTTTAAGGATAAATTGATTCTGGTAGGTTAGTTATATGTGATCGTCTTTTATTACGTTATTGTCTCCGGATATATCGTAATATTAGGATATCACATATGACCAACCTTTGTGCTTTCTAGAAAAAGTGAAATCTAAAATCCATTTACATTAGGATATATTAATGCATTAAAGACTATTTTTCCGATTATATTGTTTAGAATGTGAAACACGTAATCGAGTCATCATAGCGAATCAATAATAGTTGGTGCGTGAAATCTAGGAGGGATTCTTGGAACCTTGTGATTTCTCTAAACTTGATTTCTATTAAATTTAATTTAATTTTACATTTTAAAACTGCTAGAATTTATTGCATTTAGTTTCGCGTAGTTTTTTTCTTCCTTGACCTTGTTTTGTAGATCGCTTATCCTCGTGGGATCGACAGCTCAATCTTTACTGTAATTGACCGCGTGTACTGTTTGGGCATAATCAAATTTTGGCGTCGTTGTCGGGGAACAAGCGTAATTCTACAAGGGAGGTTTTGGGTATTATCTTTCATGCTCATTGTTTTGTTTTATTTTATTTTATTTTATTTTAGGTTTTAGGTCCAGTTTAATTTTCATTTTATTTTATTTCTAAAAAAATTTGCAAAAAACAAAAAAAGACATTGGGGGAGTGAGTTGGAATAGAGACCACTTAAGGAGACTAATTAGGGTCCCAAATTTAGAACACCCACAAATTCACATTGAGACCAAATTAAGTTCTACTTCTAATTCTAACACCATGAGTAATCACGAAGATGACCATGTTCGGTCGCTAAAGGACTATCTCCACCCCACGCGCACTGCTAGTCCATCATGTATCATGTTTGCACCAAGTACACCAAAGCTAGATTTTAAGCCGGGTATGATACAATTATTACCCACTTTTCATGGCCTAGAGAGTGAGAATCCTTATCTTCACATTAGGGAATTCGAGGAAGTTGTGGCCACTTTTCACAACAAAGTTGAGGTTGTAGACTCGGTTAGACTAAGGTTTTTTCCTTTTTCCCTTAAGGAAAAAACGAAGAGTTGGCTATACCAAGGTCTATAGGTTCGTGGGAGGAGATGACCCAAGCATTTTTTTTATAAATGCTTTCTCACCACAAAACCAACGGTCTAAAGAGACAAATTTCTACCTTCACCCAAAAGAATAGCGAGACATTATATCAAGCATGGGAGAGGTTCAAGGATATCTTGAATACATGTCCACACCATGGGTATGAGAGTTGGCGCTTAGTTAGTTATTTTTATGAGGGCTCACCAGTAGAGAGCGTCAGTTCGTTGAGATGATGTGTAATGGAGAGTTTTTGCATAAGGACCCTGACGAGTCCATTGAGTACCTGAATGACTTGGCTGAAAAGGCTCATACTTGGACTGGTCCAAGTGCTACTAAGAGGACGGATAGCACACGCTCAGCTGGAGTCTACCAACTTAGGGAAGAGGACAACCTTAGAGTCCAATTGGATAGAGTGACTAGGGAGTTAGAGGCACTTAACACCAAGGATGATAGGCCCACACATACTGTTACCAGAGTTGAGCTACAGGACGCCTGTTTTATATGCGGGGGAGTTGAACACTTAGCACAGGATTGCCCGACCTTGACTGAGATAAGAGGGGTTTATGAGGAACAATGTAACGCCTTAGGGATGTACAAGAAGCCTTATTCACCATTCTCTAACACTTACAATTTTGGCTGGAGAGATCACCCTAACTTAGGCTGGAGGTCCGAAGCAGACCAACCTACTCACTCACAAACACAACCACCTAGGTCATACCCTACACCTCCATACAATGCGCAATCTAACAAAAGTTCCTTATCAGACACATTACATGCATTTATAAAGGCACAAGGTAAAACTAATCAAAAATTTGAGGTTGCATTGACACAGTTGGCAAAAGAGAACAAGGAGATCAAAAGCCAGATAACCAAGCTGACAAGTTCATTAACAGTACAAGAGCGGGGCCAATTTCTGTCACAGCCTCAAGCAAATCCGAAGGGCCAACTTATGGCACAAACCTCTACTTCAGACTCTCAGAATGTCAAAGAGGTTAATGCCATCACTACTCGGAGTGGTATGATTTTAGATGGATCAAGCTCGTCCACGACTATAGGCACCTCCCCAAGTGCAAAGGAGAGCATCCCTAAGGATGAGCCCAACAAGAACATTCCAGTTTCAGTTCCTTTTCCTCAAGCACTACGACCTACTGGAAAGAAATCGGAAATGCATGGTGAGATTCTAGAACACTTGAAACAGGTTAAAATTAACTTACCTTTGTTGCATGTGATTAAACAAATACCAACTTATGCGAGGGTCATCGAGGATCTATGCACTATCAAGAAGAAACATCATGTCAAAAAGACTGCCTTCTTGACAGAACAGGTAAGCGCGGTGATTGAGCAGAGGACACCACCCAAGTACAAAGATCCAGGGTGTCCTACAGTCACCTGTCAGATTGAGACTCATGAGTTCAGCCAAGCCTTGATGGATTTAGGGGCAATTGTAAATCCGATGCCATATTCTATTTACTTGCAACTGGGTCTAAGAGAGATTAAACCCACATCCGTGGTACTACAATTGGCCGATAGATCGGTTAAGAAGCCAAGAGGAATAGTCGAGGATGTCTTGCTGCAGATTGATAAGTTTTACTATCCCGTCGACTTTCTCATTTTAGATACTCATTCTGCGGTTAATATGGAGTCTACAGTTCCCATTATTTTAGGTAGACATTTTCTTGCCACAGCTAACGCTCTTATCAATTGCAGAAACGGTCTAATGAAGTTGTCTTTTGGGAACATGACTCTGGAGGTCAACATATTCAATACTAGCAAGCAACCATGTGATGATGATGAGTGTCATCATACCTACATGATAGACACGTTGATGCGCTCCTGAGCGCAGATTCTGAAACCTTAGAGTACCTCCTTTCTATTTCTGATTCTGAGAATTCACTTTATCCTGACAATGCTTTTGATATTTCTGTTGTTTCAGGGTTAAAGGATAAAAGAGGACGACAATTACAACCATGCTTTGAGGAGTTGCCAAAGGAAAGACAGAAACCACAACCATCCACCGTGGAAACTCCGAAAGTTAACCTAGCTTCACTGCCTGAGGGACTTAAACATGCATTCCTCGGAACAGGTGATACCTTTCCTGTTATTATTTCTTCTGTGCTTGATAGCTCACAAGAAGAAGAATTGATTAATATGTTAGGTGAGCACAAATTTGCATTAGGTTGGACTATAGCTGACATCAAAGGTATTAGCCCCTTAATATGTTCCCATAGGATTCACTTAGAAGAATGAGCTAACCCCCGTAGAGACCCTCAAAGACGACTTAACCTTACTATGAAAGAGGTGGTGAAAAAGGAAGTCTTAAAATTATTAGATGCAGACATCATTTATCCCATCTCTGATAGCAAGTGGGTTAGTCCAATTCAAGTAGTTCCCAAGAAATCTGGAATAAAAGTGGTGACTAATGATGAGAGGGTGCCTCTTCTTACTAAGGTAGTGACAGGGTGGCGCATGTGCATTGATTATAGGAAACTTAATTCTGCCACACGCAAGGATCACTTCCAACTTCCATTCATAGACCAAATCTTAGAGCGAGTAGCTGGTCATTCTTTATATTGCTTTCTAGATGGGTATTCAGGATATTATCAGATTGAGATTGCATTAGAGGATCAGGATAAGATTACTTTCACATGTCTTTTTGGTACTTATGCTTTTCAGCGTATGCCATTTGGTTTGTGTAATGCACCGGCTACGTTTCAGAGATGCATGATGAGTATTTTTAGTGACATGGTTGAAAAATATATGGAAGTATTCATGGATGATTTGACTGTTTTTTGTGATTTCTTTCATGTTTATTTCACTTGAAGGTTGTTTTAAGTAGATGTGAAGAGAAGGGTCTGGTGCTTAATTGGGGAAAATGTAATTTCATGGTTTCTTATGGAATAGTTCTGGGACACATAGTTTCTGATAAAGGAATCGAGGTTGATAAAGCTAAAATTGAATTGATTTCTAAATTACCTACACCTAAAAGTGTAAAGGATGTGAAATCATTTCTAGGGCACGCTGGTTTTTATAGGAGGTTCATACAGAATTTTTCTGCCATCTCTAGACCATTAAGTAGCCTCCTGGTCAAAGACGTCGTGTTCCAATGGACACAAGAGTGTGAGGACGCCTTCCAAACACTCATTGATAGGCTCACCTCTGCCCCCATCATGAAGCCACCGGATTGGAATTTACCATTTGAGATAATATGTGATGCAAGCAACTATGCTGTGGGGGCAGTCTTAGGACAATGAAGGGAAGGGAAGCCCTTTGTTGTTTACTATGCTAGTCGAACACTTAATGATGCTCAAAAGAATTATTCGACTACTGAAAAAGAGTTGCTACCTGTAGTTTTTTCTTTAGATAAATTTCGTGTTTATTTGATTGGTACATCTATCACTGTTTTTACTGACCACGCAGCTCTTAAGTTTCTTCTTTCTAAAAGGGATGCTAAGGTAAGATTGATTAGGTGGATTTTACTTCTGCATGAATTTGATCTAACTATAAAAGATAAGAAAGGGGTCGAGAATGTTGTGGCAGATCACTTGTCTCGTCTAGAGTTCAGTGTCTCTGCCAATGGCCCACCCATCCATGATGACTTCCCTGATGAACACCTATTCGCCGTCACTCAAGTATCATGGTATGCACACATTGTTAATTACTTGGTTTCTGGCGAAGTTCCATCATCATGGAGTGCTCAAGATAAGCGCAAATTTTTGGTCGAGGTAAGAAATTTTTATTGAGATGATCCTTATCTATATAAGTATTGCCCCGACCAAATCATGAGGCGTTGTATCCCTGAAGGTGAGATTGAAAGTGTCTTACATTTTTGTCACAGTGCAGCTTGCGGAGGCCATTTTTCTATGAAAAAGACCACTGCAAAATTTTTACAGTCTGGATTATATTGGCCTACATTGTTTAAGAACACTAACAATTATTGTCGTTCTTGTGATAGATGCCAGAAGTTAGGTGCATTGTCCCGGAGACACATGATGCCCCTTAACCCCATCTTAGTCATTTTGGTGACTGTGAGGAAATTGTCTATTTGAAATTGGTAAAGCTTCACCATGGTAATATCACTCTAACCCTCCTTTTTTCTTTTGCCTTCATTTGTCATGATTATTATTTTATACATTGAGGACAATGTTTGGTTTAGGTTTGGGGGTGTAGTTATTAGATTTTTTTGTCCAATTTTTAAGAATCTTCGAGCTTAAAACGTATTTTACAATTAAACCGAGTCATTTTTGTGTTCTACTCAATCTCCATTGAATACTTAGATGATTACGGTAATTGTGTAAAATCTTTATGAAAATGCATTTGAAATCTGAACTCTTGGTAATTTAAAAAAAAAAAAAAAAGGTTTTGGGTCTTTTGAATTTTAGAGAATATTTTTGTTGTCTTTAATTTTGAGAAAACACATACTAACACGTGTCACATAATTATATTAGTAGAAAACATGATATTTGATATTATCCTTATATTAGATGTATTTCGTGAGACTTTTCAACTCGACTATTTATGCACTATAAGCCAAGTCAACATGATTTGAAGTTGATTAGTGAGATATTTAACTAGAAAACCTTAGAATAATAGTGGAGACTTAACCCTTGTGAGTTTTGAGTCATTCTTTATTTCTTGAGGGTTATTAATTATACTCTGATTTTTCTTGAGTCCGCATTATTTCGTTGATGATCTCATTATTCTTGATTTTCTTATTGATTGCTTTAAAAATGACATAAAAATTGAATATTTACACTAGAACTTCTTGTTTTATTTAGTTTAGATGTCCTAGTACTAACTAGAACTTATGAAGTGATATAGACATTTCTTTCTTTAAACCATATTTTTTAACCTTTTAGCATACCCAATAATAAATATCCATTTGCAGCCCTTTGAGCCTTTATATAGCCTTCTCTTTGTTATCCCCATTCCCAATACCTACTCCAATCAATGAGTAATACCTCTATTATTTTATCTTTACCCAATTTTCTGAGAATGTATACAGTGAGATATATTTATGGAACGGGCAAATAGAAAGAGTTGAAAATAGATATTTCATGCGCCGTCAAAGTAAAAGTGTTTGATTGTATAAACGGGGAAAAACATGTAAAAAAAAAAAACATGTAAAAAAAAAAAAAAGGTTGAAAAAAAAAACTTGAAAAAAAAAATTAATGGTGTACAACTTTGATATGTTCTTCAATGCCCTATGTGTTTATTCAAGGGTGTAGCCATTCTCAGGAAATTCTTGTATCCTTTTTGTCCATTATTGTTTGCCATAATCCAAGCCCCATTATAACATAGTAAAGACCTAATTGATCTTAAGTGAAAGTTGGTTTAATAGATGTGAAGATTGAATAGGCAAGAACTATGGTGTTTGATTCAACATTCTCAAAAGTAATCAATACTCCTGTCCATGAGATCATATTCATTTCACTATTTGAAAATTTTCGTTTTTCATGATAATTATATGTGAGACGTTTGCATTTTCCATAGTATATTCTTTTCCTCACGTATAAACTGAGTGTCCAATCTCTGAGTGTTTTATTTCTGAGTGACATGAGAGAATTGTAGTCGAAGCGTCATTTCTAAAGGTTATCACGTCACATATTTATTATGAGATGAAGAGTTATGTTGATAAAGCTCCTCACACACACACTTCGAGTTGAGAATGACTATGAAATTTATTTAACCTTTAGATACTATAAATTATTGTACTCTATTGATATACTATTGTGACATTTTTATTTTGTTCTTTTTCTTGAATTTTAAGCAATTAGAAAATTAATCTAAGGAAAATAAAGGGGAATGCCCATGTTTTTGCATTATATTTTAAAAAAATAGATTTTGTTCTATTGAGTTAGTAATGTTTGGGGGTAACATTTCTGGAAACCCTCACGAGACTATAACTCGTCCTCTAGAGGTAATCTTGAGGTTTAAAGCCTTGTTGCACGTTAAGGTAAGTGCAACAGTGATTCCTACGAAAGTGAGTTAGGATTTTATTCTTATTTTTGTTTTGTTCGAGTACTAGCAAAATGTAGGTTTGGGGGTATTTGATATTCACATAATTATTACATAATATACCTCCAACTTATGTTTGTTAGTGTTTCGAATAGCGTATTTTAGTTTAATTATTTTTTTTTTGTATTTTTGGAGTTTAAATGACAAAAGTACATTAGCGTGGCGAATTTGGAAATTCATAAGCGAATTGACAAAATGGAGCGGGCGACACTCAAGCCAAAGAAAAATAATGAAATTAGTTTTGAATTGGTGGAACAAAGAAGTCATGTGAATGAACATAGCCAAACCTTTTGTTGTCTTTTGGTTTCTAATTTCATTGGGCTTGAGATCCACCAAGCCCTTTAGTTTACAATTGAAATACAGCAAATTGAAATTGAAATTGGGCTTCCAATGGGGGACTAATGGGGTATTTTGGTTTCCAATTTAGGCCCAATAGGGAGCTGGTTTCTCTTTACCTTAAAGACAACCAAAAAAGAGAGGAAGATGACAGTTTTTGGCTGGAACAAAAATGCAGCAGCAACCGAGAACATCAACAGGAGCTGCTGTTCAGCAGAAGGCGCAGGACAGCAAGGAGGCGCAGGACATCATGGAAGAGATGCGACAACAGGTCTGTCCAGGAACGCAGGAACACAGCAGCAGAAATCAGGGACTGCTGCTCGACGCAGGACGCAACACAGCAGCAGGGCCAAAACGCATGACTGTTGCTCGACGCTGAAACGCTGACTACTCTTTGACGCTGTCCAGCAGAGAAGATGTTGTCCAGCAGGGTGCACACCGCTGCCGTTGTCAACACCTTTACCATGCGTCACTAAACCCCACGCAAGGCGAAGAAGTTAACTCCTAGATGTAACGCACTTAATTAGTATTTGATTCACTGTATGCTTTAACGATGAATAATGGTGTTTATGATTTTCACTTTTATTTAATATAGAAATTTATGTTATTTTAGTGACAAAGATTTCATCAATTTCTTCGTAGATTATTATTATTCCGGTGGTTATCTTTTCTTCTCCATATAAGTTTAGTCACGTTTTTCTTACGTGTGGAATTTTTAAGGATAAATTGATTCCGGTAGGTTAGTTATATGTGATCGTCTTTTATTACGTTATTGTCTCCGGATATATCGTAAATTTAGGATATCACATATGACCAACCTTTGTGCTTTCTAGAAAAAGTGAAATCTAAAATCCATTTACATTAGGATATATTAATGCATTAAAGACTATTTTTCCGATTATATTGTTTGGGATGTGAAACACGTAAATCGAGTCATCATAGCAAATCAATACTAGTTGGCACGTGAAATCTAGGAGGGATTCTTGAGACCTTGTGATTTCTCTAAACTTGATTTCTATTAAATTTAATTTAATTTCACATTTTAAAATTGCTAGAATTTCTTACATTTAGTTTCGCGTAGTTTTTTTTCTTTCTTGACCTTGTTTTGTAGATCGTTTTTCCTCGTGAGATCAATACCCTAATCTTTACTGCAATTGACCGCGTGTACTATTTGAGCGTAATCATCACTTCAAATACACCAAAACACGTAAACCCCATTTGATTTCATATCCTACTCATTTCAGACCTCCACAAAACATTACCAAGAACATCAAAAATATGAAATAAAAACCTCTAAGAAAATTGAGAAAAATCAATGACATACCTCTATTGCCTCTATGGATCAAAACAAGCAAATAGGTGTTGACAGAACCCCCAATGTTTCCACACTGCATGATCAATAATAAAAAAATAAAAAAATGAAAAAATGATTACTCTAATCACCTAAACCCTCTCTCTCTCTCTCAATATACCACCACCCTATATGTCCAGCTTTCATTCCAAACATCCTCCATGAATGAGAAGAAAAAAACAAAAGTGAAATGGGTGGACCCCATTTGCAATTGCAGATTTGTTGGGATTTCTTGTTGGATTAATTAAGAATCTGAACAATTGATCATCGAAACATAAAAATCATCTCATCACATAAACTCTTTTTAATTCAGGTGAAGTAAATCTATGACCATGATAATTAGATTCACCACTAGAGACCAAACTACCCTTTGTTTATACTCTCTTAATTATAGTTTTTACTAACTTTAATACCCTGTTTGATGACACTGTTGCGGTGATTGGTAACACTTGGCACACATGCAAATGGGCGGTAAGATAAGTGGGTCTCACTGTTTTTGTTGTGGGCTGAAGAAAGGAGAGTCGTTGTCAAGAGATATAGGGATGGTTGATGTGGAGAGATATTTAGGTGAGAGCCAGGAATGTGATTTCTCGAAATATGTTGAAATTTTATGAAATATTTTTTATTTTGAAGTTACCCAAATCTCTTTTGAAATCTAAAATATGTTGAAGTTATTTAGAAAAAAGAAATAAATATTTTAATCTTCATATATTTTAACATACTATATTGTTATTTTAGTATCAAAAGTTTGTTATATGAGTGATTATTATGTAATATGTAATTTGTACTAGCGTATTACCCGTGCCTACGACACTCCTATTATTTTTTTCTTATATGACTATTTATGTCTCCAAATTACTCTATCAATTTTGTCTTAAAGAAGAAATACAAATAATCTATCATTGAAGTACTATGCAGTGCATATCCTAGAGACAAAAAACATAACCATAGGTTTGAAGACAAAGTACCTAATTACAAAGATAATGGGCTGAAGTTGGAGATGGTGTAGAAGCAACCTGCAGTAATTTAGACAAATCAAAAAATTTTAAGAGACCATAAGCATCACGCTTAAGGTAAATAAGATACCATAAGCATCATGCTTAAAGTAAAATACTCGATTTGTCTGTAAGAAACGTTGGCTACTACTCTCACATGAAATTCTAAAAATTTTGTGTACGAAACAAAATAAAGAAAAGAACTTGTCAATAAAACCATGAAGAGTGCACATTTGCATCAATAAAACCACGAAAATAGTATAGTAGGTAAACAAAATGAAAAGAAAAATAAAAGATTATAAACTATCTAAACAATGAAGCCATATCATACAGACTTAAATTACACGAAAATGCATATGAAAATGTAAATCGTACAAATTATTCATCAACATGAAATAGAACTTTAGCGCATACCTCGAAATTTGTAATATCATAAAGGGTACATGAACCATCATCATGAGCCAGAAGAACAGATTCACCTTCTGAAAAAAAACCACCCACCTGTTGAGATCTTGCGCCCTATTTCATTCAATTGTCCAATGTTTGGATACTTATTAGCCACTCTAACCCCAATCTATTCTCCTCTTGCACCCTTGTCTTTTGTATCTCTAAATTTCACAGGAACCACAGAACCATTCACAACCTTCTCCTTCAATTCAACCTCAGCCCTCCCATTACTTTGAAATTTCTCAACTTTAGCCTTCACACCCAAATCCAAACCACTTCCACCCTTCTTACAACTCTCTACACCCTTCTCACCCAATCATCTCAAATTCAGAACTTGATTCACCCCATTCAATTGTTTAACACTCGAATCCAACCCACCGCTCTCAATCGACATTTTATCACCAGTCTTCTTCAAAACTCCCAACCCAATCAACCCCTTTTTAATCACATCACCCCCTCATTCCCCTCATCGATTTCCCAGACATCGAAACCCTAGACATCCGATCAGAAAGCAACCTAGCGAAATCAGAAGGGATAAAACTCCTACCTCTGGGCAGCGTCGACGTCGACCACCGAACCACATCTTTGCTTTGCAGTCCTGCTGCCGCTGAAGACTTGGGGATGCGTTTGGTGACATAGACGGATCTTGGGTTTTCCTTTTCCATAGGGTTCTTGAATACCTTGTCGATGGCAGGGATTTGATCGAATAGGGCTTCGACGCCATCACTTTGCCTCTTGAGCTGCCCCTCTCTTTCGCTCGACATTTTTTTTTTTTTTTTGGTTCTGAAGGGAGAGAGAAAGAAGTGAAGTAGAAATGAAATTTTTTGGGAGGAGGTGTGGAGAAAGTGAGGAAAGTATCGGGGGTGGAAGTATTTACTTAAGTTCTGCCAAGAGACAATTCATGCCGCGTAGGACAAACAAAAAGGCCGCTTTAAATTGTAAGATAGATTATACTATGAGTTATTTGAGACTTTTTATGTAATATTTAAGAGTCTAAAATGCATAACTTATATTGTTAAATTTGAAATCACAACAAAAAATTTTACATTTTTTCTACAAAACGAAATATTTCACGAAACATTTCTTAAAATTAAGAAACCGAAACTAACTCAAAAAACGAAATCACAATCCTTGGTGAGAATGAGACCAGCTGTACACCAGCATGCATGGGGAGAGAACTATATAAGACAAATGTGTGCATATTTATAACACGTACTCAGAATCAGAAATCTACGTGGTATGCTCACATGTGGGTGACAAATTATCTCAATTTCACAACTTTTCACGTAGTGTGTATTTGGCACGAGTAATGTATTTGGCATGACACTCTCGTCTTTGGGTCGTGCCTTCAACATTCCCCATCATCTTTGTTTCCAATCTCACTAAAGAAAGCTAGGTACAAAGACGCCAAGTATAAATATTGCTATGATGTGAAAAATAGCTTTTATGAATTAGTGTGATAAACAAAATAATTAATGCAACATTAACCTCATATTATGAGAACATCTAATAATTCCAAATCACCAACCTCACTAAAAATAATATGGAAGGTTGTTCTATAATAATTACCACACTATAAAAAATTAGAATCTCTCCCCTAATATTATGAGCTTTTAGAATTATCCAGCAATATTAAAGAATATAATTTAATTAAAAACAACAAAAATTGAAAATGAGAAATTGAAAATCCAAATTATTGAGAAATTGGTAACACTGTTTAATCTAAACTACCCCTTGTTTATTCTATCTTAAGCATTAGTTTACTGACTTTAATATGCTTTAATGACACTTTTGTGGAGATTGATAACACTTAACATGCATACAAAGATATTCAAGTGAAAATGGAGCCCTTCTAGGGAGCGAGGGTAGAGATAAACTATGCCGCACATCTCGATGCGGTTTCACTTATCTCGAGGGCTCACTCCCTAGAATTTCTGGGTGAGAATGATACCAGCTCTATACCAGCATGCATGGGGGAGAGTACCATGTCAGACTGCTGAAAGGCTTGTTTATAATATTAAAGCAAATGAGGAGGGGCAATTTGGGAAACAAATTTGCGACATGACAACCTATAGCAACAACTTCACTGTAACTTATTCAAATATTAGCTATAAAAGAGATTTAAAGTATTAAAAAAAAGGACAATTGAGCAAGTTAGGTTGTGCTCTAGGAAAGGACTCAAATAATTTCATCCTAAATTATTATTTATTTTAAAATGAAATCTAAATAATCTCCCTTGAAATTCAACTAATTCCAAGATTTGTGCCATGGTTAAGAATGTTAGATAGGCAAGTTGGAGCATCGTGATGCCTTCCATTTCATCATTTAACATGTCTATTGGAACTACAACTTATATAATATACTCGTATAATACTTGTGCCATTGGCATGACCGAACAACCTATAATTGTTTTTGCGAAAATTCTAGGGGTCGAGGGAGGGAGTGAGGGATGGGTGTAACCACCCATCCTCCTCGAGATGAGCGACAATGCGCATCTCCAGGGTGATGCACTTATCTTGAGGAGGATGAGTGGTTACACCCCTCCCTCGCTCCCTAGCAAAGCTCTTGTTTTTTAATAAGTACCATGTTAGAAAATATCAACTTAGGTATTCATAAAATTGTCCTTAACTAAACACCTAAACATTGACGATAATAACTACATAGCAATGTCAATTATACAAAAATTAAGAAATTAATTTTCAAGTATAGTATCACAAGACCATTCTAACAACCCCTGCAATGAAAAAAAAAAATAGTTTCATATATATTTATATTGAGCTTGCATATATAATCAGCTTAAACAAATAATACTTGAAGAATTTATTTTATCTAAAATTATCATGTAAATCACTGTAATTATCTATCAAAGTTAGATTCATAAAATAGAGAGTATTCAATAAAACCGTGCAAAAACACAAAATCAAGGAGAATGAGATGAGGATTCCACCTGTTTCGCTCAAATTTTTTAGACCACTAGAGATATGGGTTTGAGTGGTGAAGACATAATCTAAGAGAGATAAAATAAAAATTGGTATTTAGATGTTATAATCTTGACCATTGAAAAGATAAGAAAGAGATTGGTGTTTAGATGGCATAATCTTGGCCATTAAAATCTTGTTGTTCGAAGATCGTTGAAATTTCAACCTTTGACTATGTCTATACAAACTTATATAGTAGGTCCATGTTGATTTGTTATGTAGATGTGAACTTTTGTGGAAATGATCTATACACTGAAGAATCACATAAAACGAAAACTCGTTTTAAACGTTTTAGAGCATCTCCAATGGTAAAAGTTAAAATGGGGGATGAATCATTTCCCATTTGAACCAAAAGCTAAATTTAGGTAGGGGTGGGCATGAATATCGATCCCGACCCATCCAACCCGTACCGGTTTGGTCCCGAACCGATTCAAATCGAGACCAATCGGTTCCTAGTGTTTTCATCCCGATCTCGAACCGGTTGAAATCAGGAAAGAACCGGTTTTCACAAATTCAGTCCCGAACTGTTCCGGTTCATCCCGATTACTATAAAATTTACAAAGCCCAACAACATTCATTCAATCTCCTCTAATTCTCATCTAAAGCCCAACCCAACCCACACCTTCTCATCTAATCTCCTCTAAAGCCCAACCCAACCCACACATTCTCATTTAATTCTCATCTAATCAGAGAACCCACCTTCTCATACCCTTCGTCCCTTACAGCTCGGTTCCAACAAAAAATTAAGGGTGAAGGTTCGATTCTTGTATGGGTGGCGAATCAGAGATCATCGAATCTGAAATCAGCTATGGCGATCATCGAGAAATCATTGAATCAGCTATGGTGAACTCGAAATCAGCTATGGCGAATCTGAAATCAGCTATGACGATCATCGAACACGAAATCAGCTATGGCGAATCTGAAAATGAACGCTCTCGCATCTTTCGTTGTTTGTTTCGTCTTCGTTTCATCAACTTTGGCGACCTCAAACTCGCCTTTCATGATGGCGCACAAGAAGGTCACACTGAACAGACTCAAATCTGGATCCGAACAAGTCTCCGTCTCGATCGACATCTACAACCAAGGATCTGCGCAAGGAGGCATTCTCAACCCCAACTTTGCCCTTGGATATACTTGCAGATAGACCACCAGAGAAGAAGTTTGACTTTGGAAAATGAACAAACCGGATAGGCATGGTCCCGACCCAGGCTGTCCCGGTTCCAAACAGTCCGGGTCCAACCGGGCCATCCAAAAAAAATGGCTTTCCCGACCCGGACTGTTCCTGATTGACTGAACCGGGATAGGCCTCAACCCGGACCGACCCGGACCGTGCCCACCCCTAAATTTAGGGGTCTCCTATTTCTTCACCACTCCAACCACATCTCCTATTCTAACTTTTTCATCATTATTTTAATATATCTTCAACTTTTCTATACCAATTTAATTTCAATTATACTATTATTATTTTCAACTAAATATAATTATATTAATTAGTTTCAATTATATTATTATAATATTATTAAATATATTATTATAACAACTTAAATATATAATATTACTATTTTCAGTTATACTATTATAGATATTTTTTAAATTATACTATTATTAATTTAAACTTGACTAATTAAAAAAATTGGGAGTTTTAAAAAAATAGTATTAATAATTAATTTTTTAATCATTATTTAAATATATCTTCCATTTTTTACATCATTATTTAGATAATTACTATTAATAATTTTATCATTATTTAAATTAGAATTAATAATTAATTTTGTTTAAATTATTATTAATTTGTTTTTAATTATACTATTAATAATTTTTAATTAATTATTTATCATTATTTAAATTAGTATTAATAATTATTTTTTAATTATACTATTATTTAAATGCTTTTGAATAATTATTTTTTAATTATACTATTATTTAAATACTTTTGTTTTTATTTTTTATTTATTGTTAATTTAGAAACTTAAATATTTGAATATTTTGTTAATATTTGAAATATAGGGGATTGTTAACTTCCTCCTAAATTTAGGGGGAAGTTGATGCAAAAGCTATTATAGGGGATGAGTTAAAGGGATGGTTGGAGGGGTATTTTTTTCAATCATCCCCCTAAAATAGCTTTTTGGGGGGATGATTGGAGATACTCTTATAGGAGTAATGAATTTGAGTGTTTGGACGACTTGTGTTTGTTAGGAGCATCATTGTTTTGTGTGATATTGATATTGCAATTTAGTGAAACTTAACAATTCACGAGAATATTGACATAATGTTATTAATATCAATATTGCAATTACGAAGATGTAAACTCTAGAATATACACATTTCATGACTCACGGGATTAGGGATTGATGCTATGAGACTAGTGATATGAGCACCATATATAGGAGAGTTCCCGTGTGGGTTTTAAAAACTAGTTCACAAAAGAGCTTTAAATTACTTAGTTCCGTTAGCCCTACTTGTTAGGTTGACAACCAAATATTCAATGACAATGACCAAACAAAAAGTTGCAAATGAATGGACTTTTCTTTTGTTGGTGATATGGTAAAGTTTTTAGAATAATTTCTCAAGAATACAAGACTTGCAATGATTTTTTAGGTATTTTGGTTGGATATTTTTTTCTTGTTTTGGCTTGCAATAGATGAGTTTTGTCACAAAGTCCGGCTAGGCAAACAGGTTTAGTAAACATGTTTAATAACCATGTTGATGTGGACATCCACGTCATTAACCTACAATTGCTGCAGAAAAAAGGGGTTGTAATAAGAGGAGAGAAAAACCAAAGAAGAAGAAGAAGAAGGAAGAAGAGAGAGAGAGTTTGGTGAAGGCTCATCTTAGCTCTTAAACCATTGATGGCAAGTAGAGCCTCTCCAAAGTTTCTCAGAAACCTCCCTTACTTTGTAAGATCATCTTTCAACACAACAGCGTCATCATCATCAACAAACAATCTTCTTTCCATTTTGACTTGCACCACTTTCTTCATGATCGCTTCTCTCTCTTACAAAATCTCTCGGTAGTTAGGGTTTCATTTTTTTTAATCTTGGTGAATCGCTGTGATCAAGAAAACGTTGTAAGTAAGATTTTTCCACTCATTTCTTCATAATTATCTTTTCATTTATCATTTCGATCAGATCCCAACTATATTTAAGTGATTTTACATGGTAAAGTAGGTTACTTTGATCTTTCGGAACCTTAATTGAGCATTTGCTGGATTGGGGTTTTCGATTTAGAAAGATCTGTGGGTGAGGAGATTGGATTGGTTGCTTAAAATTACGATTTTTAAAGGAAACCCATCACTGGAAATTTGAGGGATTGAAGTTAGCTTTGGTTAGGAAATTTGAGATTTGGGTAGTTGAGAGATTAAATAGTTGATTGAGCATAGAGGAAGTACACGAGAGGCAAGTGGGACTGCAGGAGAGATTATGTAACGATCCTAATTAATGCACATTAAAAAAAAAATTGGGCTTTATTAATTTGAGGTTGGGTCATATAATAACTAAATAAATAAGGGGGTTTCACTATAACCTTTTTGCAAACCCTAACTTTGTAGGGTTTTGTCTTTAGGTTTGTTAAATAGAGATATTTGGTTCTTCTCAGCCACATAGAAAATCTGTAGAAAAAGAGGGGGGGGGGGGGGGGGGGGAAGAAGAATAAGAGAAGGAGCAAAAGGGAGAAAGAAAATAAAAATAAAAAGGCGAGTCGTCTTCCCTTGTCTATATAAGTTCTTTTTATTGATTTTTTTCTTTGTTATGCAGTTTCTGATTTGACATGTAGAGGGAGTGAAATCGTGTTTTTATTTTTTTTACACATATCTAATCGTGTTTTTTTTGTTATGCGATTTCTGATTTTTCTTTATGTCAAAATTTCTAATCTGACAATTGTACTTTCCATCCAAATTTTACTTATAACTGAACCGATTATAATAAAGACAAGTAAAATAGAAAAGAAAATGACTTTTGTGGCAATGTGAAAGCAACTTTTGTGAAAAGTGACTTTAACTAATGGAACTTTTATGGCAATGTGAAAGAAACTTTTGTGAAAGTGACTTTTGTGAACAGTGACTTTAACACATAACCCTCTAGTTGTCCGTACCCACTCTATGGTCAAACCTAGTTTTATGCAAAAAGAAATGACTTATTTTAATGAAAAAGAGGATACATATTTTAATGCTATAGTGGACATTTGTTCCTAAGTTGCTTTATGCTTTATGGATTCCCATGTCATGCAAGTTGCTTTATGCTTTATGGATACTCATTTAAATGCTATGGTGGTCATGTAAGTTGTTTTGTGGATATTGATTTTAATGAAGCAGTTGTCATGTAAGAGTGATTTCCTTAGAATTACAAGGATGATGGAAAACATGAATATATTTTATATCTTATTTGACCTATCAATACGATTGATGAATTGTGAGTATGTGGTGTGCCCTAGAAGAATGGGTAGATTTATTTATGAATGACAAAATGTCATTGGGAAGGAAAACTGAAATATCAGAAATAAATGATATTGATAAACTTTGACTCCTGAAAATTTAAACACCTGGAATTGTATCACTTAGAACTACCACACTTCTTTTTGTTTTGTTATTTCCCCTCTCTTACTAGAGAAACTAAATAACCTGCGGGTTGTCTTGCGGAGGTGGGGCGCCTATTTCTTATAGAGAAACTAAAATAACCTTCAGGTAAGTCTTGCGGAAATGAGGTGAATTTTTATGCCTAAGATAGGCTTTGATATTTATCCGTAAAAAATGTGGCGTGACTTTATGCGCATTGATAGCCCAATAGTGGCTTTTGGTACTCATATAGTTAGGAGTATTCGGTAATGCATGCATGTATGTGATGTGTCTCCACTTGGGCATGGATGACGGAGATGTCATCTTTTAAATGAGAGAGGCATACGGACATGTATGTTCGGCACGGAGGTGATGCGAATGTGGTATCGTCTAAGTGATCAATCCTTTCAAAATGAATAATATGCTCAAGTCAAATAATGCACGAAGATAACTGTATTAATTATTAAATTACATATATATTGTTTATAACCCTACTCATGCAGAATGACAAGTCCACTAATATTTCTGCAGGTCAGACTTGTCATAGTCAACATCTACAGAGTAAGTACAAGTAAATACATATTTACTTATTAGGACGACATAATTGCCTCGTGGAGGAGCTACTTGTTTGTTTTCGCTATTTTGTCGTATTATATTTTTTTTGTCATGTCATGCTATTTATTTTATTGATTTTTGGGGACGACGAATTTCACACTAGCTTAATTGATGACCCAAGTGGGCTTTGGCTTCTTGGGTACAATCCTTTGGGAATGTAGCTGACTAGCTTGTTTCAGGATTTAGTAATTTCGGACGAGCTTAGAGAAGTTTGTTTCGTACGTGACGAGCATTGCTAGGAGTTGTGCGTTCTTCGAGAGTTTAGGTCATTTGGTTGGTAGGTGACAGTTTAATCTTATGTAATAGAACTTGGAGTTTTATTTATTATTTATTGGGAGAGATACATCTGTAATTAGTTGAACTTGTTAGAGTTGGTTTTACGAGATTTAATATATTTTCCTTCTTTTTATGGACTTTTTAGATCAGTTGTTTTATTTCCCTCTAGTTTGGTAAATTTGTGCATTTGACTATTTCTCGTAGATGCCAACTGTTACTTTTCGTGAATGACAATTCATGTCCCGAAATTTGGGGAAAACGGATAACCCTACGTTGATTTTGGGATTTTTGTTTTCTTCGAAAATCGGGGCGTGACAGTTTGGTATCAGATCACAGTTTACCCTAGGCTAGGGAGAGTCTAGGGGATCCTCAGAATGTGGTTATGGGTAAGTAGTAAAGTAGTTTGTGGATCTTATGGAGTATCTAATCATTACCATTTTTATTTGAAGGATATGGCTGGAAGACATACTCGTCAGAATCCAAATGGAAACAGTAGCGGTAGCAGTGAAAATGTTGTTCCAAATGGAGATGGCAATGGAAGTAGAAATGGTCATGGTGAGAATACGATCCAGTTGAGTCAAGCTATGATGATGCAGTTGCTACAAGGATTGCAACAGAATAGTAATCAGGGTGACCCTTTTGCTAGAAGGGTTAAGGAGTTTGGGACATTGGGTGGTAAAAGGTTTACCGGAAATAATCCGAGAGATGCAAATGCCTGGGTCCAAAGCTGTGAGACTATTTTCAGAAGGATGCGACTTACTAAAGTACAAAAACAGGAGTTAGCTGCACATCATCTGGATGGTGCTGCCAGTTACTGGTGGGAGGCTTTGCTACCCTATGTTGATATTGCTGTTATGACATGGGATGACTTCAAGGATCGGTTTGAGAATAGATTTGTGCCTAATGCAGTTAAGGCGCAATGGGCTGCAGAGTTTAATATGTTGAAGCAGACTGGGAATATGACTGTGGAACAATACGTCACGAAGTTTAACGAGCTTTCGCGTTATGCTCCGTATTTGGTGGACACACCAGAAAAGAAAAATGCCAAATTTATTGGGGGTTTGCATCATTACCTATCGAGAGCTCTTCTCACCGCTGACAGGGAGAGTTTTGACAGAGTTTTGGATTTGGCATTAAAGTACGAGGAACAAAACAAGTTGTATCATGAGAGTAGGGAGAAAGGCAGGAAGAAATTGGGCGAAGCGTCAGGAAACACTCGTCAACAGGGTGCATCGTGTGATTATCGTAGTGACCGTAGCCGTTTTCGCCCTTATGATCAAGGGCAAAGGGGTCAACAGTTTCAGAACCAAAAATCTCAAGGTGGTTACTAAAACCAGCAGCAGGGAGAAAATCAGTTCCACCGCCAGGGTGGAAATCAGTTCCAGAGACAGGGATATAATCATTCCCATAAACAGGATGGTAATCAGCATCAGAGGCAGAATGGAAACCAATTCCATCGTCAGGGTAACCAGAGACAAGGTTATCAGGGTCAGCGAAAGCAGACTACCCAAATAGCAACGGGGGGATATGTAGTAACCTGCTTCACTTGTGGGCAACCAGGCCATCAGATGCGAGATTGCCCTAATGATAGGAACACACCCCAGAATAGGCAACGTCAACCCACCCAAGGGCGTGTATTTGCCGCCCTACCAGATCAGGAAAACTTTCAAGGTACTCCTGATTTCCCTATCTCTAGAATGAAGGTTTTATTTGATACCGGTGCATCATAATCTTTCATATCTCGACAATTGGTTAATCGAAAAATGTTGAAAACTTTGTCACTTGCTATACCAATATGCATTACCACCCCTTTAGGAGGCTCAGGGACATTAAATGAATTATGTAAAAAAATTAAGATTTCCTTCCTCGACAAAATGTTTCTTGTCGACTTGATTGTGCTTGACTTTGAGAGCTTTGATGTGATTTTGGGAATGGATTGGTTGTGTAAGAATCAAGTCACGTTGGATTGTGCAAAGAAGATAGTTTCCATTCATGCTCCAGGCATGCCCCCCTATTTCTCACACTTGTGGAAATTGTAAAGAGTCAGTGATGTCTAGTTTTTTTTACTCGGTGGGGACGTCAGAGAGAGAAATCCGAGATGTAGAAGTGGTAAGAGATTATGAGGATGTATTTCAGGAAATTCCTGGCTTGCCACCTAGGCGAGAAGTTGAGTTCCGAATCGGTTTAGTACCTGGAACTGCTCCTATCTCTAAGGTGGCATACCGGATGGCACCGAAGGAGTTGAACGAGATGAAAGTCCAGTTGGATGAGATGTTGCAAAACGGGTAATTCTAGCATTTTTGTTTTGTTTTATTTGAATATACTTATTGACATGTTTATTCATGTTAATGTATATATGTGTAATCCTTTTGAGGTGTGTATGAACCAGGTTCATACGTCCTAGTAATTCTCCGTGGGGAGCACCCGCAATTTTCGTTTCAAAAAATGATGGAACCTTGAGGATGTGTATTGACTATAGGGAGCTGAACAAGATGACTATCAAGAACAAGTATCATGATGATCTTCTTGATCAGTTGAGGGGAGCAGTGGTGTTTTCTCAGTTTGACTTGAGAACTGGATATCATCAGATGGGTGTTGAAGAAGATAGTATTCCTCTCACGGCTTTTCGTACGAGATATGGATTGTATGAGTTTCCCGTCATGCCCTTTGGTTTGACAAATGCTCCAACCTTTTTCATGGACCTGATGAATCAGATCTTTTGACCATACTTGGACAAATTCGTCATTATTTTTATCGATGACATTTAGGTTTACTCCCGTAGTGAAGTAGAGCACAGAGAACATCTCAGGATAGTGTTGCGGACCTTGAGGGAGCAGAAATTGTATGTGAAATTTAGCAAGTGCCATTTTAGGGAGAAAAAAGTAAAATTCTTAGGGCATGTTGTTTCTAGTTAGGGTATAGCAGTTGATCCTGATAAGGTGAAAGCAGTGAAAGATTGGAAACAACCTACTAATGCAACGGTGGTGAGAAGCTTTTTAGGGTTAGTTGGTTATTATAGAAGATTTATTGAGAAGTTTCTCTTATTGCTGCCTCTTTGACTGAGTTGACCCGCAAGAATGTTCAGTTTATTTGGACCAATGAGTGTGAAAACGCTTTTCAGGAGTTGAAGCACCGATTAACGACTGCGCCCATTCTGACTATTCCAGTGCAAGGTGGGAAGTTGGTGGTCTTCACTAATGCTAGTGGCACAGGTTTGGGTTGTGTACTAATGTAGAATCAGAAGGTTGTGTCGTACGCCTCACGACAATTGAAGCCTCATGAGAGGCGATATCCTACCCATGACTTGGAATTAGCGGCAGTTGTGTTTGCTTTGAAGATGTGGTGACAAAATCCTTTATGGGGAGCATTTTGAGTTGTTCACGGATCACAAGAGTCTCAAGTATTTTTTTCGCAGAAGGAGCTGAATATGAGACAACAAAGGTGGGTGGAGTTCTTTAGTAGTTATGATTTTGAGATCCTTTACCACCCAGGTAAGGGAAATGTGGTAGCCGATGCTCTTAGTCGGCAACACACCATTATGGCTCACCTCATGGTAGAGGAATGGAAGTCTCTTGAGGTTATTTCTTCTTGTGATGTTCATCTTGTCCAGGGAGCGAACACGGCTTATGTTGGTAATTTATTTGTTCGACCTTCTTTGATCAGCTGAGTTTTAGAGGAGAAAGATAAGGATCCTCGTTTGATGAGCAAATTAGAGGACTTAGTGCTTGATAATTTAGATGATTGTCCCTCAGAGTGGTCAGTTGAGTCCGATGGTGGTTTGAGATTTTATGGGAGACTTTGTGTGCCCGAGATTGAGGGATTGAAGAAAGAAATTATGGATGAGGCTCATAAGGCACATTTTACCATTCACCCGGGAGGCACAAAAATGTATCATGATCTGAAGCGAACTTTCTGGTGGGACAGTATGAAGAAGGATGTGGGAGATTAAGTATCACGGTGTTTCACTTGTCAACAAGTGAAGGTCGAGCATCAGCGACCCTCAAGTTTGTTGCAGCCATTAGAAATTTCTATCTGGAAATGGGAGAATATTTCTATGGACTTTGTAGACGGCTTACCGAAGACCCGACGAGGTAACGAGTCAATTTCGATTATAGTTGACCGTTTGACTAAGTCCGCGCATTTTGTTCCGGTTGGTGTGCACCGTACTACCGAACAGTTAGCTAGACGATACATCCGTGAGGTAGTTAGGCTTCATGGGGTACCAGTGTCCATTGTATCTGACAGAGATCCCTTGTTTGCAGCTAAGTTTTGGGAATGTTTTTAGTGAGCCATGGGGACGAGACTAGATTTGAGTACAACTTATCATCTTAAGACTGGTCAGACGGAGCAGGTGAATTAGGTTCTAGAGGATATGCTTCGGGCATGTGTGCTCGATTTTGGTGGTAGTTGGGAGGATTACCTACCTCTCATAGAGTTTGCTTATAACAATAATTATAATTCTAGTATTGGCATGGCCCCGTTTGAGGCTTTATATGGGAAGCCTTGTCGATCACCATCCTGTTGGGCGGAGGTTGGTGACATAGTTTTGCTGGGTCAAAAGATGGTCCGGGAGACATCGGAGAAGGTGCAGATTATTAGATAGCGGATCCGAATTGCTCAAAGCCGACAAAAGAGTTACGCTGACCGGAAGCGTAAAGGGGTAGAATTTCAGGTTGGGGACCTTGTATTTCTCAAGGTTTCACCTGTGAGCGGGGTATTGAGGTTCGGTAAGAAAGGGAAGTTAAGTCCTAGGTTTTTGGGACCATTTGAAATCATTGCTCGAGTAGGGAGTTTAGCATATAGACTCGCCTTGCCACCGAACTTATCGGCTGTTTATGATTTGTTTCATATTTCCATGTTGAGAAAGTGTATGAAGGATCCTGCTCAAATCGTCCAACCCACAGAAATTGAGATTAATGACGACTTCACCCAAGTAGTACGACTGATCAAGATCGTGCACCGTGATGTGAAACAACTCCGTAGAAGGATAGTGAATTTGGTGAAAGTTCAATGGAGTGAGAAGGAGAATGATGCAACTTGGGAGCTAGAGGACAAGGTGAAACAATTGCACCCGAAGCTGTTCATCCAATGAATATCGGGACGATATTCCTTTTGAGGTGTGTATAATGTAACGACCCTAATTAATGCACATTAAATTTTTTTTTGGGCTTTATTAAATTTGAAGTTGGGTCATATAATAACTAAATAAATAAGGGGATGTCACTATAACCTTTTTGCAAACCCTGACCTTGTAGAAGAAAATAAAGAAGAAGAGAATGAGCCAAAGGGAAAAAGAAAATAAAAATAAAAATGTGACTCGTCTTCCCTTGTCTATATAAGTTCTCTTTATTGATTTTTTTTTCTTTGTTATGCAGTTTTTGATTTGACATGTAGAGGGGGTGAAATCGTGTTTTTTTTACACATATCTAATCGTGTTTTTTTTGTTATGTGGTTTCTGATTTTTCTTTATGTCAAATGTCTAATCTGACAATTGTACTTTCCATCCAAATTTTACACATCTTTATAACTTAACCGATTATAATAAAGAAAAGTAAAATAGAAAAGAAAATGACTTTTGTGGTAAAGGAACTTTTGTGGCATAATAAAAACAACTTTTGTGAAAGTGACTTTAACTAATGCAACTTTTATGGCAATGTGAAAGCAATTTTTGTGAAAGTGACTTTTGTGAACAGTGACTTTAACACATAACCTTCTAGTTGTCCGTACCCACTCTATGGTCAAACCTAGTTTTATGCAAAAAGAAATGACTTATTTTAATGAAAATGATGATACATATTTTAATGCTATAGTAGTAGACATTTGTTCCAAAGTTGCTTTATGCTTTATGGATTCCCATGTCATGCAAGTTGCTATATGCTTTATGGATACTCATTTAAATGCTATGGTTGTCATGTAAGTTGTTTTGTGGATATTGATTTATATTGATTTTAATGAAGCAGTTGTCATGTAAGGGTGATTTCCTTAGAATTACAAGGATGATGGAAAACATGAATGTATTCTATATCTTATTTAACCTATCCATATGATTGATGAATTGTGAGTATGTGGTGTGCCCTAAAAGAATGGGTAGATTTATTTATTAATGACAATATGTCATTGGGAAGGAAAACTGAAATATCATAAATAAATGATATTGATAAACTTTGACTCCTGAAAATTGAAACACCTAGAATTGTATCACTTAGAACTACCACACCTATTTTTGTTTATTATTTTCTCTCTCTTAGTAGAGAAACTAAATAACCTGCGGGTTGTCTTGCGGAGGTGGGGCGCCTATTTCTTATAGAGAAACTAAAATAACCTTCAGATTAGTCTTGCGGAAATGAGGTGGATTTTTATGCCTAAGATAGGCTTTGATATTTATCCGTAAAAAATGTGACGTGACTTTATGCGCATTGATAGCCCAAGAGTGGCTTTTGGTACTCATATAGTTAGGAGTATCCGGTGATGCATGTCTGTATGTGATGTGTCTCCACTTCGGCATGGATGACGGAGAAGTCCTTATTTAAATGAGAGAGGCATACAGACATGTATGTTCATCACAGAGGTGGTGCGAATGTGGTATCGTCTAAGTGATCAATCCGTTAAAATAGAATAAGATGCTCAAGTCAAATAGTGTACGAAGATAACTGTATTAATTATTAAATTACATATATATTGTTTATAACCCTATTCATGTAGGATGACAAGTCCACTAATATTTTTGCAGGTCAGACTTGTCATAGTCAACATCTACAGAGTAAGTACAAGTAAATACATATTTACTTATTAGGACGACATAATTGCCTCGTGGAGGAACTACTTGTTTGTTTTGGCTATTTTGTCGTATTATATTTTTTTCTGTCATGCCATGCTATTTCTTTTATTAATTTTTGGGGACGACGAATTTCACACCAGCTTAATTACTGACCCAAGTGGGCTTTGGCTTCTTTGGTACATTCCTTTGGGAATGTAGCCGACTAACTTGTTTCATGATTTAGTAATTCCGGACGAGCTTAGAGAAGTTTGTTTCGTACGTGACGAGCATTGCTGGGAGTTGCGCGTTGTTCGAGAGTTTATGTCATTTGGTTTATAGGTGACAGTTTAATCTTTCGTAATAGAACTTGGAGTTTAATTTATTATTTATTGGGAGAGATACATCCGTGATTAATTGAACTTGTTAGAGTTGGTTCTACGAGAATTAATATATTTTCCTTCTTTTTATGGACTTTTTAGATTAGTTGTTTTATTTCCCTCTAGTTTGGTAAATTTGTGCATTTAACTATTTCTCGTAGATGCCAACTGTTACTTTTCGTGAATGACAATTCATGTCCCGAAATTTGGGGAAAACGGATAATCCTACGTGGATTTTGAGATTTTTGTTTTTTTCAAAAATTGGGGCGTGAAACATTCGTCTACCTGAACCAAATGGTATGAACTTATAATGATGTTCCTTGTAATCAAGAGTGTCTTCCAAGAACCTCTCAGGCTTAAATACTTTGGGGTCCTTCCATGACTTAGGGTCTCTTCCAATTGCCCATACATTGACGAGAATTTGAGTCTCTTTGGGATGTAGTACCCTAGCATCTTGCATGCATCAATGGCCATGTGTGGGACTAGAAAGGGGAATGGTGGATGAAGCCTTAGAGTCTCCTTGATGATTGCTTTGAGATAGGGGAGGTTGTCCAAGTCTTTCTCTTCGACTTTCTTTGAACAAACAACATCTCGTAGTTCTTCCTGAATTTTTTGGAGTATTTTAGGATTGTGGAGAAGCTCTGCCATTGCCCATTCTAAGGTAGTTGTTGTGTCTGTCCCTGCTATGAACATCTACTGTTGAACAATGAAATATTGTATATGAGAATGAATTGAATAAAAAAAGTATAGTTCACGTAGGATATAAGCAGATTTTTTTTATATATATACAAAATAATTAAGAGCTTATATAAATAGTGAAGGAAAAAAAGTGATCCATAGTTAACAAAATGTGACAACTCTTGTTATAATCTCTATATGATTTTAATTGTGGTTGTTGTTATATTCTCTTGACTCCAATTTGATCTTACGTTGTTGAGTAGAATCCTCAATCAGAAATCAGAATCAACATAGTTCTAGCTCAATAAAATGTGAATGGGTATCTCCACCAGAGATCATCTTCAAGTCGTTGTTGATAACTAGAGTATGCATGATTATCTAATCCAAAATGGGCATAAACATATACACGTAACTCTAATAATTGTATTAGTAGTTTTACTCCGGTGCTCCTGATCTGATCCACTGTTTCACATAGTACTTTATGCAACTAGGCACTACTTAATGACTTGGTTCCAACTAACTCAGTATTCAAGTTACTTTTGATTTCTGTCTCGCTTTCGCAAGCTGAACTCAACCAAAAAGAAATATCCTACAGGAAACATGGAATTGCTTGAACATTTACTTTCCATAGTGACTGATGTGGATTCACATAGTGATGCGGGTTCCCCCATTGATTTGGGTTGTTGGTCATGGGCAACAAAATGTTGTAAAAGTTATGCTAGAGCACAAGGCTGATGTAAGCTTACCTTTCTGCGCCCAAGCATTGTATACTTTAAGAGTAATACTACAATGCACTGGTATCTTGCCTGGTGTTACCAGGCACTTAACTGGTGCACTTAAGAATTCCCCATACTTTAATTTAGCAACCAAATCGGGAAATTCTTACACTAATATGGTTATGTCCAAAGCCACTGTTTAGAATTTGAATGATAGTGAATGACTATGCTCTCTCTCTCTCTTAGTGCATTGACAACAACAAAATTCGTAAAGCTCTATATTTTAGTTAACTTATTACATACCTGGTATGGTTAGATTTTGATTCCAATTTATGAAATGCAGCCTAATGCTGAAACTGATGATGGTATTACTCCATTGCTTTCATCGGTAGCTGCGGGTTCATTTCCATGCTTGGAGCTGTTGATTCAGGCAAGATATTTTTTTTTTTTTTTTATTATTGATTTGGCAGGAATATGGTGAAGAGATCAGTCTTTGAAATTATCAGCAAAAAATGCCTTAGTGGGTCAATGGTGTCTCATTAGAATGTCAGAGTATATACGAGTTGTGTGCATTTTGTGTACAAGTATATATGTGCAAATGCTGACTTCTGTGTTTTCTCTTGTGCAGGCAGGGGCTAACCCAAACGTTACTGTAGGTGGTGCAACTCCTTTGCTCATTGCAGCTGATAATGGGTCCATTGATATTATCAATTGCTTGTTAAAAGCTGGAGCTGATCCTAACATTTCTGATGAGGTGTGATTGTCAAGATCTCACTTCGATGTGCTTGTTCTGCAGGCATTCAAACTGCAGATAAGTGAGAATGAACTAGTCAGAAACAATGACCAATGAGGAGGTCAATTGAGCATTCTGAATAAAGATTTTTATCATCTTCATTTGCATCAGTCGTTGGATATGTTTCAAAGGAAGAACACGGGAGTTTTTTACATGGAAGTCATGTCCATGAGTTCTCATCTTGTGATTTTTCAATTTCTTTTTTGGACTTCTTTTGGGTTGTGTTGATTATGTGCAGTGCAATAAATTTTCTCAGTTGAAGTTATCTTGATACATGTTTTTTTTCCTTCCAAGTTTGAGGTTCTTCGATGCACATCTTATGCATGCTACTTTCATGTTATTGACCATTTATAGCCATTTGGTCCCAATTATAGTACGTTTTCACACTTAGACACCCCGATTTCACTCAAGTATCATACGAACTTAGTGCATCCTCATGTTTGTTAATAACACAATACTAGTACATGACTACACTAAGGAAATATTACTTGGTTTGGACTGTAGAAATTTAAGTTAGCATTTGTGCCATTTCAGCTCATGTTATGTATTTTGCAGAGAAACTGAACCAGATAAAGCAGAAAAGCATCTGATAATATTTAGCTTCTGATTCTTCAAACAAACAAAACACCCATTACAAGATACAGTTTGTAGACAACAAGGCAAAAATCACAACTAGATTTTATTGGCTAAATACATACACTAGCTAAACAACCACACCAGTAGCAACAAACAGCAAACAGCAGACGCCTCACGTCCACACCAATTTCCTTAGCTCTTATTGTTTCCCCAACCATTCAAGGCAAGGTATAAGCTGCAAAACAAACATTTGTGTCACGCCCCGATTTTCGAGAAAAACGAAAATCCTAAAATCCACGTAGGATTATCCGTTTCCCTAAAACTCGGGACGTGAAATTCAATAACAACAGAGACATTTAGCAGCAAAGACAAAAATAATTTAGAAAATAGAACAAACTAAAATTTATAACAAAACTCTAACCAGGGAAAACCGATGTCGCTAGCTCCACTAGCGAAACTCCCGTAACGCTGCTCAGAAGTCTCTAAACCTGAAAAGCTAATCGGCTACATTCCCAAAGGAATGTACCCAAGAAGCAAAAGCTCACTTGGGTCAGCAATAAAGCTGGTGTGAGAAATTCTTCATTCCAAAAATCAATAAAATCGTACATGATAAACATCAAGCGAAACACAACAACAAACCATCACACCAATAGGTAGTTCCTCAACGAGGCAAGGGTGTGATGCAAGAAAACACAGTCCAAAGTATTTAGTTCCTCAACGAGGCAATCATTTCATCATCCTAATATGTAAATATGCATTTACCTGTACTTACCCTATAGGAGTTGACTATGGCAAGTCGGACCTGCAGAAATATTAATTGACTTGCCATCCTGCATAAAAAGAATTAGAAACAATGCAACGTCATTTATTCTTTTTATTTGAATTAGGTTCATCTTTTTAACGGATTGATCACTTAGACGATACCACATTCGCACCACCTCCGTGCCGAACATACATGCCCGTATGCCTCTCTCATATAAAGGAGGACTACTCCGTCATCCATGCCTAAGTGGGGACATCACATACAGGCATGCATCGCGGATACCCCTAACTATATGAGTACCAAATGCCACCCTTGGGCTATCAATGCGCATAACTCACGTCACATTTTTGACGGATAAATATCAAAGCCTATTTTAGGCATACAAACCACCACATTTCCGCAAGACTAACCCGAAGGTTATTTTAGTTTCTCTAGTAAGAAATGGGTGCCCCAACTCCGCAAGACGACCCGCAGGTCATTTAGTTTCTCTAGTAAGAGAGGGGAAATCATAAACAAAAGAGATGTGGTAGTTCTAAGTGATACAAGCCCAAGTGTTTTATATTTTCAGAAATCAAGGTTTACCAATATCATTTATTTTGATATCTACTTTTCTTTCACAATGACATTTTGTCATACATAAATTGGTTCACAATCTATCCACCCACATTTTTGGGGAAAACATAGCATTTTGGCACATTACCAAATCATAATCAATCTCATCAGGATATCCTCCCATTGTTCTGGGGCAATCTACATTTCTCATATATAAACTTTATGTATCAACACGGGATATCAAGGCCCATTTAATACCATAAATAAATTTCTTTTCAACAACGCAATTTGCATAACCAAATTTAAGTCATACACATACAAATACAACTTCATAGAATCATGCAAATACCCCAAAATATGAACCCAGCAAGGTATGAGAAACTCATACATCAAACAGATCACAATGGTAAAGATCACACGTTTGCGATATAGAACACCACAAATAAGCCAACCTCATTCTCAACATGTCTAAAATCTCACAATTGGATTTCCTGAAATGAAACTCGTCATTTCCATACAAGCAATATACATACAGTATACTGAATTGCTCATCCAAAGAGATAAAGGGCTAAGAGTTTCACTTACACCTTACACCCAAAACCTTTGAAATGGAATTTAAATCAAGCAATATAACAAGCCTAAGAATCAATCCAAAATCATCAAGGACACACAACTACAGGTCATCACACCGCCAAACCAAAATCCAAATCATAACCACACATCCTCGCAACAAAACTCACAAACCCCATCATCAAATCCTCACAAATACAATCACTAATTTAGTCAAGAAATAAGGATTTGCAAAATACAGGGAATAAGAAAACTCGCAGTAAAAGAGAAAGAATGAAGAAAACTCACCGATTTTAAATCTTATGGCGTTCATAGCTGCTCGCAATACTGAATAGACTGAATAAAAGTAAGCAGCATTTGTTCCCAGCGCAATTAAAACATCCATATTTGCCGAACCATGGCGCAATGTTTTATATGACCCAATGTAGAATCGCCTGCCAATGATGAATTGTACTGGGGTAGCCAATATCCATCTCAAAAGCTCTCCAATAGTCATCATATTAACAACCTTAGCATCTAATGATAAGTTGTGAGCTACAAACGAATAGAAAATAGCCTTCCTATCAATAATAATCTTTAAGGTTTTAATCCTCGCTTCTAAACCCGGTATCACACTTCTAATCCCAAATGGAGAGTAATGATCCACACCCAATAAGAGAGCAATATCAAACTTGAACACTTGTCTATATACTGTGCAACCCCACATTTCCTATATATTATAACTAACGGGTCTTTCACATAGCATGTTGGTAGTAGAAAACTTGAGCAACCACCATGGGCCACATCAAGTATTGACTACATGTGACTACGTTTTCAAATAGGTAAGGCATGGGACTCCTCCATTCCAGGGTACAACTAAATGTATTAACCAGCTGCGAGCTTCTTTCAACATACCTAAATTGCAGAATCCATGAATCAAAGAAGTATAAGTAATGACATCAGTTAAAACACCCTTATCAATCATTCCTTGGAAGAGGCCAGCAGCTTCCTTAACCCGATTTCCCTTGGTAAGCTTGTCAATGATTATACTGTAACTGAATTGATCACAGGGATATCCATAATCACCAATTTTGTTAAACATAATGATGGCTTGGTCTAATTTATCATTCATACAGAGGCCCTTGAGCAGAGTATTTATTGTAACAGCATCTGGGTGAAACCCACGCTTGAAAATGTCTCCAAGAACAGCAAAAACCAAAATCAACTCTACCCAATCGACCGTAACAATTGATGAGTGTGTTAAGGGTCGAGATATCCAGTTGAATACCTAAAGAAGAACCCATCATCAATCTGAACAAAGACAACACAGTGGGATACCGTTTCATCTTGACGAGGGTTCCTAACAATCGATTAAAGGGGTAAATAGGGGGTGTGGGTTGAATCTGAACCAATTGATCAAACAAACCCCATTTCACAGAATTGGTTAAAAACCCAAAAGGAGTAAGCTTTTATAACAGAGAGATGCAAAGAAACATGTTATAAACAAGGTAAGAGAGTACCCATTATGAAGCAAGAGATAGTGATGAAAACCAAGATCACCAGAACACACAATTGAGATCATATAAGTAAAGTTTGTTCTTGAAATTAAGTGAGAAAGTGATTTTAATATAGGACTAAGAAACAAATCTAGAGGGGATTGAATGAGAAAACTCACAAATTCAGTTAATCTCCACTCGAGCTTCCATGTGCCTACATTCGACATCCAAGCACTTGGTCTATGTTATCATCCCATCTAACCCCAATTTGTTCACCAAGTACCAGCAGCTCATTCGACATCCAGTCTTTAGGCAGAGATGAAGGAAGCATCATGGTGCTCTTCATCATCCTCTTGAAGCTATACAAAGGGAGCTTTGCCCCTTGAACACAGCAGCTGCGAAGACAGTTCTGACCACAACCAGTTGCAAATGGCGGCCTCCATCAGCACTGAATCGCCTCCATCAACCCTGATCGCAGTCCGTCTCTTGCTTTTGCTTCGGCTTCGGCTTCGCCTCCACCCTTTTGCGCATCGAAAATCGAAGAAGAAGAACAGTTGATGAAGAAGAATCAATTGGTTTACTGTGTACTGATTTACTGAGTCTTTGTTTTATGTTGATGGATTTGTGGTTGAGAAGATCAAGTGATGAAGAAGAAGAGAAGTGGAATACCATGTTTGTGTACTGATTTGCTGTATCTTTGTTTGAGGTTGATGGAATGTGTGGTTGAAAAACAACACTTCTAACCGGCCCCCCTAAGCGCATCGATCGCATAGTTCAGCAAACCTCCCATCCCGACGCAGCCAACCCTTTCGCAACTGCTTCGTCTTGGGCTTCGGGGCAATCGGGATTGAAGCAGGCCTTCAACGACGATGAGGCCATTGAAGCTCCCCAAGGTAGAACCGTAAAGAAGAGAGACGCAAAAACCCTAAACAGAGAACAAGAGACGCAATAAAAACGGTGGTAACGCCGCGATTTGTAGACAAGAGAGAGTAAATAAGAAGGGGGTTTTGCACAAGAGAAGAAAGAAAGAAAGGGCTTTCCCTTTATAAGGTGGGTGGCTATTCGCCCCCACTGGACCCACCCACCTGACTTCTGAAAGCACCCACCTTCTGAACTCACCAAATAAAACCCTAATTTCGAAATTCACATTCAATTAAATGTAACCCTATTTTATTTAATTAAAAATAAAATAAATTATCTTTATGAAATTTAGGGATGTTACATTATACACACGTTAAATGGAATCTCGTCCCGAGATTCGGATGGTAAGAAAGTTAACTGAATTTCGAAAAATACTAGTTGTCAAACAAAAGAAGATTTTGAAACACAATTTCAATTGAATTTTAGAAACATAAATTATTTATCATTATTGGAAAAGTAGGGGTGTTACAATTTGTAGATTGTGAGATCAGAAAATAAATGAACCATCAATTGCACATAAAATCGTGAAAATGGAGCAGAATACATTAAGAAAGAAATATTACCACCACACTTATAACTAGGGGTGGGCACGGTCCGGATCGGTTCCAAATTTGAAGGAACCTAACTCGAACCGTTTAAAAATAACGGATCCGGTCCGGTCCGGATCCCCTCATTTTGAACATTGGAACCGAACCTGACTCGAACCGTTTGGAACGGTCCGGTTCCTACGGTTCCAAACGGCTCCAATGTTCAAAATCTGGGGATCTTCTTTAAAATGAATCCAAACCAGAAAGCAGAGATTGGTATTCAGATGTCAAAATCTTATAATTAGATTCACTGAATCCAACAAACAGAACAAACCCATGGTCTCAATTTTCTCTCAGAAAATTAAAATGAAAGAAACAGAGAGAGAGGTGAATCAAGAACAAAATTATTACTCCAATATTATTACTCCTATTTGAAAAACAAACATTAAACATTTGATAGTGCCCTAGATCAATACTACAGTACATCAAGAACAAAATTACAAAAGATTAAACATTTTTCTTACTTCCTCTTGGTGAAAGAGTTGAACTTTGGTGGGCGAGAGAGAACAGTTGAAGCACGCACATGAAAATGGAGAAAGGAGGCAATGGAGAAAGAAACAGAGAGAGACCTCTTCTTCGACAGACCTCATCCCTTCGACAGACCTCTTCTTCGACAGACCTCTTCTTCGACTGATCTCTTCTTCGACAGACCTCTTCTTCAGTTCTTCGACAGATCTCATCCCTTCGACAGACCTCTTCTTCGACAGAGAGAGGAGAGGAGAGGAGATCTCCTTCTCGAGACAGAGAGCAGAGAGAGGAGAGGGAGATCTCGCTGATCTCTTCTTCGACAGACCTCTTCTTCGACAGATCTCATCCCTTCGACAGACCTCTTCTTCGACAGAGAGAGGAGAGGAGAGGAGAGGAGAAGGAGATCTCCTTCTCGAGACAGAGAGCAGAGAGAGGAGAGGGAGATCTTCCTTAGGTTTTGCAGAGACAGAGACAGACAAAGAGAGGAGAGACAGGTCACAGAGAGGAGAGTTTGGCTTTGGCTGGTTAGGTTTAGGTTTGGTTTATGGTTAGGGACCTAGGGTTTTATAATTTATAGTAAATGGGATTTGAAACGGTCCGGACGGGTCCAACCCGGACCGTTTCGTTTTTAAAATTAGGAACCGGGACCGGACCGTTTTATAACGGATCCGGACCGATCCGGACCGTATCTAAAAACTTATAATTTAAATCCGGACCGTTTAGAGGAAAACGGTCCGGTTCGAGTTGAATCCGCGGATCGTCGACCCGTTTGCCCACCCCTACTTATAACCAACCGGGTGGCCAAGGAGATACACTTTCCTCTGACATCTGTTGTCCCAAGTATTCCAAACTGGAGCGTTGATGGAATAATTGAACATATGCAATCTAAAGCAGGAATAGAACAAGTATTCAATCCGTTATTTTAAGCTTTGAGATGATTGAAAATGCATGACAATTTATTATCTCCATGAGCAGATGATTGAAAATCGCAGTCTCTGAGAAGAATACGGATGAGCCTCCTTGCAACGTAGTCTCTTTGCTAACGCGGTCTCCTTGCTAACGTAGTCTCTGAGAATAATACAGATTTCTCCTCTTGCAACGTAGTATCCATGCTAGTGCAGTCTCTGAGAAGAAAACAAATTCTGATCACACTTTGTCAAGATTGGGTTTAACGTAGTATGGTTAAAAAGACCTAAAAATTAAATAGTTTTTCCCAATTTCATTTTTGTTACACCTCAACATGTTTATAAAACATGATTTCCTAGCATTATTGTTTGCCATATATATCTCCAGAGTTGATAATTCAAGTATAATCATTTCTAATAAGAATTTTATCTATAACAGTTTTTGTTAACAATATTTGTTGTTTATTCAATATCCAATTGACAGGCTACTTTTAGCCCACAGGTGGAAATACTATGCTTAAATTGGGCATGTGGCTGAAGTAATTTTGAAGGAAGCAAATGCATGTGCAATGTTGGCCAAAAAGGGACCTTTAACTATAAGTAGAGGAGCCCTTCTACTCATCGAGGAAACGCGCGAGGGAATGGGCGAGGGAGGGGTGTTACCACTCATCTCCCTCGAGATTCGCAAAGGTGTGCATCTTGAGGGGGATGAAGGGTAACACCCCCTCCCTCGCCCATTCCCTCGTGTGTTTCCTCGATATTTAGAAAAAGGTGCGAGGGAATGGGCGAGGGAGGCGGTGTTACCCTCATCCCCTCGAGATGCACGCCTTCACAAATCTCGAGGGAGATGAGTGGTAACACCCCCTCCCTCGCCCATTCCCTCGACTAGTGGAACGGTTCACTTCACCTATTTTTCAGGTGCCCTTTTGCAGGGACCCCTTACTAGTGTAAAGATTTCTATTAGGGAGATTAAAGGAGTGAAATACGAATCAAGTTTTATTTATTATTCAATCAAACGTACAAAACAAGAAGAAAGAAAGAGGAAAGTTGAGGTGAAGAAAAGAAAGTAATACTATTGTGTCTGTCTCCTTGAACCAAACCTTTACTGTACGAGTAAGACGGCAAACAAAATTTTGATTAAACAAAGAATTTGTACACATAAGGTGACCTAACGTGCACCACCATGTCCTGTGCTTCTAGATGGATTCTAATTATCTCATCTCAATTATTGAGGTGATCACACTGTCACATAGTAAGAGATCATTGTTAGGAGTCCTAACTTAAGACCACATTCAAGATAAATAAGCACTAATAATCAGTGTTCTAAAAAGCGGTCTGGGCGGCTGCCTAGGCGCTAGTAGGTAGAGAGACGCCTAGACTAGTTGCTGGGTGGAAGGAAAAATCGGTCAGGGCGCCTAGGCGAGTTCTGGGCTGGTCTGGGCGTTTTTTTTTCTTTCTCTGGTTGCAAATAACCAAAACCAATCGACCAAATACCCATCGAAATTTTTAGGTTTTGCAAAACAGAGAGAAAATAAAAGGGGAAGAAGGAGAATAAGAAGAAGAAGGCCTACTTATGCTATTTTGTTGAAACTCTATGTTATAACAGCTCTATGTTTTTTTTCCTCTATGTTGTTGAAACTCTATGTTATGCAACTTATGCTATTATAAATTTTAATATAAGCTTAATTTTTCATGTTTATAAAATTTTCATATATATTACTATTCTGGCATTAAATTGGAAGTAATTGATAAAATATTAATGTATTATGCTAAATTTTTGTAAATTATGAAAATTATAAATTTATAATACAAAATCTAAAACTGCCTAGGCCCTTAGGCGCTAGGCACCTGCTGGCCGCCCGCCGACCGCCTAGCAATTTTTAGAACACTGCTAATCATGAGTTGCCATTTATGTAAATGTATAGATAATTAACTTAAATATTGTAAAACTTTGTCAAGTACGAGCATCCATAGTGGTTTTAGGTTTAGCCGATATGGGTGGACAATGAAGTCCATAGTGCAAAATGACATGTTTAGTTTGATACGGGTTATCGATTATGACATGCAGGTTGTCACATGTCATATAGCCCTTCTATTGCATGTAAAGAAAATTAACCTTAGCCACAGTATATGTTATCGTTATAGTTTCATTTGTAATATTAACTAGCTATAACATCATGAAAGGAGGTTAATTTTCTCAACTCTTAAAGATGAAATTTTTCTTTAATTAGAAGAGTAAGTCTAGCCAGTTAGGTTTGTTGGTCATTTTTTGATCAAGTCTCGGCCTTTTTACATTTTTTACCCTTTATTTGTAAAACAAAATCACAAACACCACTTATAGAAGGAGTAGAATTATAAAAAAATCAAAATTTAGCCCAAAAATGATCAACAAACCTAACTAGCTAGAATTGTTGCTTACTAGAAAGATATTGATGAATATGAAAATTTAAGCATGCGTAGAACTAGATCATTGCCCAACTTCAATACCACATTTTCAAGGGATGGTGTCATGTTCTCTTGTGACTATTTCAACTATAAATCAAACTAGGGCCGAACAAAAAACCGATCAAACCGACTAAACCGATCGAACCGATCAAAACCGAATCGATTGGTTCGGTTTAAATTCGGTTCGGATCGGTTTTGATTTTAAAAAATTCAAAACCGAAGTGGTCGGTTCGGTTTTCGGTTTATATGTGATTTTAACCGACCAAACCGAATCGACCGAATATATATAATAAATAATATATATTTTATATATAAATAATATAATATGTTTAAAATAGTCGGTCGGTTCGATTTTATTTCGGTTTTGGTTCGATTTTAGTCGGTTCGGTTCGGTTACGGTTTGCATAAATTAGAATCGATTCGGTTTCGGATCGGTTTTGTTAATGGTCGGTTCGGTTTCAGTTTAAAAATTTTAAAACCGACCTAGGTCGGTTCGGTTTTCAGCCCTAAATCAAACAAAGCCCATCCATTGTAACATTTTAAGTTATACCACCACCTTTTATGTTACACCACCACCTTATAAGTTAGAGTATCTCCAATTATCCCCCTAAAAAACTATTTTAGGGGTTTTATTGAAAAAACCCTCCCTCCAATCATCCCCCTAACACATCCCTCATAATAGCTTCTCCTTCAACTTCTCCCTAAATTTAAGGGGTAGGTCCCTACCCCTAAATTCTATATAATAATAAAATAATGATGAAAAGTGATTAATTAAAATTTTATAATGATTTAAAAAATTATAATTATTTGCCTTTTATTTTATTCAATTTATTTTTAAATAAATAAAAGTGATAATAAATAATATTATATATTTAAGTTGAAATTAATAATGGTATATATTTAATAATATCATAATAATATAATTGAAAATAATAATATTATAATTATATTAAGTTGAAATTAATAATAGTATAATTGAAATTAAAATTATATAGAAAAGTTAAAATATATTAAAATAATGATAAAAAAATTTAAAATAGGGGATGTGGTTGGAGTTGTGAAAAACTAAGGAACCCCTATATTTAACTTTTGGTAATTTTTAGAATCGGAGATGCTCTGAGACCATCAATATAATATAACCCATTCAATTCCAACTTGGTTTCTCTCCTTCCCACTCGTTCGATTGTTTCTCTCCTCTCCCACTATTCTCTCCTCAAGCAAATGACCGTTTCTCTCCTTATCTCCCCACTCTTCTCCCCTTACTTTCTTCACACCCAGTCTATCTTTTTCTCATTTTCTCTCACTCTTCTCCTCAAGCAAAAACGCTGCCAACCGTACTCTCCCCTCCTTCGAATTCTATGTGGGTTTTTTTTGTTGGGATTTGGGTTTGATTTTGCAGCGATTTGGCTCTACGGTACAAGAGATTGTTGGCTGGTATTCGAAGTGATTGATTGCTTGTTCTTTTCTGGTCGTTGTTGTCGTCGTTGTTCAAGTTCATTGTTGGTGGTGTTGTTTGTTAAACAAGTTCATTGCTAGTTGTTTGTTGTTTGTTGTTTTTTGTTCGAGTAGTATACAATTTCATCTCGTCATATGACAATGGAACTATATAGAAATCGAAATCCTATTCATTTGAAATCGCCCAGAACAACCTATACAACCCAACAATGGAGAGATTCAGCAAAAAAATTGTTGGATATGCTGCAACAAACCTGTTGAATCTCCTGTAACATCCAAAATTGCTTATTTATTGATCTCGCAGAGAATCCTGCGAGAGTTCTTAAAAAAAATTGCAGATTCATTTTATTTGGTGTTATTTATGGTTGAGGTTGAATCTCTTTTGAATTCTTCCATTATGAAATATTGTTAAATTGGGTATTTTTCTTCAATTGATCAGTATGGCAAAAGCATACAAGGAAATTAAGGCTTCTTCAATTGGTGGTGTGGGAGCAAAAAATAATCATTAGTTCAATAGGAAAAGGAAACCCAAATATTTGAGAAGTTATCGAAAGGGCCGAATATTACCCATGAAAGTTATAAGTAGAGAAAGCCCAAGTTTGGGCTCAATGCAACTCAGCAAAACATTTCTTTATTAGCAGAGGAATAGTGTTCGGCGCTGACCACCATGTTCAGCTAAGCACCCAAGCTTGCAGGAGAGGTGACTCAAACAGGAAGTTACAACCGCCAACAGGAAGTTACAACTACTTAATAGAAGTTACAACTATTTAATAGAGGTTACAACTACCTAAGAGGAGTTACAACCGCCTGTAAGTAGATGACTCACTTATTTGCCACGTGTCTCACTAATCTGCTGGAGTTACAACTGTCTGCAAGCAGATCACTTACTTATCTGCCACGTGTCTCACTAATCTGCTGGAGTTACAACCGCCTGCAAGCAGATAACCCATTTATCTGCCACGTGTCTCACTCATCTGCTGGAGTTACAACCGTTTGCAAGCAGATCACTCACTCATTTGCCTCTATAAATAGCCAAACACAAATCCATCTAGAGGTAACTCTTTCTTGATTTCAGAATTCTCTATTCAAATATAGAGATATAAACATTTTTCTGAAGACATCGTTCTAACTTTGGCATCGGAGTCCCCGTGGCAGGCACCACACCAGTGTCAAGAATTAACTTCTATCTTATGCAGATTACTCCACGTGATCAGCACGTGATTCTATCTTATGTAGATTGCTCCGCGTGATCAGCACGTGATCTGGTGGAAATTTGCATTCACAAATTGGTGCTTTCAATGAGAGCTTGAATCAAACATATTGCATGCTATCTTCCATTCACAAAAAAAAAAAAAAAACTTTCATTCATTCAGTTTCAATTTCATCCACACAATGGTGAGAAGCAAAAATAATGTTACAAGGTATTCTGCTCGTACTAGGCTGCCATCGTCATCATGGGTTCAGCCGTTATCGGTCGGACAACCACTGATAGTGGGTCTGCCACTGTTTGTTGACCATCAATCGCAACCTTCTGCCACAAGCCAAATGGAGATGACACAACAAGAAAATCTCGCAGGTCAGATCGCTAATCTGACCAAAATATTGGAAGATCAAACCCAGGTGGTAGAGTGATTAGTGAGCGAACAACCAAGGTAGACGACACATCCCTACCAGCAGATCATGCGCATAGAAGTGGAAGTAGTCATCCATCAAAGGGAAACAATCCCTCTGGAAGCATTCATTCGAGATTAGGGCCACGAGTAAATGTGCACTCTAGGCTCGGACCTCAAACGGGAGTCTTCTCAAGGTTTGGCTCCCAAGCAACTGTGCACTCAAGGCTAGGACCGTAGACTACACCCAATATAAGTGGTCGGCGCAGAAGACAGAATTCTGATGGATGCGAACAACGTAGGGGACCAGATCTAGATCACTACACTGATTTGTCCCACGTCCCACATTCAGAGGCTCGTCAAATCAATAGGAGCCTTCAGGTGAATCCTATTGAGACTCTACCTCACTCACATGCAGGTAAGTCACAATCAGATTCAGAATATAAGGAGTCATCTACCGCAGATAATCAGAATCGAAACCACCATACGGCGATCAGCAGGATACACACAAGCCCTTAGGAGCAGATGATGTGGCACGAATGGTCAAAGAGCAGTTGATGAATTTACAAGTTATGAGAAATCCAGATGATATTCTGCACAGAGAAGTGGCATTGGTAAACACTTCACCTTTTACAAATGACATTGAAGGGAATCCTCCACCAGCAAAGTTTACCATACCAACCTTTACTCATTTCAAAGGAGATTTTGATCCTGAGATACACTTGAAGCATTTTCGAAGTCTCATGACTCTACACAAAAATGATGACCCACTTATGTGCAAAATATTTGCGATGACTTTACAAAGAGTGGCCCAAGACTGGTTTCACAATTTGACCCCTCGGTCGATCAACAATTTTGGAGAACTCTCCCTTCCTTTCACAAAAGAGTATTCATCCTATCAAACCATAAAAAAACATGCTGACTACCTTTTCAACATAAATAAAAAGTCAAATGAATCTCTCCGAGACTTCATCAAAAGCTTTAAGGCAGAAAGGGCGAGCATAAATGGGTGTGATGACCAAATTGCATCATTAGCTTTCAAGAAGGGTCTGCCGCAGATCACATATTGTATGGCAAATTGACCATGAAACCAGGCAAAACTCTTACCGAAATCTTCGCAATGGCAGAACGCTATGCATTGTGGGATGACGAAAAAAATAGTGCTAAGGCATCAGACATACCTGAGAAAGATAGTCAACCTGCACAAACAAATATAGATCAGAAAGAGGATAAATAAAAGGGTGACAAATATAGAACACGCTCCCCATCAAGAGACTCCTCAGCCAGTAGAACATACACAGAGTTCATTTTTCTGATCAATCAAACTCTCCGGCGAAGAAGAATCTGATGATTGTGGCAACCGACCATTTCACAAAGTAGATTGAAGTTAAGGCGTCCTAGCTTTTTCATTTTTAACTTCTTAGAAAAAAAATGCAATGTACATGTAAGAAAAACTTGGTTGTATTTTATCTGTTTATTGTATTTTATCTCTTCAACAAGAGACTCCTCATCCGGTAGAAAATACATAGTGTTCTCCATTTTGGTCAATTAAATTCTCCACGAGAAGAACCAACATTGGCCAAAGAGACTGTCATCAATGAAAGAAGACTTGCAAAGAAAAGATTTGAACAAATATTTACATATACCACAGCAGATGATACATTATTTTGCTTTTCAGTAAAGAACACACCTTCCTCAGTTGAAATAGGTAAAGTAAATACAAGAATTCGTTCTACATGTCGTACAACAGAAGACATTTAGAAATACAAATATTTATGTACACCTCAGTAGAGGATGGCACTCTACGTGAGTGAGTAATTCAATGCATAAAAGCATCTTACTCAAAACTACTTAAATCCGTTTAAGTTTCGTCAATTGGTCAGCAGACCACACAAGCAAAATGCCTCAATAGAGGATCACACCTCAGTAAAAGATGACATTTTTCACAAGTGGGTAATTCAATGCATAAAAGCATCTTACTCAAGACTACTTAAATCCGTTTAAGTTTGTCAAGTGATCAGCAGACCACACAAGCAAAATGCCTCAATAGAGGATCACACCTCAGTAGAGGATGGCACTTTACGTGAGTGGGTAATTCAATGCATAAAAACATCTTACTCAATACTACTTAAATCTCTTTTAAGTTTTGTCAAATGGTCAGCAGATCACACAATATTTTCGTGCAATTTCCAAGATAAATAGATTTAAATCCATGATTGATTATCTCAAGTTATGCTTAAATTCCGACTTAAGCATATTGGAAACTAATGAAAGAGGCCAATAAAACTTTTGTTCCCTTAATGCAAATATTTCTAAGTCAGTTTACCAACAAACACACACAAAGTTTGGGGATCATAAAAGCAAAGAATACCACTACTTTACATGAAGTCACCATCAACTCCAAAAGAAATTCAAAGTCTCACTAGTAGAGCTACAACTTTGGATCGATTCTTGAGTAGATCAGCAGAAAAATCCATGAGAGAACCTATACATCTACTTGGCAGTTTCAAATGTAGCAGTTAACTCAGTTCTCATCAGCGAAGAGTTGGGGGCACAACTTCCTTCCAGATGTTTGTTAAAAACTCATGAAATGTGCAATAGAGTTAAGCCAATACAGCTTGATCTACTAGCCGAAGACAACTTTAAAGGCTCAAGCTTTAGCATAATTCATTCCCTCATCAACCGGGGAAACAAAGTCAGCCAGTAGATCAATGTCTCATCCTTCAACAAAATCTACCGTCCGAGGACAACTGTGAAGGTTCAAGTCTTCATCAACCGGGGAAACAAAGTCAGCTAGCAGATCAATGTCTCATCCTTCAACAAAATCTACCGCCTGAGGACAACTGTGAAGGCTCAAGTCTTCCTCAACCGGTGAAACAAAGTCATCCAGTAGATCAGTGTCGCGTCCTTCGATAAATGAAGACTCCTCAATTCATGCTGAAATATGGGCAGTTCAGCCCAAATATATGTGGCATTTATATAGGATGGGTCATCAAATCACCAGGATGCTGGAGCAAGACTTGTTTTATTCACCTATGGACGATCCTCTATTTGGACAAAGTCCAAGAACCTATGAAATGACTATGTATGACTCATCTGGTAGACCACCTCATCTGCACAAAAAGCTTCAATATGCAGATCATTTTGTCTTTAGCAGACCACATTTCAACAACAGAAGCCTCTACATGTAGATCCTTTACTTGTATCAATAGAAACAGACAAGACAACCAAATTAGGAGCATTCTACTTCTATTTTTGGCGGGCTCATCAGTGAAATACATCTCCTATACTTTTAAGTAAGAAGGAAAAAAAAGTCAACTCAAAAGCAAAGAAGATGAGGGGCATTTGTGGGAACAAAAAATAAGCCTTAGCCCAATAGGAAAAGGAAGCCCAAATATTTGAGATGTTCTCGAAAAGGCCGAATATTACCCATGAAAGTTACAAGTAGAGAAAGCCCAAGTTTGGGCCCCAATGCAACTCAGCAAAACATTTCTTTCTTAGTAGAGGAATAGTGTTCGGCGCTGACCACCATGCTCAGTTGAGCACCCAAGCTTGCAGGAGTGGTGACTCAAAACAGGAAGTTACAACTACTTGAGAGAAGTTACAACTACCTAAGAGGAGTTACAACCACATGTAAGCAGATGACTCACTTATCTGCCATGTGTCTCACTAATCTGCTGGAGTTACAACTTCCTGCAAGCAGACCACTCACTTATCTGCCACGTGTCTCACTAATCTACTGGAGTTACAACCGCCTACAAGCAGATAATTCACTTATCAGCCACATGTGTCACTCATCTGTTGGAGTTACAACCACTTGCAAGCAGATCACTCACTCATCTGCCTCTATAAATAGCCAAACACAAATCCATTTAGAGGTAGCTCTTTCTTGATTTCAGAATTCTCTCTTCAAATATAGAGATATAAACATTTTTCTGAAGACATTGTTCTAACTTTGGCATCGCAGTCCCCGTGGCAGGCACCACACCGGTGTCAAGAATTAACTTCTATCTTTTGCAGATTACTCCACGTGATCAGCACGTAATTCTATCTTATGCAGATTGCTCCGCGTGATCAACACGTGATCTGGTGGAAATTTGCATCCACAGGTGGTGATGGCGCCAGATAAAGACTTCTTCTAACTGCTCTGAATCGAAGAATTAAACGAGAAAAAAAAACAAGAAATGATGGAAAAAAGAGGAAAGAAGACGACATGTCGCCTGAGCTGATTGGACAAAAAAAAGCTTTGAGGATTGTTATTTTATCTTATAGTGAAGATGGTAGTCGAGGTGGCGTGAGTGGGTAGGTGGGAATGATGTGGGTGAGCAAGTAGGTGGGGAGCTGGCTGAAGAGGTGACTGAGGTGGTGAATGAGGAGCTGGGAGGGGAGATTTGTGTTGGGGGGGGGGGGGGGGGGACTGAGGAGGTCTCTAAGGAGGTGACTGAGAAGGACAGTGACGAGGTGGCTCAGGTGGAACAGGGTGGCTTTGTGGTCAAGGAGGATGAACCCATTATCAATGTTGACCCTCGTCCCGATGAAGAAGAAGATGAGCCCCTAACATATCCTAGGGGTCTGATGGATGCTTTTGTGTTAGAAGAATACTATGTGCATATTGTTCATGTCATTTGGGATCGAGAATAATTATTGAAATATTTTAATAAGTTCATAGTTATGGCTATTTTAGTGTTAACAATCATATTAATTCAATACTAATCATAGTCATTGGTTTTGTAATTAGGAACGAGGCGAATTGAGATGCTGACACCAATGGAAAAATGTGTTGAAATGGGACGTACAAGAAGAGCCAAAGGAAATGTGGTCAATTGTCTATAGTAATAACCTTTCTTCCTTGGTTGATTATGGAAAAAACGAGGTTGATTGATTACAATTGGTGCTATTGTAAAACGTTGGCATCTCGAAACCAATACTTTCCACCTACTTTCTCGAGAGATGACCATTACTTTGGATGACAGGAGGCGTATCTTTCATTTACCCATCCATGGTAAACCTATCATTGCGAAGAAGAGTAAATTTACTCATGAAATGGTTTTGAAGCTTTTGGTGACTGGCTTGGGTATTAAAAAGGTGGATGCAATGAATCGTCTCCAAAAGAACAATGTTAATGTTGTTGAGATGAAATTTATCAAAAATCATTGTGAAAAGGCGATGCCAAATGACCCGTAATTGAAAAACCAAATGTGCTTAGGGCTATTTGTTATATTTGCTTGGTGCGACACTTTGTGCTGACAAGTCTGGAACAAAGGTCCATGTCAAACATTTGGAGAAATTAATGAAACTTGACAAGGTTGGCCAGTTTGCATAGGGTGTAGGTGCATTGGCATGCATGTATCGTTGGTTGGATAGGCTAGTAAAACAAAAATAAAACAAACTCTTGGGTTTTTGCCGCTTATAGAGGTATATTATGTACTTTTCTTAGTGTAGTTTGTTTGGTTTTTGGTTTTTACACATACAAAACTCTAAAATACTTGTGTTTGTTATGTAGAGTTGGATTTATAACCATTTTAGGCTGTCGGGTAGGGCGATGGTGAATAATTGTTGCAAGTAAAGTAACCGGACCATGTTTAAGTGGGAATCTCCAACATATAATTGTCAAATAGTGTTTAAGGAAATCATTTGTATGAGGGAGCATATTGATGACTTATCTGCTGAAGAGGTAAATTTCATTTGCTATCTATTGTGTATGTTATTGTTTGTAATGTGTCGCACTTTATATGTACAGGTGATTTGACCCTTATGTGAGATTTAAGAAGTCACACTTTTGCATAAATTCACATGGTTCAAGGGCGAAAAATCTAGCTGGCCCGTGGTCATAGCCCGTCCCATGGGACGGACCCTCCCAGGTACGTGCCTTTGGGAGGGCGTCTCGCACGTGGAGGAGGAGAATGCCATTCTTCAGCTGGCCCGTGGTCAAAATTTTTTCTCTTCAGTTCTTCACTTCAGCCCACTTCAGCTTCAGTTCTTCACAAAGCAAAGCAAAAATTTCTCTTCTTCATCGACTCCTCCTCGCCTCCTCGACGAGTCATCGACTCTCCTCATCGACTCCTCCACTCCTCCTCCTCGACCGCTCGACTCCTCCTCCTCGACCGCTCGACTCCTCGACTGCTCCTCCTCCTCCTCCTCCTCGTGCATGCTCGTGCTCCTCCTCCTCCTCGCACTGCTCCTCCTCCTCCTTCTTCTGGTATGTAATTTCACATCATATTTTTGTTTAACTTGAAAATTAGGGCTAATCCTGCATATTTATCAGTTTTTATTTAACTTGAAAATTAGGGCTAATCTGCATATGCTGAACTTGAAAATTAGGGCTAATCCTGCATATGTTTAACTTGAAAATTAGGGCTAATCCTGCATATTTTTGTTTAACTTGAAAATTAGGGCTAATCTGCATATGTTGAAATTATGCTACTGAAATTTTTGTTCAAATTTTTGTATGTTGAAATTTTTGTATGTTCATATTTTGTTAAATTATGCTACTGAAATTCATGATAATCCTGCATAATTTTTGTTAAAAAAATAGATTTGTTTAGATTTTGTTAAATTTATTTTTTGTATAAAGCCATTTGCTATTAACCCTTTGTATGTATGGATTCAATAATGCTTTGGGGTATTTTAGTTTTGGGGTGTTTTAGTTTTCTCTGATTTCATCACCCCTTAGTTTGATTTCTGCAAGTTCTGATGCCGTTCAGCTGTTTTGCTCCCTTGAAAGAAAGTCAGAACAGCCTGATTTTTATGTTTTTTGTTTTGTTTTTCTATGTTTTGATGATTGGTAGTGCAATTAGAGGAATGGATATTGTTTTGATGATGTGAATTGTACATTGTTGTTGTCTTTCAAGAATGACTACATAATTTGGGCTTCTTTTTCCTAGCATTTTAAGTTGTTTTGTTTTTAAGCAAATGTTGTGTCAATGATTTGATTTAATTAATTTCTCTCCTAAGGATAATGAATTCGTACTAAGGTTTGTTGGATTTATAGTTCAATCAATGGTTTGGGTACCATTTTCATATATTAGTTGTACCAAGTGCCTTATAGAATACTTTAGGAAGAGGTCTTTGTTTCACTTTGTACAAAGCCCTTTTGAAAGTTGAAACCAACAACATTCTCTCATTGTCAACGCAGGAATGTCATACAAAGCTTATGTTGTTTATCGTGGGCGTGTTCCTGGAGTATATGTGACTTGGCCAGGTTGCGCATTACAAGTTAACGGATACAAGGGTTGTACGTACAAGGGTTTCAAATCAGTTGAAGAAGCTTATGAAGATTACGAAATGTGGAAGCTATCAGAAGAGAACAGATTAGAACACGAAGCGAGATTAGAACACGAAGCGAGAAGAGAACAAGAGGCGAGAAGAGAGCACCCGGCAAGAACAAACGACATTGAAGACGTAGTCGACCAATCAAATAATGCTCTTGAGGGTCCTTGGGCTTTTACAAGGGACTTAATCAACAATGTATTAGTGGTAGTTTTTTTTATTCTTGTAATTATCCTTTTTAAGCTTTTGGATGGTATTTGAAACTGAAGTACACTGTTTATCCTATTCTAACACTGTTTTGGCACATAATGATGTGTAATGTAATATGTACATAAATATGTTTTATGTGAATTTATTTCGTAATCCAATCCAAGTGTTTCATATTGTTCTTTAGTGTGTATAGAGTTTTTGTAAAGCTTTGCCTTATTACTAGTGTTTCATATTGTACTAGTGAAGCAGTGAAGGCCAGGAACCTTAGAACAAAGACCATGATAGGCGAAGGAGCAACAAAATGTCAGAGTTGGTATGTTTTGCTATTAACATGTTTTTTCAAGTAATCCAGAATTCGGTTAGCAGCCTGGGACTCTGGATTTTGCAAAATATAGGGCATTTTTTCTTGAAAAAAATGAGATCTTTACTTAATAGATTAACAAACAATGAACTTGTGTAAACTCACCAACAGTCGCTGATCTGAAAGTAGTCCAACCACCACCAACACTTCTGCTACCAGTGATAATAGTAACATCTCTTCCATCACCCAAAAGAACAATGTTGGTCTTATAGCTTGGGATCTCCACATTCTCTTCATACATCCCTTCCTTAACATACACAATTGTCCTATCAAAACTGTTGAAAACTATAAAACCTCATTGTCTTAAGAACTTATTTCATGGACAAAAAAAAACAGTGCCCACTCCTCCATCAAGAACTTGTTCCATTTACTTAGGTCCATGCCCATACGGAACTGTCCTTGGGCAGGCATCGAACGTTAATAAAAATTGGCAAGGGCTGGATCATTCACCACTGAACTAATGTTTAAAGATTCATTTATCATTCAAAAGCAGGCAATATATTGAGAAGAAAAAACAAGGAGTACAAACAGGAAGTGACTGAGGAGGTCATAAGAAGCAACAAAAGAACCTAAAGCCTATTACAGATTGACTAAAACAGTCCAGTACTGCATGGAAATCAATTTCACTGATCCCCAATGCCAAACAAGAGATGCTCTTGATCATTCTTGATGTCTCTAAAGATTATGTCGCTCCTTTCTTTCCAGAGGAGTGATAAGGTAGCTAGCAGGGCTCTTCCTCTTCCTCTTCCTCTTCTTCTAATCCTGTATCCTTGCTGAAGCTACACAGTGAAACCTCTTCCTCTTCTTCTTTCTGTATCTTTGTAAATGTCTCATCCATCATTAGTGCCTAAGATAATTAGGTGCATTGACAAGAGGCAGAATAGCTACACTTTCGAGCAATTCATCCACATCAAGCCTCGAGTCTAGAAAACAAAATGAAACGGTTATAATTTGCTCATAACGAACTGAAGTATTTCTAAGAAATTGCCAAAAAAAAAAAAAAAATCAGACATGAACATCATACATAACTTGATCTCATGGAATGGGAAATTGAATGGAATGTCATGGGGTTTCATCAAGACCATGACATTTCACTGAATAATATTGGTGACAGTAACTGGATGCAACACAAGATTTTCATTATGAATTTTCAGTCTTGTATATTGGTGACATTCCACTTCTCACTGTCAATTCATGCTTTTGTATATAGACATCAAATATCACATATAAATCCTTAAAACCTGAATTTTGCAATTTTAGAAAGGAAATACATGAGTTTATGTGTAAGTATGAAGTTTTGAAAGTATTAGAGTAGCAAATGTGGAGTAAATAACAATGGAAAATGTAAATGTGTATCACATCTGACATGGAAGAAGCCTTGTTCATTGACTTTGGCAGGTTAAGCACTGGTGCTCTATCCAGGTTGATGTTGTGTTAATAATTAACATGATATCATGATGGCTTATGGCATAACAAAACTTGAGCTTCATATCATGATGACTATGTAAAGACTAATGCTTAAGGGATGCGTGCGCGAAAAGTCCCAATGCACGCATCCCGCTCATCCCGCTCGGGATGCGTGCGCGAAAAGTCAATGCACGCATCTCGAGTGGGGTGAACGGCTCCCACACCCGCCATTTCCTCGACACTTAGAATTTCTGCTATATTAAATGACATAGTTTGGGTAGTTTGGAGGGAGAGAAATAACAGAGTATTTGGAAATTTCCATAAAAATGAAGGTAGCCACTAAATAACTTGGAAGAACAAGAAACTAACCTTACTTGAAAACATTTTGAATTCACAACCAGCTATAGTCTGGCAACTCCATGTCGTTGTTTGAAGTTGGTGTCTGCCAAAATAAATAACTAAATAAATAATAAAGAATTGCACTGCAAAATAACTGCAATATTAGGAAATCATAAGTGCAATACCTGTGAGAGGAGTGAATAAATATGATTCATTCCTGATAATGCACCAGATTGTGACACAATTGTTTCATCCTTGAAGTCCACAAATACAAATCATAAGTAAACAATCATAAATGATAGTTACGCGTCAGTAAATATATTAAAAACAAACCTGGGTATTTGGATTTATTGAATGCGGTGTCAAATATTCTGATCCTTCGAATCCACTCTGGGAACAACCTTACAAATGACACGTGTCAAATATTCTAGACTTAAGCTATTAAATATTAAAATAAAACATATTGCAGAACATACCACATTTTTTGCTTGTTTCTTTTTTTCCTTTGTAATGTTTTTCGAATCTTTTCATCTGTGGGTTGCAACCTTGAATTAGAGCGACGGCCTTTGCTACGAACCGGTAATGGACTGTGAAGGTTGGATTGCATCCCAGAACTAGTAGTGTTGGACCCAAATTCCATAAACCCATGTGAATCAACACCCTCATCACCATCTTCACTTTTGAGTTGGTCCATTTTCAAATTGATCCATTCATGAACTTGGCATGTCTTCTTTTCATCCTCAGCGGCGTAGTCGGCCATTTCATAGAAGTGACTGCACATCTTGTCAAACCTTTCACTTTCAGGCTTCATTCCCCAATCTGAATAAACAATCTTAACCCTTCTATGAGCCCTCTTCACATCTTTCATCCACCTCCGAAGAACATATTTATCTGGTACAACATGAATATGGCTTTCAAGCATCACTTCAATACATGTCTGCATAAGATCCCCTTGAACTCAAACAATTGACAATTACACTTGATATTGAAGTCGCCAACGTTAAAATTTACTATAAAATTGACTGAACGTCGTCTATCTCCTGTAACACCCCTCAATTTCATAAAACAAATTTATTTTATTTTGAATTAAATAAAATAGGGTTACATTTAATTGAATGTGAATTTCGAAATTAGGGTTTTATTTGGTGAGTTAAAGGGCGGGTGCTCTCAGAATTTTAGTGGGGGCGAATAGCCACCCACCCTATAAAGAGAAAACCCTCTTCTCTTTTCTTTCTCCTTCTTCTTTTCTCTTTCTTCCTTCATCTTTTCCTCTATGTTTCTTCTTCGATGGAGGCTAAATTTGGAGATCGAGATCTTAAACCAGAGAATTTCCTGTTTTGTTCGAAGGAGGAGGACTCACAATTGAAAGCCATAGACTTCGGTTTATCAGATTTTGTTAAACCAGATGAAAGGCTGAATGACATTGTGGGAAGTGCATACTATGTAGCACCCGAAGTTCTACATAGATCTTACAGTACAGAAGCAGATGTGTGGAGTATCGGCGTGATAGCATACATTCTTTTGTGTGGAAGTCGTCCATTTTGGGCTAAAACTGAATCTGGGATCTTCAGGTCAGTTCTAAAAGCGAATCCAAACTTTGATGAACCACCTTGGCCTTCTCTATCGGCTGAGGCAAAAGATTTTGTCAAACGCTTGTTGAATAAAAACACCATTATTCGTGGAAGTTGAACCCATGGATTTAGAACCTGGAGATTTCATTACAGCAATGGATTATCTCATGGAGAAGGAGAGACGGACTGCGATCAGGGGATTTATGGACTAGAATGGCTGGGAGTATGGGTCAGATTGGTGCTTTTAGCCATGAGAGTGAGCATGATTTGGCTGTAATGGTGAGTGATTTTGTAGAGAATGGCAGTGGTGGGGCTGAATCCAGGTGTAGCAGCGATAGCGAATCAGGGTTGTTGTCCGATCTTGCTCATCTGTCTGATAAGATTTCGTGCTATAAGCACAAGATGGATCAATGCGAGAGGGACTTGTTGTCAACAGTTGATTCCCTTTTATGTTCAATCAATGAAGGTGGACAAATCATATGGACCAGATGTGTTCATAATGAGTTCTATCATATGGGTTGGAGACCAAGATTAGAAGGAACTATAACTTTAAGCAGCTAGATGAAAAGCAGAATACTGATCTTACCAAGAGTCACTCGAGAAGGTGCTGACAGAAATTAGAGATATGAAGGTGGACAAATCATATGGGCCAGATGTGTTCTTAATGAGTTCTATCTTATGAACTGGGAAACAATCAAAGATGACATATAGCTGTTATTTTCAGACTTTCTGCTGAATGATTTTCTAGACTGACGACTATACACAACCAATTTCTCCCTATTCCAAATAAGAATGATGATAGGGAGGTCACTCACTTTAGCCCCATCAGCCTGCTTAGTAGCATTTACAAGATGTTAGGTAAAGTCCTAAGGTTATGACGAAGATCATCTCTGACTGTCAATTCTTAGCTGTAGGAGACAGGCAGATCTTAGATTCTCAATTCAGATTGATAAGAAGGCCTAATGGTGAAGTTGGATTTTGCGAAAGCATTTGATAGTTTGTTCCTGTTGGCCAGGATAAATGGGTTCTATTTGATATAAAATGGGGTTCTCTGCGAACGATCAAATAAGGCGACATGATGGTACTAGTGGGAGTGGTGTTGGTCCTACTGATTTGTTATACCAAATGCAGAACTCCGATGCAAAGTTGCTGGGAAGCTTGCAACCTATGGAGGAGGTGTTGAATGGGGTGGACTCTATAAGATTTAAAATCTGTGAGTTTTCTTCATTCTTTCTCTTTGAGTTTTCTTATTTCCTGATTTTTGCAAAACCCTTGTTTCTTTACTGTTGAATTATATATTTGCTGCTATGTCTATTAAATAGCTCTGAATGTGCGATTGAAAGTTTTGTGTTATTTGGTGTATATGTATATTGTATGTATATTGCTTGTATGGAAATGACGAGTTTCATTTCAGGTAATCCAATTGTGAGATTTTAGACATGTTTAAGAATGAGGTTGCCTTATTTGTGGTGTTTTGTGTTGCAAACGCTTGATCTCCAATATTGTTGATCTGTTTGATGTGTGAGATTTTTCTAGCCTGCTGGGTTCATGTTTGGGGGTCACCCATGTTTACCATTTTATTGATTGGGTGTGACTTTGTTTGGTTGGTGTTTGAATGGTTGATGAATATTAATGCATTGTGATAAATTTGGAGATTTGTATGCATATTGACTTGTTTATGCATTATGAAGAATTTGGATATTTGAATCAAGGAGTGGCTTGATTGTCATATTGTTATATAGCCTGATTAATGAATATGCTATGTTTTCCCCAAAAATGTGGGTGAATAGATTGTGAATCAATTCAGGTATGACAAAATGTCATTGTGGAAGAATTCTGAATTATGAAAAATAAATGATATTGGTAAACCTGGATTTCTGAAAATATAAAACACTTGGACTTGTATCAGTTAGAACTACCACATCTCTTTTGTTTATTATTTCCCCTCTCTTACTAGAGAAACTAAATAACACGCGGGTCGTCTTGCGGAGTTGGGGCACCCATTTCTTACTAGAGAAACTAAAATAACATTCGGGTTAGTCTTGCGGAAATGTGGTGGATTGTATGCCTAAAATAGGCTTTGATATTTATCCGTAAAAAATGTGACGTGAGTTTATGCGCATTGATAACCCAAGGGTGGCTTTTGGTACTCATATAGTTAGGGGTATCCGCGATGCATGTTTGTATGTGATGTCCCCACTTAGGCATGGATGACGGAGTAGTCCTCCTTTATATGAGAGAGGCATACGGGCATGTATGTTCGGCACGGAGGTGGTGCGAATGTGGTATCGTCTAAGTGATCAATCCGTTAAAAAGATGAACCTAATTCAAATACAAAGAATAAATGACGTTGCATTGTTTCTAATCCTTTTTATGCAGGATGGCAAGTCCATTAATATTTCTGCAGGTCCGACTTGCCATAGTCAACTCCTATATGGTAAGTACAGGTAAATGCATATTTACATATTAGGATGATGATATGATTGCCTCGTTGAGGAACTAAATTTCTTTGGACTGTGTTTTCTTGCATTACACCTTTGCCTCATTGAGGAACTACCTATTGGTGTGATGGTTTGTTGTTTGTGTTTAGCTTGATGTTTATCAAATGCAGTTTTATTGATTTTTGGAGTGAAGATTTCTCACACCAGCTTTATTGCTGACCCAAGTGAGCTTTTGCTTCTTGGGTACATTCCTTTGGGAATGTAGCCAATTAGCCTTTCAGGTTTAGAGACTTTTGAGCAGCATTACGGGAGTTCCGCTAGTGGGGCTAGCGACATCAGTTTTTCATGGTTAGACTTTTGTATTAATTTTAGTTTATTCCTATTTTCTGAAATATATTTTGTCTTTGCTGCTAAATGTCTCTGTTGTTATTGAATTTCACGTCCCGAGTTTTGGGGAAACGTATAATCCTACGTGGATTTTAGGATTTCGTTTTCTTCGAAAATCGGGGCGTTACATCTCCTATCACCAAGTCTTGTCTAACAACGTATACCTCAAAGCCACTTTCATTTATAACTTTACTACTTATTGTACAACATATATTCCCGGCTAGCTCGTGTTGGAACTCCTTAAATTTTTTTGTAGTGTAGCAGTTTGAAATGTTTTCTCTATTGTATAAGGAGTAATGCAAGGGATCAGTCGGTTATACGATTTAAAGTCCGCTTCAGCTTCCTTTTGAACCTTACTTCGTAGTGCATTCTCATATTGTTCAACGAATTGCTTCAAAGTGGTCTTCAAATTTACATAACCATCAAAAAAAGCATTCATGCTTTCACTCCTTTGAGTTGAAGACATCCCCGCCCAAAAAGTAGATCTTTGATATGTTGGCACCCAACGCATTCTTTGAAGATATAATCCTCCCAACCAATCATTTTCTTGCAGACAATATTTCTCAATGAAACCATGCCAATTTACTTCAAACTCTTCATGAGACAAAGAATCGTAAACTGCTCTTTGCATTGCAAACTTTATTGCCTCATATTGATTGTAACCAGATAATTTTTCAGGCAACTTCTTCATAATATGCCACAAGCACCATCTGTGTCGTGTGTTGGGAAAAACAATTTCAACGGCTCTCTTCATTGCCCTATCTTGATCAGTGATTATTGCGGTCGGAGCATTGTCATTCATACACACCAGCCAAGTTTTGAAAAGCCAAACAAACTCTTCAATGGTCTCACCACATATCAATCCACATCCCAAAAGAATTGACTGACCGTGATGGTTCACCCCAACAAAGGGAGCAAATGGCATGTCATACTTATTCGTTAAGTATGTAGTGTCAAAGGTAAAAACATCTCCAAACTCTTTGTAAGCTGATCTGCTCCATGCATCAGCCCAAAAGACATTTCTCAATCTCCCTTTATTATCCAAATCCATCATATAAAAGAAATTAGCATTGTTAGCTTGCATTTTTTGGAAGTAGTTATGAATGGCCTCCGCATCCCCCTCCCCAAGTCTCAACTTCCTCATTTTATCCAGATAATTGTAACAATCTTTCTGAGAAAATTGCAGATTATCATGACCACCAGCTTCAACCACACATGAAGTAAAATTCTTATTTGGCCTAATACCTGCCCTATCATTATAATCTAGCTTCTTCTTCGCATATGAGCTCATAACTCTATTCTTCGGATAAAATTTTGATTTGCCGGGGCTCAATTCATGATTGTGAGCTACTGTTACTTTTGTCACTAACACCTCACCATCAGAGAGTATTTTACCTCTAATTTTAGCCATACATCCACATTTAGCTGTACCCCGCATGTTTATAACACTTTGTGATTGACTTCTATGCTGCCCAGACCGACCACATGCAAGCGTTAAGAATATAGTTTTTCCATTTTCATCTTTTTCTGTATTTTTTACTTTCACTGGAAATCCTTTTTTATAGGCATAATCATAATAATAACGTTTGTACTCATCAATGTCGTTGAATTTCATCCCTTCTGTAGGATCCCTTATCTCTTCTAAATTTTTTTCATTCACCATCAATTCAATATCTTCTACACTATCCATCCCTTATATACCTATTAAAGGAGTAGTTATCATCAGATATGTAATCTTTGAAATGTTTTACAACTACGCTAAACTTATGATTGATTTATACAAAAAATAAATTTAACAAAATCTAAACAAATCTATTTTTTTAACAAAAATTATGCAGGATTATCATGAATTTCAGTAGCATAATTTAACAAAATATGAACATACAAAAATTTCAACATACAAAAATTTGAACAAAAATTTCAGTAGCATAATTTCAACATACAGAAATTTCAACATATGCAGATTAGCCCTAATTTTCAAGTTAAACAAAAATATGCAGGATTAGCCCTAATTTTCAAGTTAAACATATGCAGGATTAGCCCTAATTTTCAAGTTCAACATATGCAGATTAGCCCTAATTTTCAAGTTAAATAAAAACTGATAAATATGCAGGATTAGCCCTAATTTTCAAGTTAAACAAAAATATGATGTGAAATTACATACCAGAAGAAGGAGGAGGAGGAGTAGTGCGAGGAGGAGGAGGAGCACGAGCAGGCACGAGGAGGAGGAGGAGCAGGAGTAGCCGCGAGGAGGAGGAGCAGTCGAGGAGTCGAGCGGTCGAGGAGGAGGAGGAGTCGAGGAGTCGAGCGGTCGAGGAGGAGGAGTGGAGGAGTCGATGAGGAGAGTCGATGACTCGTCGAGGAGGCGAGGAGGAGTCGATGAAGAAGAGAAATTTTTGCTTTGCTTTGTGAAGAACTGAAGCTGAAGTGGGCTGAAGTGAACTGAAGAGAAAAAATTTTGACCACGGGCCAGCTGAAGAATGGCTTTCTCCTCCTCCACGTGCGAAACGCCCTCCCAAAGGCACGTGCCTGGGAGGGTCCGTCCCATGGGACGGGCTATGACCACGGCCAGCTAGAATTTCTCGGTTCAAGGGTTGTCTCTTATTCTATTCACGATGACAAATAACCCTGTCAGTTGGACAGTAATGAGACAAATGATGAGGGTAGAAGTAATCCAAAGCCCCCACTCGTGCTGAATTCAATAATAGAGGTCGATTCGTCATCAACTACATGCAACATGAGATATTGGCTTCATTTGTTGAACATTAGGAGGATCATCTTGTCTCAGCTGAGAACCAAGATGCAAAGGTGGCCAAGCCATGGGATTTCAAAACTGACTACTTGGAATGGTTTCATACCATTAATCATCCTTATATCTAATCACCGAGGAAGAGGAGAACTCATCGTCTATGAGGACACTTGTTGGTATCGAACAATATGGTAATTGAATTTTCATTGAAATTTTTTTTGAAGTTGATTAAAAGTTTTCAATATTTTAATAAGTTCATATGTTTAATGCAGAAAAAAGTTGTTGATCAATTGTTGAAGGAAGCCTTTGATAGTGGGCCGCAAGTTGATCCATCAACTGTGTCTTTGACAAAGGCAAGTATATGACTTGCTGAAAGGGATAATTGGGTCCATGGGAGAAGAAGAAGATTCTAAATATGAACAAAATGATGACAATGGTGGTGCTCACGGTGGTGGTGGTGTAGGTGTATGTCGTGTTGGTGGAAGGGGCGGTGAAGGTGTTGATGGTGGAAGGGGTGGTGTTGGAAGAAGAGGAGGTGGAAGAATTAGTAGAAGAGGTGGTGGTGATGAAGAAATTGGCGACAATGTTGAAGTAGGTAGAAGTCGCAGTGAACATAGAACCAAATTCCGACATGAAAGAACTAGAACTTAGAACTTGTCGAAGTGTTTTTTTTTTCCCGAAGTGATATACATATTGTATGAACAAGTTTATGTAGTCTGGCTGTTGTAGCTAGTGAACGCATTTTCATTGAGTATGAACAAGTTCTTATTTTGCTAATGAATGGAGTTTGTTATTTTCTTCTTTTGATGCAATGTGGTGAACTTATATGGTGCGTATTATTCATGCCTAACTATTGAACTTAAAATCAAATTCTCCAAGTATGATTCAAATTCATACCTGACTAGTGTCAAAAATTAAAATTACCCAAAATTACACAAAAATCAGATATGAAACAAGGATTTCACCAACTTTCTGGTCTACCTCCCAAGTAGCAAAGCGAGAATGTCGTACAATTTTGCATAACGCCTTGCAAGATTCCTTCGAAAACTAGCTGATTGCATGGCAAAACAGACAAAAAAATGGATTTTTTTCAAATTTAAGAGACTGCGAAATTTCTCCCGAGTCTCCAGGCAAGGCTGCGAAAACATAATCAATTCTCACTTGACTCTTTGCGAGTTTCAGCCTGAATTTCACTACGACCACGGCGAAAATCCTGTTGGAAATTTTTTTTTTTTATTTCAAATTGAGGGGGTTTCATTGGAGTTTGACCAATTTAGAAATGTTATACAAGGTATTATAAAACTACTAGTGTGTTCCCTTAACCTTTTTTAGCCTTCCTGGCTCATGTAGATCAAAACTTCAATTAATTTATTTATTTATTATTATTATTATTATTATTATTATTATTTTAATCATCTCCCACACATGACTAAGGAAAACAAAAAAAAGTTAAGGCAAACAATAGTCCCTTACAACATGATCATCCTATATCACCAAAATAAAGAAATTTTCCTCATAGTTTCCAAATGTACAAAAAATATGCAATCGCGCGTTACTCAGTAATCTCAATAATCAGAATTGGCTTCTTCAACTTCTTTGAATTCAAGTTGGAAACCAAACCGCAACCGATATATTAAGTTGTCTTTCATCAAAGGGTTTCACCCATTTTATTTCTTGTGGAAAGTGGCAACTAGGCCAAGTACCAACATTTAGTGGAATTGGTGGTGTCGGTAACATATGCAGCAATACAAAATGCTCATTGGGAATGAATTCCAAAGAACATACCCTTATGCCATCCAAAGGGTCTAGTACCCCAAAAATTGGGAAACAAGTTAGTGGTTGGTTCGCATAACACACAACCATTCTTTGGTACCAATTCGCTGCGAGTTCTAGACAATCAGGTGCAATCATCCAATTCCTTTTCTTTATTCGTATCAAAGTTGAAACCAATGTTTTTCAAGAGTTTCCAAGGGAAGTTGTCCCCGTCCCGCTTCAACATAACTCATCATTTCTTGAGTACAAGGCAACCAATGGATCCTTAGCACGCATCCGCACTTGATAGGATCATCGCCCACCCATTCACATCTTTTGAATTCTAGGAGCAACTCATCAAGAGTCTTGTGCGCAACCAAACCATGGAGTTTTTTAAATAATTTGAAGTTATGCTCATGTTGAACCCTGGACATACTCTGCTCAAATGACGTATCAATGTCTTTTACTTGGCTTTGGATCGTATCATGCATCTTGCTCCACACATTTAGGAAGGTCCTTTGTGAGTTCTCCAATTCCATCCTCAACTTCACATGCGCACTATCCACAAGGTTGATGGTCCGCTACCCAAAATGCTTAAACCTATTTGTCCATGCTTTAACAAAGTATTTCTTCTGTGGATACCAAACCATTTTTAAGTGTCTAAAACTTTGGGCGAAAAAGACAATTTACGATCTAACTCAACAATCCTATATGATAAGCACCCAAAATTTTGATATTTAAACCCCATTTAGCTCTTCATTAGTCTCTAATTGTGCTTAAAATTAATTAAATGTCTCTACTTATCTCGAATTTGATTATTATCATAATTTTGTGGGAAATTGAGAAACGCATGAAATTTGAGGAATTACACTATTAATTTACATGTCGAAGAGAAACTGAAGAAATTATGTATGAAGAAATTCAAGCTAGACTAAGCCTAAAATCCAATCCAAATCTAAATATACCTTAATGACTCGTACAATGTTTTGGGATGCAAAACATTTTTTTTACCTATCTACATTCCATTTTATTTTCCTTTTGATACCCAAATGTACCATTAGCACTTTCCACCAATATCATTCCAAAAATCTCTCCAAAATCACTCTTAAAATTTTGAATTATTTAATTCCAAATTTTTCTTTATCTACTCCCATACAATCCATCCAACAACCCACTTAAACCCTAATAAATCACAATCATCCACTCTATTTAACAAATGAATATGGGCCATCAAACACAAAGAGTTAAGTCAATGTCATGGATTTTTGAAGTAACATAACAACTGTCCAAACACATGCCATGGGTCTATAAATAGAAGTTATTTTTTCATTCAAATGAGCATCTTTTATTTTTTATTTTTAGGTTTTACTTTTGGAGAGAAAGTGTAGAGACATGCAAGTTTAGTTTGTATTCCAACATTTTTTCATTGAATTAGAAGTAAGTTTTATTTTTATTTAATCATTTCTTGTCTTTCATTGTATTTATTTTTAGCAATAGTTAATCCTTCTCAATTATCTCTTTTAAGTAGTAGTTGACATACATAATTTATGGAGAGCTAATCCTCCCCTCTCAAGATGAAGAGATTGAACCCATGAAAATATAATGGTAAATAGAGTTTGATACGTCCAAAAATCGTCCTCCTTAAGTTTGACCTGCAAAACAATCGTTAGACTGCCAATGACCACTTTTTTGGTGGCCAAAGGCACTCTGATGCTTAAGTCAGTAACTCTGTTGGAAGAAGGAAGTAAATCTGGACAAAACTCAATTAAAGTTGCATATCTGTGTCGATTGTTTCCTTTACCTTTTATAATGGTCGTGGTTAACTTTCTGTGTGACTTAAGCATGTGAGGCGCAACGGAAGGAGATGTTTCTTGTAACAGTCTCTTTCTCAATTGAGATGTGTTCGTGGAGGCGTAACTCCCTCCATGGCTCTTTTTTTGTGCAACATTCTTCTTCTTTATGAGAGAACTCGTATCGGGCCTGGATTTGGGCTCTAATTCGTTTGGGCTTGGAATTGGGCTTTATTTACATCTCCTCATTGGCAGGCCTCGTTTTGGCCTCTGTAATTGGCTTTGTTCTTCTTGAGCTTTACAAGCTAGCCCAACAGGCTGGCCGCTATATCCTCATGATGAATCTCTATGTCACGTGTACGGCCGTGATGACTGATATAATTTGATGTATCATCAGCTACTCCCCCTTTACTTTGTGGTCATGTTGACGTGGCCACTAACTTTGTGACGGTTTGCCTTTTAATTTCATCATTACCTTGTATTTAATGTTGTCAGTAACTTTTCGTGAGTTGGTGTCTCGATTCTTTGCTTGCCCATTTGTTTTTGCGCACATTTTTGGGATTTCACATAGTTATCATTTCTTGCACGTTGTCCCACGAGTCGTTCACTCATCGCTTGGCTTTATAAAAGGAGATGACTTCATTTTCCCTCTTCACACTATCTTTGAATTTAGGGTTTGCCAGTCCCTTCGTCTTCTTCATTCTTGTTTCTTCTCTGTTTTCTAACGATGTCTGTTGGTGATAAGCTAAGTGGTAAGTCGCTAACTCTGTGTGAGGCTAATTATTCTCCCAATAGAGTCTCTCATGTTACGCTGGACAGTCTTCGTTCTGATTATAATCTCCCGCCCGACCTGGAGATTATCCTGCCTGGACAGAATGATAGTCCTTGTAATCCGAAGGCTGGGTACATTGCACTGTACTCGTGCATGTTTTCTTCTGACTTTTAGTTTTCGGTTCCGGAGTTGTTCTGGGAGTATCTGAACTTCTTGGGTATCTCTCATGCCTAAATTGGTCCCAATGGTTGGAAGGTGATGGTCTCTTCTTACGCGAGGGCTATTCTATCTGACATCCCTTTGACTGTGAAGGTTTTGCATGATAATGAAAGGAAGCTTCTTTTTGCTTTCGGTGTCTCGGATGCCGCTGAATTGTCTAACGACGATTGCCGAGTCATTAATGAAAATATGTTTCAGCTAGCGGTGGAGCAATCTAAAGACATTGGTGGTGGTCAGAGCTTCAAGGATCACTCTCCTTTTCCTTCTATTGATGTCAGCGAAGTAGCCGAGTTCCTAGTTTCCTCTTCTTTTTGTCGGGTTTCTCCTGCTTCTGTTGTTACCGTTAGCCCTGTCTTTCCACGAATTCTTCTCGACGGGAGGGTAAACGTGGTTTTTCCGTTGTTACTATTATTCCTTCTACTCTTCCTACTGTCGGGGTGGTTTTTCAGTACTCCCAGATCCTAGTGTCCTTCATCCACAGGTTGGTAGGACTGAGCCTAGCCTGAAGGATATCGTATCAAATTGGATTGCCAGTTCTGCCGGTTCACTCAGCTTGATATGCAGGGCGGTGTACGTAGGTTGGTAAGTGAGTGGCACAGGCGGTTGGTGCAAAGGCATTCAATGCTCGTACTTGATTCGTTTGATCACATCAATCACGATCTTGAACAGATAATGGACGGGATTAATCATCTCGCCTACGCAGGGGTGATGGGCTCAGTCTATCAAGCTGGTCGGGATCAAGTAGCTTTGTTGGAAAGGAGATTGGCGACATTATTACTGGTGTTTTCTCATGTTCTTTCTCAATTTGATGTGTTGAAAACGTAGTGCGCAGACTCAGAAAAAGTTGCAGGGGTTGCTCGAAAGTCATTGATGGAGGCGAAAGATATGCGGGATAAGTCTGCTGCTAAGCTTAACTCTTTGAAAGCCGAGTTAGATGGGGTTTGCACTCGTGTACGTGATGTGGAAAAAGAGTTATCCCCTGAGAAAATAGCTATTGATGAAGCTTCTCGTGTTGAATTGGAACAATCCGTTATGTGTGATACTGCTGAGAGGCGGGTGGAACAGATAATTGCAGAGCTTAGTGATGTCAAGACAGATGCTTCCCGTATGCTCTCTACCGCTGGGGGTTAGCTTGCTGCGGCCAAAATTGAACTAGTTGTTGCTAAGGATAGGCTCCTTATAGTCGAAGCCGAATATTGAAAACAAGTTGTTGACGAGTGGGTTTAGCTTCTTGACTATAGCGAGGGGCTTGACGAAGATTTGTCCAAGTATCGTCACCTGGTCGGTCAAGCTTTTGAGGATGGCGACATCGAAGAATTTGCTTCAGCAACTGAGGAGCCAACGCTTCTTCTACCATTGAGCGCCCCAAAGTCATTATTGTTCCCTTATCCCGAAAAGAGTTCTTCTCTTGTTCCTGTGAGTGATGATCTTGCCATTGCTTTTATTTCTTCACCCACTTCTTTATATCCTTCTCCGGAGTAGTATTATCAATAAAATTGATTTTTTTTCTTCTGTTTTTCTTCTTTTCAGTTTTGTTGTAGTTGTCGTGGATTTTGCGTTGAATTCTTTTATAGCTCCTTGTGCTTAGGCTCGTCGTTTGTCTAATGGTGGGTCAGTGTTGTCCTTCCTGACTTGTCCCAAAGAATTGTTTTTACATGTACTTCTTCGTATCATATTGATTTGCTCCCCTAATTCCGACTTTGTGTTTGTCAGCTCGAAGTCTTTTTGTTAAGTCAACTTATTTGTTGAGCATTTACTTCGTTAACTCGACATTTTGGTCGATTCGAAGTTTTTTGCAGTAAGTTGACTCGGGTGTCCGACTTTTACTTCGCTAACTCGACATATTGGTCAGTTCGAAGTTTAGGTGTTTAGTTGACTCGGCTGTTAAACTTTTACTTCGTTAACTCGACATCTCGGTCGACTCGAAGTTTCTATGTTTAATTGACTTGGATGTCCAACCTTTACTTTGTTAACTCGACATCTCGGTCGACTCAAAGTTTATGTGTTTAGTTGACTCGGGTGTCCAACATTTACTTCTTTAACTCGTCGTCTCGATAGACTCAAAGTTTTTGTGTTTAGTTGACTCGGGTGTCCAACTTTTACTTCGTTAATTCGACATCTCGGTCAACTCAAAGTTTTTGTGTTTGCTTGACTCAGGTGTCCAACCTTTACTTCGTTAATTCAACATCTCGGTCCACTCGAAGTTTATGTGTTCAGTTGACTTGGGTGTCCAACCTTTACTTCGTTAATTCGACATCTCGGTCGACTGGAAGTTTTTGTGTTTAGTTGACTCGGGTGTCCAACTTTTACTTAGTGGTTGATCAGGCCATAAGTTATATGTATCTGACTTTGTTGTTTGATTGCTTTGTATAGCTAATTCATTGACATATTTATTTTGCTGTCTACGCAAAAATTTGGCTCTCCGAATACGTATTCTTATTGATATTGCCTTTTTGATGTTTTCACCAGCTTTAGCTATTAAGGCATTTGTGCTGGTTTGAAGTACGATTTGCTTTGTCTTCCTTTGCAAGTTGTTGGCCTTCATATTTGAGATTGGTGTTTTTGTTGCTTTGTTTTTCTTAGTTTCATCCTCTTATGTCGTATATGATGTTGTGACTGGCAGGCTCAAGGTGTTTTTCTATCTGATGGCTGAGTAGTATTGGCTTGTTCGATCATGCTTATGTCGTTACCAAACTGTTCGCTCGTGCTTTTGTCAACATCAAACTGTCTAAACACACTCGCATCAACACGAAATTGTCCAATCATGCTCACATCAGCACCAAATTGTCCAATCATGTTGATGCTAGCTCCGTGTTGGGTGTCAATCATCTGGATTTGGTCGAGTGTGTTTCTGCTAGCTTTGTCGTTGGTGATTCGGATCAAGCTTGCATCCGCTAGTAAGATCTTTTGACTTGTACTAGTTGGTTGATGCAAACTTCTCCATATTTTGTGCATTCGTGACATATCTTGTCAGTATCCTTGCTCTGATATAAATCGGTTCGAGTGAGAAGTTCACCTAGCTGCTTCATGTGTTTTGCTTCCTCCGACTATGCGATGTACAACGTATATTAGCTTTCTGGGTTGTTTTTTTTATCCTGCAACATTGTCTGCTTTTTATTTCCATGTGAGTTGTTTATCTGCCATTCCGATGAACTCGTCGAGTCATCATTTTTATGCCCAGTGTTTTATTTCGTCGTTTAAACTATAGTCGTCTTCAGTATCATGCCCATGATCCTTTTGGAAGGAAAAATATTCATTTTTGTCTCTCCCTTCCGGGCCTCCTCTCATTCCAAGCGGCCAAGTGACATTATCTCATTTCGCTCTTTGCTTTAGTATATTTGCTCGACTTGTTTTCAGGGTTGTATATGGCTTGTAAGTGGTCTTCATCACACTTGTTACTCGCTCGTGTCGAGGCTGTGTTGGTTGTAGCTTCTCAGATTCTTGTCGTCGCAAATCGTTCCTTCCGCTGTTTCGATGGGTTGCTACCCTCCTGTTGTCCATCGTCATGTCTTTCCCATTTCCTCGAAAGATTTTATCTTTCTTGGTCATTTTTCCTCCTGGCTGCCTTCTTCTCCTCAAGGGAGATATGTTTTTGTATTATTAAAAGCATCAATGAAGGGGCCTTTCGTCAGTCCGACCACAAAGGTTGCAACGGATGTGTCATCGCTACATCCATCAATCATTGTCAATTCATTAGTAAAATGAGCGACATATTCTCATATTGTCTCTTCGGGCTTCTGCCTGATGTGCAGGAGGTAGTGTGGCCCTTTCCACATTCGGTAGCTTCCGATGAATCTGGTGATAAAAGCGGTGGCCAAAGCTTGAAAGGAAACTATTGACCTCGGTGATAGGCTATTGAACCAGTTCATTATTGTGGACATGAAGCTAATTGGGAATGTCCTGCATAAGATCGACTCTATGGTCTCTTTCAGGGCCATCATGTGGTGGAAGTGTCTCAGGTGATCAGTTGGGTCAGAAGTACCATCATATACTTCAAAATTTAGTGAAGTGAACTTTTTTGGCATTGTCGTTTTCATGAGGGCGTTGGAGAACAGAGACTTTGCCAACTCGTATAGTATGTTGGGATCCGTGACTTTTATCCTAAATGGGATTTCGATAAGCGTCCCTTCACACAATGGATTTTTTCCTCGAGGGAGCTCGTTGCTTTCAAAGTTTCCTTGTTGGGTTCTGCTAGGACTTCGTCACTCCCTTGAGTTTGATTGGTACAGTTTTGTTGTGGCATTTCCTGAACATGATCGTCTCACTGAACACGCTCCTAGTTGATATTCTCCTGCATATTTGTTATGTGACTCATTTGGGTCATAAGTAAGTCATCCCGAGGGTCCGTGGCAGCACCATCGGACGCTTGGGTTGTCTGGGCTACTACGTGTTGTGGATTCACATTCTCGAGTGCTATTTGTCTGATGATCTGGGCTGCTTCTTCTTCACGAGCCGTCAGTGATGCATAGTTGTCGGTGGGAGAGTTGTCGTGATCATAAAGACTGCATCGTTTTCTCTGGTGGCTTGTTAATCTTTTGTCAGGTTGTGGTGAGCTTTGTCACTGTGTGTTCTGTTTTTAGAAAAGGAAACTCGTTGTTTCCCATGGACGGTGCCAAACTGATGCGACAAAAAATCGTATTCCTGTAAGTTTGACCTGCAAAACAATCGTTAGATTTCCAAGAAACACCTTTTTGATGGTTGAAGGCACTCCGATGCTTAAGTCGGTAACTATATTGGAAAAAGGAAGTAAATCTGGACAAAACGCAGTTAAAGTTGCATACCTGTGTCGAGTGTTCCCTTTACCTTTTATAATGGTCACGGTTAACTCTCTACGTGACTTTGATGTGCTATTTTAGTAGCACACAACTTAATACCCTGCTTTGTGATTGTAGTATAGAATAAGTAGGGATCGTTCTAGACCGGGGATTAGAGGGCTTGTCAATTAACACTAATAATAACTAAAAGACAACTAACAACCTAATTAATTAAATAATGGGGGATTGGATTTTCTAAATTAAACTATAAAAATAACTACGAAAATTACTATAAAGATAATAAAACTAAAGGGATGGAAAATGTGAGAAATTAGCTAAGGGTTTATCTCCACACACCAAACATATGCTTATAAATCAATCTTCAATAATCACTTGCTAACTTGTGAGAGACAATGCTCAAGACTAACCGTGACCGCACTGCATTAATCTTATTATTTTTCCAAGTTCGTTGAATTAAACTAAGCGTCGCTTTCAAACTATTCTTATCATGCTATCTAAACAGGAATCGCAAGTTAAATAACAATCTAAGATCTTTAAGTTTTGTGGAAAATATGAACACTTACTAGGCAATTACAAGTATGATCAGTATCTTGTTCTTGCCTAGGTTTTTACTTAACCTTACCAACGTTCCTTGGTATTTACTACTTGTGAATACAAGATTATAACAATTAGGTGAAACTCTCCTATACTCTAGCTCCAGATCCTAGCATGCTTACTAAGTTGGCCACCTTAACAAACATACAAAGAAAAGTTTTCTATAAAGCAGTTAAGCAAAACACAATCACTAATAGCAAGAAAGATTAAATTCAATTAATTTATAAAGCACATGTTCGGGGCTTCGAATCCACCCCTAACTAAGAGGAATTTAGCTAGAAATATTAATTATGTTCAAATAGCAATACATAATTAATATCAAACTAAAAATAAGAGAAAGAGATTAGAAAGAACGTTGTCGCCTGTGCGTGGTGGTACTGAGTGGAAACTGGGGTGCAAATAGCACGATATCTCTTCCTTCACCTTCTTCACGCGATCTGTTTCACCTCTCTTCCTTCTCGATCTTTGCTTTTGCTGTGAGATTGGACTGCGAATGTGTGGCGACGGAAGGGCGACGATCGGCTGATAGAGAGATGAAGACAGTGGCGATGGGTTTAGGGTTGGCGACGATCAGGGATAGAAAGAGAGCGAGAGGGACTAAGACGAGGGTTTATCGATGATGGTGGAGGCTCTGGATGGATGCGTGGATAATGATGAAGAGAAGTCTGCGATGGTGATGAGAGGACGATGAAGGGTCGATCGATGGTTGATGATGGGTGTTGGCGAGGATGTTGTGCTGGATGATGAACTGAGACAGAGATGGGGGACGATAATGGCTGCGGCTGTGGATGAGACGATGAAGATGGGTGATGATGGGTTCAGGACGATGGGCTTGATGGTTGTTGTGAAGGAGGACGACGGTGGCTGTGGGAGGGTTAGGGTTTGTTGTGGAGGCTGTGGATGGATGATCTCTCAAAGCTAGGTATCGTCCCCTTTTTATTCTTGTTTTCTTCCTTCTGTGGTTTCCTTGTTGGTGTGATTTCCTTGTGTAATTAGTATTTCTAAATTGCCAATTTGCTTCTATTTTAAAATATTGTAATTGGAAACCTACACAAACATGAAAATAGTAATCAGTGCCATAATTAACAAGTAATAGCTAAAAATATATATAGAAACATGGTACTAAAAATAGCCTAATTATGCCCCTATCAAATTCCCCCACACTTATCTTTTGCTAGTTCTCGAGCAAATCCAAGAAACAAAAATAAAAGACTCAAATGACTCAATCTATACTTTCCAACATTTGTCTCAGAGATTTTCAACGGATCATGACATGTTAAGATTATTTGTAAACACAATATTAATCCACATCATTCGAAAATTAATACACGTTCATAGCAATGATATAAAAATTTACAATTAAATCAATCCAAGTGACTGTGAAACTTAAGCGCGTGCCAAGAAAAATTAACCCAAAAATCTCACTGGATGCACTCTTTTCTTTTTCACTGATTGTTTGGTAAAATCACTCTTCCTATTCTAGTTATATGTGAGAGGATTGATGTAAAAGGGAAACAAATAACTCACATATGATATAACAAGAAAGAATGACATTTTCTGACCTTTTTTTTTTTTTTTTTTAGATATATGATTTCATGGATGGAATGCTACTACTTGAATGCAAGAACTAGGGACACCATATGCTCATACCTCATTCGAATCTCCACATCGTGACATTGCAAGACACACTCAATCAAAAGGTCTTAATTTAGGTTGTAATGGGGCCAGAGGTCAATGGAAGAAAAAGAACGGATATGAAATTTTCAAAGCGCTTGAAGAAATGGTGAAAACATGCAATAAGATTAGAGACATTAGCAAATAATCATATGGTTCAAGACATAAGTGGGAAAATGACGAGGTGGCCCATTGATAATGAAGAGCTTCAGCAATTATTTTGTATCTACTGAAAAGAATTGAACTATCTGTATGGTACTGTAATACTGAATGGATATAGATAAGGACTTGTATCCCTTTTGTAACTTTTTTTTTTGCAACTCTTTCGTCTTGAACTGCTTACCACAAGGGTCTCCCCCACACTTGTTTTTCAACATACCTTGAACCACAATAAAGTCTCTGCAAATCAAATTATGCTCCACTATTCTTATTAGGTTAGGGATAGAAAATGAGGGTAATGAAACAAAAGGCTTAATAGCAGGCTCAATGGGGTTAACCTAAAGGAAATATATTACGGATCAGGCTTATTTGGCAATGGTGGAAACTAGGTATCTTTATCATGTCAAACATGTCATGCAATTCAATATGATGCTTTGAACGAAATTAATACAAGTTCTAGTGTTTAATTCTTAATTTTGAAAGCAATCCAAGTAGCAACCAAAACAAAAAAAATTGAGATCATGCAACGAATTATTATTGACAAAAGAAATAAAATATGACCTAACTAAAAACTCTCAAAATCAAAGGAACAATAGGCTCAAAACTCACATATGGGTTATAATGAGTTAAATTCAACTAAGCATGCTATGAGTACCAATTACTAAGTTGATTACATGTGAATTTGCATATGATGACCACGAATAAGCATTAATAAAAGAATAATATTAGATCTTAAATCATGTTTATAAATCACCTTAAAGTCATGCAATTAAAAACCAAATCTCATCATTGTGTTGGAAAGTATCCTAAGACTCAAAACAACTATAATTTAATTTTTTATTTTTTTTATTTTTATGACACTAATACCAACAAAGAAAATAAAAACCAACAATTTTTTTTATATATATATTTTTTAAGGGACTGACACTTTTTTGTTTTTTTTTTAAATAAAAACAACGTTTTGTTCCCCCCACACTTAAACCTAACATTGTCCTCAATGTTAATAGATTATAGCACATGTAATGAAAGATTTAAATGCGGAAAAACAAACTACTAACAAACAAAAGGAAAAGGAAAATAAAGGGATAAAGAAAGCAAATCTGATTGGGTTGCCTCCCAAGAAGCGTTTGTCTTAACGTTGTGCAGCCTGACGGTATCTCCAATTAATCCTCAGAATAAGTGGGAACATGGAGTGATACGTCCTCCACGTCATGCTCCACAAATGACTCATAATAGGGCTTAAGTCGATGATGTTTCACTTTAAACTCCTTCCCGGTTGTGACACTCTTAATCTGTATAGCACCATGGGGAAAAACATTAGTAACAATAAAAGGACCAACCCATTCAGAACGTAACTTACCAGTTCTAAGACATGATTGGAAAAGCAAGACTTTCATTCCAATGACAAAAGTATTTCCATGGATCATCTGATTATGAAAAACTATGGTGTTCTCCTTATAATTGTTTTTACTACCATAAGTCTCATCCTGAATCTTTTCAAGCTCATTCAACTGAAATTTCTTCCGCTTCTTTGTGTCATAGGGAACTCCATTTCTCTCATATCCAACGGCAGTAGTGATATTGGTCTCAAGTTCATCCTCGTTTCTGAGGTCTGACAATTTCTGGGCCAAATTGTCATTCACAATAATAGAAAAACAAGAATGATTTTTAATAGGATATCTCGTGGCTTCAAGGCTTCAAAGATGTTGAAGCCAATCACATCACCATCAAATTCCATGGTCAGTTTCCCCGCATGTACATCAATATTTGTCTTCGCAGTTTTCATGAAGGGGCGCCCTAAAAGAAGAGGCAAAGGTGCTGAAAATTCCGAATCTTCCATCTCAAACACATAGAAATCTTCTGGAAAAATCAAATGGTTAACCTGCACCAACACATCTTCCAACAAACCTTGAGGATATGCATTAGAACGGTCAGCCAATTGAATAATAACACCAACATTTTTTAACTTCCCGAGATTCATAGATCGATAAATAGAATACGGCATAACATTAATTGAAGCAC